>BSBM01002204.1:15760000-16960000 GCA_027924585.1 Larix kaempferi | reverse complement strand
TTTCTGGAGCAACAGGGAACCGTTTTCGATTAAATGAAAACTATTTCCCAATGGAAACGACGCTCTAGACACAATGGAACACCTCTCACAGCCTAGAAATGCACATAAATACCAGACACAGAAAGAAAGAAATTGAAAACTCATCAAAGATAAAATCAGGTGACTTTAAATTAAAAAGACATATTAAAATAAAATAGTATTCCTTATTTTATTTTATTTTAAGAGAAAAGAAAAATATTAAAAGTGGAGAAAGAAACAAAATAAAAACAATTTGTTTAGTCTAAATTAAATTATTTGTCTACCTGGTGAAAAGAAGAAAAAGAAAAACTAAACTAGAAGTATTATAGTAAATTCCTACTAAAAGTAGAATACTTTTAGTACTTTAAACATTCAAGTTTGGAGATATTTACTTCATAAAGAATTTAAAAATTAAAAGGAATATATACATACATAAATCTATATATATATATATATATTATAAATTTTTTAAAAGAAAGTAGATGTTATTAAATAAAAGAAACAAGTTCTCTTATAAAGTTTTATTATTTAAAAAGAGTAAATTAAATAAAAACAACAAATTTACTAAAGAGGTATTTATTAAACTATTTGAGAACCAAAAGAAAAGTAGAACTCTTCTACACTTAACTCCCAGTGATTTAGGGAATTAGGTGCACATTAAAGACCTTGATATACATGTAATTGAGAATATTTGAAATTAAAATATTAAATAAAATAAAATATGTGCATGGACAGAAACATGGCACACATGCTTTTTCTATATAATGAGGGAGGAGAAGGAGAGAAGGACATCTCTCGCTCCCTAATGCTGGATGGGCATCATAATCTCGGATTATGTTATGATTCTTGAGAGTTGGGATTAACTAGAACGGGGATTGGGAGATCCTTTCGGGAAGCTAGCTAGTGTGTTCTTACGACCCCATTAGCTCGGAGGTTCGGGGTGAAGGAGAGTAACCCCGATATGGTAGGGTGGAAAATCGAGGGGATATCGGTAACTACATCAACACGGGACTGCACTGGATAGCTGATTCAGCCACTACTTCAACAGTTTTGCGAGCTCGACACCCAAAATAAGGTTCATTGTTTTTCAGTTAAATTCATTTAGTATTGAAGATTAATAATGTATTTCTCCAGGTACATATGATTCGTTCTGATTTCGTAAGGACATACAACTCCGTTTATGTTTAAGGATTGATATAGTTTTATAAATTTATATTTCAGTCTTAGCATGTATATAATTTATTAATTCCTGTGAGAAGAAAGAAATTTCACTTTATGCACTACTGTGTTTATCAATCCTATGTTTAAATTAAGTTCAAGATGGTTCCGGATCGAATTGTGATGGTGCTTGCTTTTTCCCGACTTCGTGTGCTTCTACGTAAAAGCTTCTCGATCTATTATTTAAATCGCAATTGAGTTCTTGTAGTTCTATGTCGATCCCATTTAAATAATACTTCCAGATCCGATGTTTAAATTGCAAATCGAGTTCTTGATGTCCTGTATGGGAAAATGCATCTAGATATATGGATCGAATCATAATTTGAAGTTTTAAACTCTGTATTGATCCCACAATGGTTTTAATTCTATCTTTTAAACTCTGTGAATCCCATTCGAGTCCCTCAAAACCTAAACCATAACGTCTATGATTTAAAAAAAATAAAAAATCATAGGACTAAAAGCCCGATTGGCATTTACTGGTTTTGAAATCGTTCTAACCTGGCATTTTGGATCACGGCATTGATTTTAAATTTAAGATCTTATAGATCTAAATATTGCATGTTATTTCGAAGCTCTTAGTATTAAAATCTGTAGTATTTACTTTTCTTGGGTCTCTGCGTTCTTGCTATTATCGACATAGATTTCCGTTGATTATTCTCTACCTTAAATCAAGTTTTCATTTAAATCATTTTTGACCTGTTGTGTTCTTTGGAGGAGGGAAATCATCTGAATCTTGTATATGATACACAGTCATTCCTTGAGCGTTCCCAATTCCATAGCCGATTCCATTTTGTTTTTCGAATCTTGAAATTACAAACCCATCGCATTTCAATTCTAGGTCTGGGCGTCCTGAATTGTATCCTGACCCAAATTCAAACCTATGTGCATTACTCCAATTATGATTGGGGTTCTGGAATTAAAAGTATTTAAATCTTAATGTTTATCACTTGATGTCGAACTGTGTAAGGATGCGCTCCATTGTTACTCTGTGCAAGTGTCCCATTGAAACTCGATCTCAAAATCGATATGTGCATTGGATTGTAACCCTTTGCGCCAGCATGCTTCTGGAACTTGATTTCTGAATTGTTTAATTATTGTTTAAACTCTCAAAGTTTGGATCTGTACAACGAAACGATCATCAAACACTCCATGCATACAGTTTATTGAAATTCAGTTCCAGGATCCGTTTATGATTCTAACTTCTTAAATCTTGTCATTATGGCTGTCAATCCATTAGTCACTTTGATCACCCTCTACCTCATGTCAAACGCATTCTCTGCATCATGGCGAAACATAAATTATCAAATGAAATTTTTTTTATAACACAAAAAGGAAATAGATCCCTGAATCTTGAAACATCTCAGCGTATTCAGAAGGCCTGATCCAATTCTTATTTGTATCTCCAGGATTCATGAATGAATTGTAAACCGTCCTTTAAAATTTCTCCAAGTACTCTGTTATGATATCTCAGATATCGTGAGGTTAATTTTTGGAAAGTCTGTTAGTAAAGATACTATAATTGTGAAGGTTGTAAAGATACTTTTAGTTGCTTAAATGATATTATATTGGTGTATATTGTAATCATACTCTTGGGTGTTACATGATATTATATTCTTGTGTATGTTAAATGTACTTTTAGTTACTTAAATGATATCATAATTGTGCATATGGAAAATATACGTTTTGGTGCTTAAAAGATATTAGGTTGTGTATATGGTAAATATAGTTTTGTTTCTTAAAAGATATCATATTTGTGTATATTGTAAAATGTACTTATAGGTGCTTAGATGATATTATATTTGTGTATATAGTAAACATACTCTTAGGTGCTTAGATTGTGTTAAAGTTATGGATGTGAGATAGGGATTTCGTGTATATTGAAGGGATGGGATTGCTAGCTAAAATATTATAAAAGTTTATTAATCGTTTTCATTTATGTACTAGATTATGTTAGAATTTATAGATATGAATTTGGGGATATTATGTATACTGAATAAATGGGTTCAGTAATAGACAAGGTTTTATAATTGTTTAGTTGTACACTAAGTAAGTTAAAAGAGAAAAGACAGTAAAGGTATTAAGCGGATTGTGGAATTTATGGTTTAAAATAAATCTTGAGTCATGGTTGATTTTTTTGTAATTATTACTCTAATTGAGATTGGTTACGAATGGAGATAATTGTCCCCTGAGGATAAGTTTAGGACTTACGTCGGCTACGAAGTTTTTAGTACAAAACAAAAAAAACAATTTACTTCCTCATCTTGATAGACCCTACACTATCAAATCATTTCATCATTCATCATCATAATATCTCAGTTAGTCGAGTATCTATTTCATTCAATAATTTCTATTTCATAATTCTGAATTCAGCATTTATCATCCAATCACTTTCATAAAATAACATTCAAGGAAATTCTAAGGTTTATGTTTTATTTAACCGAGTCACTTCAACCTAGTGCCCTTAATAGTCTAATCAAGCAAAAGCACTGAGGCGGGCATTACAGCTATGCAATAGGTGTTGATATAATCCTGAATGGACAAAGCACCAAATCCTCTAAGTGTCCCTTTAAGGTTCACCACCTCACCTCATCGAGATAGTCCGGTTATGAAGTATATGTCATCAATGGTGATATCCAACATCTCCCCATGGAGATTAAACATGCCATGATCAACATCCCAATATCCCACGAGCATTTGGAGCAGATGTGTTTGTGCATGCATGTTTGTAGTATGGAAAATTTTTAAGAGCCCACACCTCCTTAACGCATTCAAATTAAGAGGATCCCCCATAGCATTCTTGTCCATGGCCTCATGCTCCCTCTCTCTCCAAGCTAAAACCATCCTGCATCACTCATTTCCATTCCATGCATTAGCCTGTGGTTTTTTCTTTTGAACCACAGTACCCATAGGTTCACCTTTTCAATAGAGGCGGGTACCCACAAGTCTCCCTGTAGTAAATTCGTGCACTTTTCACGTGCCCGTGACTTTTACTCAGCCAGAATCGCGTGTACGAAGCCCTAGTTTTAAAAAATTACTTAAAAACCTCAAAAAATCATTAAACATTTAAAGAAATTTGGATTAAATTGATAGAGCATGCAAAGATAGATTACCTGCAAGTGACGCTGTTCAATTTCGCTTCCTGGATTGATCGCAATCGATGTTTGAAGTAAGAGGTTTTTTCTCCTTTTCTCCAATAGTAAAATGGTTTTGTGAGTTATTTTCTAATTTGGCACTATTTATACAAATTATTTTCAAAATTTTACCCCCTTTATATAGTTTCCAATCCATTTTTCAAAATTTTAAATCTTAAATGACCTTTTTGAGTTGTTTTGATTAGGTAAAGATTTAAAAGGCGCTTTTCTCACTATCAGTTGCAAAAGGTGATTAATACAAAGGTTTGTTTGATTTTTGACATGTCAGTTTAGATAAGCACATTAGATTTATTATGTCATTTTATGTAATTTTGAATCTCCTTTGTTCACTTTCAACTACCATTTTCTACTAATCCATTGTCGTTGATTCTATCTACAGTCCGTTCGTCATTTGACATGTCAAGGAACTTATACATTGTACATCATTTTTACCTAATATTAAGTTCCCTATTTCGATGGATTCTTTTCATGTTCTTGTTAGAATCTTTAATATTAACAAGATTTCCGAGCATACTTGTCTTGTTCAAACACGTTAAAGGACTTGAACATATATCCACTAAGATATAAGTTTACTCATTTTCCATATCTTTGTGGATTACTTATGAAAAAGGTATACTCTAGTCATGATTATTAGAAGAGTCCTCTCTTGTTTAAGTTTTCCAGACTCCTTAAATATGAAAACACTAGCGAGCACATACCAACTCGGGCTCGATATTAAAATCCATGAGTAGGTGTATGGATTTATTCTTTAAGTTTTTCAGACTCCTTAAATATGAAAACACCGGCGAGCACATACCAACTCGAGCTCGATATTAAAATCAATGAGTAGGTGTATGGAGTTCTTGTTTAAGTTTTTCAGACTCCTTAAATATGAGAACAACGGTGAGCACAAACAGATCCAGGCTCTATATTAAAATCCACAGATCCGTAAACTATCGAGTACTAGTCTATCTCTTCTTCAAAATCGTTAAAATATGAAGAAGTTCCTGAGTTTTCCTCCCATGGACTCTTTAAATTACACATGGTTGGACTTACACCAAGCATTCTTATCTCCCCTCTTCGAGTTTGTTTTAAGAAAGAAGGACTATTGAGTGTGCTTTCTTAGACTCATTAAAATTAACAAGAAAGATATTATCAAGCTTTCTTTTCAATCTTTTCATGCTCGTTAAAACTAAGAAAATGCATTTTTTAATAAAAAGAGAAAGGAAAGGTAAATCTACACTATTTCATTTCATTTATGGCAGCAGTCTATCCTTGAATGTACCACTTTCATTTGAGTCTTTGGGTCTTAGTTTTTGGCTTTAGGTTTTAACCTGATTCCATAGTTGAGTACTCCTCTGATTGGTTACTCTTCCAATCATACATAGATTTTGTTATGTCTCCCACAGGAAAAAATTATATCATGTTTCCTATTAGTGCAAAGCTACCTAAGTTACTTACATATGGTGCTCAAATGTTCAAGGATTATCCTCGTGTCGGCCATTCTGCAGTTCATCTTGACTATTCATGTTGGCAATCCCCTATCTCAGTCTTGTTTCAACTCAATCTCTCAGTGTTACTCATGTGAGATGATGAAGGATATATTAATTCCTTCCTTCTCACAGGTCTCTTCCTATCGACATCATCACATTTTTCTCTAGGAAGTAAACTTTGAGTTCTCGTTTAGTACCTTAAGATTTGCAATCATTAGTGGAATATCCTCTCGCTCTCAGGTTATGGGAATACATCAATGTCCCTTACTTGACAGATTATTCAAGTGTTCGACTTCAAAACCTCTTATTCAGACTTGTAAGAATGTACTAGGCACCTTGGACCCCATTTTCATTATTGGTGGGTGTCTTCACGTTTGTTAACAGTTTCCATCATTGACCGGTAATCAAACGAAATCCTCCATGTTTGACTTAAACTCCTTTTGTCGCATGGCTTACGATTTGTACCAGTTATGGATGATTGTTTTGAAGACCTTGGGCCTACGATACAAATTATTTTTTATCACCCAAGCTACGCAAGACCGAGCCCTCATTATATTGTCTCATCATGAGACATAGATCCAGTTTGTTGTTATGGATATGATCTCCTATTTTGACATGGATCCACGCTTGTATTTCGGTTTCCATTCTATATGCATCTTTTCTGTTATGTATTGGAGATCATATTATACCATTCTGAATATCTCATGATATCAAGATTGTAATTGCTCCCTAACCATGTTTCTATTTCAGGTACCATTTGTGATCTCATCCCGTGGCTTCTTTGCTCCTCCTCTTCCTAGATTGTAATGCATTTTGTCCATCATTTTCCCTCTGACCTAATACATTAGGGGGAATCTGTTATTAGTCAAATTATCACTTCTCCATCCGTGACCACATTGCCTTGTCTGCCACAAAAAAGGACACTATGGATGGAAGAGCTTACTTGACCTTAGATGATTTGGATCTGAAATTTTCAATCCTTTCCTTAATAAACATATTTTGTAACTATTTTGAAGCATAACCATGGCTTTGATATTTTCCAACATGAGGGTTGACCGCGGGTGTCTACACTGACAACCCGCGGGTATCATCTGAAATGTTGCACCCGCTAGCTGTAAGACATAAGAGTTGTGAGTCACTCGTTGGTGGTCGAAAGATATAATCGTGGATATCTTTAAAAATCTCGAAAAAATATATAAAATGACTAATTATGGATTAGTTAGGGCAGTTATTCAAACTACCTTAACTTCCCAAACTATCTGCCTTTCAAGTCTATCCTCCTATCCTTTCCATAAATACAAGGGGAGGGAATTGAGAAAGGGGAGACAACTTTGGATAAAGAAATGCTGGAGGAATACTTAGTCAAGAGAGAGGAGCATGAGCCCAGGGTCTGATTACAACAGTGCCGGTTGCAGGATAGGTATAACTAGCTGTTATTTATGCAAATAAAATTAGAGATTTCCCTTCCAATAACACTTGTCTTTGTATAAACTTGATGTTTTAATTTGTCATATCAATTTATATATTAGTTTCAATTTCAATGGTTTATCTTTATTTGGTCAAATTTCTTTGAGAAAGGTAGTCTGTTTGTTTGTAGGTCCATCAGTTGGAGCGGTGTAGTAGTGGATCGAGAAGATTGGATTTTGAAATCTTGGATCAACCATCGATTATCCAGGTATGAAATTCATCTTGAATCCTATTTCTTTTACGAATGGAAAGAAGTGTTGAATGTTACATGTACTTGCTTTTATGTTTCTGCAATAAAATTTGATGTACGTTGGTGACCTCTATTTCCTAGTCATAGGTTATTAAACCGCACAACAGATGGTATAATAATAAAAGGATTGGAAATTTCTCCAGGGACATAGCCCAAATTTGGTGAACCATGTTATATTGGTGTCTCTCTTGTATTGTGTTTATGTGATTTATATTTGCATCTTTTTTATTTTTATTTCTTTGCGATCCTGTTTTTCTAACACTTTTCTTGAGTGTTACTTCCATCACCACAACCAATACACATATCAATGTGATGATCTTTAGAAATTATGAGATGCATCCCTACTCTATATTGCCCACCTTGTTCTGCCCCACCAAAAAAATCCAGTGGGATTCTTCCCATAATATAGAGGAGGAGGTTTATAAAAGGATTTGATGGGTGCATAATGCTTTGGATTCTCTAAAAATAAATGCATAATGTATCTACAAGCACCTTCAAAGCTAAATAAAAAATCTTCAAAGAGTAATAAGTTCCTGTAGTGCCAGATACCCCAGATGAAGAATAATGGATAAGATGGGGAGTAAGCTCTATTTTGTGACCACCGAAATGAGATAGTTTCCAAAGTTCCATTATTCCAACTTCCAATAATTCGAAACCTGTGTGCCAACTCATCCCAAAGTTCAAGAGTGGAGTGACAGGTGACAAGAAGAAGCTCCACAGTTTCTACAGCCTAATAGCAAAACAAGAATCTCATAGGACCCATGCCTCCTCTCTTCATGAAATTTTCACCAGTCAAAATCCTGTTCCACAAGGCCATCCACATAAAATAAAGAATCTTGATAGAGGCTGGCCAATGCTAGATCCTCTTATGCCACTATTTTAGAGAATAGACTGTGCATTCATTGGCAATAAAGGAATATGCCAATTTGGTATTAACATCGCCAGACAATTTATTACAGGTCCATAATAAATGATCATCATTATCCCACAATATAATACCAACATGATGGAGGGTGTCCACATAGGAGTCCCATTCTATCGCATCTAGTGAGTCCAACTAAAGATCAGATGTCATTAACCAATAATTTCCACTGTCATCATATTCCGATCTATTGGTGTGTTTAAGAAAAAAATTTCCTTCGAATGAAGAGAATGAATCATGGCCAAGGATAGTAAGTGGTTAGATGAACCACCGAAATATGGATCCACACCAATACTCATCTGAAATTCGTTCCCAATATTCGAGGTGAGCCATCTTTTCAAATCCGGGAATGCCTCTAATAAACTATGCTAGAAATTTGAAATAATGGGAGATTTATATTTTCCTTCCTGATATATTCAATGACCGAAATACTCTTCAAATAATTACGCCTAATAACTTGACCCCATAGGCCTATATTTGTGAGTCCATGCCATAAACTCTTCAAGTGAAAATCCTTGTAGACCCAAAAAATATTCTTAATGCCCTAGCCACCAAGGTCCTGAGGAATCACCATCCCAAGACACAAGATGAGTATCGGGCCTAGATTGGGTAGCAGAGCAAAGAAAATTGAATAACATATGATGGATGAGGGCCAGAACGTAAATGGGAACCTTCACCAACATTAACTAGTAAATTGGGATGTTGGTAAGTATTGAATTAAGGAGGGCTAGTCTTCCTCCCAAAGACATTTTATGATTGTACCAGCTATTAATCTTCTTTTCAACTTTCTTAACTAACCGGTACCATTTTGACACTAAGTAATCATTTGGTTTTATAAAATAGCCAAGTTATTTGATACCATTTTCAATCTTCTGAAGATCAATGGGAAAAAGAGAACTGACCTTAGAGTGCAAATCCTCCTCAATGTTGGAATAATAAAGGCATGAGTTATGAGTGCTAACCTCCATGCTTGAATCCAAACACAATCTATTTAGTATAGATTTGTAATTATACCACTCCAAAATGTTAGCAATACCAAATAATAGGACATCGTCGACGAAAAGAAGGTGTGTAATGTAATGGGAATTGAAGACATTAATGCCTTTGATCTTGTCATCATCTTTATCTTTGTTTATCAACCTGCTCAAACCCTCTATAAATAACAGAAATAGAAGAGGCGACAATGGAAATCCCTAACAAATTCCACATGAGATTTTGAATAAATTAGATGGGTTCTCATTAATCAGGACAACAAATTTGGAAGAAATAACACAAACCATAATCCATTGAGTGACCTCAAAAGTCAATCCAGCATTAAGAAGGAGCACTCAGAGAAAGGAGCAATCAACTTTATCATATGCTTTCACCAGATCAATTTTCATAACCAGATATTTGCAGTGATTAATTTTAGCAGAATGTATTATCTCTTGAGCAACTCCAATGGCATCGAAAATTTGCCTCTGATGAAGGAATCCAAATTGTTCCATAGAGATGCCTCTAGATAATCCAACCTTAATTCGGTTAGCTATCACTTTAGAAATAATATTATATATTAAATTGAAAAGTGAAATTGGATGAAAGTCCTAAAAATAAAATGAGTTAGAGGGCTTGGGGATGATTTCCAAAAAGGTGGCATTAACGCCTCCGAAACCTTGCACAAGGTGCGAGCTTCTTCAAGCAAATGAACAATTTTCGGGCCCAAAATATAAAAAAAATGCACATAAAATTCAACAAACAAACCATCTGATCTGAGACTCTTATCCTTGGCCACCACTTTCATAATAATTTCAATTTACAACAATGAAACAGGTCACCCCACGAGAAATCTATCATCCTCAAAGAAAATGTGCGGCCACATTGCAATACATAAATTTGTTTAGCAATATTATTTTATAAAGGTTTAGTAAACAAATGAGAGAAATAACTAGTGGCCTCCTTTTCAATTCCTTGCTGATAAGTGACCTTACCACCACTAGGATTTGTAATATCCCATATAGCATTGTGTTTCCTGTGCTGGTTAGAAAAAGTGTCGAAGAAACTAGTATTTTGATCACACTGTGTTATACACAACGCCCTTCTTTTCAATCGCCAAATAGCTTCCCCTTCCTGGAGAGCTCAACTTTTTCTCTTTCCAATGATTTGATGAGATCCACCTTAGGACTCAACACTGTAACCATAGGTGAAAAACTGTAGTACTCCTTGATCAAAGCTTCAATACAAGCTAGGTCTATTCTTTGAGAAAGTTTCTTATTATTAATCCAAGGAGATATAATGTTCTTAAGGGAGCTCATAAATAAATCTAGGCATTTCATTGTTGTCCCTTAATTCTTCCCATAAAATTCATGCCAGTGAATCCTAATGAGTGCCTGGAATTCTTTCTCCTTAGACCACACTAGGCAGTATTTAAAGGGGAACTTGCAAATCTGAGAACCTTTATTCAATCAAAGAATAATCAATAGATGGTACGAAATGGCTGAAGACTCAATCCAAGAGGAACAAATATCCAAAGTGACAAAAATATCCTCATGAATGAGAAACCTGTTGAGACGTTTCTATAGCATCATTACCTTTCCAACCATTACGCCAGGTAGGCATAAAGGGCCTGGGCTCAACATTGACCAGTTTGTGATCTATGAATTTTTTGGAAACCAAGTGATCAAAGGAACAATTCTTACATGTGTTCCCCAATATTCCCGAGTGGCTAAAGTAAAATTAAGGTCGCTATCCACTATCAATGAAGAGATGTTAAGAACACCACTACTATCTAGTTCCGACCAATAGGCCTATCTATCAAAATACAGACCATAAACATTGAAATTTTTTAATGGAAAATCTAGTTCTGGGCTACGACCAACTAGCAAAATACCACCCCCCATCCAGAATGGAATGAATTTAAAAGAGGAAGGGTTTCAAGTTAAAATGATACCTTCCAAAAGAGCCACAACATATGTAGAACAACATTCCCAAAATGGAAATAAATGCCAAATTAATTCATGAATCTTCGATCCATTAACCACAGTTTCTTGAAAGAGAACAATATCTAGGGAGACTAGTTGCATTAGCTTCCTGAGGGACAAGAACTTGGGGGTGCCCCCTACCCCTCTCATGTTGATGGAGAAAAAGATAATTAGGTCACCACATGAGAGGTTGAATCTACTCTAAGAGGCCTACAAATATCCGTGAGAAGGACCTGTGTGTCCGAGGAAATGTTCTGTAAAGAAATTGCTACTGAACCAGTAACTTCAAAATTCTCAATATCACCAGTAGAAGAACGTGCAAGGGATTTATTCCTTCGCCCACCATTCGTTTTCCTGATAGTAACATTAGGGTTATGAGAAGTTAAAGAAGTTTGATTTGTTCCATCCACATAATATATCTGTAGGGTTTCTTGTAAGAAACCCCCACTGGCCATATTGGGGGTCAACGACCCGAAATCCTATAACTCCCTTGCACACACAATGTTATGGGGAAGAGCCATAGAGTCTAGAATAGCCCTCTCATCACTCAAAAATTGAGAGTTAGGATTCAAGATAAGTGTATTCAGATTGTTAATAGACTCAAGACGAGTGGGAGACTGCTGAGACGAGGGAAAAGGACCCCTCTCCCCATCCAAGATCCCCAACCCATAAGTCATAGAAAGAGAAATACAAAGGGCTAAGATATATTCCCCTACCAACCCAACAGAGGAAACAAGGTCAATACTATCTAAAACCTTAAGGTTTGATTCAGATAGGGTTTCAAAAAATATAGGAAAGAGATTTTGTAACTTACCTAAGAAAGAGAGGGCAGTGTTTTGTGTGGGGGTACTACTGAAATGACCCTCCTTGACTGGGATGGAATCCTCTTAAAGGCCCAGAGAAGAGTGTGAAATGGGAGCCCGTGGCTTGACAAAATGAGTATTTTCTCAACCTGAAAGGGGTGCATTGCAAGTTCTCTTTAAATGACATACTACAATGCGAGTATGACAATGAAAGGGGGTTCTACAGTAGTCCAGAGGCTGATGAAACTACTTCTCAACCCAATTTATAGCAAGCATCTCAAGAATACAAAGCTCCACATCAATCTCTACCAGGATCCAAGCCGTCCGATTTTCTTCATGGAAGAGTGACTTATCCATTAGAGAAATTTTGAGGTCAAAAAAGGGCCTCAAAACAAAGAAAATGTACTATAAAATACAACCAATCACATTCTAGTAGATGACATCATCCCCCTTGGTGAGGTGGCATTGCATGAGTTAAGAATGCTTATTTGTCAAATTTTCTATGGTGGATGAAAACACATAGTTAACCAAGGTAGTGGTGTAAGTACTTTTAAGTCATAAAGTAAAGTACTCATAATGATAGTCTTTTCATAAAATAATATTATTGTCATTTTCAAGTAAAGTACTCATAATGAATGTCTTTTCACACTTTCACATAAAATAATATTATTGTCATTTTCAAGTGAAGTACTCTTAATTCATAAAGAAAGTCCTTTCACATTTTTTTATAAAATAATATATTATCATTTTTATGTTTTTAATTTTAAATTATATATTCACTCCATTCTATTTAATAACATAATGTCAAACTAATAAAGAATAATAATAGATTTAATAAATAATAATAATAATAATAATAATAATGCAATGTGGATTATAATAATATTATTGACATTTTACATGTAAATAAATTCTCAATTAAATTACATTATTAAATTCATGAGAAAAGTACTAAATATAAAAAGTCAACATAAAATTTAAAAAAAAGCTCTTAAAAATGTTTTTTATTATTTAATTTCATTTGCAAGTTCAAGACAAATAAATGTTAAAGGACAATACATTTTTGGGAATTTACAATGAATCTTAGTCACATCAATGTAGACTTATTTTATTAATTTTATTTCTAGTGAATTTTGAAAAATAACTCAACCATGGTTATTTATATTGTGCATAGAAAATAGTGTGGGAGGTGACTTCTCATATATACCTACCCCATAAAACCCCCAATTCATAATATTTTAATATATCTCATATTTTTGTAGTACATCTCTTAGGAGGCCCTTTTTTGACCTCAAAATCTCTCTAATGGTTGAAGAAAATAAACTGCCCAATCCTGCTAGTAATAGCCATGAAAATATCATGAGACCAAAGTTTGAGGGAAAACCTTTAACAGTAACCAGAAGTGATTCTTTTGAATTTTTTTAGTCAGTGGATTGAAATCTGAATGCCACTTCTTCAAGCAAAGCGAACCTTTTCCAATACACTAATACAAAATGAGAGATAAATGACCAAAAAACGACCAAAATCCGCATATAAATGACCACTTTTGATTTGGCGACCACTGATGGAAAATTAGCGGTCATTGATCACGTGACCAAAAAAGTGGTCATATTTAACTTGGTCATTTATAGCTTACCTTGTGGTCATATTTTTGGTCATTAATGTGGTCATTAATTTGGTCGTATATTTGGTCCTTAATTGTCACAATTAATGACCAAATATACGATTAAATTAACGACCCAATATATGACCACACGATAAGCTATACATGACCAAGATAAATATGACCACGTTTTTGGTCACATGATAAATTACTGCTAATTTTACACCAATGGTCGCCATTTGATCATTTATATGCAAATTTTGGTAATTTTTTGGTCACTTATCTCTCATTTTTGTAGTGGTCATTTATCTCCTTTTGGCCATTTGTAGTCATTATATATATAGGGCATGGAGTAATCGAACCACCAACCTTCTACCTATAAGGAAGGTGCTCTTCCATTGAACTAACACCCTTAAATAGAATATATTATATAATTTTACGTTAGTGATCTAAGAATTTGCAACTTTTAAAATTCCTGGGCAAACACCGCCTCTACTTGCACAATAGAGTCAATGAAGTTTTCCTACAGTAAGGAGTAAACAATCATACAACTTGTTTTTACTATTAGTTGGCTTAATTGTGCCTATTTCAATACATGGGACCAAAATACTACTTGATACAAATAGAAAATACCATGTCACAACTTCCATTGATCTTCCCCAAAGTCTAATGCAAGAAACAATGCAAGGTATAACCTTTTTTTCAAACATTTCATAGTGGATTGGAGATACTAGCTCTAGCAAGTGTTTCTAGGAACACTAGAGAGATCCCTCAAACCTAGGGAAGGCACATGGAATTGAAAGTGTGGAGCATAAGGAACCTCCTTCTCTCTAAATAAATATAAATATAAAAAAATTACCAAGAAAATAGTAATTTTATTATTATTGAATCATAGGTGTGACCTAATAGCCTTACGAGAAATTTCAAATCATTGAAAACTTATACTTCATTCATCTCTAAATAGATAACTTATTGCTACATTACTTGTCTTCTAAACAAACACAATATTTACGTTGTACTAAATGAAAACATGAAATGGTAAAATGGATATAGAGAAAAAGAAAATTTAACTTCTTGTATGAGGGAACATACTTTAAAATTTCCCCAAAATCAGGAATATTGAGTGAGCTCAAAAAATCATGATTCCCATCATATTCGAGAATAAAAATTAGAATCGGTTAAAAATATTAGTTGTGAAGGATAAATATAAATAGTTTATGTGAAAGCCTATGTAAATCAACCTATCAAGAAACTTCTTAGATGTGACCACTCAATCGCTTTTTAGGTACCACTGGACAAGCAAGGGATGCATGAGCATCCCCAATAGGATCCAAGCAAGTCCTAGCATCCCCTTTTAAAAGGAACACCTGGGGACATTTTCATCCTTAATTTTGATCTATATTTGATCACATTTCTCAAGATGAAGCTACAATATTCAATTTAAGAAGGATAAATCAACAAGGTAAGAGATCGAGAAATCTAGAACAATGGCATTCTAGAAGAATTGCAACATGTCAACCATTACATCCCCTTGCTATAGAGAAGTTTGTGGGAGAGAATTTATAGGTAAAATTTACTAACTAGCATAGATCCATCTTAACCTTGGATCTATTAAGGACATAGAGGACGTAAATTTCTCAGTGCTTAAAATATCTGGACTTAAGATGGATCTATGTTTATATATAATAATAATAATAATAATTTATTTTTAAGGTCACCACCAAGCGAGACACCAATTTGGTGTATGAGACCCCCTTGTTTGTGGGACAAGGGACCCGCATCTGTGCAACGGTTTAACTGTTAAATTCTACAGAGGTGTACATACCCTACCCCCCTTTGGATTTGAACCCGTGACCTCCTAGGACGAAACACATGCTCTTAATCATTAGGCCCACTCAGGCTATACTAATTGGATGCATTTTTATTTATTTTTTACTTCTAAATTTTTTCATTTAATGTATAATTGTTACAAACATTACACATCTCATCCATACTAGGTTGTAGAGTGCACCTCACTTTTATCAGTGCAAAAAGGAATAGCTTATTGTAAATATAAAATATGCAGTCTTATACATCAGTTGTGTGTTTTCTAATTGTGATGTTTTAGAAAAGTTGTGAATTGGCATGGAACTAGAAAACCCATCCTATACCAATCATGAAGGTTGTGGATATGTTGATCTATGAATGTGTTATTTGTCACACCCACATACAAGGATTGTGTACGAGTTCACAATGTGCAATCACATGGCACCCACAAGTAAACTTCTGCAATGTAAGTTCACGATGATTTGCAAGATATAATCTCAATAG
Organism: Larix kaempferi; assembly: GCA_027924585.1. Taxonomy (NCBI): domain Eukaryota; kingdom Viridiplantae; phylum Streptophyta; class Pinopsida; order Pinales; family Pinaceae; genus Larix; species Larix kaempferi. Next base: position 16,943,828 of record BSBM01002204.1, on the reverse strand, counting down.
GTTTGATATTAAACACAGTGGAGGAATGCAGATCCAAATGTGACAACCACAACTGGGATTTGTGGCCATGATATTGTTGCAGAGATCTATTTTCTTCCAGATGCAGAAGCTGAGAAGCTAAACAAGCATAAATGACCAAATTAGTACAAATACTCAAAATGGTTACAATTTTGTATATTATTTATATGTATTTGTGTCAGGTATATCATATATGTAATTGAAACAAGGTAGTCAAAGTCAGAATTGGCTTAGACACAATGATCCCTTCAACTCAAAGCAGACTTGGGACTTGGCCTAATTCACTCAAATTCAACTCAACAAAACTAAAAAAATATTCAAAATAAAATTAGAAAATAATTATAAAGACATCAAATTTGCAAGTTTACTAACTTATATTGCATATACGAGTGCAATGAAAGAGATACTTCCGAGATACATAAACTATAATATTTAAGGAACATAATATTAAAATTATGAAAAAAGTAATTGACATATTGGAATAGTACAAAAGCAATCAATCTCTAAATTTCCTCTTGAGTCCAAAATTCATCAAACCCCAATCTAATGACTAAATATTCAATTGTGATGCATGACTCATAAATATCATCATCTTAAGCATAATCCCTAGGAATATCCTCTAGATTAGCCTCTTCATCTCTTGTACTCCTCTCTTAAGGAGATCCCCTAAATGTCATGCACCTAACTCATCCACCTCAAACTCAAAACAGAATGGACACAATTTTGTAAAAACCCTGTTCAAACTGCTAGCAAATGGGTAGACCACAATCACAAATAGATTACCAACTGCAATAAGCTCCAACGCAGTGCAAAATCAGTTACAATACCAAGATGCCAGGTAAGATTTTCTTCATCCAAAATCAGTCCAAATGCAATCTTTGAGAAATAAAATGAGATAAGAAAATTGAGGGGGGATTCATAGTAATATAGTAAAAGCACAATCCATAATAAAATATATTGGTGGATTTGGTTTCTAAACAAATCTTGGGACTTTAAAACATGGAGAAGGGGAAAATGAGCTCAGTGGGATTGGATATTCGTACCCTTTATATTCTGTACAAAGTGTCCACTTGATGCCTTTGCGGTGGTGATGTTGGGAGTATCCATTATCATTTTAGCAATATAGGTAAACAAAGGATGCAGGAAGGAGCTAATTTAGTAACCACTGGTAGTTGTTTGGATACTTTTAACTTACAATATTCTCATATTCTCTTATGTTAAAGGTGATATGGATATTTCAATAGAATAAATCTTATGACTGATCATGTCTATGTTGGATTTCAATACTATAGAAGAAGCAATATAAAGAGGAGACAAAGTAATTTATGGTTCGGAAGTTGGAATAGTTACTAATAATACATATGTGACTAATAGACTTGCTAGATCTATTAGTGCTCGTTTGATATGGATAATTGTTACTTTGCAGGGAAGCTGAAAGGAAGAATGGTTCAAGAAACAAAATATTCAATCAAGACGAAACATTTTGAGACACGAGGAGTAGTCATGTATATAATACAAGATTAGTAGAACCGGTGCCAATGGAAAAACGTTTATCACAATTTTAAAATTCAATTGGATTCAACTTTGACCGACAACTTCCCAATTCACTACTTTTGGTGTTAACCATCTATGTACACAAACTAAACCCATCCATCCATGTGCAATTGCAAAATTTACTACAAGCAGATAAAAAAATGAGGGTGGTACAACTAGTGCCAATGACCAAATATTCTTGCCATTTCAATATCAAAGTCATTGTGTATGCAATGGAAATATATGCTTTAACACATGACATAGTTGTGCCTACCAACACAAATTGGGGATTTCATCTAAACATTACTAAATTTCTATAAAAAAAAGGTTATCTTGAAGCTATCACTAGATTAGGTTACGTGCAATTATAGTAGGGGTTTGGAAAAAGGCTTTTGTCCCAGAAAAGACAAGTTCAACTTTGAAAGAGATGTTGTAGAGATTTTCATTTCACAGCAAGCTTGTCTGACAGTGGTCCATGGTTCAATACCCAAGGGCCACAAGAAATTCCCATTTTTTGTCAAATTGGTCTCCATTGAACATGGATATAAACTCTAGACAACAACAGTCTAGGATTTTTCAGTGGTGAATTAAAATTCTTAGGAAACTAGATTCAGATTGAAGTTTTTTCATTCAGGCACTAACAAGATAAGGCAAGTAATGAAAACCTTCTATGTTCAAAATAAATAAAATAGAATTATTATGGGAACTGAGGCATTCCACACATCACCGGGGTAAAAAAAAGTGTAGTTTCTTATTTACTCTTATAACAAAACATTTCATCCAATATAAAAAGTAATATATATGTATGTATATATTTAAATGTAATGAAACTTGAGATACCATTGAACAACGATATGAAGTACTATTGCATAAATACTTTGTGGAGATTTGCAAGGTTTGCAGGAAACAAAAGACGATATTTAAGAACATATTTAAAAAGTAGATGTCAGCTCAAAATCTGCTAAGGGTCAGTAAACAAAAGTTTCTTTCACTGCTCAAGAAAACAAAATCATAAAACTCCAATAAAAAATAGTCACCTAGTGTATCTTTGACAAAATGTTTGTACTTAAAAAGAAGTAGATAAGGATTTGAGGAAATATTAGATGACCAATCGCTAATTAATTGAACATGTTGTTAAAATCGAAGGTACAGTTGGGAGAAGATGTTTTGGTGAAATCAAATAGACGGGTCAAGGACAAACGAAAAACAACAATGTGATGAGTTGTAAATGAATAGTAACCAAAAATTTCCAAAGCAATGTATATGAACAGTTAGTCAATCCTAGTTATGGACCAACGATTGAATGACATTTTGATCACTTGAAATTGTTGAATTGATACAGAGGGATTTATAAATCTTACTTCTTACAATCCCATGAGGTCGCCAACTACCTATATATTACCTAGTTCCATGAATCTTATGGCTAAAGTCAATCTATCCCCGACTGTACAAAATTCAATGAAGTCACTCACAAATCACCGTTTTTATGCACACCCCTACATCCATAGTATTCATGAAAGAACATAATCTTTTGGTTATGTATATACATGCAAATTAAGATGAAGAACATGGGCCATGCCAATAATAAAATAATAACATAATAGGAATGCAATTAAGGATATAATTAAATTAATGTATATACATAAACAACAACAATATTGGGTATAATGAAAATAATGAGTATTCATGCATGGAACTAATTATAGCTACCTTTTTTTAATATTCCAGCCAATAATTGGCCAGAATACTATCTCTAACAACTAAACTGATCAGGATTTTAACTAGCAATTTTTTTTAATTTTCTTTAAGGTGTGCAGGGTGTAAGTGAGGACAACTGGTTCACTGATCAAGGATGGTAGGGATGAATTTTGGTTCTGGAATTTATATGTAAAATATGCAACAAAAATACAATACAGGTCTAAATAGTGAGACCTATGCACAAGGTACTGGATCCTTTCACTTTTCAGCAACAAATAAGCCTGTTGCCTACTTCGAGGCTTCCTAGGCTTCCGACATATGCATACTAGACTGGGTATGGGTTTTGGATGGACGTAAGGGTTATTTTCAGTAAATAATATCAGTAAAACATAATGGGTGTAATGCCCGCCTCAGTACTTTAACTGATTAGACTAATAAGGGTACTAGTATTGAAATGAACCGGCTAAGTAAAACACGAACCATTTGAATTTACTTTGAAAATGCTTATAATGAAAATGATGAATGATGAGAATGCTTTAAAATGAAAATGAAGAATAGTGTATATGCTCGACTGACTGAGATACTAGAATGAATGATGTAAATATTTTATATAGTGCAGCGCTACTAATGTGCACTTGAGTGTGTGCAATGGTAGGTAAGACGATATACCCACTGACTCACAATGGAATTTTAGGGGTCGTAAGAACAGAAAGAACACATAGGGGTACGACGATAGACTGTCGACCCTAAATTAGCAATCGACGCATGGGTCGGAAGCTTGCGAGCTGGCCCAGGGAAGCATGTGCTGTACGAGCGAGGCCATACTAACTTGGTCGCGTACAAGAGTTGAGGGGCGCGCGATAAGGAGAGTCTTATTCCTCAGCAGCCCTTAGTCTCCAAGAAGTGTAGTCGATAGATCACGGTAACGACTCCTCGATCGCTACATAGTTCTCCTCACAAGAAGAAAGAAAAGAAATTGTCGGAAGGGCCCGCCGAAGAGGTACCTAGACAAGAACAAGAAGAAGAAATTGATCGACGGTATAAATGAAAATTTCACATAATATTTAAGAAATATTTTATTCCATTTTGTTTCATTTTATTATTTTGAATTATTTTTTCAAAATTTCATTTTAATTGATTTCATTAATTTTGAATTATTAATTTTAATTGATTTTAGCATCTCGAAAAAGAATTGAAAAGATTGATTTTATTTAATTGATTTTGTTATATTGAAAAAGGTTATTTGTAAAAGAATTATTTATTCAAAGGTTTTAATTTGATAGATTTTATTACTTTTTTATTCAAGATTTTATTTTTTATTTTTTTAATTGATTTTATTATTTTGGAATTATTCTATTCAAATTAATTTTATTAATTCTTGGTTAATTTTATTATCTTTAAAAGATTTGAAAAAGATTAAAATCTAGTTAATTGATCTTATCATTATTGAAAAAGAGTTTAATTTAGATTAGAATTTTTAAAAAATAGATATTTTAATTCTTACTTTTATTCTTTCAAATTTTTATAAAGAAGAGATTTAAAATAAATTAGAATTTTAGTAAAATCTTCTAGTTCTATTTTAGTTATTAGAAAAGAAAGGAATTTAAAAAGCTTTAAGTCTAACTAAAAGATATTAAGTAAACTAAATAAGAACCAAAACATAAGAAGAACTCTACTACACCTAACTCCCACTGGTTTAGGGAATTAGGTGCACACTTAAAATGAAGAGACACTTGTAATTTGAGAGTAATTGTTAATAAATTATTAAATTAAATTAAATATGTGTATGGAAAGACACATGGCACACAGACTTTTTCTATATAATGAGGGAGGAGAAGGAGAGAAAGACATCTCTTGCTCCCTAGTGTTGGATGGGCACCGGAATCGATAATTGATCTTGTGAATTCTTGTGAGTTGGGCTTAGCTTTCCGGGGATTGGGGAATCCCACCAGAAAGCTTACGTTGTGTGTTCTTGAGACCCCATTTGCTCGGGGGTTCGGGGTGAAGAAGAATAACCCCGATATGGTAGGGAGGTCAACCAAGGGGTCACTCGGTACTTCGTCAGTAAATTGGATTGGATCGTGTGGAAACCACTTGGAGGACTCCATCGATTTGCTAGACCAAACGTCGAAAACAGGTTTGAAGTATTTAGTTTATTTATTTTGCTAACTCTTGTGGTGGAATGAATAAATCTGGGTATATAGTTTTATTTATTGACATTCATGTACTACAATAGATAGGACTAGATCTGTGGCCTCTATATCTTCTTCTGAAAAATCGTACTGAAAGTTCTGAAATTAATTATACTTATATGTTCAAATTCCGTGGAAGTCTTTTTGGGGAACCCAAAATGGGGGTCCCTACATTTGGTATCAAAGCCGGTTGAGCCTTGAGGGAACCTGACTTATATTAAAGGGGTTGCTTGTAACTTTGTTGAGGATTGGAACTGGACAATCGAAACAGCCACTACTACAACTATCTAGTCGATCCCAACTCGACCACCGAATCAGGTTTGATGTTTTGCAATTAGTGTTTCTGTATTTAGAATTGATATATTAGTTTTTAAAGGAAAAAAAAAATACTGTTGATTCGACCTAGCTTACTATGGATCTGCAAATCTTTGTATCAGAGTGGATCGAAACCCCCTTTACTGTAGATTATTAAGGGTAATTTGAAATCAATGTGTTTTCAGATTTACTTTCATTGGGGTTCAAATTATTTGAGTTTTGCAATCTATTCGGTGTCTTCAGGTTTCTTCATCAGAAATATTTTGGAGCGGAATTATTCCACCCTGTTTTCATTAACCCACCAGATTTGTTTAAATCATCATACGAACTGGGTCAATTTTATATTAAATAAGAAGAAGAAAAAAAGGAAAAGAAAATCCGTGGTATTGTTTTCATACTCTGTAAATTGATATCTGTGGTATTGTTTTCATACTCTGTAAATTAATTGTGATCATCTCTATGAGAGTCTGCGTGAATCCAGATCCAGGATGCGTCCTTCCTTTTCTTAAAATTAAATGTGATCCTTCCCTTTAAGTTGTATGGATCCAATCCTAGTGGCGACTTCCAATTTACATAAATCAATTGTTTCTTTTTCTTCTCCTTAAGTTCATACAAACCCAAGTCACACCGACGTTTTCAAAGTCCTAAACGACTGTAATTTCTCTTCAAAACCTAAGTAAATCCATTTGAGTTTCCGTGTTTTCTTCTCATGAAAAATTGCTGCTTCTGATTATTATCGAGACCCTGTTTTCTTTTATAAATCTCTGTATTGATTGGCGTTTCTGGAATTGTTTCCGATCCCAATTCTAATCTCTGTGCATCAATACCTTAAATTAAAGTTTCCAGAATTGAGTTTCAGATTAATAATTTTCCTTCTAATTTGCGTTGAATGGTTTTCTCTAGCGTCCTTCCAAATTGAGTTTCAATTCTTTACGGATGACACTTTAAAAATTAATTGAAAGTTGGCTTCGTGGTTATGGCTACCGCATATATTGAATGCCCGACATAAAATATTGTTATATAATAGATTATATAAACATATGTTTTACCCTTGATACAAAACAACCTGGGTAGGATGCCTTGCTTGAATTTACATATTGCCTTCGTATTATATCGTGGGTGTTAAACGTTTTACGATTGCACCTTTAACTAGCTCATAATTATAAATTGAATTTACAATGTTATTATTGATATAGGTATGAACTGTAATTGTTGCATAAACTTTTATTGAATTTATTAATGATTGTTATATTTTTATTAAAATTATTGTTTAAGTGTTATCTTGTATTGAAAATATTAATGATTGTTATCTTTATATTGAAATTATTTATGATTGCTTTAAGTGGTATCTATTTATTGAAATTATTAAATGATGGCTTAAATCTTATCTTTGTATTGAAATTAGTAAAGATTGTTTAAGGGTTATCTTTGTATTGAAATTAGTAAAGATTGTTAAAGTGTTAATAGTTGCTAAATTGTTTGTTAACTTGGAGTAAAAAACCCCTCAATAAATCCACACCATAGTTTTGTAACACATATAGATTAGTAGAATCCTTTTTAGAAACCATGCATTTATGAATTCATAATGCTAATAGTTACGAGTTATATATTTAAATATATCGATCTCACTAATGGAAAAAGTGAAAGGTGTATCAAGGTTGCACCTTTAGTTTAGGTTCAGTATACCATCATGTCTAGATTAATTTAGCATGGTTCAAATAAATATGTCTTGGAATAGTTATATATACATCATTTTCAGTAAAGAAGAGGAAAGGTGTCATTAGTATATTTATATACATATATATAAGGTGATAGCGGAGTAAGAGAGCTTTCCTTTATATTTCTACTATTGTGTAACATACTTTTAAATGAGAAGAGTAGGTATTTATAAATACGTCCTCGACATGTGTATGAATGGTACACATTTCCTAATGTGTTAAAGAAATGATATTGCTTGAATTATGCTTAAAGAATTAATTGATGATTGTGTGCGCAAGTGCAGTATTTTAAATATAGACAACTAACCATACTATCGTTACGGAAAAATGTTAAGTTGCACTTGTGTTAATGTAATTTCATATTTGAGCTAGAATCTCAGTTATAAATCAAGTGTTAAAAAAAAAAAAAAAACCAAGACGGACCCTACATTCAATGACGATAGGGATGTATGAACCTCTTTATTATATACATGTATTGTGTATCAATATAATGTCTTTTTAAATCTTTTTGAGAATGATTCTTACACTATTGAATTAAATAGGTTATGTTCAAATAGAATGTAAGACATAGTTATTGTGGATGTATTTGAGGATAAATGACAAGTAATGACCATATATGAATTTAAATAAAGAAGTGCTTAGATAATTTTGAAGGTGGGATGCTTATGATTTACCATCAAGAAGGAATGAACATATAATGTTTAATAATGGGAGATTGCGACTCACGATGAGCAATGCACGGAGATCGATGCTGAAAAATCAGAGCTGTGGTTTTACTTCTTCTCCTTCGGCAAGGATACTTCCAGCTTCTTGAACAGGTTAGAATTATTCTTCTAATATGAAAGTTTGAATGGTATTCATGGTCCGTATACTTTTGATGAAGGGTTTTGTGTCAAGAATTTTATCGATTGGTTGTAAATGCTTATTCTATGAAATCAAGGCGATGGCTTCACAGGTATGCACTACTAGCTGTAATCATGCTTTGGATTATGAGAAGAGAGAGGTTGTATGTAAGATTAGTTTATGAATGACTAAGTTATGTATTGAAGAATAGAATTTGGAAGGGTTAACTCTTATTTCAAAATTCAGATACTGTTTAAAATATATGATAGTTATATGTAACTATAGAAAAGGAAGAAATTGGGATTGAGGATTTTATTCCTTAGGTTGAAATGTATTAGTACTTTAAGGATTTACATAAATGAAATACTTACAATTTTGTTGAATGAAAAGAATTTGCTATGCGCAATTCCAAAGTTCGGTCACAATTAGTGAGCCAATAGAAGACTGTTGAGGGGATTGCTACACTATGAAAGGTATGATTTAGTTATATTATCAATTATGCGATTTATACTTATATCAGGGTAAAAAAAAAAGAAGAAATGAAATTTTATTATCAATTGTGGTTATGTTGAAGAAATGAATGTGAAAAGAAAGTGAAAACTCACCGTGGAAGCACATGAGACTTAACTTCGGGATGAAGTTTTAATAAGAGCGGGTGTATGTAATTTCCTCCTTGGTACTTTAACTGATTAGACTAATGAGGGTACTAGTTTTGAAATGAACCGACTAAGTAAAACATGAACCATTTGAATTTACTTTGAAAATGCTTATAATGAAAATGATGAATGATGAAAATGCTTTAAAATGAAAATGAAGAATAGTGTATATGCTCGACTGATTGAAATACTAGAATGAATGATGTAAATATTTTATATACTGCAATGCTACTAATGTGCGCTTGAGTGTGTGCAGTGGCAGGTAAAACGATATATCGATTGACTCACAATGGAATTTTAGGGGTCGTAAGAATGGAAAGAACACATAGGGGTACGATGACAGACTGTCGACCTTGAATTAGCAATCGACGCACAGGTTGAAAGCTTGCGAGCTAGCCTGGGGAAGCGTGTGCCATACGGGCGAGGCCATACTGAATTGGTCACGTACGAGAGTTGAGGGGCGTGCGATAAGGAGACTCTTATCCCTCAGCAGTCCTTAGTCTCCAAGAAGTGTAGTCGATAGATCACGGTAACGACTCCCCGATTTTTACATAGTTCTCCTCACAAGAAGAAAGAAAAGAAATTGTTGGAAGGGCCCGCCGAAGAGGTACCTAGACAAGAACAAGAAGAAGAAATTGATCGACTGTATAAATGAAAATTTCACATAAGATTTAAGAAATATTTTATTCCATTTTGTTTCATTTTATTATTTTGAATTATTTTTTCAAGATTTCATTTTAATTGATTTCATTAATTTTGAATTATTAATTTTAATTGATTTTATCATCTCGAAAAAGAATTGAAAAGATTGATTTTATTTAATTGATTTTGTTATATTGAAAAATGTTATTTGTAAAAGAATTATTTATTCAAAGGTTTTAATTTGATGGATTTTTTTTATTATTTTAATAGATTTTATTATTTTGGAATTATTCTATTCAAATTAATTTTATTAATTCTTGGTTAATTTTACTATCTTGAAAAGATTTGAAAAAGATTAAAATCTAGTTAATTGATTTTATCATTATTGAAAAAGAGTTTAATTTAGATTAGAATTTTTAGAAAAGAGATATTTTAATTCTTACTTTTATTCTTTTAAATTTTTATAAAGAAGAGATTTAAAATAAATTAGAATTTTAGTAAAATCTTCTAATTCTATTTTAGTAATTAAAAAAGAAAGGAATTTAGAAAGCTTTAAGTCTAACTAAAAGATATTAAGTAAACTAAATAAGAACCAAAACATAAGAAGAACTCTACTACACCTAACTCCCACTAATTTAGGGAATTAGGTGCACACTTGAGATGAAGAGACACTTGTAATTTGAGAGTAATTGTTAATAAATTATTCAATTAAATTAAATATGTGCATGGACAGACACATGGTAGACAAAATTTTTCTATATAATGAGGGAGGAGAAGGAGAGAAAGACATCTCTTGCTCCCTAGTGCTGGATGGGCACTGGAATTGAGAATTGATCTTGTGAATTCTTGTGAGTTGGGCTTAGCTTTCCGGAGATTGGGGAATCCCACCAGAAAGCTTGTGTTGTGTGTTCTTGCGACCCCATTTGCTTGGGGGTTCGGGGTGAAGAAGAATAACCCCGATACGGTAGGGAGGTCAACCGAGGGGTCACTCGATACTTCATCGGGAAATTGGATTGGATCATGCGGAAACCACTTCGAGGACTCCATCGATTCGTTGGACCAATCATCGAAAATAGGTTTGAAGTATTTAGTTTATTTATTTTGCTAACTCTTGTGGTGGAATGAATAAATATGGGTATATAGTTTTATTTATTGACATTCATGTACTGCAATAGATAGGACTAGATCTGTGGCCTCTATATCTTCTTCTAAAAAGTCGTACTGAAAGTTCTGAAATTAATTATCCTTATATGTTCAAATTCCGTGGAATTCTTTTTGGGGAACCCGAAATGGAGGTCCCTACAATGGGGCATATTTCATAATAATTAGGGAGTTTGTAAGTGGATTTGGAGGAAAACTAGTCAAGGGCGCTATTGGGGATTGCACAGGTAGGAGTTTTCCAGGATTTTCCAAACAAGCTATGATGCACCCAAAAACTTAGAAAAAGAGCATGGGGGTCTTTATTAGTGCGATTATGAACTCATAGAACCAATATATCATTAATTTGCAGCAAAGGTAAGCCATACAGAAAAATATACCCAAACTAGCTAGTTAAAAGTGCTCATTGAGCTAGTCTTCAATTCTAAATGGTAAAAACTCATTAAAAGAACATAATACTCTATTTTTCAGACTTTAATGGCTCTTTTATAACTCAATTTAACTTAGAGGTTCAAATCAGAATTTTTCACAAATATTTCTCAAATAATATGTCTCCTCCATTAACTACAATTCCCACAAAGCTAGAATAGCTAGTCTTGATCTCTAGAAGTTCCAAAGCCACCAATAAATTAAAATATCAGACATAAAAATATATTAACCTCTGATATCATATAAATATGATTTTTAATTCAAAATTAGAGTTGTGGAATAAGTATTACAGTCAGTTGCACCCACAGTGCATTAGGAGGCCTCCAAGAGCTAGATTTGCCCCACAGAGAAGGAGAAAGGGCTGTAGGAAGGGTATGATCTCTGATATATCTAAGTGATGAGCTGATATAGGTGAAAAAAAGAGCACATGGAGTGGGATATTCATTTATGTGAATGACTGGGCTCCTCCTTCAAGAATGGGATCTTTCTCCCCACTGGATCTACCAATTATCTTCACCTCAAGCACTTCTGAGTGATGGAAAATATTCTGATGCTTGAATGGTATTCAAGTATGGATGATGAAACTCTGATCAACAACAACATGAACCTATGGAAGTATACTAGAAACCTGTCAAGAACTTGGGGCACATCTCCCAAGTTTGTTGAAGCACATCTCTCAACACTAGAGAAGCTCAGACCTCTCACAAGCAAAATTTCTCAAATGATCAAAAGTTGTGAAATGGAGTTGCAATCCTTCTTTTATAGAATTCTTGTTGACATGTTGAACAAGTTACTTGGCTTGGTGACCTGTGAGAGTAGGTCACCCATGAGTGGATAACCTTCCTTTCCTTTTGCTTTGTGTCTTTCCTTCATTTGGAAACTTCCATCCCTTTGTTTCTTTCTTTTCTCTGACATTCCTTTTATCCTTTTTAGAAAAAGTGCCCTCTTTTATTTTTCCTGATTTGTTTCCTCTTTCACAAATTAGAAAGGGCGCCCTTGGTATTCATTTAGCTCTTTCCTGCTTTTGGCTGACACATTGATGTTTCTACTTATTTTCATGGGAAGGTGAGGTCCACCTTGACCCTATTGCGCCCTCCTAGCATTGTACACATCATCCACTTGCCAAAATATTAATAAATAAGGATAATTAATAAAAATAATCAATTCCTTACTTCAAAATTCAAAGCCATTAATTATTTAATTAAACTATAATCCTGGCTCAAAATTCCCCAATTAATTCATAATCCATCCTAGCACCTAGTTTGGGAATTAATATCTTCATGGGGGGGCATCTTATCCATTTAATCACCCAATTTCACCCTTAGCAAAATTCCATATATCAATTTACACATTCACCCATTAATTAATTAATTAATGCCTAAGTGACTTAGGCCAAAATCACCCCCATGGACCATAGAAAAAATTAGGGACATGACACTTTTTTAAGCACTTCACATAAATGGAATTAAAGGTTGGAATGACATTATTCTTAACTTCACCCAACCCTACTAAACTCTCGAATGGCCTTCATTGAATGAGGGATTCTCCATTAATGGACTTTGGGAACAACAAGACACTGAAAAGATGTAGTGACTAATCAATGGACAAGAACAACTATTTTTGGTCTACATTGAAACTCTAAGGATTGTGACATATAATGATGTGTAGGCTATCTAGAAAATTCATGTACCATTCATTATACAACAACCCATGAGCCATGTTGAGGTTTCTTGCTTATAATATGTTTCCATGTGGTTGGATAAAAAACCAGAGACATAGATCCTCAAAGGGCATGCGAGGTTTAGATGTTGTGGTAAAGAACACTAATTATGGGAACTAAGGCATTCCACACATCATCGGGGCACAAAAAGTATAGTTTCTTATTTACTCTGGCTTAATAATTTGGTGAAGGAGACATTATAAAAATCTATCTTAAAAGTACCATGTGTGGAGAAGGATCATTTGATTCAAAGAGGCAATGGTTATAGGTTGAAAGATAGCGTATCTTTCTTTGACTCCACTGGTAGGATTTCCCACCGACCAACTTTGTAAAAATTATCCCCAAGGTCTGATCAAATTATCTCTGCGACGAATACTATTCAGCCTACTGGAGGCCATTTAATGCAGCTGCAACAGGCATGTTGATCGTTGGATCTCAAGCTGCTTGAGATCCAATGATCAACATGCCTGAAGTAGCTACATTAAATGGCCTGCAGCAGGTTGAATAGTGTTCGCCCATCTCTGCTTCTCTCATTTCAATAATTGGGCCAACTCCTTCGTTCCGAACATAGATAGAAGGAAGAAATTCCCAACATAAGGAATTATCTCCCCAGCCAGGGCGATCGATTGAAAGAAATAAATGAAAGTGCCACCTTTCCTTCCATTACCTCCCGGTTTAGCTACTAGCTGGTTATAACTAGGTGTTACGTTGGTGGCCAGGCTTGCTCCCAAGGAGTATATTATGTGATAACATGTAAGGTCCCTTATTTCGGGTTCCCTAAAAGACTTCCACGGAATTTGAAAATATAAGTATAATTAATTTCAGAACTTCTAGTACGATTTTTCAGAAGAAGATATAAAGGCCACAGATCTAGTTCTATATATTGGAGTACATGAATATCAAGAAATAAAAACTATATACCCAGAATTATTCATTCCACCACAAGAGTTAGCAAAATAAATAAAATAAATACTTCAAACCTATTTCCGACAGTTGGTCCAGTGAATAGATGGAGTCCTCGAAGTGGTTTCCTCATGATCCAATCCAATATCCTGACGAAGTACCGAGTGACCCCTCGATTGACCTCCCTACCGTATCTGGGTTACTCTCCTTCACCCCAAACCCCTGAGCTAATGGGGTCGTAAGAACACACAAGCTATCCTCCCGAAAGGATCTCCCAATCCCCGTTCCAGCTAATCCCAACTCTAAGGATCATAACATAATCCGAGATTATGATGGCCATCCAGCATTAGGGAGCAAGAGATGTCCTTCTCTCCTTATCCTCCCTCATTATATAGCAAATTCTTGTGTTCCATGTGTCTGCCTATGCACATAATTTAATTTAATTTAATATTTTAATTTCAAATATTCTCAAATACATGTGTCTCAATGTATTTAATGTGCACCTAATTCCCTAAATCAGTGGGAGTTAGGTGTAGGAGAGTTCTACTCCTCTTTTGTTTCTCAAATAGTTTATTAAATACCTTTTTAGTAAACTTGTTGTTTTTATTTAATTTATTTCTTTTAAATAATGAAATTTATAAAAGAAATTTGTTTCTTTTGTTTAATAACACACACACACACACACACACACACACATATATATATATTTAAAAGTTTATAGAAAATTAATAATAATTTATATATATATTCTCTTTACTTCTTTTATTCTTTACTAGAATATTCTCATTTAAAGTTAACTCATATTAGTGTTCAATTCTAAAAGAACTTCTCTAGGGACTTTTAGTTTAACTTTGATTTTATTCTTTCAATAAAGTAGATAAATAAAATAGTTTAGACTAAACTAATAGTTTTGTTTTGTTTTTCTTTTTCATTTCTGTTTTTCTTCTTTTCTCTTAACAATAGAATAATGAATATTATTTTCTGGTATTTGTCTTTTAATTTAAGGTCACATGAATTTATCTTCGATAAGTTTTCAATTTCTTTCTTTAAATGCCATTATCTTTTCTTGTCCAGGTGCCTCTTCGATGGGCGCTTCCGACAGTTTCATTTCTTCCTTCTTATGGGGAGTACTACGTAGCGACCGGCAACTGTTACCGCGATCTCTCAACTACGCTCCTTGGAGACTAAGGGATGTTGAGGGATAAGGCTCTCCTTATTGCGTGCCCCTCAACTCATCGTATGCGACCAAAACATTATGGCCTTGCCCATACGGCATACGCTTCCCCGGGTGAGCTGAAACGGCTTCACCCGTGCGTGGATTGCTAATTCAGGGTCGACAATCAGTCGTCGTACCCTTAAATGTTCTTTTCGTTCTTACGACCCTAATAATTACATTGTGGGTCAGTCGGTAAATCGTCTTACCTACCACTGCACACACACTCAAACACATATTAGTAGCGCTGCACTATAAAACATTTGTATCATTCTTTTCAGTATCTCAGTCAGTCGAGTCTACTAAACATTCATCATTTTAACATTATATCTCTGTCAATTGAGCATATATCATTTTCATTTCAAGTAATTTCAACCTTCATCATTTTCCATTCTAAATCATTTTCAAGGTAAATTCAAATGGTTCGTGTTTTACTTAGCCGGTTCATTTCAAAACTAGTACCCTCATTAGTCTAATCAGTTAAAGTACCAAGGCGGGCATTACAACAGGTGCCCTTAACTTCCACAGTCATTTTAGGGGCATTACATACACCCCCTCTTGTATAGAACTTCGTCTCGAAGTTAAACTTTTTTCTCATACTTACGACACTAGGCTTAACTTTTAATTTCCTATTCTCATCTTCTTGTCATTCTCTTCTATTTTTCTCCAACAATCAAGGCTTTAAGCACTAGTGACTCTAATCGTAAGTTTTCTTTTCCATCCAACATGGTTCCAATACCTCCTTATGAACTCAATAATAACAAGCGTATTGTAAATCCAATAATGCCTTCATAATTGTCAATACCAACCTAGATCTGCGAAGGTCTATGATATCCAAACTTAATTACAAGCTATACAACATCAATAGCCACCCATTAGTTAGCAAATCACCATCAAGCAAGACTCCAAATATATTTGGTCATCATTCCCTCCGAGACGAGAAGGTAAACATCATAACATATTCTGTCAAATGAAGATGGGTAAAACATGGACACGTTTTTAACAAATCAAGAGAGAGAGACCCTCAAATATTTCAAAACCAATTTCCATAAGGTTTATTCCAAAAACCCCTAAATGTTGGTTCTCAAATCGATAGGATTCCTAGGGTTGGAACTTAACTGTTTAGTCAGACATATTAAAATTTATCTCATAGTCCTTTCATCAATATCATTACTCGAGGTTTACATGATTATCACATCCTTACCTCAATTCATCATTCATGTTGTCATAAGACCACTTCGTTAGTTTCATCAATTCATAAAATGTGTGTTTTCTTAACCCCATCGAGTTCCATCTCAAGGGCTAGTTATCGTTTCTTCAAGTTTGATTATGACCTAACGTTAGCTCCATTGCATTTGGTTCATTGTGTTGAACGTCTCCATACTTTGTTTTATGACATTCTTCCTTGTTTGACTCTCTCGACAGTCTATCAAAATCTCGACAAGTATATTCATTTACGATATTATAATCCTTATTCCCTTAAATATTGTAAGTATCCACACTCTATGTTAATATACCCACGTATCAAGTATTAATAAAGCTCATACATTATTATAAGTATCTTTAATATACCTCAGTACCATCCACCATTTTTACCAAATTTTCTGCACCATACCTCAACCGAACTGGAAGCATGTCAATGCTATGAACTTCAAAAAGAGCAAAACCACAATAATTAATATTGTAAGTAAATTTATCTATCATCAAACTCCTATATCGCAAATGTAATTATATATCCTTTACATATTGAATATAATAACAATTATACCACTAAGAAATAATTGTTCACTTCCAACTCCTTATTTGACAAAGTTCACAACCAAAATATAAATAAGTAAATATAAAATGACAGAAAATCCATTCTAAAATAAGGAATATGCTATTCACTTCCATTATATTCTATTCATTGAGTACAATTTATTTAAACTATATGTTCCCACTTCATTTATAAAATATATGTAAGACACCTTTATGCAATTCTTTTAAGTTCAACTCTCTTCCTTTACAATTAATTACCATAAAATTTTAATTCTAAATATTAACTTTCACTTAACTTATTAACTTTTCTTTTATTTATTTCAATTCTCAATAAAATAACTTTCTATATTAACCTTCACTTATTTCATTAAATCATTCCCTCTCTTTTCAAATTCAGACTTTACAAAATAGCATTCTATATACACATTCATTCCTTTGCTAAGGACATAAATGTATTCACTCTTTTTCACATTCACATTCACAATAAAGAAATAACCTTTTATATTAACATTCACTTAATCACTAAAGACAAACGCATTCATTCTCTTTTCACATCAAAATTCACAATATATAATAAATAATAATAATAATAATAATAATAAAAACATTCTATATTAATATATGTAAATATTCAATGAGACTTAAACACATTTATTCTCTTTTCATATTCAATTTCACAATATAAACATAGCACTTAATATACCTCTTTATTCAGTGAGATTTAAATGCATCTATCCTCTTTTCATTATTCAGAATTTACAATATAAATAAATAGCATCCTATATTAATATTAATTTATTCAATGAGACATATATGAATCAATAGAGGAGAGATTGTTAGGATATTCCTATACTCCATCCTAGTCTTACTAGCATTTTCATCCTTTGCATTTTCAATCATGTATGCACTTTTAGGGTTTGCATGCATCCCAATCATCAGTCCCAGCACCTAACCCTCAGTTAGCTAGCCCCCTAAGCTTCTTTCCACTCATTTTTAGCCCTCCTAGAACTTAGTGCACCCTTCTTCACCTACCAGTCTAGTTGTCTTAAGTTTATACTCAGTTCCACTCAGTTACACTGAGTTACACTTAGTTACACTCAATTACACCTACGAGACTCAGTTTGAATGATGGTTGACAGTTACTTGAGCATTGATGACTCCACTGATGATGATGAAGACTTCCAGTTGTGCTCCAATGACACCAGTTGTGCTCTGATGACATTCCAGTGATATTTTGATCACTCCATGAAGGCTAATTCAAATTGCCACCTTAGGAATTCAAATTCCTCATGCATTGTATTATTTATTTGTCCATTTGTGATTAATGAAATAGTGTGTGTGAAGTATTTTTGCTTCTATCCGAGTTCTACTGTATTATTATTCTGTTGCTCATATTACTGCATTGACCACTCTTAATCTTATTCCTAAATTTTTTCTTGTGAGGTATAGATCATCTCTTAGATCTGCTGTGAGGATTTTCACATGGTATCAGAGCATGTTGAGAGTATTGTTTATCTCCATTCCTGATAGTTTTTTGCAGGTTATTATCAAGATTTTGAGTGCAGCAGTTTCTGCATTTCTTTTTGCATCAGTAGCAGTTGTAGACTTTTCTATTGTTTTTGTAGGTCTTCTACAACTTCATGAATTCAGAAGAAATCCCTCCTCTTTCTCCATTCAACTATGATGAATGGAAACAAAAAATGATAGCATATTTGAAGAGCCATGATCTCTTTGATTATTGTTTTGAAAGAGAGTTCGAATCCTCTGAAGAAGAGAATGACTGGTTAAATGAAGGTGACAGAGCCTTTGGAACCATGATGCTTGCTACGTCTCGTTGTATGGCAATCGATTCCCTTAATTTTGCTGAAACTCCAAAAGAGCTATGGGCCCATCTGGATGAAAGATTTGGCAAACAGAATGAAGGGATTGGTCCAAACACTTTCGAGAGCAAGCAAAGTGATGCATTCGCCCTCCTTGATGATCTCATTGATCATGAATCAGTATCAAACATATCTCATATTGAAGTTATCCACAAAGAATAAGAACTTGTAGATTCTACACTCATGCTCCAAATTTCTTCTATTTCGAATTCTATGCCAGCTCTCACTCTAGAAATTGCAGAAGGCCCTAAATCCTCTCTTGCACCAGAGACTGTTGGTTTGCATCATGATCTACTAAATGTTTTGGAGGTCAAATCAGCCATTGGAGGTAATGCATTCGCTCTCCTTGATCACTCACCTCTTATTTACTATTGTAAGATCATTATTTCATGCTCTCAAAAGGTTATTGAAGATGATGGCCATTTCCAGTCGCTAGGGATAATTTCTCATGCATTTACTGGTTTTGATCTCACCTCTAATTGTTCAAAGGAGATCTCAAGAAACCATGATTCAATTCTTGGATCTAATTTGGATTCCAAGCAAACACTGATATTTGATGGACATTGCCATTTGCTTGGGATAATTTCTCATTCATTCAATGGTTTAGATCTCACCTCAAATGGTTCAAAGGAGATCTTAAGAAACCATTCTTTTAGTTTTGGATTTGATTTGGATTCAAAACATTTACTATTATTTGATGGTTCTTTTGAGCATAATCTCACCCATGATGGTTCGAAGGAGAAGACAAAAGACTATCTGCACATTCATGTTTTTGATCCTACCTCAGCTGATTCGAATCACAGGTTCAAGGATCATCCTCATATTTTTGGATTTGTTCTCATCACATTCGATGTGAAGAGAAAGTACAAGCACATGCCTTTTGAGCATGATCCACTTCTTCCCAAGAAGAAGATATCTCCAGACATATAACCAAGCATCACACCTGCTTGAGTTTGGAGCATTTATTTTGTGTGCCTTACAGTCTATTTTGAGGGGGGGTTATTTTTTCCCATGAGGTTTTATTCATTTCCTCGGTTTATTGACTGTTATTATTATTTGTATTGGGTGACCTTTGGTCTCAGTTACCAGGGCCCAGGATGGATTAAGGGGGGGTGTTAGGATATTCCTATACTCCATCCTAGTCCTACTAGCATTTTCATCCTTTGCATTTTCAGTCATGCATGCACTTTTAGGGTTTGCATGCATTATTTAGGGTTTGCATGCATCCCAGTTATCAGTCCTAGCAACTAGCCCTTAGTTAGCTAGCCCCCTGAGCTTCTTTCCACTCAGTTTTATCCCTCCTAGAGATTAGTGCGCCCTTCTTCACCTACCAGTCCAGTTGTATTCAGTTTATACTCAGTTCCACTTAGTTACACTCAGTTACACCTACCCGACTCAGTTTGAATGATGGTTGAGAGTTACTTGAGCATTGATGACTCCACTAATGATGATGAAGACTTCCAATTGTGCTTCAATGACACCTGTTGTGCTCCGATGACACTCTAGTGATCTTTTGATCACTCTATGAAGGCTAATTCGAATTGCCACCTTAGGCATTCGAATTCATCATGCATTGTATTATTTATTTGTCGATTTGTGATTAATGAATTAGTGTGTGAAGTATTTTTTCTTCTATCCGAGTTCTACTATATTATTATTCTGTTGCTCATATTACTGCATTGACCACTCTTAATCTTATTCCTAAATTCTTTCTTGTGAGGTATACATCATCTCTTAGATCTGTTGTGAGGATTTTCACATAGATCGATTCTTTATCATAGAGGCGATCTTGGGCCGTTTTCTTTAGGCAGTGTGATAATTACAAGACACAGGTCACCTCTTCGGGTATACTAAACTAGTAAAATAAATACCTAGTGCCAGATTTAAGCTCTGTGTTCTCCGGGATTGCAAATAAATAATTATAACATTGAAATTGAAATTAAAATTAAAATACACACAACCAGATTTAAGATTTAAATCGACATTCTTCAGATTTGCAAATTAACAATTATAACACTCAAACTAAAATTGAAATACACCAAGCCAGATTAAGGTCGACATCCTTCTGATCTGCAATTGAATAAACATAAAGTTCAAATTGAAACTAAAATACACAGAGCTAGAATAAGATCGACATTCTTCAGATTATAACAATCAATTTGAAATTAAAAAGTACAGAGCCATATTAAGATCGGCATTCTTACAGATCGATTCTCAAATTCACAGAGTGAGAGTGTAATGCCATGGTTAATATTTAGATTAGGTTTTTGTACAGACCGATTCTCAATTCGCAGAGTTAGATTGTAATGACATAGTTATATATATATCGATCGGATTTATCATCCATATCGAGCTACTATTGGCAGGGTCTAAGGCTAACAAATAGATCGTTTCCACTTAACATAAATAAGTATGGGGTTATAAGGGAGATTACCATTAAATTAATGGACATGAGTCTTATGTAAGAAACTTGCAAACCATAAGAGGATTATTATTTGATGGAAAAACAAAATGAATACGGCCCTGGTGATATAATGTAAGAAAATTCGAATCAGTAGAAGTTATCAAAATCAAAATGGTAATCATTTAATAGCTAATATGATTTCTTATCTTACCGGTGATGGATAAAATCGCTGCAGAAGCATGAACACGATAATGACTGAGGTCAACAACACTTCCAGCGAATTAAACCATAATGAAGAAGAAGAGGGCACTTAGCCCAATCTAGTTGACGTTCCACAGTTGCATGAATACCAATAGCTTGGCGTTCTCAATCGACACCTGGCTTCTCTCACATGGAATTTAATGGGTTGTCTAAAGTTGTCAACCACTACGTTTTGTCTTCACTAACTGTTGTTAAGTGGCAGACCGTAGTCTCCTCACGATAACATAGTGTTCTCTTCACCCATTGCCGGTTTTAACATTCACAGATTAACGTCGGATCTATCTCGGGTTGTGATAATAACAAGGTAAGAATTAATTAAAATTTATAAGACGGGACAGTTTTGATTCGGTGAAGTTGACGGAGGAAGGGGTTAATCCAATTAATGTGGCCGAAAATCATAATCGATTAACGTTAGTAAGTTTGGCAGTTACTCCCACGTCATTATTCAATCCAGCGTTTTGGAAGTGGTCAAGACTGACTCAAGTATGCAGATGCGAAGTAATCGTCATAACCGATTTTATGTGAGTTCAAAGAAAGGTTTGGATGTAGAGCGTAACTGAAAATATAACTAGGTAAGGACGCAACCATCGACAAGACCAAGTGGGTCCTGAAGAAAGGCTTGCAGTGATGGGCGTTCTAAGAATTTGATGTACAGCATGAAGGCAACGTAAAAAAAAAATTGATAATAATATAATACTGGAGTGTAAGTTAAGTTAGGTAGTAGGAACAGCAGTAATGTTTCCAGCTCATCGTTTTAAATCAGTGAGGTAAGGTGAACGAGACAATATGCCACGATCTGAGCGTTTAAGGTTTATAAAGGTCTAAATGTCAATTAGAATACAGTGAAGAGATTCGGTGCCATGATCTGGGCGTAAAATAAAAATAAAAATAATATTAAATGTCGAGTAAAATACAGTGCATAGAATCGTAACTGGAGTTACCCCCGTTGGTTCACCGAGCTGACTTCAAGGGAATCTGCTCGCTGCATTTCACAAATTCCAAGCTGAAAATCGTGGTTTGGGGGTTACACCTAGATGAAGAATTAAATTCTTTACTCTGATCGAGGGGACATAACAGTAACAGAGGGACGCATGAGGTTATCACGGCTCAGGAGGTAGTTGTAACATCTCTGCGTTTTGGAACACTTGTCAGGGATAAGGATGGCACGCAACAGGACGTTAAGGTAATAGACAACCGAATTGTTCAAGAAATCTTTTCTTAGATTTTAGTAGGCGTTAAGGACTTGGATACTTAGCTTTCAGTACGTTACCGGTCCTTGACAGAGATTGGGTATGAGACAAGGATTTCGTCCAGATGTGCATCCTGAGAATACAAATGATTAACCATGACTCATAATCGTTAATCTTGGCATCTGGGGTAGCGAGTGGAGGACAGTGCAGATGCCGCGTGGAAAAAGGTGAGCCGCGAAGGTGAAACGGTTTACAATGGTTCTATCTTAAAGGAAAAGCAATAGAGGTATAGTAAGCGTGAAAGGTTGCAGAGTCTCGTGGTAAATCAAATCTGGGGCAGAGCCGTGAGATGACGGCAAAACTTTGGAATAACATCAAGTGACAGTCGAACTACCTTCAGGATTTATAAACAAGAGTAAGGGTAATATGATAGAACTAATATCGTAAGGCATAACAACAAGAATAAAATGGATTGAAATTCAACATTTTACTGATAGAGGGTTAATACATAACCAACGATTCGATCACACAGCTTGTAAAGCAGGAAGGCCAGTTTCCAAACACAATTTTAATTCCTAAAAATTCAGATCTAGTTCAATTTATCATGGTGTAGATGATATTCAATTAAGCGAATGGTAACTTTAGTTTTTTTGTTTGTTTTGGTTTTACACAATGCTGCGGTATCAACAAATAATAAATTTTTTAGAGATCTATAATACTTATTACAATAAACATGGTATCTACGGAGCAAAAGGAAAATTGGGATCTAAGTTTCACACAGTGTTACGATATCAACATAGATTAGAATTAATCTTTTAGATCTATAATAATTACTACAGTAAACATGATATCAAATGAGCGAATATAAACTCACATCTAATTTTACATAGTGCTGCATTTATTAACATCAGAATAGGCAAAGTTGGACAATATGGAATCATAACAGGCAGGAATCATTGGGTCTGAGCGTAATTTTCAATTTCACGGGGGTAAATTTAAGAAGGAAAAATAAAATATAAGAAACACGAACCCTTGAGTTTGGGCATATCAAACTAATCAAACAGGGCGATTCAAGTAACACTCCAACAGAGTTTAATTGATTAACTAGAAGAAAAAGAAATGAGTGATAAAGATTTAGTAATTCCAAAAACTCCGACTAATTAAATCATACATTGTCTGAAATTAATAGTACAGGGATCTAATAATTCACACCAGATCCAAGATCCATAATCCTTAATAATAATAATAATAATATAAGGAAGATAAAGTGTAGAAGAACCTATAGGATAGTTCAGTCGAAAGTGTAATCCACAAAGTCACAGCCTTAACTCAGTGGTCGATCTCCATGGTCACCCAAGAACACCTCAGTTAGCACACAGTTGAATAGAGTTTAGAAATGAGATATGTGCCCTCAAGGCTCGACCCACTCTGATACCAAATGTAAGGTCCCCCATTTCGGGTTCCCCAAAAGACTTCCACGGAATTTGAAAATATAAGTATAATTAATTTTAGAACTTCTAGTACGATTTTTCAGAAGAAGATATAGATGCCACAGATCTAGTTCTATCTATTGGAGTACATGAATATCAAGAAATAAAAACTATATACCCAGAATTATTCAGTCTACCACAGGAGTTAGCAAAATAAATAAAATAAATACTTCAAACCTGTTTCCGACGGTTGGTCCAATGAATAGATAGAGTCCTCGAAGTGGTTTCCACATGATCCAATCCAATATCCTGATGAAGTACCGAGTGAACCCTCGGTTGACCTCCCTACCGTATCGGGGTTACTCTCCTTCACCCCAAACCCCCGAACTAATGGGGTCGTAAGAACACACAAGTTAGCCTCCCGAAAGGATCTCCCAATCCCCAATCCAGCTAATCCCAACTCCAAGGATCATAACATAATCCGAGATTATGATGACCATCCATCATTAGGGAGAAAGAGATTTCCTTCTCTCCTTCTCCTCCCTCATTATATAGTAAATTCTTGTGTGCCATGTGTCTGTCCATGCACATAATTTAATTTAATTTAATATTTTAATTTCAAATATTCTCAAATGCATGTGTCTCAATGTCTTTAATGTGCACCTAATTCCCTAAATCAGTGGGAGTTAGGTGTAGGAGAGTTCTACTCCTATTTTGTTTCTCAAATAGTTTACTAAATACCTTTTTAGTAAACTTGTTGTTTTTACTTAATTTATTTCTTTTAAATAATGAAATTTATAAAAGAAATTTGTTTCTTTTGTTAAATCACACACACACACACACACACACACACACACACATATATATATATATATAAATTTTTTTAGAAAATTAATAATAATTTATATATATATTCTCTTTACTTATTTTATTCTTTACTAGAATATTCTCATTTAAAGTTAACTCCTATTAGTGTTCAATTCTAAAATAACTTCTATAGGGACTTCTAGTTTAACTTTTATTTTATTCTTTCAATAAAGTAGATAAATAAAATAGTTTAGACTAAACTAATAGTTTTGTTTTGTTTTTCTTTTTAATTTCTATTTTTCTTCTTTTCTCTTAACAATAGAATAATGAATATTATTTTATGGTATTTGTCTTTTAATTTAAGGTCACATGAATTTATTTTGGATGAGTTTTCAATTTCTTTCTTTAAATGCCATTATCTTTTCTTATCCAGGTGCCTGTTCGACGGGCCTTTCCGACAGTTTCATTTCTTCCTTCTTATGGGGAATACTGCATAGAAACCGGGAACCGTTACCGCGATCTCTCACCTACGCTCCTTGGAGACTAAGGTATGTTGAGGGATAAGGCTCTCCTTATTGCGCGCCCCTCAACTCATCGTATGTGACCAAGACATTATGGCCTTGCCCGTACGACATACGCTTCCCCGGGTGAGCTAAAACGGCTTCACCCGTGCGTGGATTGTTAATTCAGGGTCGACAGTCAGTCGTCGTACCCTTAAGTGTTCTTTTTGTTCTTACGACCCCAATAATTCCATTTTGGGTCAGTCGGTAAATCATCTTACCTGCCACTGCACACACACTCAAACTCATATTAGTAGCGCTGCACTATAAAACATTTGTATCATTCTTTTCAGTATCTCAGTCAGTCGAGTCTACTAAACATTCATCATTTTAACATTATATCTCTGTCAATTGAGCATATATCATTTTCATTTCAAGTAATTTCAACCTTCATCATTTTCCATTCTAAATAATTTTCAAGGTAAATTCAAATGGTTCGTGTTTTACTTAGCTGGTTCATTTCAAAACTAGTACCCTCATTAGTCTAATCAGTTAAAGTACCGAGGTGGGCATTACAACAGGTGCCCTTAAATTCCACAGTCATTTTAAGGGCATTACATAACACTTCACTTACAGAAATGCATGTAGCATGCTATGGTATAAACACCATCTACCTATGAGCGAGTAGGAGATCATTCTACTGAGGTTTCAACGCATGTTGATGAGGAAAGAGTAGCTGGGAACTTGTCCGTGGGAGCATAACCAATATCATAAATCTCCCTTACTAATGACCAATAGAAAGATGAATCCATTCCAAGCTCTGTTTCATGTGATGTTCAATTTTATTTTAGAGCTATGGACAACACTATATTAACTAATCTCTCTTTCCTACAATATATTGTTCATTATTTTCCAATGCTGCTTGATTAGGTTACTAACACTATAACAGTATTGTTGGGGTGATATTGGACTCGACTGGGTTCAAAAATTGGTGACTAAAGTTCAAATTGACAACCAATTGCCAAGGCGGAGCTACACATCCAGTTCACCATATACTATACGATTATTCTTCCAAATTTGCAAAAACTCTGCTCATAGATACTTGAAATAAATATAGCTATCTCTAATTCATAGCCATTAGAGTGACACAGAAGGAAGCGTGGTGTGCCCATAGCCACATGTCCTAGGATTGAACCTAGCTCAGATATCCTCCATCAATTGTTGCTCCTATCTTTTATAGTCCATCCAAATATGAATAGATATTTGGCTTCCTTCTTCTAGTTTGTATAATGTCCCCAATCGCTAGAGGATCACGGGTTAACAGCCACACACTATAACCAAAACGAAGGAGCATAACTGATTTAGGAATTTATTAACCGCCAAGAGAAGGCTTGGTGGATACCATTAATATCCATTGTATGGAAAATGAAAATTATATCTCGTAAAAATACTCAAATTTCCTAAATATAAATGTGATTTATTGACCTAGATGGATGATTATGCCTCTGAATTCTCGAAAACAAGGGTTTTATATAGATAAAATCATATTTCAGAAGTTTTTAAAATCGTTAGACAGACGAATCGACATGGGTTTTATATATTGTTGCTTTAGGGGAGGGCACTGTAAATTAGAGATTTACCTAACTAAAATATGAGTTCTCAACCCTAGTGGATGGTTATGCCTCAAAACCTAGATAAACAAGGGTTTACTTTATCAAAACTTGTATTTTTGAGTTATATCTAAGAAAAACAATGGAAACTAGCATACTGTTATGTCCTCTTCAATTTAAATGTCAGAAAGAGAACTCGACCCTACAGACTATTTTGTTATATTTACTGAAAATCCCAGACAAAAAATCCCATTCAAAAAAATATTGTGGTGTACTAAAATACATCTTGTAAGTGCTTCGTCGTTGGTGTTATTCAAATATAAATATCCAAATTTTTATTTCAACAATTTTTTATCCTAAAGCTTATTGCACACCAAATGGTGTCTATATATATTCACAGTTTGAATGGTGGTGTTTGTTGAAGTCAACATACCCAAACTAGAGGCAAAATTTGGCGTGATGACCCAAATAAGTTGGTGGTAACAGTGTAGAAGATATTTTTGAATTGTTCACAAATGAACCAACACTTGTGGAGGTAGAAAATCCATATTCACTAGGTTAAGCATTACCATTGATTCATAATGATATGTGCCACATTGATATACCCTTAAATGATCCTATGGTATCCATAGTCGTACGATCAAATATGTAACCCAATTAGGAAAAATGATCAGGGCATAGAGGGAATACAACTTTATTTTACACCATTAACAATTTATTTATTCAATATCAACATGAGGAAATATTAGAATCATGGTAACTCTTGTTTTAAAAAGAATTTTACAAAAAGGGAGGATTTTTTTCTTTTCAAAATGGAGGACATTGGCGATTTTTTGCAGGGGAGAGACCTGAGGGGAACTTTATAACTTTCCAAACTCAAGCGCAAGGATAACCATGATGAATGGATGCATATGGATAATTAATGGAGGTTGTGAAATTGACAATTTTAGCTAACATGATGATGCAAAATACATGAACTTGTCGAAACTTTAACGGATTGCCGAGAGGGTCAAACGATGATGGTTTTGTTCAAACAAAATGTGAATGTGACCAATATGATGAGGCAAACATAATGAAACCAACTTCATGACATGAAAATTCTGAGAGGGAAAGACAACACATATCCAAGACTTGACTCAACTACACTATGATGATGCACATGATGCAACTTGGAGGATCTGTCGAAGGGATAATACGAAAGAAAAAATGGTGAAATAAGATATGGACATGATAAGCACGTCGAACTGGATGCAACAATACAGATAAAATGATCTTGCAAAAAAGATCAATAGGTTCTCCTATGGAGTCATGTTTTGACACTAGCTCGTGTCTCTGAATCCATCTACAATATTGTTACAATTTACTAAATTTTAACATTGCAGATGGATTCAGAGACCCCCTAGAAAGGGAGTCTCTAAATCCATATGCAATGTTAAAATTTAGTAAATTGTACAAATTCATTGTCAACATTGTAATCTTCCATTTTCTGAGTGACACAACTAAAAATGACCAAATAAATGACCAATTGTTATGTCGTCATTTTTAGTTTAGGTTTGTGATACTTGTGATATCTCAATGTGGGATGGTTTTTATTAATGCGTGTACTACAGATGTATTGAAAATTAACTATGATACCGTGGGAAGGATGTAAAGCTTATAAGCAAATTGCTTCTACTCCATGAACATAATACTACGTATAAGGTCACTAATGTAAGTGGTGCAAATTTGCTTCATGCATTAATGTTGAGCTGTGACACATGAGGGGGTCTACAATTTACTAAATTCTAACACTGCATATGGATTTAGAGATCCCCTTAGAAGGGGTTCTCTGAATCCATCTGTAGTATTAGAATTTAGTAAATTGTACAAATTCATTGTCAAAATTGCAATTTTCCATTGTCGGAATGACGCAACTAACAATGACCAAATAAATGACCAATTCATATTCTTAATGTTATTGTTATGTGGTCATTTTTAGTTTAGTTACTTTTTATTTGGTCATATATTTTCTCCTGTGACCCAATTGGTCATTCCTCTTGTCATTTTTAGTTGGCTCACTCAATTTTGGTCATTTATACCTTGAAACAACTGTGGTGACCAATTTTTTTGGTCGTTTGGTCATTTATCTCTCATTTTCTACTAGTGATAACCCACATAAACTCCAGTATGCAAGAGAAATGTTCTTCATCTATGAAATGGAAAAAAATCCATTTATCCACCAACATGTGAACCCTAGGGCAGTAATCAAGTAGGGGTTTCCAGTTTTCATAGACCCAAGTGGTTATGAACGTCCGATTGAAATTTATGAAACAAACATTACCAACAATCGCTCGAGAATATAGGCTCAAAACTTGTCCCAACTGGACGTCCTTCCCCAAGGTCATCTCAAAATATTCAGAGTGAAGTCTTAAAACCGTCTGTGTTCTATGAGACTTGGATACCTCCCATCGAATGCGAGAGATACCCCCTCTGATATGAGGAACATTGATAGGACCAATGCCTCCAGTGTCATCATGTCCCACCTAATCTAGGGAGAGAGGTTCAATATGGATTTTCTCACATAACAAAGGGTCTTGAGCAAATGGAAAAAGGTCAGGATGAAAATCCCATGATGAGGATGCATCCCCAGGTTCCTCGGAAAAAATCCCATTAAAATTGGTCCCATCACTGACTACTGTCATTTGGAAATAAGCGCTAGTGAAGACAAAAAATAATGAAATGGAGTCCCCTTAGTAATGACTAGTGCACAATAGTTGGGAGGCGGTCACAATGTGAGTCTCAATGCTCACCGACACCAAAATCACCCCAAAAACCTAATCAATTCAATAAAGAAATGATAGGTAAGTCCCATTAGTATAATCACAAGACAAGAAGGTGTCCAACGGATAGCAGCTCTGGTGACTCGAGCCAGGACACCATATTCAAGCACCAAGAAACCCTAACTAGGCCGCCATCGTTAGCCATAAACTTAGAAATATCGTTAACACAACTGTACAGTCCACAAAATAATTATTCACAAGCAACAATTGTATCCTACAACTTATATAAATTAATATAAAACATAAAAAAAATGGTCTAATGAAACCACGTAGTAAGGAAATTGTTAAAATAAATAGCTTAGCTTATCGTCCCACGGGGCTAGTGCTAAGTGTGTCTCCATAGTAATTATTTGTAGCTGCAGTAAATCTGAAGCAAAGTAAAAAAATCACAAAAAAATATCAGGTGTAAGTAAAAGTGAAGATAATGACTTTCCCTATATGATGGGGTCTACTTTGATTGTCAGATGGAAATAAAACCTTGATGAAACTAACAACTGGAGTAACCACTTCATAGTGAATTTCTGATCATTATATTTCCTAGACCGTCAAAGTTTTGAGGGTTCACTAGTCAAGAAATCTTAGGGTTTGGTATCAATTAGTAGTTATCATTGGGGGATGGGGGATCAAGTTTATGTTACCTATTCCTTAGAATCTATGAACATTGGTGGACATATGATGGGGTTAGTGTAATGTCCCAAAAATAGAAAATTTTAAAAATTGTGTCCGTCCCTGTAATAGATACTATTTGCAATAAAAGAGTCGCAAGTCAATTTTAATATTAAGAAAAGAATATGTAAATGCTCATTGTAGATAAAA
This sequence comes from Larix kaempferi, assembly GCA_027924585.1. Lineage (NCBI taxonomy): Eukaryota > Viridiplantae > Streptophyta > Pinopsida > Pinales > Pinaceae > Larix > Larix kaempferi. Next base: position 16,913,315 of record BSBM01002204.1, on the reverse strand, counting down.
GAAAGTCTACACTTCCTGACAATCATAAATTCTAGCTCTTTACATTTTCAATCCTACGAAAGCAATGTGGATTCAAATAGATAATGTGTCCTGGTTACGAGTTCTCATTTGCCAGTATAACTGTAATAGTGCGCTTTCATACTGTTTTAATGAATGCATCTGAATGTATGATGAATGTCTGAATGGTACCTTCACGTGATATGGCCTTTGTTGATGATATGTTGATTCCAGGGTGGGTGTTGTGCTGTAACAATCCAGGAGAGGTAATTACATACCCTGGTAGGGTTGCCGAGAGGTAAGGGTAGGCTTGGGTGTTTCTGGACTTACTTAGCATTTTGCTAATACCATTCTTTTGTGTTTGTTTTTGCAGGTATACCTCTTCTGATTGCTCTACCCTAGAGATTTGGTTCAATCTTCACCAATTGCTCAAGTTTTACTAGGTGTAATATTATGAGTGATAATCAACTTCAATGGATGAACCATACTACAAAAGCTCATAAAAAAAGGGTTCACTAAGGAAATGTTTATGGTAAGGAGACCCTATGCATATTAAACAAAATCGTGGCTAAAGTCACACGACTCCACTATAGTCTTTGCACAAATGAATCGAACCTCCACCAGAGCGGGGTTGGTGTAATATTAACTACACTTTAATGCATAGTGGATGACAGGCTATCAATGAGGGTTTGTAATCGATTGGGTTTTTTTTTACCTTAGTTCTATCTTCTGCGTTTTCGCTAGTTTACTTGCTCTGCAATTTGTGGTAATGGAGGCTATCTTTGTGCTCTGATCCGAGCTATGCTCGTGGTCAGTACACTTAGTGTTTTTAAGCTCGGCTGGTGACGTAGAGGGTATCATACTCCTCTCAGGTATGAACAAACTCAACATTGTTGTGAACAAAACTTTCCTCCTTTGATAAATAAATCGTAGGGTTGTTGATTTGTGTTACTTGTTGTATTGGTAGGTGATAAAGGCTTTGGTGTGCAATGCTATAGTTGTCCAGGGTTTCTATTGGCATGGCCAGGGTATTGGTAAGTCCAGCTTACCCACCCATGTTTCTCTACCTCTCGCATCTCTGGTGGTGTATGTATGCGTCTTGTTCTGTTGTAAGGGAGACTCCTGTAAGCCCTTGGCTTACTGATTCACCTTGGAGAGTCTGGTATGGTCGCCTATTGGCCGGGCCAGAGAATGTTTGGATTTCGAAAATGTATTTAAGAGATTCGGATCGCAAATGGGACTACGATGTAAATTTCTATGGTGGCATGTCATGAAGTTGGGTTTTTCTGTTGCTCGGGCATTTCATTTCCTGTACCATGTATAGTGTTTAAAATGTAGGTTCTAGATGATTGTAAACTGCACAGTTCCTTGATTTCTTCGTCAATGTAATTTCTATTTTGATTTGAAATGAAGAAAATGAATCCCAACCGGAATGCGTTGTTGTAATGGACTCTTATGGTGATTTTCTTTCTTGCCCTACGTGTTTACGAGTCTTAAATGGAATTAAAATAATGCGTTAGGGTTTCATCCTTGTGTTGTAATTAGAAATAGAGGAAATCCTATGGTTTTACTTTACCCTATGTCTACACTAGATCGATTTCCAGTTCTATGGTGCTTTTGTGTGTATGATAGAAAGAAATCATGTTTGGGTTTTTCTTGTAATACTGAAGATCCTGTATGAAGAATACTAATGACAACTAGCTTGGGTTATGACCTTTTAAATAGGATGAAAGCTACTCTGTTGGAAACGTGCTTAGTGGGAAGGGTTTGTGTAAAGCTCCATGTAATCGTTGAACTGTTTGGTGAAGGATTTAAATGTTGTATGCTATGTTTGTAAATCGTGAATCCTGTAGAATGTGTTTTCCTATAAGTTTGGCTAGAGAAAGACTATGGGATTTGACCCTTGACCTGTGTTTTGATTTATATATAGAAAAGACTAGAGTATGTGTGAAAGTTTAGCGCCTCTCTGCAACTACTGATTTTGTTTTCGGTGTGGTGTCGGTATGGTTTGGAAACAAAAGAACACTTCGTTTGGATTGGAAAAGAAATTGGTTTAGATCAGAAATAAATCTACCATACTCTGGTTAATATATATATATATATATATATATATATATATATATATATATATATATATATATATAACTTTAGTGTAATGTGGTTTTCAAATCATTTTGCATGGTGAATAATATATGCCTGGTCTAAAAATAAATGTTGATCGCAGTAGCTAAATAATACTTTGCATTTGTAAAAGAAATTAAATCACAGGTATGAGAAATAAATAGAGCAACTATTTAAAAGCAATATTTAGTGATTCCCTAACTTTAGAAGTTAAAAATTTCGATTGACTAGCAAAGGCTAGCTGGCTAGACCTGCTAGGCAATGCCACTGGATTCTGTGTAGAATCTCGAATTAATACTTATAAGGAGAATAATACTATTATAATTTTGCATTCTGAAAATAATTGTTGTGAAGGTCTTGTAAGTTTTGCATACTTGCTTATTTATGTAGCTTGCTCCTGGCTGTAATGACCTGAACACTCAATCAAATGATTAATGGAAAATTGCTGAAATTTTAATTGACCTGACCATTGATCCTAGATTAGATAACTTTGGGACTACCACGTTCCTCCCAACCATGATCCTACAACCATTTCCGATTCAGTATGAATCCCCCCGAGCTGGTTCTGACATGCAATCTGAGAGATAGAGGTCCTAGATTCGTAGCTAGTTCAGATCTGGGAAATTGATGTGGGAAGCCTTCACTTCTTGGAGTAGAGAGTTTCTCTTCGATCCCATAAGAGAATTGTAACAAAAAGAAAGATGATCCCCCAACTTTGGGGTCTGTCCTCTTTATGTAGGTAATCTTGAATTAGGACTGTTGGGGAAAAAGGTTTATTTTAAATTAAATAAATTAATTTATAAAAAAAAATTTGTTTAATTAATTACTAGTTCTTTTGGAACCAGGACTTCTCAAGTTTGTTTAACTAAAGTGTTTTTTATTAAGCTTTTTTACACTTGTGATTAACTTTTACTATTCTGGTACAATTATTAATGCATTACTGATTTATTAAACAAATGTATAAACTATGTAAAATAAATGTATTTTGTAATTAAATAATAACAATCATCATTATTACAATTATGAATAATAATAACAATAATAATAGCCTTGAGGCTTTTAAGCATGTTAACCCAGAAGACCACCAGTAGTTAATTCATGCTTTAAGTGGTGGTGTTTATCTTTTATTTAATTAGGTATCTTCACATGATACTTCCTTTAAATATTTTTAAGGATAGGGTCCACTTATTTGGACGGTTTTGGTAAGCTAGTATAGGCACCTCTAGTCTCTCCCTTTGCATGTCAGATTCCCTCGTTTTAACATGGTAGTTCCCACAGTACTTGATGATAATAAGATTTATTTAATCAATTCGAATAGTTGTGATAAAACACATAAGTGCTATTCATAGTCCTTCCGACTCAACACTTGAGATCTAGTAACCCCAAGTGCTCTTCAGATCCTTTTAACTCAACACTCTCACATGGGCGTTACGCTAGTGCAATTCCAGAGCCTCTGCTCAACACTAGAGCTAGAATGTGGTTGTGAGGCACATCTAGGATATTTAAGTGGCGTCGGATCCGGTAATCATTTTCTTTCAAGCTTGGAGTGCTCCAGGGATTATGCCCAACACTCAACGTACATCGGGGCTTAGGCCCAACACGTAACAAGAGTCCTCTAGATACATTGGGGCTTAGGCCCAATATATAGGTCATTCGTGTGTTTCTGAGTCCACACTCAATACACCACATAATCATCCATATGAATCATGCTCTGCAAAGTATAATGTAACAAAAGAGGAAATCTCAGTATATCATAATTTGTAACCGATTCACATAATAAAACATAAGTTTATTCATTTGGGCTTTCCTGCCCCATATATATTCAATAATGAAACAATTAGGGTCCATGCCCAATATATCAACTCATGAAAGAATAAATCAAAACATGCTATTGCTTCTGCCAAATAATAAATCACATATGCTGGGGCCGTCGCCCAATATAACATCATAACATAGTCAGTCAAAAAGTTGGGATATTACATTCCTCCCTGCTTAGAACAACACCGTACCGGTGTTTCTAGGGACTAGGAATGGAATCATGAAATAAGGCAGGGTATGCCTCTCTCATGGTAGCCTCATTCTCCCAAGTAGCCTCATCTGTTCCAAAGTGCCTCCATTTCACTTTTAGATGATTAATGGTTCTCCTCCTAAGCTGGACCTCTCTCTTGTCCATAATGTGGAGTGGTTCTAGCATGAACTCCCCTTCGGGCTCCACCTATAATAAGGACCAATCAATAACATGTTTAGTATCATATACATATTTCTTTAATAAAGAAGCATGAAAAAAATTATGAACTTTTATATGTGCTAGTAGGGCTAACTCATAAGCTATTGGACCCTTCTTGGCCAATATTTCAAAAGGTCCACAAAACCTTGGGGCTAGTTTACCGCAATGCCCCAAGCTCAACGAGCTTCGTTTCGCCTTTATTCTTAGGAATACATGTTCACCGACTTGGTAGTCTTTGTCCTTTCTTTTCTTGTCTGCGTAACTCTTTTGGCAGTCTTGTGCTTCTTTTAAGTTCAGTTGCACCTTGGAGACTAGTTGTTCCAAGTCTTTTAGTAAATCCGGCCCTAGCATAAGTCTGTCCACCGGGCTGTCCCAAGTTACGGGGGTCCGACACTTTCGACCGTAGAGTACCTTGAAAGGGCTCATTTTGGCCAAGGTTTGATAACCGTTTTTGTATGCAAACTCTACGAGGTGTAAATAGTCTTCCCACTTCGTGGGATTGTTCATGACATACATTCTCAGCATATCCTCAAGAATTTGGTTTACTCGTTCCATCTGTCCGTCGGTTTGGGGGTGGTATGCGGTACTAAACTGTAGTTGTGTCTCTAACCCGGAGAACAGTGCTCTCCAGAAGTTGCTAGTAAACTTCGTGTCTCAGTCAGAGATAATTGCTTTGGGTATTCCGTGTAACCGGAAGATCTCCTTTAGGAAGATTTATGCGATGTGAACTGCCTTGTATGTAGATTTTACCGGTATGAAATGTGCTGCTTTTGACAACTTGTCTACTAATACGAAGATTGAGTCGTTCTATTTCTTACTCTTGGGTAGGCCTGTAATGAAGTCCATACTTATGACCTCCCACTTCCATTTTGGAATGGGTAAATGTTGAAGTAGTCCGGAGGGGTGTTGATGTTTTGCTTTGACCAACTGGCATTCCTGACATTTCACAACGAACAAAGTGATGTCAGCTTTCAGCGTAGGCCAAAAGCAATGTTTCTTTACGACCGATATCATATTTTGATATCCGAGGTGCCCTGAATATGGTTTCCGATGGAATTCAGTGAGTATGTTAGGTCTAATGTCTACACTCTCGGGAACGTAAAGTATCTCCTTCGACCATAACAATCCTGATTCATCTATCTTGTATTATTTTTGTTGTTGAAAAATCCTATCTTCCTAGATCTTTTTAAGGATCTCGACATAGAACTGGTCATTTTGGCATGTCGTTCTAATTCTGTCGTGTAAGTCGGAGTCAGTTCGACTTTCAGTTACCTCATATAACATGTGAGCTCGTCGACTTAAGGCGTCGACGATCTTGTTTTCTTTTCCCTTGATGTGTTTTAGTTCGAAGTGGTATTCACTAAGGAAGGCTAACCACCTAGCCTATCTAGCGTTCAGGTCAGATTGTTCAAACAGGTACTTTAGACTCATGTTGTCTGTCTTTAATAGAAATTTCTTGCCCATGAGGTAATGCCTCCACATCTTTTAGAGCGTGGATAATGGCGGCCAACTCAAGGTCATGAGTAGGATAGTTCTTCTCATGTTCTTTTAACTTCCTTGATTCGTAGTAGATGGAAAAGTCATCCTGCATAAGGACTCCACCGAGTCCTTCCTTGCTGGCATCGGTGCAAACTACGAAGTCCCCATTGGGGTCGGCAATTCGTAGTATTGGTGCACTAATCAGAAGTTGTTTTAACTTCTGAAAAATTTCTTCGCACTTATCTATCCATATGAACTTACTACTTTTCTTTTGTAAGGCGGTCATGGGACAAGTGATCCATGAGAATTTCTCAATGAACTTTCGATAATATCCAGCTAAACCTAGGAATGATCGTATGTCGAAAAAACAAGTAGGTGTGGGCCAATCCTTGATAGCTTCAACCTTTTTGGGGTCCACTTCTATTCCCTTCTCAGATATGATGTGTCCTAAGTATTGTATCTGAGGTTTATAGAAATCACACTTACTAAACTTGGCATATTGTTGATGTTCCCATAGTGTCCGTAGAACTATTCGGAGGTGTTCCTCATGTTCTTATTCATTCTTGGAATAGATCAGGATATTGTCAATGAAGACTAGAACAAAATTATCGAGGTACTTACTGAAAACGTTGTTCATCATGCACATGAAGTTGGCGGGTGCATTCGTCAAACCGAAAGGCATTACTACAAACTCGTAGTGGCCATATCAAGTGCGAAACGCGGTCTTACTGATATCTTCGTCACGGATTCTCAACTGGTGATATCCGGATCGTAGGTCGATCTTTGAGAAAATCTTCGCTCCTCCGACTTGGTCAAACAAGTCATCGATCCTAGGGAGTGGGTAACGGCTCTTGATGGTTAACTTGTTGAGTTGACGGTAATCGATGCACATACGTATCGTCCCATCCTTCTTCTTGACAAAGAGTATTGGTGCTCCCCAGGGAGACACACTCGGTCGAATGTATCCCTTATCTATTAGTTCTTGTAACTGTATCTTGAGCTCTACCAACTCTGGTGTGCTCATACGATACAGAGCCCTAGAGATGGGTACCGATCCGGGTGCTATCTCTATGGAAAATTCTAAGTCCCGTTTGGGTGGTAACCCTGGTATTTCCTTGGGAAACACATCTCTGAATTCTACTAGTATTGGAAAATCCTTGATCTTTTGTTCTCTATCGGCTTCTACTGTTTGAAGGTGGATTGAAAATAGTTTACAACCCTTTCTTAAGCATTTCTTTGCTTGTAATGCAGATATCTGTTGTACTGATACTTCCTTAGGTATACCTTGAATTGTCCTTTGGTTCCCTTGACTATCTATGCATAGGATTGATTTATTTAAGCAATCTATCAAGGCATGATGTCCTTCTAACCAATCCATGCCTATTATTATGTCATAAGACCCTAGCGATAAGATGTTTAAATCTACCCTAGTCGGAAAACCATTCAAATCTAACTCATAACTCTAACTAGTTTAGAAACCTTCCACTTGGTACCTGTACCTAGTTGTACCAACCATGGCACCTTGTGACTTTCTCAGTTTAACTTGGAAGTTTCTACTATCCTAGGGGCGATGTAGCTTCGACAAGCACCAGGGTCTATTAATATTGAAACAGGTGTACTTGAGAGCTTACCCTCAATTTCTATCATAGTGTCCTAGTGATCTGCTTGTCGACCATTGAGTGCAGCATAAATTCTTGGTGTTCTTGCTACTTCCCCTATTGTTAGTTTAGCTTGTATGTTGTGTAGTACCCCATCCGACTTGTTGGGGCAATATCGGAAATAGTGGGGTCCTTGGCATTTCCAGCAAGTGATGGTGGGTGGAGTAGTTTTGACCCCTTTGTTGAAGGCTGGCCTGTTCTGTTGAGGTGCAGGCACATTCAGCCTTGGAGGAGGCTGGTTGAAACCCCTGTTAGGTGGGAAACCATTGTTTTGTTTTCAGTAAGGAGGTGTCCTAAGACCAGGCCTTCGGTTGTCTGAAAAGGTTCTGAATCTATCTTTGTTTCTATTTATGTTGTCGTTTCTTGGTTGTCCGTGTTCGTAACAAAGTCGGGCTTTATGTAAGGTCATGTCTAAAGTTTTGGGCATGTCAAATTCAATCTTTTCTCTAAAATTTGGGGTTAGACATCCCAGAAATTGTTGTATCTTGACCTTTTCATCTTGTATGTAAGGGACATAATGTAGCAGATCTAAAAATCTGTTAATGAAAGCTTCCATTGTCATGGAGACCATTCTTAGTTCATGGAATTCTTTGATTTTCTTGTCAAAGAATCTTTCAGACATGTATTTGTCCTGAAAAATTCTGCTAAAAGTATCCCATGTGATGTCTCTTAACTCTTGTCCCTTAGTGTGTTTCAAGTCCCGCCACCATCTGGCTGCTTTACCATTCAAATTGTAGATGGCTAGTCGGGCTTGCATTTCACTAGAATAATTATGAACTTTGAAATACTTATTCATTCCTAGCAGCCACTCTTCAGCCTTCTCCCCAAAGTTGATTTCTCCGTCATAAGTTGGGGCCTTAATCTTTCGGAATTCCCCTTGTAGACTGTCATCACTTTTCCTCCTTTTCTGGCAAGGAGGTGGTGAACCTTCATTGTTGGATGAACTTTGACAGTCTTCTTCCATTGGTTTTGGTTCCTGTTTTTCCTGTTCCCCCCTCTGGAAATCCGCTGAGTCCCTTATGTGACAGCTCCCTGTTTTAAGTGTTTTAACTCAGAGGGTAGGTTTTCCGTGGGGTTTGGCCCTGGTTAGGCTTTGGAGTAAGGCCTCATTTATGGCTTGCTGTTCTCTTCTTTCTTGCATTATTTCGTCCCTGAAACTTTGAAATTCAGCTTGTAGGTTTTGCATGGATCTCATCAGATCCGAGTTGAGTTCCACCACAATTTCTTGCTCTCATGGTGGGGAATTTAGATTTCCCTGTATATTGCTGCCTTGTTCTGCATTCATTTTTCTGATACTGCCTGTACCTGAAAGTTATATAAGTATCTCTTCACGGAAAACAATTTGTTAGTTAATTCTTCACATAAAAGATAATACAATATTTTAAACAAAGTTTTATGTATCTGCAACAGTGTTTGGTAGTGAGCCCAATAGGTCACTTAGTTTTTGTAACTGGCTCTGATACGACTTGTAATGTCCCAAAAATAGAAAAAAATTAAAAATTGTGTCCGTTCCTATAATAGATATTGTTTGCAATAAAAGAGTCGCAAGTCAATTTTAATATTAAGAAAAGAATATGTAAATGATCATTGTAGATAAAAGAAAGTCTACACTTCCTGACAATCATAAATTCTAGCCTTTTACATTTTCAATCTTGCGGAAGCAATGTGGATTCAAATAGATAATGCATCTTGCTTACAAGTTTTCATTTGTCAGTATAACTGTAATAGTGCGCTTTCATACTATTTCAATGAATGCATATGAATGTATGATGAATGTTTGAATGGTACCTTCATGTGATATGGCCTTTGTTGATGATATGTTGATTCCAGGGTGGGTGCTGTGCTGTAACAATCCAGGAGAGGTAACTACATACCCTGATAGGGTTTCCGAGAGGTAAGGGTAGGCTTGGGTGTTTCTGGACTTACTTAGCATTTTTCTAATACCATTCTTTTGTGTTTGTTTTTGCAGGTATACCTCTTATGATTGGACTACCCTAGAGATTTGGTTCAATATTCACCAATTACTTAAGTTTTACTAGGTGTAATATTATGAGTGATAATCAACTTCAATGGATGAATCATACTACAAAAGCTCATAAAAAAAAGGGTTCGCTAAGGAAATGTTTATGGTAAGGAGACCCTATGCATATTAAACAAAATCGTGGCTAAAGTCACACGACTCCACTATAGTCTTTGCACAAATGAATCGAACCTCCACCAGAGCCGGATTGGTGTGATATTAACTACTCTTTAATGCATAGTTGATGACAGGCTGTCAATGAGGGTTTGTAATCGATTAGGGTTTTTTTTACCTTAGTTCTATCTTCTGCGTTTTCGCTAGTTTCCTTTCTCTACACTTCGTGGTAATGGAGGTTATCTTTGTGCTCTGATCCGAGCTATGCTCGTGGTCAGTACACTTAGCGTTTTTTAAGCTCGGTTCGTGGCATAGAGGGTATCATACTCCTCTCAGGTATGAACAAACTCAACGTTGTTGTGAACCAACCTTTCCTCCTTTGATAAATAAATTCCAGGGTTGTTGATTTGTGTTACTTGTTGTATTGGCAGGTGATAAAGGCTTTGGTGTGCAATGCTGTAGTTGTCCAGGGTTTCTGTTGGCGTAGCTAGGGTCTTGGTAAGTCCAGCTTACCCACCCATGTTGCTCTACCTCTCGCATCTCTGGTGGTGTATGTATGCGTCTTGTTCTGTTGTAAGGGAGACTCCCATAAGCCCTTGGCTTATCGATTCACCTTAGGGAGTTTGGTATGCTCGCCTATTGGCTGGGCCAGAGAATGTTTGGATTTTGAAATGTATTGAAGAGATTCGGATCGGAGATGGGACTACGATGTAAATTTATATGGTGTCCTGTCATGAAGTTGGGTTTTTCTGTTGCTCGGGCATTTCATTTCCTGTACCATGTATAGTGTTTAAAATGTAGGTTCTGGATGATTGTAAACTGCACACTTCCTTTATTTCTTCATCAATGTAATTTCTGTTTTGATTTGAAATGAGGAAAATGAATCCCAACCGGAATGCGTTGTTGTAATGGACTCTTATGGTGATTTTCTTTCTTGCCCTGAGTGTTTACGAGTCTGAAATGGAAGTAAAATAATGAGTCATTGTTTCATCCTTGTGTTGTAACTAGAAATAGAGGAAATCCTATGGTTTTACTTTACCCTATGGCTGCACTGGATCGACTTCCAGTTCTATGGTGCTTCTGTGTGTCTGATAGAAAGAAATCATGTTTGGGGTTTTCTTGTAATACTGAAGATCCTGTACGAAGAATACTAATGACTACTAGCTTGGGTTATGACCTTTTAAATAGGACGAAAGCTACTCTGTTGAAAACATGTTTAGTGGGAAGGGTCTGTGTAAAGATCCATGTAATCGTTGAACTATTTGGTGAAGGATTTAAATGTTGTATGCTACGTTTGTAAATCGTGAATTCTGTAGAATGTGTTTTCCTGTAAGTTTGTCTAGAGAAAGACTATGGGATTTGACCCTTGACCTATGTTTTGATTTATATATATAAAAGACTAAAGTATGTGTGAAAGTTTAACACCTCTCTGCAACTACTGATTTCGTTTTCGGTGTGGCGTCGTTATGGTTTGGAAATAAAAGAACACTTCGTTTAGATTGGAAAAGAAACTGGTTTAGATCAGAAATAAATGTACCATACTCTGGTTAAAATATATATATATATAAGTTTTGTGTAACGTGGTTTTCAAATCATTTTGAATGGTGAATAATCTATGTCTGGTCTAAAAATAAATGTTGATCGTAGTAGCTAAATAATACTTTGCATTTGTAAAAGAAATTAAATGACAGGTATGAGAAAGAAATAGAGAAACTATTTAAAAACAATATTTAGTGATTCCCTAACTTTAGAAGTTAAAAATTTCGATTGACTAGCAAAGGCTAGCTGGCTAGACTTGCTAGGCAATGCCACTGGATTCTGTATAGAATCTTGAATTAATATTGATAAGGAGAATAATACTATTATAATTTTGCATTTTGAAAATAATTGGTGTGAAGGTCTTGTAAGTTTCACATACCTGCTTATTTCTATAGCTTGCTCCTGGCTGTAATGACATGCACACTTAGTCAATTGATTAATAGAAAACTACAGAACTTTTAACTGACCTGACCATTGATCCTAGATTAGATAACTTTGGGACTACCACGTTCCTCCCAACCATGATCCTACAACTGTTCCCGGTTCAGTATGAATCCCCCCAAGCTGGTTCTGACATGCAATCTGAGAGATAGAGGCCCTAGATTCGTAGCTAGTTCAGATCTGGGAAATTGATGTGGGAAGCCTTCACTTCTTGGAGTAGAGAGTTTCTCTTTGATTCCATAAGAGAATTGTAACAAAAAGAAAGATGATCCCCCAACTTTGGGGTCTGTCCTCTTTATGTAGGTAATCTTGAATTAGGACTATTGGGGAAAAAAGTTTCTTTTAAATTAAATAAATTAATTTATTAAAAAAATAGTTGTTTAATTAATTACTAGTTCTTTTGGAACTAGTACTTCTCAAGTTTGTTTAACTAAAGTGTTTTTTATTAAGCCTTTTTACACTTGTGATTAACTTTTACTATTCTGGTCCAATTATTAATGCATTACTGATTTATTAAACAAATGTATAAACTATGTAAAATAAATGTATTTTGTAATTAAATAATAACAATCATCATTATTACAATTATGAATAATAATAACAATAATAATAGCCTTGAGGCTTTTAAGCATGTTAACCCTAGAAGACCACTAGTAGTTAATTCATGCTTTAAGTGGTGGTGTTTATCTTTTATTTAATTAGGTATCTTCACATGATACTTCCTTTAAATTTTTTTAAGGATAGGGTTCACTTCTTTGGACGGTTTCGGTAAGCTTGTATAGGCACCTCTAGTCTCTCCCTTTGCATGTTAGATTCCCTTGTTTTAACATAGTAGTTCCCGCAGTACTTGATGATAATAAGATTTATTTAATCAATTCGAATAGTTGTGATAAAACACATAAGTGCTATTCATAGTCCTTCCGACTCAACACTTGAGATCTAGTAACCCCGAGTGCTCTTCAGAGCCTTTTGACTCAACACTCTCACATGGGCGTTACGCTAGTGCAATTCCAGAGCCTCTGCTCAACACTAGAGCTAGAATGTGGTTGTGAGGCACATCTAGGATATTTAAGTGGCCTCGGATCTGGTAATCATCTTTTTTCAAGCTTGGAGTGCTCTAGGGCTTATGCCCAACACTCAACGTACATTGGGGCTTAGACCCAGCACGTAACAAGAGTCCTCTAGATACGTCGGGGCTTAGGCCCGGTATATAGGTCATTCGTGTGTTTCTGAGTCCACTCTCAACACACCACATATGCATCCATATGAATCATGCTCTGCACAGTATAATGTAACAAAAGAGGAAATCTCAATATATCATAATTTGTAACCGATTCACATAATAAAACATAAGTTTATTAATTCATGCTTTCCTGCCCCATATATATTCAATAATGAAACAATCAGGGTCCATGCCCAATATATCAACTCATGAAAGAATAAATCAAAACATGCTATTGCTTATGCCAAATAATAAATCACATATGCTAGGGCCGTCACCCAATATAACATCATAACATAGTCAGTCAAAAAGTTGGGATATTACAGTTAGGATAACCCACAGTGGTAGATGGGTTGGTAAAAAGTGGTGGTTTAGTTTCTATAGATCACTGGTTCAAATCTTGTGGGTCATAGGTTGAGAATTAGAGTCATATGGAATAGGGCTAAGCTGTGGGGCGTCCAAGGAAGACCTCGTCTTCGGAAAATCCTATCTTGAGTACCTCTCATGGTAGGATGATCATTCTTCCATTCAAACTACTACCAACCTTGTATTAAGAGTGTTTTACAATTCAGTACAGGGTATATGTTGTCACATATGATGTTTTGCAATTCAGGAAGATGTTAAAGTACCATAAACTATCAAATTTTTTTAGTATAATTTTTTTAATTTTTTTATGTACACATTAAAAAACAAATTACACTTAAAAATTTGATTCCTTTCCTTGCTGAGTAAATCAAGATCAATCTATACCGATGTATAAAAAATATAATCATCATTTAAGAATAATACACACCTAATGTACCATTTGTCTAGTTATTTAGAGAAGGAACATGCTTATCTTTCCTATTTCACACCTACTATCCAAATAATGAAATTTGGATTCTTCATCGTGAGCCTCCAAGCAGTGTTACGACAATGTCCAATTTTCATAATTTTTTTGCTTCTTCCTGTCGTTTATGCTAGGAAGAAGATAAGACCACGTGATTCCTTTTGATAGACAAGGAAAATGCACTTTGTAAACTTGCATCTTAACAATTTTTTTATGTGATTTTGTGTTATTGGTTGTTGTTGTTGGGTTTTCATGTCTTCTACATACAAAAAAGGAAACAAAATACATAAGAGTGTCGTTTTGTGATAATTAAATAGAGAATTTTAAATTTATTTTAAAAAATCATTAAGGTGGAGTTATTTTTGTGATATTTAAATACAAAAAACAAATTTGAAGTAAAGAATCATATAAAATATGGGGTGGAAAATTTTTGAGTGGATGGACCTGGAACTAATCCTAACTAGGGTTTGTAGCTTGCAAATCTTCACTGCTACCTTGTAATGGCCTCCAGTTGGGGAGAGGGTCCACCCATTTCCTACAAAGAAATACTTTCTCCTAATAAAATCAAGAGCTAACCCCAACCTGAATCGAAAATTGTTTCACATAAAATGAAATGCAAAAATAAACACGAAAAATATGAACAAAAGGTGTAGTGAACAGTGGTTACACCTCAAAACCAGAAACTTGAACGTAGAAAATTGAAGTAGAAAGGAATCCCACAAAAACTCTAGCCAATGTATCCCAAAGGTTAAATAAATACCTAGGTATGAAGCTACTTCACCCAAAATCAACACTATCATTCAATACAGGAAAGATCACACACTCATTGGAAAGTTTATGGATATTTGGGTAACTAAAGGATCCCTAGTTAGATGGATTAACTCTCGATGGAGTCTCAAAGGGAACATTGATATGAAATTAGGATCCGAATGCTTCTTCACAATCATCTTCTCTAGTCTGGAGGATCACAATAGAGTGTTAGAGAATGTGCCTTATTTCTTTAACTCTGTTGGTGCATGCCTTTGATTTTGGACAGACAAGTTCATCCATGACAAGGAAGAATACTCAACTTCCCCTATGTGGTTTCATATGTATTCCTTAACAAAGGAATATTGGGATGAAGAAACCATAGAATGGATTGACAATACCCTTCGAGCATTCATCAAAATCTCAGAGGTTATACAAAATGGAAGATATACTACTTATGCCCTAATTTGTGTCTACATGAATGTCTCCAAGCGATCCTAGAATCCATATGCTTGAGAAATCAGGATGATGAATGGTATGAACCCTAGAATTCTAACATAATATGCCCTTGTGTTGCCGAAAGTGCCATGAGAATTAACACTTATTTCAGGAATGCCCCCAAATCAAGATCAAATATCCCCCCAAACCAACAAATAGAACGGATCCATATGGAATTTCAAAAGGTAGTCACCAAGTGTAGGAAAGAAAAAAACCCAACCTCCCAGAACATAAATCCCGCATCAAGACATCAAACATCTTTGAATTTTTGGTTGGTAATACATCTCAGAAAGGAAATAATAAGGATGCACCAATCAATATTCTTAATTTAGAGTCAACCTACTTTAGATAATGATGCAAGGACTACAAATGGGCCAAGGACTCTAACAAACCCCAAATGAATAAGTGCGTCATGTTCTACTACTCCAGATAAAGACCTCAATACAACTATAATAGAGAAAGATCTCATCGACATGGAAGATGATGAAGATATATATATGGGGGATCTAGATATACAAGGGATATCAAATGCATGTGAATGTAATGAAACCCAATCCATTCTAGTATGACAACTCCAACTTTTCAAGGACGCCCTCCACCAAAGTTGAAGCGAACAAAATAACTCCTTACTCATGAAGGCTCAAGTCATTGATTCCCTAGGAGTCAAAGCTATTACTCTAAAATATCAAATATCAACACTCCCCAAGGAGGAAAGGAAAAAAGTTAGGAAAACCAACCAACAACCTCTGAAAGAATTGGGATAAAAACTAGCAGACTCAAGGCAATGTGCCCTAATGACAGATAAGTTCATATCTACACCTCCTCCCCACCAATGATGGAGCTCATTACTTGGAATATAAGAGGAATCAATGGTAAACCAAATGATGGATATTCAAAAGAAAGACCCAAAAAGAAGATCCTATAATTATTTTTCTTCAGAAAACAACATGCTTTGGAGAATTCTTAAACAAAACAGCCCAGCAGTGCTAGAGAAACTGCAGAACTATGGCACTACATGCAAAGGGCATGGTCGAAGGAATAACACTAATATGGAATCCAATGAAAATAGAACTTGAGGAATTTTTTTCAACCTTGAATTTCCTCACTACTCAATTCCACCTAACAGGTACTACAACTACATTATATATCACTAATGTTTATGGTCCCTAATTGCTAAGCAAGAAAATCAAATTCCTCATCTCCATTAAAAACATCCAAACTTTTATTGGAAACCAACATTGGATAGGAGGATACTTTAACATTATAACATCCATTGAGGAAAAACAAGGAGGGATAAGGAGACTAAATTCAGACAAAAACCTCTTCAAACATACTCTCCAAGAATTCAATCTTATAGATATTGAAACTATTAATGGAATCCACAGTTGGAATAATAAGCGAGGGGGGAAGAACCAAGTTTCTTCTTGGATTGATTTATTTTTCCTATCTGAATCCTTCCTATTGCAAGGCCCAACTCTAGAGGCTTCCACCCTCCCATGTCATGGATATAATCACCAGCCTATCGCTCTCTCCCTTAACCTGGGGCATAGAGATCAAAACATACCCTTTCGATTCGAGAAATTATAGATGGATCATCCTGATTTTAATAATAATACTACCACCTAGTGGGCAAAGGGTTCCATCAAAGGGGATTAATTTTGTACAAATTCCAGCAGCGTTTGAAAAAATATGAAATCTCGACTGAAACAGTGGAACAAGGATGTCTTTGGAAACATGTTTAAATCCAAAAGAGACTTGGAAGACATAATGGAACACATTCAACAACAAACCATCCTATAAGTTTGATTGGATACGCTTAACCAGGAAAAAGTAGTCATTCGACCTTAGATAGACCTTCTTAGTTAGCAAGAAGAGGTCTTATGGAAACAAGAAACTCAGGTTAAATGGTTGAAGGATGGAGAAAGGAACTCCCGATTTTTCCACATATCAATGATTCAACACAGACATAACAACCACATCATCTCTCTACAAGATGATAAAGGTAACATCACTCTAAATAAGAATAAATTGAGGCTCTAACTCATTACTATCATAACCTCCTTTCACAACCACACTGGATCTCTCTAAGGCTATTTACTCGATAACTAGGCACATACCCAAACTCATCATCAATGAGAAAAATTATTATCTTCTCCAAAGTATCGAGGAGGAGAAAACATATATTTTAGAATTTCCATTGGGGAAATAGCCAGGTCTAGATGGTTTCATCACTGACTTCTTACTTCAAACTTCAAACTTCGAACATCAGTGATTCATAACCTTCTACCTATGAGGTTGAGGAAAAGGTTTACTTACAACAACCTAAGGGGTTTTTAATTCATGGGAAGGATTCCCATGTATGAAAAATTAATAAATCCTTGTATGGACTTAAGTAGGCCCCAAGGGCTTGGTATTGAAGGATTGACAACTATCTTCAGAGCTTGGGATTCTCCAAAAGTGAAGCTGACCCCAACTTGTACTTCAATGTTGTGAAGAACCAACAATTTATCTTGGCTCTCTATGTTTATGACTTGTTCCTTACTGGAAAGTAGCAATAGATATCTCGGTGCAAGAGGGATATCACTTCTGAGTTTGAAATGAAATACTTGGGTCTTATGCACTACTTTCTTGGTCTAGAAGTTTAGCAAAGGAAAGATGAAATCTTTCTTTCACAAGGAAAGTACACAGTTGATGTGTTGTGGATATTTGGTATGATGGAATATAAGTCCATTTCTAATCCAATGGTGTCTAATCTAAAGAATATACATGAGTCATATTCCAAATTGGATCTAGTAGATCCTACCATGTATAGACAACTCACTGGTTCCTTGATGTATTTGATACATAGTATACCAACCATATGTTATGCAATGAGTATCTTGAGTTAGTTCCTGTCTAAGCCAAGTCATATACATTTGGTTCCTTCCAAGCATGTTATTAGATACCTTTGAGGTACTATTTCTTATGGAATCAGATATGCTTCCAGTGGTGGAGTGATGCTACTTGAATATGCCAACTCCGATTGGGGTGGTAGTATTGTGGACCAAAAAAGTACACCCGGATTTGTTTTTCACTTGGGATCATCTATGATCTCTTGGTCCAACAGGAAGTAGGGCTCCATAGCCTAGAGTAATATAGAAGCTGAGTATATTGAAGCTAGTACCGCATGCCTAGAATCTGTGTGGCTTAGGAAGCTACTTGTTGGGTTGTTCGATGATAATATTGAGAGTACGGTCATTTGCTCTAACAATCAGAGCTGCATTAACCTCTCTGAAAATACAATGTTTCATGACATATCAAAACACATTGAGATGAAGTATCAATACATTAGATACATGGTCCAGAGAGGTTCCATAAGACTTCAGTACATTTCTACTAGTGATTAGATTGTAGATATGTTGACTAATCCTATGTATGTGACAAAGTATAGGTACTTCCGAGATAAGCTTGGCATGGGAGAGAATGCCTCCCTCGCTGAGATGGAGTGTTAAAGTTACAACATCATGAGTCAATTTCCATGTCAAGATTGATCCTTGTGTGTCGAGGTAGTGCCTTATAGGAGCTTGAGCTGGAATTAGGAAACTTAGAGAAGAATCTTGAGTTGGAGTTAAGAATGGATAAGCTTCATGTATTGAGGCAAGTTCTATGTATGTAAAAGTGATGATGTTGTACAGTCTTTATAGTCAAGGCTAAGGTTTTGTGTGTCAATACAGATCCCCATGTGTTGAGGTCGTGCCTCATGTTTTGAGGTGATTCTTTTCATCTCGAAGCATGTATGGTGTGTGATGTACTACTAACCATGGTTGAGCTGTTAAGTCTCCTCTAGAGACTGGAAACCTCTAGAGTGAATTACTTTAGCATATAACCACTTGCAACAATAGTAGAACAATATGATCACATCATTGGGAAAACCTCCTTAGTATATTTGATATGATAATTAAGCTGGCACATATGGACAATCCAAACAAGACAAGAGATAAAGATAAGATGTGATAATATATGAGAGAATTCAAATTGCACATTAAGAATTAATTAAGAGAGAAATTCGAATTGTTAAACTTCAGTGAAGAATTCAGTAAATAAAAATATAACTCGAATTGATCACTACACTAATGTTAACAAGAAAGAATCAATTAAGAGAGTTAACTAAGTGATAAAAAAGAAGATATAGTTAACTAAGTGTTATTGCATGATGACACTTATGTTAAACTAAAATACGACACTTATGTTAAACTAAAAGACGACACTTGCATGATGACACTTAAGTTATCCACCTAACTAAGTGATCCGTCTTCCAGTTAAGGGATGAGTTCATCCTAAGAGTCAGTTTAGTGAGTTAATGCATTGCATGAGAATTTGGGCACACACTTATTCATGTAATATTGATGCATCCAAATGGGGGGCGAGTTCATCCTAAAGTCAGAAGATAAAAATAGAATCCAATGCATGAGAAGAATATATAAATATGTTATACATGTCGATTGATGAATCCAATGTGAAGTAAATTCTCTTCTCCCTTGAAGGCAATGTGCTTTTCTTTGCGTAGGATATTATTTTGAGTTTCTCTTCTTTATCTTTCTCTTGCTCTGTAATTGCACCAAGGGTTTTTGATGTAAAATAAAATCTCTGCTATCTATCAATATACTAAGGAATTTTTTGCTGGGATTTTCTCCCTCAAGTGATAGAGGGTTTCCCCAGGATAAATTCATGACTCGAATGTGATTGCTTATGTGTATTATTGTTATTTGATTTCAAGTATTATTGAAGCTCCGGATTAAAGATAAAAAATTAACAAAAGTAGTTGTATCACACAAACAACTACATCCTCGATATGATTCCTAGTTGTTGATTCATGAAGGATTTGAACCATTTGATCTTTCATAGGGCATATAATTGTGTTATCATTCAATTACTTTCATCCCCAAAAATTATTAGGACCATTTATTTATCGTGCTTTGTAAATGCATGTAGTTCTTTAATATAACTTATTTTAAACCTTGTTTAATATTTTAATTTGGTTTAATGAACCTTGTAGAGTGATTAAATATAAAATACTATGATCAGAGGATAACACTAGCAATAATTGATATGAAATTAAAATTTCCAACAAGAAAGAATTTAGTATTACCCTTAATTTAGAAATTGTCATGTTTAACAATTTTTTTTTTGTTACCACACATTGTTTACACTATACATTTATACAAATAGTGAAATGAGTGCAATAATAAGTGACACATTAAAAACATAAGAATTATCATGTATGTTTCATACATAGTGGAAATCATGATCAAGTAAACAATCTACCAAGGGGTAAAAAATGCACGGTACACAACTAAGATATGTAAACTTTTAATCATTTCCCTAACACCACCATTGTAGATAGAAATGATTCTTAGTTGGAAGACATATATGAACTTCAATGTAAAGAAAGAGATATCATAGCTTCCATTCCAAAAGTTATTGATGAACTACAATTATTTTTTATATTGAGTGAGGAAGAGATCATGTCAGAAATAATAAAGGGAAGAAATATAGGGGATAGTGTGATATCGATCTATCTCCCTCTCTCTTGAATTTAGTTTCCTAATTAGTGTTCTTAAATAGGGCTTCAACCTCATATTGATATTTTTTCCACATTAAATTAGGTTTTGATGGAACACTTACTAGGTTTGATGGAGTGCTTACCTTTTATAATTTAGGTTGGATCTCAGTTGGATGGAGCTCTTATTGATCTGAATTAGATCTTTTGCCTCTTTTTTTCCAACCACCTGTGAGCTTCCCTCGATTGCTACCTCCTTCGAGACCTCTTCAAACCCCATAGATACACCTTGTTTGATAGTTCTACCTTCTATAGAGCTTCTACACTCCTATAATTCAACAAGACTCAACCTGGTCACTTCTACCCTAGCCGCAATGAAAGAAAACCCCACTTCTACACTCCTCCATGTCAATCAGATTCAACTTGGTCGCTCAACTCATTTGCTTCTACTCGATATTCAATTAAATAAAACCCTAATTTATGTATTCATATATTAAATAAAGCAAACCCTTGCATACCTTTAAACACACGAATATATTATTTTCATTTTTTGGTTATTTACTATTGCTCAACGTGAAAGCATGTGCTAGGGATATTGCCTAACAAATGAACCCCTAAATTTCTAAACAATATTCCAATACAATAAATTTACATTATCTATTTATATTACCTAATGTTAAAGATTGATGGGTATATAAAAGATGATTCGTATATTACCTATACCTTGTTGGTTAAATGTGAAAGGTTTATATCATAGATTAAATCTATGATATTTAATGACTAAACTCTTATTATTTTCAAGAATGTATACTCTAGACTTTAGTTATATCAATTCATATAAGTTTATGTTATTGAGTTATATTCAGAGTTCAAGAACTTATAATTTTGTATGCAAATGTATTGGCTTTGATAGATGGATAAAATATATGGTTTTTAAACTATGCTTTCAATTCTAAACTCTAATTCTTTTGAAGAATGACTAAACTATGATTCTATGATTTTTATGTTTATGTTAATAACTTTTTACAAGATTCTATGATTTTTATGTTTATGTTAATAACTTTTTACAATTTTTATAGGATATTATGATAATGATTTTATTACTTAATGTGAAAGGATGATGGGTATATTAAATCTATGATTCACGTATTAACTAGACCTTGTTGCTTAAATGTTAAATGTTGATAGAGACTAAACTCATATTTTTTTCAAGAATGTTACATGCCCCTCTTCAAGCTTCTCATTTTCACCAGTGTGTAAATGTTATCTTTGCATGCTCTATCCAATTGTCCCAACTCTTTAGTTCTCTTCATGGTGTTCCTTATAGTGTTGACCATTGTTGCATGACCTTAATTTCACTATGTTCAAGAACATTATTAACATAGAAAGGAACTAGAATAATTCAAAGGAAATACCAAATTAATGGTATTTATCATGCACTCCATCTTCTTAGTGAACAAATACATATTCTCATAGGATATCACAAATTTTAGGCCTTCCATATCAATTCGATTAACAAAATCAAACTAGTTGCTCAATTCCCCTCAAACTCTTTCGCAAATTCAAGTCTCTCACACACATAAAATTGAACTTGAATGATCTCGTTCCAACCTACATTACCACTAGCTCCATTACCACTCTAAAAAGTTTCAAGTTTCAAACAAACCAAAGAAATAGAAAGGAAACTACAAAGGGCTCAATGTCTTGCTCGCCTAGAACTACAAACCTCCAAATAACAACCAACGTGCTCCTACTACACTCCAAACTGGAAATCAATGGGAGAGTTTCCATGGATGTGATTTTTTCTCACATCGTTAGGTGAACTTGATGGAAGGGATGTCAAAATATAATTAAAGACCAACATTCATTAAATAAAGAAAGAAAGAAAGAGCTTTGTCATTAGACACTGCTATAAAGCCCAAGGCATATTATACCAAATGGCATTGTTAGAAGGAACATTAGGATTGATAAATACCTTCATGGGGTGTTCTCTTATTGGTTGTATTTCAATAGTGTAATATGTCCTCAAAACATGACATTTCCCATGGAACTTGATGAAATTTATTTTAACATGTATACCACACTTCTAGTAGATAATAAGTTCCCAAGTTTTTATTGTGGCAAGATGTGTGATAAGTACGACTTTAATTTTTTTCCTTTGAATTTATTTTATTGAGCTAAACTCAAGAAAATAAAGCTAGAATTTTCTCTCATAGTTTCACTTTCTTCACATTGAAATGTATATTTTAAAGAAGCTTGATAAAATTCACTTGCTTGATCCATTTACACATTTTTTTATGCCTCCTTATTTATCATCAAATAAATAGTTGCAAAAGGATATCCCTAAACAATAAATGTGATACATAATTAGTCATCTTGTTCGCCAAGTTTGTATAAATACAAAAGTGAAATCAAGTCAGCTTCTTACAAGCTGGTTAAAGTTGAAACCGTTGAGAATAAATTGAATTTGCCAAATAATTATGGCCTCATTGAAAACTTGCATATGTGAAAGCCAATCCTCGAATTAAGAATTCAAGAAACCTTTGTAATTAAGATTTCTAAACATGTTTCCAATAAATGATATACCTTATGTACATGGATTTGACATGCACAATTTTGAGTCTGATAAAATATCAATTGCTTCAATCAATTTGGAACAATTCAAGAAGCTTCACATAAAATTTTAAATTTTATCCACCACATGGAACTAACATGAAAAAACTTAAGATTATCAACTCTAGGCTTAACAATTATGAAAAAATATACATTTATGTATATGATTAAAAACACTTGTGACATAATTGTTGCATATACACATGGAGAATATACATGACTATCATAATGGGTGTGTGTGTGTGTGTGTGTGTGTGTGTGAGAGAGAGAGAGAGAGTTATAATAAATAAAAACTATTTAAATTGACATAAGATATCAATATAAGACTCAGCAATACTATTGGGACAAGATATCAAATTTGGAACAAGACATCAAGAATCAAAGTCATGTCAATAAAATAAAAAATAAACATACTATCTATAACATTAAATTCCAATTCCATTCATAATTGAAAGTTCATTATATAGTCCCAAAATGTATCTCCTATGGCACATGATCCAAAAATGAACAAAGATAGTTCAAATATGAACAAGGACCTAAATATGCATAACTTACTACATATATTCCTATATGAGATCTATGGAAATCACAGACAACATATAAAAATAACTGCATGTGCATGTAACAAAGATACATAGACATTTATGTAGCATTAGATACATGCAAGTTCTCCTCCCAGTTGACCTATAACACATGTCCACATGTATGTAAATATTTAATTAAAGGACTAAAGATAAAAGTGACATTCTAATACTAAATTAGCCAAATAAAAATAAATTTAAAAATGATACTTATACATGTGTAAAAACAATTGTGGACCATTACTTGAGTGGTGAGGGGGGAATTTTCTTTGACTTGACGAACACCAACATTTTTCAATCTCCCCCCACCATCTTGAAAAATGAAGTTTCTTATTCATATATATATCATATGAAATAAATAAAAGAAATTACACTTCAAACCATAATTAAATAGTTGAATATTTAGTATATGTGAAGTTCCAATATTTGGAATATCTCCCAATATTGAAGAGAGTCTCCCCATTCCCAAATTCCCCAATGATGGGAAGGGAATATGAGAACAACAAATTTCAAGTTTAGAAAATTTTGTTCACATATATTTAGATATAAATTTGTTCAACTGAACATAATTTGTTAAACGTATCAATACAATTAATATATATGTATATCTAGGAAAATGTACCTCATTCATTGCATCCAAGTTCAAACACGATGATACCCTAAATGAATGATCATTTACCAAATGAGTGAACTGCAATTAGCAAACATGGACTATTTTCATTGTTATATCTCTAAACTTAAACATATGCATCTAATAACCAAATTATCTTAATACATGAAACAATAATCAATTGTAATAGATATCCATCCCATTCCCTCTCCCTTGTGGGTGATTAAATTGGAAACACTTTGCATAATCCATGAGGTCTTCACAACTCATAGATTCTAAGTCAACATATGTTTTATAAACAAATACATTTCCAGAATTGGCCTGTGCTCTTCGTCGATTCAAACCAACATCAATCCTTGCAAAAGTTGACTACAAGTTATCAACTATGGCATTCTTCACCTCTCGAGTGACTTGAGAGGTATCCTCCATATCTAAACGTAAAGTTACCACCCTTAGTGGTTGATATACCAAGGGAGGTGGAAGTTGAGACAAAGCAGGATCACGAAAGACACCTCTTCGGTTATATGCCTGACGACACCATAGTATTTGTATGGAATGTATGTATAATCAAGCTTCATGTTCTCAAAGAACCCTGCATAAATAAATCTCGCAAAATAATGTGGTACATCGTCATTCCACGACAACCTGCCATATTCCAAAAGGAACTGATCATAAAGATGATGAGCAATGTGAGGGTGTTTGAAACCTTGAACCTTCAACATTAGTTATTTTGGTTCTGGTATGAAATTAAACATCGATATTGTTTGTTGTTAAGACACTATTTACTCTATTGTAGGCCATTAATCTAGGCCCATCACTTCTTGCTTGCATCTTTCCATCAATTCAATAAAACCATCAGTGTTTGCCCCAAAATTTTATATACATCAACAAATTTACCTATAGAATTCAAAACTATCTATAGGGTGTGTCTACTTTCAACAAGAAATTCCAATTGTTTAAGGTATCCCTTCAATTTTGCATGATGGGATTTGATAAATCAACAAATTTACCCAGAGAATTCAAAATTATCTCTAAGGTCTGTCTACTTTCAACGGGGAGTTCCGATTTTTTAAGGTCTCCCTTAAATTTTGCATGATGGGATTCGCAACTTGAAGAGACTATGTAGGAAAATTACCCTCCCAAGGAATCTCCTTGGGTATCTTAGAGGGTTAGGTGGTTATGGGAACATACCCATCCTCTAGTTGAGAATTGACATCGGGTTGACCTTGGTACTCTACCAGAGCATTGATTTTAGGCCGACCTTGGTCCTCATCCTAAGCATTTACTATGGGTTGACCTTGGCCTTTGATTGAATAGAGCCCTTGACATGCGCATGAACCTCTGCATCCAACCTCTCATCACATGTACATACATATACATAGTTATAAAGATAAGCATATATTTATGTGTATAAAAATACAAATATACAAGTAAAGTTTTAAATTTTTACCTTCCATACATGGTAGTTGTGGTGGGAATTGTACATTCGTAAACATGGGAGAATTGTCCATTTTTAGATCCAATCCATATAATATCAACATAAAAAACTAAAACTCCTACCTTAACAATCTCTATGTTTCCACTCAAGTCTATGAAGGCATGGAAACCCCACATCTTTGTACTACGGATTTTTCATCTAACGGTATAAAAATTTGAATCAAGCCTTTGATACATGGAAATGATAAATATATCGAAGTATAACAAGTTGAGATATTAAAACATGGGTATCTAATACTTTAGCCTCATATCAAACATATATTCAATTACATTTTTATAACAATTACACACACACACACACACACACACACATACACAAATTTTCAGTCGATCATAAATCATAACTCTGGATTATAACGATGGATTAAAAGATTTGCAAGATTACACTAGATTTCAATACAATATATGGATTAAGGCCATCATGCCCTGGAATAATCAAGGATTCAGTATCTTGATCTTAAAAAATCAAACCTGGTGATGTTCCCAACATTTAAACCAAAGTCAAGATTCTAAGCACTAAGCCTAATGCTTGTCCTAATAAAATGCATATATACTTAAATTACATTTTTATGAGTCTTTATTACTTCAACTCCATGAAATTACATTTTATAATAATTATAGAAGTTATAAAAATTATAAATACATAAAGCATGAAATTACATTTTATAATAGTTATAGAAGTTATAACTATTATAAATACATGAAGCATTCACCTTGAAACTTCACAAGTATAAATACATGAGCATATGTGGCTAAATAAGTTGTTCAATTGCGGTGTTTTAAAGATTAATTATGCACAACATTGACATGAAAATTAATGAAAGTACAACAATGATACTAGCCAAATCTACAAATACATCATTATAAAACAAAATTTTATAAAAAATATCATAAAAACGTTGTTTTTGTAACCTTAAATAATTTCTTATGTGTTCAAGTTCATTCTACAATTTCTAAATATATGGCATATATTTGTGTTGTCCATTTTGTGTGAATGAATATATGTATATGTAACTATATAATAGTGATATGCGTGTACAATAGAAATAGAAATTTCATAATAGAACAATACAAAATATATTATTTTTATAATAGGATTTATTGGGGGTTTGAGATCATTTCAAGCCCTTCCTTAATGGTATAATCATCACATATGCGGAGTGATTGAGTAGGATTGCATGAATAATTGTCTTATGCTCCAGGTACAAGAAAGTCAATCCTCGACAATAGAAAAGAGTAAAGGAGAAGGAGAACCAAAGAAGAAAATGAAGAATTTCAAATGAGAGTAGATGCTGGACATACTACATGTCATAAATAAAACATGTACCCAATGATTTATATATTCATGAGTCATGGCATATTGGATGATCATTGAATTTTGATTAATCATTGAATTTTCTGTCAATTATTTACTATTTTGAATTTATTTTCATTATAATGTATCTTTATGCATCTGTATGTATAATTTTTTTGATGTCAAAGAAATTTTAATTTTTTACATGCTTATTATTGTACCCATGAACTGTAAAGGTGAACATGAAATAATACCCTTACCAACAATTCTTGCAAACTTTACATACTTTGAGGCCAATTTATAGCATTCTCGAACTTTTTTTAGAATGTATACTTCCCTATATCACATACTGCCCCTCATTCTTTTGGGAAACGAAGTAGGATTCAATAAATATTGGTTTATTTCATGTGGATGACCATGGTTGTATGTGGATGACCATGGTTGCATATAGTTTTCAACATTTGCATATAGTACAACTTGAGTGAGTCTAATAGGTTGCAGATAATACAACTTGACTTTGTATTGCATTCTACAATCATTCTTATTCACATTAGAAGCAATATCATGAGGTCAACACTATATACAAGTGTAAACATATGTCTATCAATTTCAATGTTTTTCTAACATAACTACTTGGCATTGGCATCATAGAAATAGGTATTAAACATGTAACATATTAGAAAAAATGTGCCAATGCTCTATCCAAGATATGACCTTAAAATATTGTCTTGAATGATTTATAATTTTTATATTAAGACACACTAAGAAGACTATTGCTATCGTGCATCACAAATCTTTGGTTGGTTCAATGTAACTTGTACAACATGAATGGGCCTAATGACTGCATATAGTACAATTTGACTTTTCATTACATGCTATAGTCATTCTCATTCATGTTCGAATCCACACTACGGGGTCAACACCATTTAGTGTAAACATATGTTTAACCAATTAAATGTTTTTTTCACATAACCACTTGGAATTAGTGTCACATTAATAGGGTATTCAACAAGTAACATATAAGAACAAATGTGTCAATTCCTTATCCAATATATGACCTAAAAGTATGATCTTGTTTGATTTATATTTAAGAATGTGTCTATCCTACCTATAATAAATTTCCTTGATTCAATGTAACTCTTACTAAATTCATTTTTCCACGGCACTTTGAGAGCAAACATATCTTGAATAAAAAACTAACATTTCTAGGTATAAAAAATGTTACATATATCAGAGCAGTACTTTTGGCATGGGATGAAGAAGGACATATCAAAATACATTTCTAGGTGTAAAAAATGCCAACAAGTCAAGGCGGAACATCAACATCCAGCAGGATTATTGCATCCTTTGCCCATTCCGGAATGGAAGTGGGAAGGAATTTCTATGGATTTTATAACGGGTTTTCCAATGACAGTGAGAAGCATGATTCAATTATGGTAGTGGTGGAAAAGCTATCAAAGGTATCCCACTTTATTCCAGTCAAGTCCATTCATAAGACAAGGGACATAGAAAATATTTTCATGAAGGAGATATTCAGATTGCATGCATTTCCCAAGGCAGTAATTTCAGATTGAGATGTAAAGTTTACATCCAATTTTTAGAAGGGGCTATTTCAGGAATTGGGAACTCAGCTGAATTTTACTATAGCATATCATCCTCAAACAGATGGTCAAACGGAGAGGATGAATCAGGTTCTCAAAGAGATTGTGAGAATGTATGTGATGGATAAACCATCCAAGTGGGAGGACTACCTGCACTTGGTAGAATTTGCATACAATAATGGACATCAAGCATCATTGAGAATGAGTCCTTTTGAGGTATTGTATGGAAAAGGATGCAGGACTCCAGTGAATTAGGATAGTCCAATGAATAGGACAGTGCTTGGTCTAGAGATGATCAAGGAAATGGAACAAGAAATTGTGAATATCAAGCAAAATTTGAAGGCAGCTCAGGACAGGAAAAAACGTTATGCATATTTGAAAAGGGTGCATAAGGAATTTAAGATTGGGGATCATGTCTATTTGAGAGTGAAACCAAGGAAAAGTTCCCTAAAGTTGGGGAGTTGTGCCAAGTTGGCACCAAGATATTGTGGGACATTTGAAGTCCTTGATAGGATAGGACTAGTTGCATATAGAATTGCATTTCCTACTAACATGAGAGCTCATAATGTTTTCTTATTTGCTTAAGAACTATGTACATGATCCTAATCACATAATTGATTGGAATGTGACACAGGTGGAACCTGAGGGAGAGTTCCAAGTGGAGCCTATGCGCATCCTCAACAAGAAGGTCACATTGCTCTAGAACTGAGCTACCAAATAGGTCAAGGTGTAATGGAAGCACCTTAGTCTCGATGAGGCTACATGGGAGATGGAGGATGCCATGAAAGAGGCATTCCGATTTTTGTTCAGTTTTGATAACACCGAGGACGGTGTTGTTCTAAGGGGGAGGGAAATGTAATACCCCCATTTTGACCCTTACGATATTTTGTATTTTAATGTAAATATTGTATACATGCGATGTATGTTTTCCTAGCATGGATCTCAAGGACAAGGCCCTACTAGTGGATGCTCAGTTTTATTTAAAAGGAAAGTATTTGATATTATGTTATCCATGTGATATTAAGCCATGGAACATTGTAAAATGATGGAAATGTTAATATTGAAATAAAATACCAAATAAACTGGCTATGGAGGAAACTAATAAGAGGGGGCCATGTGTATCCACTAGGGAGAGGTGAGGGGGGGTTGTGGGATTGGACCATATATTTCCAAATGTCATCTTAAGAATCCCTTTGACCTTCCTTGTTGAAATTTAATTATGTTTTAGGAAGTGGTTGAAGAAACTGTTCATGGGGTCGATGGAGTGTGGGAAATCCTGAAATTTCGGATGGCAAGGTATGGGACTATGTTTTCCTTTACCCACAAGCCACACTACCCTTGGTAAGTCGTAGTCCTAATCCCCATTCCATTAGGGACGAGAAACCATAGTTTACATGGAGAACATAGGGCTGAGCAGTGAGGAGAAGAAGCAAATCATTATTTTGAGAAACCCCATTTTAGAGCGTTGAATTCACCCAGAAATTCATGTGGGAAGTTCAATCCAGTAGGGCATCCATCGTCTGAAACCTAGGGAAAATTTGCAGCGTGGGAGATTCTCAAAAACCTGTGAGGAAACCATGAATTGATAGCTGAGAACCCAGCTGTGGGACATAGTTGATTTGATCATAGACATTGAGAAAATCAAAGTGGGAATGACAGAGAAGAAATAGGACAGAAGATAGGGTTTCTTAATAAACCCAGTGAAGTCCAGAGTCTCAAGGAACCAACATGGACCTTTATATGCCCACCCTGAAGAGCACTGGAGAGAAGGTATGGCGTGAGGGACTGCGTTGCAGTGAAGGGAATACTTCCTTGTGTTGGGTGTGGTAGGTATTGTGGGTTCCAAGGCTGTCTGAGTTAGTTTGAGATCCTTGTAGCTTTTTGGTTAAGCTCATTGGCTTAGCATCCTCCTCCTTGTCCCTTTCATGCTTTCTAAACCCAACTGTATGTTGGATTAGCATGACTGTTTGTGTGAATCCATGGTTGTGAGTGATCTTTTTTAGCCCTCCATAGTGGATAAACAACCCAGCTCGGGGGTGGTCTCTCAGTTAAAAGAGTATAGGCTGAATAGAGACCTATGGTTGGGTGGAACATTTCTCTCACATAGCCAGTTGCTTGGACAGTTCATCTTATAAGATAAGTGCTCACTGTGGTTCTCAATGATACTAATTCCTATGTTGTGTTCATTTGTTATTTCAAGTTAATTTGAATGGGATGAGCATATGTAATTAATCAGTAGGAAGTCTATGGATGATCTTGATCATGAGGATGGTTCAGTTGTTGTTTGTTTCATCATTTTGCTTATGTTAAGTATGTTTCTATGTTGTCAACCCTGTATGTTGTAGATGCATTCATTAGATTTAGTTCCATTGTACATGTTTTTTATGCATTGCACACACTTATAAATGGACTACATTGCATCACTTAGACTTGGGGAAGGAATTAGGCAACCCCTCTTGTGTTTCATGATCCCTATGTGGGTCAGATGAAGGGGGAAGTCGTGACAGAGTGTAACCTGAACTCCTTGCAGAAGGGTAAAGAGGTATTGAGGAATTTTGGGGCAATGATTTAGTTGGAAAAATGATGAATTTACATTTCTCAGATGTGGCATGGGATTACAGCATTGCATAGTGCTCGCTGAGAGCTTTCCAACGGTACCAAATTTTTCAAAAATGACCTTAGGATGAGAAAGTTATCCACCTGGGAAGTTGGCAGTAGCAGGAGTATGTGATCCCGACCTTCCGAACCCGCAATGTGGATTGCAAATTATGGAGATCGGAGGATCAAACCTTCAAAATTATACGTTGTGGACCCGACTTTCCGAATCTGCAAGGCGGATTGTGGAAGTTGGAAGGTGATTTTTCCCCGGATTTGTGAACTCAATTTCCGACTTCCAACTTCTGCAACGCAGATTCCGAATTGCGGAAGTCGAACGAGTGATTTTCCCAAACTCATGAATTTGAGGTCCCGACTTCCGAGTTCCACAACGTGGATTACAGATTGCAGAATTCGGATAAGTAAATTTCCCGTATTGGTGAATTTTGGAGTTCTGACTTTCGAGTTCCACAAGGCGGATTACAGATTATGGAATTCAGAGGAGCAATTTTTTGAAGTTGATATTTTGGAGTTCTGAATTCTGAGTTCGGCAAGGCGAATTGCGTATTGTGGAAGTCAGAGGAGAAATTCTTCAAAGTTGAGATTTTGGAGTTACGACTTCCGAGTTCCTTAATGTGGATTGTGGATTGTGGAAGTTGGAGGAGCAATTCTTCGAAGTTGATATTTTGGAGTTTCGACTTTCGAGTTCCGTAAGGTAGATTGCAGATTGCGGAAGTCAGAGGAGAAATTCTTTGACATTGAGATTTTGGAGTTCAAACTTCTGAGTTCCGCAAGGAGGATTGCGGATTACGGAAGTCAGAGGAGCAATTATTTGAAGTTGATATTTTGGATTTCCCACTTCCGACTTCCACAAGGAGGATTACGGATTGCGGAAGTTGAAGGAGCAATTCTTCGAAGTTGAGATTTTGGGGTTCCAACTTCCGACTTCTGCATCGCAGATTGCGGATTGCGGAAGTCGAAGGCATGATTCGACGAGGTGTATTTTTTGGGTACGAATTCTGACTTCTACACTAGGGATTGCGGATTGCGGAAGTTGGAGGTGCAATTTCATCGAAGTAGAAATTCACGGTTCCGACTTTCGACTTCCGAGTGCGGATTGCGGATTATGGATTGAAGACCGTTGCAGCTGTGTGTAGGAGCAGAGAGATTTATAGAGAAAAAAATATATCAGGCTTTTTCCCCATCACTCTGAAGGGCACCGAGGGTATTAGGGACGTGACACTATATACCAAGTATCCTCTAAAACTGCAACAGTTTCTTGGACTTCCCTTCGCACCAGGTCATAAAAATTCCACAATTTTTTCTTAAAATCCTCCGTGTTATTTTTAGCATATCAAAGGACTACCTTCCAACCTTCCATATCGCTTGCAACAGAACAAATGAATTGTTTTCCAACATCCTACTGATAAACGACAGCAATTGACCATGTTCCCTGGCCAGTCTTATCCCGTAACTCCTGAGATTCTTCAAGATTCGCAGCACTACACTAAGGGGGAGAAGAATGCAACATCAAATTCAAAACTTCCCTTCTCAAATCCAAATACATATTCATCCCAAAGCCTTCCATGGTTCTTGAATGTCCCTGCTATGTAGTGTTAATGCGAAGTGTGAAAGGAAATGAGATTGAGACAGTGGCCCACTGGCTTCCATAAAGAATTATGTCGCCATTCACTCCTTCCCAATACGAACAACCTTGAACCGCATGCATCATTACATGCATCTTCCTCATGGGGAAAGAGGGAAATAACATAGATCTGCATTCAGATTTCCTCTTAACACTTGACCCCCTTGATAGAAATGACGTGAAGGTGGTAGCTAAGGGACCCATTTGAAGACCTTGCTATTGTTTGATAAGCCTACTACACATTTCATATTCCTAGCCCCTTGATTGGATAGCTTGTCTGCAATGCGATTGTTCTCCCTCGTTATAACATGACAGAAAGAGATGGGAAATGGTATGTTGATTTGTTGAAAGCATTCATAGAGTCTGCGACATTTCAAAGATCCAACCTTATAGCCAGTTTACATCTTTTATATGACCTACCGGGAATCACCAAAAACCAATAGTTTGGGGATATTTAAAGCAGAAGAAATCTCAATGCCATATAGTACAGCTGGCCATTCTGCTTCGTTGTTCGATTTGTTTTGTAATCCCCACGCATAGAAATTAACAATATTTCCGTTGAGATAAAAAATAATACCTCCCACACCTGCCACTCCTTATATACTACAAAATTATATAGATAATAATCTTGTATACATATAAAATTGAATAATAAATATATACATATTATTTATACTAGAATTTTATTAGAGAATACAATGTACACATAATATTTTTTTTCTTTACATTGAGAACAAAATCCATATATTAAACCTTTTTTTAGCAACAAATATAGTAGGTTTCTAAACTTAATTTGTATCATATAAATACACATAAATATAAAATATAACAAATTAATTCAATCTATTTATTTTTATCTACTTAAGTTTTTTTCTATTTAAAAGTTTAATTTATGAATGATATTTAGCTTTAGATTCGTAAATCAAACAAAGTATTACTATTTTTCCACTTAATTAAAAAGATAATAAATAAGAGATACAATGGCATATCATTTATTTAAAAATTGCATTTAATTTTTATGTGTGTTTATCATGGAGATTAAATCCAAGAAACCATTAGAAATATTGAAACATCATAAAATATTGTTCTCACATTTTTAATCTTGAGATAGATTTTAAAAAAAAAAAATTGAGATAATTCAATCTTAAGATTTTTGAAATTTACTTTGAAATGGTTCATCTTACATTAAAAAATGCATAGAAAATCATTTCTAACATATTAAGTAGTCATATAAAGACATCATTTTCTTACATTTGTTTTTTTTTTTTCACTCTCCTTTTTAATAAAATATTTATTTTAAAGTGTTTAAATACTATTAAAAATATTATTATATATTAATTAGGTTAATTTGTAATTATTAAAATTGTCATTAAACAATTACACACATATAAATCTATATCAATATATCCATTTATATTATTGTTTTCTTTTTAAATAATTGTTTTCTTACATGTTGTTATTAATTTGTAAATTAGATTAAGACACAAATGTTTAGCTAATCCTTGACAAATATTGTCTAAAATACAAATATTATTACTATTTTTTTAAAACATCATTTATTTTAAAAATGTGGTTAAGATTTAAAAAAAACAAATATTGTTATTATTTTTTAAAATATCAATTTGTTTTAGAAACCTTATAAATATTTGAATCTATACTTATCATAAATTCAATACTTTATAAATAGTTGTTAACTTTCATATTGAAACTAAGAATAATTAAACATGATTTCTTATGTACAAGTTTAATACATTAATTTTTTTTAACAACATTAACTTTTAAAGGCACATGGACTAAGAATAATTAGGCATGTCTTTTTTCTTGTTTCTAGGCTATGCAAAAGTTTAATGCATTAAAACATTTTTTATCATTTTTTTCTTAAGAAGGGGGCACTAAGTAATTTTGTTGCTCATACCAACACATCTCCTCACGATTTATCCACTAACTCACAAACCCTTTAACAATTGAACAACACATTTGTGTGCCTTAACCATTAATCCATTAACTCCCTAACTACTATAGTTGATTATAGTAAAACATGATAGACTATAGTCACTATGACTATAAATGATTAACTCTACCACAGGCTAACCCACAAATCCTTTAAACATTGTCAAACTAATAACTACTAATAACTTATAGTACAAAATAATCTATCTTAATAAAATACCTAAGAATGTATTGAATATTATATTAGGGATGTATTGGATATTATTTCAAATACATTTAATTTTATGTGTTTTATATATAAGTATCAATTACAAAAATATTTTTAATAATTCAAAATTAAAATATATTCCACAATCATAAATTTGTTTTATTACAAATTGCTACTATTAATTTATATTTCAAATTTTCAAATTTGTTGCATTTTGAGTTCATAAAGTTTGGCAATGGATACTTAATTTTTTTTATTGAAAAATAAATTAAATTTTGATTTAAAAAATATCAATACATAATACTTAACCCAATTGATATATAATTCTTAACCCTATTAATCTTGTAAATGATCAAAACTTTTATTAATTTTACCAAACTTCTCAACTATTGACTATATCACCTATAAATTAAGTACAAACTACTATCAATATATTATATTGAATATATACTTATGGTGAAAAACTCTAATACATATTTTTGGTATTTTTTTTATATTTGATAATTATTTTAGTTTCTAGACTAAATATAACTAATATACTAAAACATAAAAAGAAAATTTAGGTGTTAATTTACTTTACATTATCTTTTATATAGGATGCGGGTATTAAGCAACTATATTGCTTAATTCTATTAATTTCTACAATTCAACTACAAAAAAAGTACCAAATTATTATCACACTTTTCTTAAGAGACATGCACTAAGCAACTTTATTAGTAATTCCACTTGCTATTGTAGTTTTTGTTTGAAAGAATAAACAAACATAGGTTTTATAAAAAGCACGATTTCCATACACTATATTTATGTATTTAGAAAATAAAATTGGATTATAAAGTGTGGGAATGTTACAACAAAGCTAAAATCCTGTGCATTAAAACATTGTCTAGTTTATTTGGTTTTAATCAATCATTAAAAAAATCAATAATTCAATACATTAAATAGACATATATTATACAAGAAAGAAAATTTAATAAATTGGTTGATTATAACAACACGCAACTATTCATTATTTTTCAATGCATTCGTGAGTTACATATTTCATAATCATATGATGCAATCTTGAACTCAAATTCACTACCTCTAATAAATGGTGATCAACATCTATTTGGAAATGGAATCTTTCCTTAAAGCTTAAATAATTTCTATGGCTTAGTATAGAAGATAAAATTTTGGCATGGGATAATCTTTGTAGGCTCGGGGGTGGATAGGTCCAAACATATGTCCTCTTTGTAATATTGAGAGTGAATATGTTAACACCTTTTTGTTGATTGTATTTTTTGTGGGGAAGTTTGGGGGAATGTAACAAGTATATATCTTTTTATTTGAAATTATTACTTGATCTTAAATTCTTATGTGATCTTGCATATAAAAATCCAAGGCATTTAGACTAATGGATCTTATGAATGCCCAACATGTGGACCTTGCACCTCATTTAGAAGATCGTGACAATTGGGAAAGACAATATATGATGAGTATAGAATGCTTCTAAAGCCTAATCATCCATATCGTGTAAAATATAAGGATGAATTTGGTGGGAAGGAGTGCCTTCTCAGAGCACCTGTGAAGATGAAACCCAAGAGATATATGCATGCATATAGAAACACACATGGTAATTCTCATTCCCCCATTCCAAATGTTATACAATCACATCTCAAAAGAATGGATTTGGTAAATTTATTATGGTTTTCCTTTGTGATAGGATCCCTTCCTCCGAGAATGACTCAAAAGAAAATATTTTCAGAGTTTCCATAGGGAAGAATATTGTTGTCAAATATATTAAAAATAATTATAATAAGAACTAATAATAATCAATATTTATTTTTTTAAATTATATTTTTAAATACAGTTGTCAAATATAATTCAACATTTAATCGCATTTAATCTAAATGTTTAAAGCGTTAAAGTTGACTTATGATTCAAAAAATACAATCACATTTAATCTAAAAGTTTAAAGCGTTAAAGCTTACTTATGATTCAGAAAATACTTTACGGTTAATTTAGAAAAGACTTAGCAAAATTATCATAGGGGTGTAGATCTACTAGCTATAGAGTGAACTGTTAAGGCACTCCTTGCGATGTCACGGGTTCAAAACTCAATTAACCTATGCCCCATGCGTGTAGGATGTGTGGGTGCACCTATGGGTATAGTGGTAGTAGACGAGAATCAACCATGTGTCACGCAAGTACGAACCCTGCCCCAATTATCAATTTCCCTAGGAAAAAAAAAGACTCAACAAAATGGAAAATATAAAAAATACACATGATTGAAAGGACTTGACAAGTTAAGGTGAGAGAAGAATTTATGTTGTATAAAGAATTACGAGATGCACAAAATTTAGACATATACAATTTAGTAATGGGAAATTTTTTAAGAAGGCATGTGAACTGGATATTGTGGAGTACTACCATATTTGAAAATGTTCTAGTTCAACACATAAAAGAAAGGAACGGTCGTAAAATATATTTCCATTTTTTCTGATAGATTGGATGTAGAAAGAATGGAATGAGTGGGGCCCTGTAAAGGCATTTTACTGAGATCGATGAAGAAAGGTCTTAAAACGACATATTTTTCATAAATGAAGAAATACAATTTGTTTAGGTTTATGGGTCAAAATATCAAGCCATTGAAACATTACAAATTGCATGAAGAGAATATGACATGGATTATGTCAAGAACATCCAATCATTGAGAATAGAGTGTCCATAAAGTTTTGGATATCATGTTTATTATGTCTTCAATGTTAGATGGTATAAAAGGATCCTATATAATGATTATAGAAAATGATATCTGCCATTGATATATATATGATACACATTTATGGAAAGTGTATGTCTGATTGATGGTTTTCAAACACATTGCTATGAAAAAAAGTTTATGACATACTGCCAAGTCACAATGGCTTGTCATGTAAATCATTACTCGTCTCCTAAAGCACTAGAGGATCATAAATCAATGCCTTTGTTGAAGACTTGCATGCTCTACTTTGCCCGCATATTTTATCTCAATCAAATTCCTTCCAATGGAACACTTTTGCACAACAAAACCCTAGATATGATGATTCAAGCTAGAAAAAGAGCTAAGAAGACTAAACATAGAGGTTTTCCTTCAAAGGTGATAAAATTTGCTGCATTTTTCTTATAAATTAAACCATTATTTACTAAAGAATGCATACCATCCCTAATTCATGTTGGAGATTAGGATATTTGGTTGAATTTAGAATAGAGCTTGTGTGAAATCACAAATTACCTTATCTTTCCAAGGGCGGATGGTTTCTCCTTGGTAACTTATGCCTCTATGCTCTCATTCACCCCTTGGTAAAAAATTATAAGGAAAATCCTTATCACTTGAACATAATTCTTCTATGTTTGGAGATTTTGGATATTTGAAAATATCTTGAAAATTAACCTTGTTAACTTTTACAATTTCTTCAAATTATTTTTCCTTTGACCCAACATAAAGACCAATTTACCAAATTGTATTTACACATTTCCTAAAATTGCCATAATTGTGAAATAACTTAGTGTTAATATGACCCTATTCTAACCATATGGATCTACTTTTGAGCCTCCACTCTACCTCATTTTTGTCTAAAAGTTCTTTTTTATCCTATACTGTATTTAAATTTAGCAAATCTTTATCATTGGAAGACCCTTTGACATTATTTTCAAAAAGAGTGGTTATGTTTCTTCTAACGTTTCTAGGTCTACTTGATTTTATTCCTTTTTCATCTTTACGCTCCCTCGAACTAAATTCTTAAATTGTTTGAGATTTGAGGAAAATTGAAGCATAATTGAATCTCGTCAACAAGGATCATAAAATTTCCATTTTTTTGTAACAAGAAGTCTAAAATATTCCTTATCCAAACAATCATGATTAGATTTAAAAGGAAATGGAGGTTTTCTATCCTCCTTTTCTAGTTGTATAAGAATAAGTATATGATCATATAAGCCACTTTTTCATACCCAATAGTTATATATTTCAACCTCCTCCACCAATTATTCTACTATTAAGAATATATCCATCATCTTAGAGATGCTTGTTGTTCCATGTTAGCTCACAAACTAGAATCTTTAGATTGAATTCCTAAAATCAATAATAGCTTATGTAAAACTAAGAGAGAGGCCATTGTCACCACACCTAACCTTTTTTGTCTCTTTAGGCTATCTCTTCTCTAGCTCAATAGTGGAGTCCCTAGGGTAGGATTACTAGAGTTTAACAATGGAGTACATGGTGAAAATTAAGAGTAACTTTAGAAAAACAAAGTGTTTTGGTTTTTTAAAATATAAGCCACGAAGGAATTGGAAACTAGTGTTTTATGCAAGAGTCTTTCTTTAGGAATATTATAAAGGGACAAAGTCCCAATTCACAAACATAGATGCTCTCTAGTGGATGGGATGCTTTTAGAGATCACACAAAAGGAAATTTCTAGAGTAAAAAAAATTCAAATGGACTCAAGGAGGAAAAATACATTGAAAGGCATAAAAAAACACATGATTTCTAGACACAATATATGCACCTAAACTACACTTCCAATTGATAAAAATCACATAAAATATAGAAATCCTAATCCTTCATTACCTCAATTCCATTAACAATTTCATGATCCATTAACCAGCCAATCACATGAGAAACATGAAAACCCTTCAATAGAGCACTAGCATTAACCATCCTACATCCCAATTGAGTATCCCTTGTCCATCAAAATCAATGCCTCATTCCCTTTTACCCATATTTTCTCTATGCATCCTCTCCATTTCTTCTACACCAAATGTAATAAAATATACCCTAAATATTTGTATTGTCATATAACATAATTAAGACCCCTTGGCCCTTAATACAAGGCAATATATTTTCTCATTTATGTATCATAGTTTATTCCCCAATATGAATGGACGTGATAGGATATTTCCTACCAACTGACCCCCCCGTTGAATGTGTTTTTTTGTAAACTAGTACCCATGGAGTTTCAAACCAGTGACCTAACACAAGGAGTTCCTTAACAGTACACCCATTCACCATCTATTCTATGCCCCACAGGCTATGTGTTATTCATTGCTTTGAATTCATTTTAGTTTTCTAATCATTCCTAGATTTTAACCAAAGTTCTTTTCATTCATGATTTTATGTGCATCTACTATCCATTTTTTTCCCTTATGTACTTGAGGTCTTATTTTCGTGTCGGTAGTGGAATGCTCGATCTTCACAATGAGCATTGAATTCATCCTTCATGTTGATAGCTCCCTTCTCATCACTGTGTTTCCTTTCTTCTCACCGTCTTCTCATAATTACTGCGACTGCCTTCTCACAACCTTCTCATAATTACTATTATGATATTGCACCACCTGCATTTTGACCACCTTCTTATTTCTACACCAACTGCTCATCACCACTACTGCATTGCATTCAACTAGTTAAGAGAATCACTGCTACTACATCGCCTTCAACTATTTTAGACTTAAGATCATTCCTACCTACAAGCTACAATCGGTAATTGAATATTGCTTGATCTAACCTTTGGCACCATCAAGCACTCATAAGGGACATCAAGTATGCATAAGGGATTCGAATTCTTGGAAAACAAGATTTAAAGCCAAATTCGATCTCTATGAAGGTACCTATCCATCCCCCTATATATTGTAGTAATTTACATCTCATGGAAATATTTTTCCATTTAATAGTAGCAACAAGTCATGAGCCAATAGAAGAGCTAAAAGAAATCTTTAGAATGACACTCTTACCTGTTGGTTTTCAAAATGGAATTGTAACTATAACTATGAGCTATGTCTCTCCAATGGGTTCTAAAAGGAACAAAACCAAATGTCACAATATCTACGTCTGTCTATACACAAGGAAAAAGCATTCGAAATAACTTATATTCTCTTTGTCTCTACTACCTTTGACAGTGGATCAACCTAGATAGTAAAGAAATCCCCTAAAATGTATCTGATCCAGTTGAGAGTTTGACTCATTCTAGTCCCTTGTGAGGCAAGATAGTCTAGACTTCTATCTAATCCAATGCGTCGTGTTTCTAAACCATGGTATCTACATAGATCATATCTACAAATGTGTGAGCCTGTTGTTTCTATTCCAAATCATTAAGTGTTTGTTTATGCTTCTTCATGATACCCCCTATCCTATTACCACTATATTATGACTCTATTATGGTATTACAATTATATCATGTTTAGCTATCCATTTTTCCTTTGATGAGAGATTTTGGATCCCTTGGGAGTCACTATTGTGCCTTGAATGGCCCTCCATTGATAAATATTAGTTCTTTGTTCTCTAATTGTTGTCAATACTTGTGACAAATGGGGAGTTGCTTTCTCCATAACGCAAGGAATATTACTTCCTTCTCAATATCAATGTTTGGGAAAGGAGAAAGAAATCCCTACTAAGATAGATAGGAAAGGACTTTGACTAACCTAGTCAATGTATGATTCGTTGGATACCTGCGTATCCATACTTACATGAATATATGGACATCAATTGTTTACAACCAACCCTACACAAGTAGAAATTGTGGCATTATCCCTAGAAGCAATAACAACAATTGAGGATGGCTAACATGTGGAAAATAAATCCCAGTGAAGAGAGCACAACAACCCAAATATTCATACAGTGATTTGGTCTTAAATATTCTATGGAACAACTAGACTGAGGTATTCATGTATCCACACATACATGAATAAATGGTTGCCAAGTGTTTGCAACCGGCCCCATGCAAGCAACAATTGTGGCACCAGCCCTGGAAGCAATAAGAATAGCCAAGGATGGCTAACACATGGACAATAAATCCTAGTGAAGAGTGCAAAACAACCTAAGTATTCATACAAGGATTTTCATTTAAATCGTTCTTCAAATATTTTATCAATTTAAACCACATTATTACAAACTCTTATACCTTTTTCCATTAAATAAAATGTTAAGAAGTTTTTTTAATCAACAACAACGTGATGTATTATACAAATATAGTTTTATCACTTTCGGAGTCTCTTCCCATATAATCACACACTCTTGTTGGAATATACAATAATACTAAGAGGGGGTGAATCAGTATTGACCATATTTAATTCACTTTTTACTTTTACAACCTTAAATAGTCACCATGTAAACATTCATATCCACCATATGATATTAACATCTACATAAATAGTAATTAACATCAATGGACAATGCACAGAGATTTAAAGTGGAAACCCAATAGGGAGAAAACTAGTTGTAAATGTTTACTATAAAAAACACTAATTTCTTACAACTTTGTAGGAAACCACCTATGAGGGACACCAATCCCTTGTGTAAGCACCAAATTTCAATTGATAGGCACCAACCTATTTGGACGAGGACACCAATCCTTTGTAAGCACCAACTTACAAACCATGCACCAACCTGTTTGGATGAGGACACCAATCCTCTATAAGCACCAACTTACGGACCAAGTACCAACCTGTCTGGATGAGGACACCAATCCTCTCCCCTACACCACCTTGCCACCCTCAAATAAACATAAATATTTGTAGTACACTGACACAAATCTGTATCCACGCTTCTCAATTCACCTTCTCAAATATGGAGTAATTTTGTAACCTTGATTCTGTGTTGTATCCCTAATTTTATGTTGTATCCCTACTTATCTGATGTTTACATGGTATTCTAGCTTCTCTTCACTTGAACACAATAGCTCTATTATTCATGTAGCTTCCATAGTTTTGTTTCTCTCTTAGCATACAAGTCAACTTCTTTGTTACTCCTATACCTATTATTGTTACTTCAAACACTATGTTTTTATGCATGCAAGAATCAATTTGGACACCAGCTGTATGTAAACCCTTCCGCAACCAAACCTTATGATTAATTATCATTTTCACTATCATTCATGCTAGACTCGCATCAAACCAAAAATATATCTTTTAATTGATTTCATCTTCTATCGGCACTTGATGCCTCATAGCTCACTCTCCACTTTCTCACAAAAAATTCAAATCGATTATAGTTTTTATATGGTCTTTGTTGGGTCTTAAGTGCACTTGTGGACTCATCATAACAAGTCTGAATTTTATATTAAAATAAAAACAAAGAACATCATTTTTAATTTATAGAGCTGACTTATGATTTGTGGTAGGAGTTCCTAATATATCGGTTTAGTCACCCAAATAACGATCTTGAGACTTATACATGCTCAACAAAACTCTTTTTCCTTCCAAAACAAAACTCAACACCATTTATAGGCATTTTCTTAGCTTGACATGCATTTTCTTAGCCTACAGGCATTTCCCCATGTTCTGCAGGCATTTCTCATAGCATGTAGGCACCTCATGGCTTGTGGGCATTTCCCATGGCCTACAAGAATTTCCTCATGGCCTGCAAGCATTTTCCATGGCATGTGGACAT
Organism: Larix kaempferi; assembly: GCA_027924585.1. Taxonomy (NCBI): domain Eukaryota; kingdom Viridiplantae; phylum Streptophyta; class Pinopsida; order Pinales; family Pinaceae; genus Larix; species Larix kaempferi. The sequence goes on along the minus strand of BSBM01002204.1, from coordinate 16,869,898 downwards.
TTCCTCATGGCCTGCGGGCATTTCCCATGGCTTGCGGGAATTTCCCATGGTGTACGAGCATTTCATCATGGCCTGCGGGCATTTTCTTATGGTCTGCGGGCATTTTCCCATGGCTTGTGGGCATTTTATCATGGCCTTAGAGAGAATTTAGGTGACTTGGCGGGAATTTAGATGTCGGTAACGAAATCCTATAGGTGTTAGTACTGGAATCCTGTAGGTGTTGGTACCAAAATCCTGTAGGTGCTAGTACCGGAATCCTATAGGTGTTGGTGCTGGAATTCCTATAGGTGATGGTACTAGAATTCTTGTAGGTGCAGCTTGATTTGTTCTTGTAACTTAACTACCACATCATCATTAATGATACATCATCATCATCATTATTGTGCTTTGACACTAATGAAAACACTTTTCTCAACAAAATCTCCCTTTGTCATTTATGGAAACACTTGATATTTTTGCAATGATGCATGCTCCCCCTATCATCAACACTTTGTTCCCCCCCCCTTTGACATCAAGGACAAAGAGATTCTCTCCATGATTGAAAATGCCTTTTGTGAACATCTTTTATTTCTGACAATACTCCCCCTTTGACTACGTTAACTCCCCCTATCTTTATGCCTTATCATTCTCCTTATGTTGCTCCCCCTATCTGAATGCTTATATGCTTTTGTTAATTCCTTTGACTATTCATCTTGAGCTTTGCTTTGTTCACATTGCTTCTAGATATTGATGTGGTTTGAACAAATTAATGAAGAGTGGGAATTAATGCCCGCCAAGGCCATGAGAAAATGCCCGCATGCCATGGGAAAATTCCCGCATAACATAAGAAAATTCCCATGGACCATGACAAAAGAGACCCAGGCCATTCTTGTATAGTAATCAATGAAGAAAAAAATGACATTATTATCATGTCTATAGAGAATATAACACTAAAGCAGACACTTTATCAAAAAATCTCTTATCATAGAAGATAGCAATATTTTCTATGAGAAATGGATGGAATTAGTGATGGTAGCTCAAGGATACATGCCTCTTTTTTGAATTGTGAATTGTTGCTATAGTAGTGTACCTTCATTTTTTTCTTTCGAAATTCCGCAATCTTCCCTTTTGGGAGGTCTTTTATCAAAACCTAGGGTTAGTTTGTAAATGACTAAAATAGCTCACAAGTTTTAGAGGTAGAGGATGTTATGTATTTAGGATTCTATCTATTTTTAGTTGGAGATCATAAAACTATGAAGAAGAATGGTTTGTTTTCATTGTTTTTGAAAACATACATTGTATACTTCGATTCTAACGGGAATATCAAGTATAGCTATCTTTTGGGTGAAAAAAACAAGACTACTCACCTAAGCTAGGGCCCTTCAAAGTAATAGGGATTTCTAGCAAGGGAAAAACCCTATAATCTCTGTGTATCTACCCACATATCAACCCTCACAAGACTTAACCAAATTGTCAAAGCAAATTAAAGTAAAACATGCACGTCTACCACTAAGCACGTCTCCCCAATAGTAATTTATACCTGTAGTATTTTTGAAACGCAATCAAAATATTTACACCGTAAGGCATTCTACAAGTGGGAAGGACTCCCCAAGTTTTCATTTTCATTCATTATGAACAATCAGATCTTTTGTCCGATGATTGGAATAATTTGGTCCATTGATTCTCTCCCTCTTTCCTTATATGTCCATCAAATAAAATGTTTCCACATGTATTTGTCGGTGGTTGGTGTGATTTAATTCCGGTTTACCATGGTTCATGGTGCAGTGATTTTGGTGTGTCCACGAAGTTTTAGAGCATCTTTTGTATAACACATTTTTCTAGAAACCCATCTTGAAGGCCTCGATATCTACAGGTTTTTATGATCCATCCTGTGGTGGTTTTTCATATCTACCATGAGACTCAATTTCCCCACCTTTTGATACCCCCGATGAATTGAACCGTCAACTTATGACATGGAAGATCTCCCCAATTTGTTGCAAAGGGACTATGGCCTTAATCCCCAAGGAAAAGTGGCACCAATTTACACATAGAGGAGCACCTATGTGAGGATTTCAAGTGTTCCCAATGTTTATGATTATGTATTCGGGTGTCATCCAAAGGCACTGGGAGACCAATTTCGAGAGGGTGAACTGTAATATCCCGATTTTGACCCTATTGCATTAAGATTGTAAATGATGTAAATACCGTTATTAAATCATGGTGAGGAGCTCAAGGCCAAGGCCCCGCCATCGATTTAGCGTCCCATGTATCGGCAATTAAAATAGATGTATATGGTACTTGTGCTAGCCATGCACAATATAAATTCGGACATCATGTAAATATGCACTTTTAATGAAAAACCCACAACTAGCTATGCAACGCAACAAGAAATGGGGGCATGATCTTTACAAGGAATAGAGGGGGGGGGGGATTGTTCAAACCCTTGGTGTTAATCCATTTCATTGAGAAAACCCATAAATCCCAACTACCCATTTTGTCTCATGCACCCAATCATTTAATTCTTCCAAGAATTGGTTGAGGCAGTTAATGCCTTGGTATTGGAGAGGTATGGCAGTCAATTTTTGTGTATGGGCAAGCCATCAACCTGGGAAAATCGAATTTTGGCTTGCTGGGCAAGAAAACACCGACGAAATGGTGCCCAAGGCCATTCTTCACCCATGGCATTCATCCTCTCACGCAGTCTGAGCTTGTTGGGGTTTTATCCTTCACGTTTTTCACCATTTCCTACATTTTTCCGTGCCTACAAACTCGTTTTTGGTTAGCACAGTGGCTGGGAGAAGAGAATCACGATCTCCTGGGGTTATGGAGGTTGTTTCTGCCCACGAAATGCCCATGAGCATTTTCTGAAAACGATTCTGATCCTAGGGTTGATTTTCCATTTCTCCATGTCGTTTTGGTTGCCCACGCTTTTCTGAAGCCCAAGGAAACCCCACCTTTGGCATCTCACTGTATGAACGTTTTTCTCATGCCCAACAATTGTGGTTTTGCTTTTATGTGCATCCATGTTTTGGTTTGAACCTGTGAGCAAGAGATTTGGAGTGGTGGTGGACGAAATTGGCTTGATAAACCTAGTGGGGGTATCCATGGCTCTATGCTTGAGCTCACTAGCTTAGCAATTCCTCCTTTCCATCTCCTAGTAGCCTGAGAAACCCTACTACTGATTGGCTTGGCTGAATTTGGTGTATGTTTGGCTATGTGGGAGTCTGTTGTTCCCTGGTTCCTTGTAGAAATCATGCCCAGCTCAGGGGTGGCAGTTGCATCAAGAGGTTGATAAGCACAACTGGCCTACGGTTGGGAGGAACATTGCAGTTGCTTAGCTGGTTGCTGAGGGACTACTCTGTTTCAAGATAAGTACTCTCATGTGTTAATTTTGCAATGCCTTTATTTAATGGCTGTCATGAAAATGCTAGATGTATGCTAGATATTAACATGATTTTACTTCCGCTGTCTTACATTTACACATCTGCATATGTCTCTTTATATTATGAGAATGTCAATTTAGTAATTATGGGCCAATTGCCTAGCTCTTTCATCATGTTCTCTCCATCGCCTTGGTAGGATGGGAGGGACATTACATGAACACTACTTTGTCCTTGAAAATGTTTGCAATACATGCTACTGCGATAGCGTCCTTCATGTATGTTTGAAATCGAAGCTTTTCACATTGAAGGATTTAAATTATGGGACATCCTGAAGCCCAGTTGTGAATCCCAATGGGGTTTTATTTTTTATTTTTAATCTCCGAAAAAATTTAAACCAATCATAATTTCATCATGATTCAACCCCCCTGTTGATTGTAGTGAACTCAAGGACATGAATAAAATAAATTCCATCTATGTTGTTAGGACACATATATTTTTTCTAGGTATCAAGTTTTGTTCAAGTCCTGACTTCTATAACGCCTTTTCTTCTTAGGCAATATGGAGGGCAGTGTTGTTTTTTATTAGCTATTTTAAGTGGATCAATGAATTGAAAGTAAGCAAGATATCTATTTAATTGGTTGGATTGTTTTCCTTGAGTTGAGACAGAGAAAATGTTAAAGAAAACATTTAATCATTTTTTGTTTATTTGTTTTATTTGAATCATCACTTCACTACATCACCTTGGGGCCTTATAGTACCTACGTGCTCAATTCATACACTTGTGATGTTAAGAACTAGTTACTACAAGTACAAACCCATCTGAACCTAGTTCTGATATGCATTGAAGTGTGAGATGTAGCTCCAGTTTTCATATTTCAAATCCTAATATCGACATATTGGTCGTTTGTGTGAACTCGAGATATTTAAACTTAAGCTTCACAATCACAAGGTGAATATGAGACCTAGATTTATATGTGTCTGTACTAGTCAATATTCAATGCATCCAATGCACTATCTAGATTGAATGCACTGGTACACATATACAAACATGAAGTGTTAATAGATCCCCATCACCACCTGAACTATAGAGCACCTTGCTAGAGATTTAAGGTTTTTATGCATTCATAGATGAGGTTGTATATATGTGCATTCATTCCAGCAAATTCTTTAGAAAGTAATACCATTTCTAGAAAGTACTCAAAACAATATATCATTTCAAAAATAAACTATCCAAATAGGAGGTCAGATGATGAAGATATTGCATTTTAAAAGTCCTATCAATTTAAGCATGTTTATACTATGGCTGTGACTATTATTTCAATTTTTTAACTGTTGCTCATATGGATATTCTATGTTTGGACTGCTCACTGGAAGTCCATATTCATAGCTTCATATTGATATATCATATCTTTTATTTGGATATATAATGGGAGAAGTTAATAAGCATTTCAAATTGGATGAGTACAATTTTGATTTTTCAGAACAAGTAAAACAATTATACATTGCAGAGCTCATAACATTTGATAGACTACTTAGACTGAAGGAAGAACAACACTTCTTAAAAGAGGAATTATGCAACCACAATATTATATATTGTTTGATATAAATCAGAGAGATATTCAATGAGTTGCAATCTTTAAAAGTTGCCATTTATTTTCAGCTTCAAGAACCCAATAGAAATGGAAAAATCATCGTAATTTCCAATTTGGGGCAAGCAAATCAAGTGCCATTTTCTGTTGTTTGAAAAAATAACTCAGATCTGCTTGCATACACATTGTTAGTCTCACAGTTGTATCATTAAGGGAGATTTAATGAGTGAAACTTATCTTCTATTTTTTGTATGAAATCCTATCTTTGGAAAAAATGTTGAAATAAACACATATTCAAGCAACACTAGAATGGAAGTATTGGAAAAAAATTGATGGATGTTTGTGGTAGGTTTATTATTTCAATTGGCATAGAAAGAGAAAACAGATGCATGGTTGGGTTTGGGAGAAAATCATATGTAGACATCATCTAACTATGTGAATTTAATTACTTTTAGCTTCTAGTTTATGAATCTACTCTTCTATATGATGAACTTTATGTGAAGAGGGTCTAGAAGAGGCGAGGAAGATATCTTAACTTATTTTCAATGAACCTCTCATGCTTTTTCGTAAATTTTCTAATTAGCATCATGTATTGGTTGAAAAGAAACAAAAATCATTGAAGGGGGTCATGGGCACAATAGATTTCAAGGGGAGGACCAATTTTTCCATAGCACAAAATAAAATAAGGTATGTGGCATTCATATAATATCATTGCCTTTGTTACTAACAATGAAGATACTCCTTGGTTAAGCTTCGATACCTATTGTAATAACTGCTTAAAGATAAAAACCAAATACAAATCATATTACATCAATGGAAAAGGAGACATGCCATTAAAATTTTGATCTAGAAAATGTTTTACCATCCTGGTAAAAGATTAGAGAAAACATTTTCATTATCATGGGCCCCAACTTATAGAAAACATAGGCCCAAAGAGGTAAAATCAAGTGTGTGCCCAGACTATTGTCTGTGTAAATGGTGCATATAAAGGTGGAGCTCTGTTGATTCATCCATTTTAGAATATTCAAACACATCTACCATGGAAAGCATAAACATTTGTGATCTATGTTCCTGAAACATTTTGGGTGCTAATTAATCATAATTATTTATACACACCTGGGCATTTGACTGAAGCACATTTGTTTAAAATACTTTTATATTTTGCATATCTCTTTGCAACTTTGTACACAAGTTTTTTTAGTTGTACGATTTGGTGGACATGTTTTGCCATTTCTTTTTATTCATGGAAATCATATTATCTTTGATGCAAGTCAAAAGGAGATATAGTATGAGATTATCGTTACTTAAAAAATGTTACCTATAATTAAATTAGTAAACACATTACCTTATATGCTACATTGTTTTTTTTAACGGAATTAAATCAACGGCCAACAGAAATCCATCAATACGTTTGTTTGATAAAAAAGCGTGAACCCTGGTCTATAAAACCACAATTGGCACCTTCCTTCGTTGAATCCTCCACCTGCCACACCTTCCTTTTTCAAAGCTTTCCCCAACTTTATACATTGTTATGGGATTAATGAAGAATTGGGTTCGAACCCTTCTATTAAGTAAGTAGTTAATGGTCGAGTGAGATGTGCATGGGTCACTGACCCGGTTAACCCTATAAAGTTGGTTATGTCCTATCTGCAACATATGTTTTTTTTTTCTTTTTTAATTTTTACTGTCTGATAAAATGGTTTGTTAGGGGCAATGTGGTTGTTTTGATGCTAACTAGTTTGATCCTTTAAACATAACATGTTTTTGTCAACATATTTTTATCTTATTTTTTATAAAATGGCTTTTTAAGGCAACTATCATATCATATTAATTTCTTATCAAATGGCTTTTTGAATTGCAATCTATCATATTACAATGACATTATATATGCTTCAATCTGTAGGGCCCCTCCTTTAGGGTCCTCCTGAACTAAACCTGAAATTTTAACAGCTTCATACAAACAGATTAGCTATCATAATTACTCGAAAAATAAAATAAATTAAGTAAATAACTTAACAAAAATAAACATAACCATAACCTGTCAACCCGATCCAGCTAGTCCATTGTCGTCCACATCTTCCGTAGGATCCCTCCAGCAATGCTCGTTTAACCATTGGCGAAGCAACCGTTAGCTTCGCCACCCAACCAAAGGCTCATGCTTTCAGTCGCATGGCCTCCCCCGAGCTTCGGTCGTAAAGCTCACACACACCTTTCAAGAAACTCCTCAATGGGTTTCCCCCCCACAAGAATTTCTAGCCAAACCCTAATAGCAGCAAGTCGCATCTATTGCAAGAATTACGATATCCATCCAAAAACTGGGTCCCTTATCCCTTCCCAAGGCCTTCCTTAAGTAGTAAAATCCCTTGCGACACATGTCGCTCCATGCAATAATATTTATTTTATTAAATTTCAAATTTAAATAAAACTCACCCATCCATGTGTTAATCTTTCTAGGAGATGCAACAACATTCCTAAGTTTGCTCATGTTTGTCCCCAAGATGTTTCACCTAACTCCTAAATTTGTGGTGAAGGTGGAGTTGACTAGATGTCTATGCTTGGGATTCTATTTTGCTCCTAAATAAGGATTTATATTATTTTAAATACTCAAAATAATCTTTTATGTGCAAATGCATAAATAACAATTAATATTATTTTAAATGCTAAAATAATTTTTTATTTGCAAATGCATAAATAACAATTTATATGATTTTAAATGCTCAAATAATCTTTTATGTGCAAAAGTCTCAAGTGCTAATTTCTATTGTTTAAAGTACTAAAATGCATTTCTCTAAGTAAATGTTCTAGGTGCAAATTTATATGTCTTTATGCAATTTAGTTTAACAATCATTTTTACTAGGATCCTGGTACCGTGCCGTTGGGCCTTCCCGTTCCTTAACTTCATTTCCCCCAAAATGGCACAAATCCGTCAGGTCCATTCCTCTGTCATTTCCATTTCTCGGCAAGGTACCACATCGTGAGGTCCTTGCATCCACTCTTTCCGTTCTCGGCAAGCTACCACATCGTCGGGCCTTTCTGTCGATATCCTTTCATTCTAACTTGTGACAACTTCATGTAGGGATTTCAGGAGCCTGTTGAGGCCTTGGGTGTGTAAGGTGTGCAAAGTGCTGGAATGGGTTCCTAAGCTCTCAACAGAGGGGGAAAACCCAAACTGAAAGGCTTCAAAAGGCCCTACGCAAGGACAATGCTATCCCCAGCCTGTTTGGTATAGTGATCTCCCACGGATATTCGGCCTCCATTGGCACTCTATGAGTTGGTAGGTTTTGATCCAAAGGATCAGTTCTCTAATGAAGAAAACAAAGTATAAAAAGGTATAAAACACAAATCTACTTGTAAGAATCTAAACTAGGTTAGATCTATCCTAAGAAAGTGTTTTTAGATAGGTGCAGATAAGCTTGATATATAAATAGATAAGCACATTCATCAATTTAACAGAAATGTGAAAGAGATCAATGACTTAACTGCTCAAGTTACAATTACTTAATAAAAATTAACCAATGGCAAATTGAGTGTTATCTGCATTCAAGATTTGATCTGTAACTGATATGTTAATTGAAAAATTAACATCAATTATATTTTTACTGAAGGAATCATTTGCAGAAATCGATAAAAGTTTTATTTGAATAAACTCTCATAAAACTTCATGAACACAGATCATAAGTAATGATAAACCAAAACTATAGATCACAGTTCTTAATGAATTGCAAAGATTAAAACAGCATTAGATAAGCAATTTAGAGGAAAATCACATTCATCAAATAAACTTGATCAAATAGACAAAAGTAGATCTGAAAATAATTTTACTGTATTCAATGACAGTCTGTAAGAATTTACAAGCTTGTATCAAAACAGAGCATCTCCAGCCTCTCTTGCAGATTTTGTCTCCAAATTCCATCATCCTCCTCTACGAGAGATCATCTCTTTTAAATAAGAGTTACAAAATAATAATACAAGGAGTAAATCCCCACAAACCAGGATTACAAAAATAAAAAATAAACTACATAGTGTCGTTCAAAGCGATTTTCTCCAAGCGTTCAACAAAATTTTCCAAATGAGACTCATCTCCTAATTTAGGGAAGAATCTCGTTACAAGCTGGAGAATTCAATGACGAATTACTGGCTTCTATAATAGGGAACAAAATATCTGAGAAATCTTCCTTAGGAACTTCTAGATGATTAACAACGTCTTCAAAAACGAAGAAATCAGCCAGTGGGTTTTTTTCCATGGAGGCTAGTGGAGTAACGGGAACGTCATTAATTATAATATTATGGATAATGGTGTCATCACGATCAATTGGCTTTTCAGGAACTTCCTTTTTCCTCTTGTGTAAGAGTTGCATGCAGAAAAAAAGAGCTTCAGAATCCTCTTCTTCACTACTACTGCTTGTATCAGGAGCACCTGCATCAAAGGGTGGTGACATAGGTTATTGATATAGCAAAGACTGAAGTTATCCCTCTACACAAAACTGGTCCAATGATTTGTGGTTTGTCTACATATTGCTCATACAAGATTATTACAAGGAAACCTCTAAATATTGAATACAAGACCGCTACATAGAATCCAGACGACGAATTAGTTGCCTCATATTCGTCTCCGTAGTTAAGAAGATTTAACAAAACTATAATGATTGAGCATAATGAACTACCATGATTACAATCTTACGATCTAGAAACTGCAATCATATAAACTGTACCGAAACAACTCATAGCATGCGATGACCATATTTTGTATTAGTATGGAGTACAATTTCAATTAAATCACACATGTCTTGAAGTTGCATCTGAAAAATCATTATTACAGCTTGACCCAATCAGCAATTATGACTTCGAATTTGAGCCGAAGGTGAAAATCACAGTCAGAAAACTGGTTGCCAAAACAACGAAGAACAGGTAGTTCACATGTTCGACCAAATGACGCAATTTCATCCGTCAGATCAAATATGGATAGTAGGATTGAAGGAATCGTACAGTTGAGACTATCCCCTACGGGATGCGGGATCGGGTCTTAAGTTTTATTTTCAAATTTTATTCAAAAATCCCACAATACGCAATCCGCAATTTGCGGGTTGCGGGTTTCGGGATTACGAATTGCAAAACAACAAAAAACGTGTTTCTGAAATCCGCAACCCGAAATTTCCGGTTTCGGGAACGAAAACAATCTTTAAAATTGAAATAAGCTTTTTCCGCATCTCGCAATCCGCAATTTGCGGGTTTTAGAAATGCACAATGCGATTTATTGACATAAGAAATTTCCGCAATCCGAAGTCCGGAATTTCGGGTTTCAGGTTTTGGGTTGCGGAATTGAAAATTTTCAAAATATTAACATAGTCTTCCCACAATCCGCAATTTTGGGTTGCGGGTTTCGGGTTGACGAAAGTCCAAAAGAAAGAACAAACAAATCCCGCAATCCGCAAATTCAGGATTTCGGGTTTCGGGATTATGGAAAGAAAATTATGTTTTTAGAAAAATTGAAGGATTTCCGCAAACTAAGAAAACAACCAAAACTCAGAAATTTTCAAAGGAAAAAAATGATAATTGTCCAAACCATAAGCAAGGGTATGATATCATACAAACAAAGTTTAAAAACTCACCTAAATACCTTAGTATTTACAATAATGGGGATCCCATGATCAAATGAAGCATGGGATCTGTTGTACCTACAACAAATGGTGACTTGCTGGGAAGAACCAGTTATCTCTACAAACAAAACTTCAGTCAAAGAAAGTATGTCATCCCACTGATTTCCAACCTGAAATCTTAGAAAATGTTCACAAAAGGACAATCAATAAGCAGAATTACACATGAGATTGATATACTCCCATCCATGATCAATTTAAAGATAATGCAAAAATGATAAGGAGATCCAAGAAACAATAGGAACTTCTTTGCCATTATGTACTCATAGGAAGACAGCATTAGATGAACCTGGAGGTAAGCTTCATAATACTCTGGATATCCAAATCATAAATCACCTTGAATTACTAAATGTTTTATTATATACAAATAATTATTCTGGAAATATTCACACACACACACACACATATATATATATTTTTTAGAAACAAAGGGAAAGATGTACATAAGACCTTGTTGATATAAAACCACTGCCCTGACTTGGTGATCAACTTTTGGCAATGCCATTCACAAACCTGACCTGGAAACTGAACAAGCCAGCTCAGTAATGAGACTCCTTGTCTTCCAGCTATGATACTGAAAGTACTTATCATGGCTTGGTGACCACATGCAGATAATTTTAGTCCAAAATCAGATCCATGATCATGGCATGGATGGCTTGTGATAAGACCCCCCTATCCTTATACACAACATTGTATTATAAAGAAATGACAATAGAAATTATATTAAGGTGTGAATTACAGGACACCACCATGGCTTGGTGACCATATGATAGTGGTGTTACTCACTGATGCTTTGCAAATCATGAATGGACCGACCTGTGATAGGATCTTCCAACTTTTAGTAAACTGAAAATCATCTTCCAAGTTTGGTGGCTTGGTGTGAAGATGTCATTCCACTCACATCTATGAATCTAATGGGATGGCTTGAAATAAGACCCCCCATCCTGTTATCCACAATTATTAAGTAATATCAATTTTCAAGGTGACTGTGATAGGATCCAGAGCAAATAAAGGTTGACCAGGTTATTAAGATATGTTGTGTTATAATAATGAAACATAAGACAAGAAAGTCAGTCACTTTCCACAACCTCAATTAAACAAATAAAGCATGTATAAGATGATGACCATGGTGGAAAGGTATCAATCAAAGTCCCGCAATTAATGACTGTCTACTTTTGTGAAACAAATTCTAACTTAGGTTGAGAAAAGCCAAGATTGACAAAGGATTCCCAAAACTTCAGTTCAAATTATGCTTGAGACAAGCTGACCATCAACCATTACCAAATGTGTGGAGTTTATTTAAAAAGAAAACCAATAAAAGAAAACACAATCAAAACAAAGAAAATGCAAAACACATCAAACCTATGTACAAAGTGCATCAAATTGTTCAGACAAAATACTTTTTAAGCAGAGAGACATTCACTGGATAGGTGTCAATGACCCCTTCCAATGTCTGTAATCGAACAGTACTAGGACCAATATTTTCTATAATAATGAAAGGTCCTAGCCAAAGGCATTGAAACTTGGTATAATTGTTTTTATCCTTATTTTGCTTATCCCATCTCAAAACCAAGTATCCTATTGAAAATTCCCTGTCCGGAGAGGATTTCTCGTCGAACCATATCTTAACCATCTGTTGATGATGATATAATTTATTTTTAGCCACTTCCTTGTCTTCCTCCAACTTAAGCAAGGTATCAATCCTCTACTGAAGAAATGAGGAATCATCTTCCTGAATGGATTGGGCCAACTGTAATGAAGGAATGGTAAGATTAGATGGTAGGATTTCTTCCTTACCATAGACCAGACAATAGGGAGAGTTTCCAATAGCTGCCTTTGGGGTGATTCGATCTGCCCAAAGAGCATTATAGAGCTGTGTGTGCCAGTCTTTGTGATGAGAGGATATTGTCGTCTTCAAAATGTTTATCGGGTTCTTATTAGAAGATTCAGCAAGCCCATTACCCTGTGGGTAATAATTGGCAGAAAATTTCAGTTTGATCCCTTTTTCAAGGGCATGCTGTGTCAAGTCAATTGAGGAAAAGTATGATGCATTATCAAAGACAAGATACTCTAGAGCACCAAACCTTGTAACTATCTGGCTGTCAAGGAAAGAAATTACTTGGTTTGTGTTACACTGCCTAAGGGGGACTGCCTCTACCCATATGGTAAAGTATTCTGTTGCTATAAGGATATATCTATGTTGAAGGGAGGAGGTGGGATTAATCAGTCCAACAAAATCCAGTCCCCATTGCTGAAATGGGAACTGAATTGTTATTGGTTGCAGAGGAAAAGCAGGTTTTTTTAATTTCCCTGCACACTTTTGACATGGTTCACACCTTCTAACATGAGCATAGGAATCCTTAAAAAGAGTAGGCCAATAATATCCAGCTCTGAGAATCTTGTGTGCTGTGGTTTCACCAGAAAAATGGCCTCCAACAGGTCCTGCATGAAATTGGAAAAGAATGTCATCAGTCTCATGTTTCTCCAAACACCTGAGGAAAACTCCATCATAATTTTTTCTAAACAGAACTCCATTAATCAATTGATAAGGAGCATATTTTAATCTTAAAGCTCTGTGTTTTTTTAAGTCTAAGGTTTCAGGAGCAAACCCAAGGTTCAGAAAAAACTTGATATGATCATACCTGTCAAATGTTGGAGTATCTATGGCATTGACAAAAACTATAGGAATGTTTTCTTCCTGGTCCCATTCAGTTTGCTGCTGAACAGGATCATTTGACTAGGCAATAAGCAGGCATAAACCTTGCCCTTTTACAATCTTCACTGGCCTAATTTCCAGATTATATTCCTACAAAGCTGTCATCCAATGGGCTCTTTTCTCAGCTAATTCTTTTTGGACCAGCACATTTCTGATAGCAGTGTATGGCACAATTACCTTCGTCCGATATTTCAATAAGTAGGGCCTATAATGCTTCATAGACTTGTAAACTACATAAGCCTGCTTGTCAATTTGGGAGTAGTTAAGTTCAGCTCCCTTAAATGTTGATCTCATGAAGGAAATTGGAATCTTAGTATCACTGTCATGCTTCTGTGTCAAAACAGCTACATAAGAAAAATTAGTTGCGAAAGTATATAGAATAAAATCCTTGTCAAAATCCGGGGACATCAGAGTAGGGGCTTATGCAATGGCCCTTCAAATTTCGACAAATGCATCTTTCTGTTCCTGCAACCAACTAAACTGTACATCTTTTTTAACTAAATGTTGCAAAGGCTTAACAATCTGTGCAAAATTTGGAACAAACCTACGTACAAAATTGATCTTACCGAGGAATGATTGCATGGCTTTGCGGGAACCAGGAAAACCGATCTTTGAGATAGCATCAGTGCATTCAAGATCAATTATCATACCTTCCTTGGAAACAATAAAACTCAGGATCTTACCTTCTGTCACTACAAAGATAGATTTCTTGGGGTTCAGAGAAATCACGTACTTCCTGCAGCGTTCAAAAACTTGTTTCAAAGCAGATAAATGTTCATGTCGTTTCTTCGAATAGATAGTGATGTCATATAGATATACTATGACAGAATTATGCATTAAACCTCTGAAATCTATATCCATAGCTCTCTGGAATGTGGCTCCTGTGTTTATCAGTCTTAAGGGAATTCGCCTATAGGCGAAGGTACCCCATGGGGTTCTGAAGGTTGTTTTCAGTTGGTCATCAGGGGAAACCATGACTTGGTTGTACCCTAAAAAACCATCCAGGAGAGAGAACATCTCTGACCCAGCTACCTTTTGCAAAATCTATTCCATGGGAGGAATAGGGTAGTTATCCTTTTCAGAGGCTCTGTTTAGATTCCTGAAATCGACACAAAGTCTAATTTCCCCATTCTTTTTCCGAATAGGTACTAAATTTGCTATCCATTGTGTGTGTCTGACAGGGAATATGATTTGGGCTGTCAGTAACTTTTCAAGTTCCTTTTTTACAGAGGGCTCCAAACTAGGATGCATTTTTCTCGGTTTGTGTTGGTAAGGTTTCACTTCTGGCTTCATCGGTATGTTGTGATGCATAATGCTAGTATCAAAGGTTTTCAGTTCGTCATACGTCTAGGAAAAAACATCCTTGTATTCTTTACACAATTTGATGAAAGCTTTTCTTTCATCAACGAAGCAGTCAACTCCAAGGTTAATAAATCGTGTATTTTTTTCAGTACCACGGTTGACTGGCTCATAATTCAGTGATGAACTTTGTGTCTTGCAATTGGTCTTGTGTTTAAACTTATCTTGTAATTCATAGAAACTTTCTAGGTTGATCACTGATTTTGGAATAATTTTGGAGGGATCAGTCAAATATTTTTCATGCTCAGCTTCTTCTATCACCATATCTTGAAACGTATCTTGAGCTGAGAGAAAGTATAGGATATGGTGATCATCATCAAAAACTTTCTAGCTTGTAACATTATCAAGGATAGAAGTCCTGTACATAAGTACAATTGAAAAGGTTTTGGGGGCAAATCCTTCTGGTGGAATCAGCCTAGATGCAGTATTTGCTAAAAGGTCAGCATCAAATTTCTGTGACCTATGGATAGAATTAATGTTGAATGCAGTGAAAGAATTGGTGAGTTCTCTTACCATCTTTTGATAATTAGTTAAACAAGGAGACAAACAGTGTATCTTGTTCCTTACCTGCTTAACTATAATTTCTGAATCACCATAACATTCTATCACTTGTGCACCCATATCAATAGCTTTTTTGAGTCCCTGCACTAGAGCCTCATATTCAACTACATTATTTGTACATTCAAATTCAAGTCTACATGCAATCATGTTATTGGTCCCTTTCGGATCAATAAGGACACAACCTGCACCAGCTCCATCCTTGGATCTAGAGCCATCAAAGAATAAAGTCCATGCAATCGGATCAATCCTAAAAATTTTATTAACATTATACACATTATGTACAATAGTTCCAACGAATGGCACAGTGGTAACATTAGCAATCTGAGATTCAGTTTGCACATTCTCTGGTGAAGAATCAGCTAGAAAATCTCCAAAAAAGGTATCAAATGTAAAATGTTCAATGTGTGAGATGAAATAACAAGCAGGTTCACTTGAATCATTAAGGTCAGTGACTGTTTGCTTAAAAGGCTCCCTTCTGATCTTAATCTTATTTGGTTTTCCATTGTAGGGTAACCATAGGTGAGACCAATCAGTGGCAAAGTAGCCCTTGAGCTTTTCTGACCAGTCTCTGCTCAGCCACATCCCATAAGCTTCAGGAATGTCAGCTATAACAATATCAATGGTCTGATGCATCCGAGGATCAGTAGACAATGTCAACAACACATTTCTCAATCTCCCCACTACTCTTACCTTAGATCTATCAAGTTGGACAATCTGGGTAGGACAGGGTTCCCAAGTGGCATTAAGTTTTCTACAGACAAACATGGGCATCACATTGGAAGAAGCACCAGAGTCTATCATGCAGTTGTGTACATTTATGTTGAAGATTTCAAATGTGAGCAAGAAAGGAGGTGTCCTCTTGCTTCCATATTTCTGATCTTTTGGTTTAGTGGAAGAGTCTAAGTTGTTATTATGTGATTCTCTTGGTTGTTTGATTATCATGCTTTTGGGTAAGGAATCCCTTATAGAAGGGATTTTTAGAAGTTCAAACAAAGAGATATTTGCTTTGACTCTTTTCAAATCTTCAGCCAAACTGTATTCCAATTCAGGAATAATTGTGTCCTTTTGAGGAACAGTTTTGTTTTTATGGGAGGTGTTGTTGAAGATGAAGGTTCTTGAGCAGGTTGTGGTCTTGATCTAGTATTGTAAAGATGTTGCACATTGAACACTGTCTCAGGTTCTTCTTCTTCGGTATTCATTGGTAGTTCAGAGAAATAGCTAACAGTATTGATTTGTGGATCCTCTTCTTCATCTTCTCCTTCTGGTAAGTGTGGATCTTGGCCTGCTTGATCATCAGAAGGTTCAGGGACATTTTGTGATTTAGTGGCAAGAGCTTTGAACATGGAATAGATCTCTCCAGAATTCAATCCTTCATTAGGATTAGGAGGTGGTGGATTTTGAGGAGGTTGATAAGGTCTCCTAAAAGGTGGCCTTACAAAACCTTTGTTATTATTTTGATTCTCATTATTATTCTTTTTTAGATCCACCATATCATTTGACATTTTCTGGAGAAACTTCTTGATGTCAGTCATTTCAAAGGGATCTTTGTTTTGGGTAGTGGGCTTGGGAGCATTATCAGTTTTCTTCCTGGATGTAGAAGGTTGTTCTTCTAAAGCTTCAGGATTATCTTTTAGGAAATAAATATCCTTTTCAACTTGAATGGCTTCAGCATAAGCTTCAAACAAGTTTTCCTTGTGTGCCCTTTTAACCCACATTGCAAAAGGAATAGAAAGACCCTTTTCATAATAGGCAACCAAAAGCTGTTCTGCTGGAAGAACAGTGGGAGGGACTCTATTCTTAAGGTAAGAAAATCTTTGATTGTAATCTTTAACCCTTTCTTTACCTTTCATTTTCATATAAGATTTAACTCCAAAACCAAATCTTGTGGGTTTTTGTCATCCCCAAACTTCTAGATAAACAATTTTTCAAACTCATCCCATGAAGTTATAGTTCTAGCTTCCAAAGAAAAATACCATGTGGATGCTTTTCCTTCAATGGTAATAATCTGCAAACCACATCTTCATGAACAACACTCCTAAGTAATGGCCTGCATAAAGGTTTTAATGTGATCTAATGCAGGTGACTTGTCATCTGGGTTGAATTTGGGAAGCCACTTCTCAGGTTTTTGGGCAATCTATGTTGATCCCCAAGTATGAATACAACATCTTGGTCAATCCAAGGCCTGTTCTGGCCTTCCCCAGCCATAGGTTGTTCTTCTTCTTCTTCACATGAAGAGCTAGAAGAATGTTCACTTTCAAATGAGGAGGACAATGATGAAGGGGGAGAAGGTGGTGGTCCACTTGAAGGAGCAGTGTGTGAGACTTGTTTTGTTTCACTGAATAATAAATCAAGATCAAATTCAGGGGATTGCTATTGGTTGGTTGAATTATTCTGCTCGGTATCATGTTCAACTGAATTTTGATTATCTTGAATATTTGCCTGTGGATTAGTATTTTCTTGGTAAATTGTTGGTAATCCTTGATTTCTTTCTACAGAGATCCTCTGTTGTAACCTGACAGCACTATCACTGGAACTCTTGAGTATCTGTTCAAGTGAGATAGGTCCTCTAGTGGGTGATATAATGATTACATCCCCTATTTTAGGATCTCGATGAGCTGTAGGGGTAGCAGGGATAGTATTAGAATGTTGCACCAGTTGCTCAAGAGAAGTAGATGCCTGTGTGTGGCCACGGGTGACAATCAGTATTCTTGATGGAGGAGGTTTCTAAGTATTCTGTTTAGGCATAGCTTACTATTGGCCCTCCTTCTAGTGCCATTTGTTGAGGCCTTGGGTGTGCAAGGTGTGCAAAGTGTTGGAATGGGTTCCTAAGCTCTCAACAAAGGGGGAAAACCCAGAATGAAAGGCTTCAAAAATCCCTATGCAAGGACAATTATATCCCCGACCTGTTTGGTATAGTGACCTCCCACGGATATTCGGCCTTCGCTGGCACTCTATGAGTTGGTAGGTTTTGATCCAAAGGATCAGTTCTCTAATGAAGAAAAAAAAGTATAAAAAGGTCTAAAACACAAATCTACTTTTAAGAATCTAAACTAGGTTAGATCTATCCTAAGAAAGTGTTTTTAGATAGGTACAAATCAGCTTGATATATAAATAGATAAGCACATTCATCAATTTAACAGAAATGTGAAAGAGATCAATGAGTTAATTGCTCAAGTTACAATTACTTAATAAAAATTAACCAATGCAAAATTGAGTGTTGTCTGCATTCACGATTTGATCTGTAACAGATATTTTAATTGAAAAATTAACATCAGTTATATTTTTACTGAAGGAATCATTTGCAGAAATCAATAAAAAATTTATTTGAATAAACTCTCATAAAACTTCATGAACACACAGATCATAAGCAATGATAAACCAAAACTATATATCACAATGCTTAATGAATTGCAAAGATTAAAATAGCATTAGATAAGCAATTTAGAGGAAAATCACATTCATCAAATAAACTTGATCAAATAGACAGAAGTAGATCTAAAAATAACTTTACTGTATTCAATGACAGTCTGTAAGAAATTACAAGCTTGTACCAAAACAGAGCATCTCCAGCCTCTCCTACAAATTGTGTCTCCAAATTCCATCATCCTCCTCTACGAGAGATCATCTCTTTTAAATAAGAGTTACAAAATAATAATACAAGGAGTAAATCCCCACAAATCGGGATTACAAAATCAAAAATAAACTACATAGTGTCGTCCAAAGCGATTTTCTCCAAGCATTCAATAAAATTTTCCAAATGAGACTCATCTCCTAATTTAGGGAAGAATCCTATTACAAGCTGAAGAATTCAACGACGAATTACTGGCTTTCTATAATAGGGAACAAAAGATCCGAGAAATCTTCCTTATGAACTTTTAGATGATTAACAATGTCTTCAAAAACAGAGAAATCAGCCAGTGGGTCTTTTTCCACGGAGGCTGGTGGAGTAACAGGAATGCCATTAATTATAAAATCATGGATAATGGTGTCATCATGATCAATTGGATTTTCAAGAACTTCCTTTTTCCTCTTCTATAGGAGTTACATGCAGACAAAAAGAGCTTCAGAATCCTCTTCTTCGCTACTACTGCTTGTATCAGGAGCACCTGCATCAAACGGTGGTGACATAGGTTCTTGATATAACAAAGACTGAAGCTCTCCCTCTACACAAAACCGATCCAACGATTTGTGGTCTATCTACATATTGCTCATACAAGATTATTACAAGAAAACCTCTAAATATTGAATACAAGACTACTACATAGAATCCAAACGATGAATTAGTTGCCTCATATTTGTCTCCATATTTAAGAAGATTTAACAAAACTATAATGATTGAGCATAATGAACTACCATGATTACAATCTTACGATCTAGAAACTGCAATCATATAAACTATAACGAAACAACTCGTAGAATGCGATGACCAGATTTTGGATTAGTATGGAGTACAATTTCAATTAAATCACACATGTCTTGATGTCGCATCTGAAAACTCATCATTACAGCTTGACCCAATAAGCAATTATGACTTCGAATCTGAGCCGAAGGTGAAATCACAATCAGAAACCTGGTTGCCAAAACAACGAAGTACAGGGAGTTCAAATGTTCGACCAAATGACGTAATTTCATCCGTAAGATCAAATCTGAAACATAGGATTGAAGGAATCGAATGGATGGGACTACCGCCTGTGGGATGTGGGATCGGGTCATAAGTTTTATTTTCAAATTTTATTCAAAAATCCTGCAATCTGCAATTTGCGGGTTGCAGGTTTCGGGTTTATGAATTGCAAAACAACCAAAAACATGTTTCCAAAATTTGCAACCCAAAATTTTGGGGTTCAGGTTTTGGGAATGAAAACGATCTTTAAAATTGAAATAATCTTTTTCCGCATCCCGCAATCTGCAATTTGCGGGTTGCGGGTTTTGGAAACGCACAACGCAATTTATTGACATAACGGATTTCCGCAATCCGAAGTCCGGAATTTTGGGTTTCGAGTTGTGGAATCAAAATTTTTCAAAATATTAGCATAGTCTTCCCGCAATCCGCAATTTCGGGTTGACGAAAGTCCAAAAGAAAGAACAAACAAATCCCGCAATCCGCAATTTCGGGATTTCGGGATTGTGGAAAGAAAATTACGTTTTTAGAAAAATTGAAGGATTTCTGCAAATTAAGAAAACAACCAAAACTCAAAAATTTTCAAAGGAAAAAGATGATAACTGTCCAAACCATAAGCAAGGGTATGAGATCATACAAACAAAGTTTAAAAACTCACTTAAATACCTTAGTATTTACAATAATGGGGCTCCCATGATCCAATGAAGCATGGGATCTGTTGTACCTACAACAAAGTCGTTACCTTCTATCATCCATCTACACGCTATTATGGACTAATGGCGCTGAGGGGTAAGTCTGTCCTTACTGCGCGCCCCTCAACTCATACATGACCAACTCCGTTGTGGCCCACCCGCACGACCTCACGCTTCTCCTGAGTAAGCGGATCAATTCTTCTCTACTCATGCGTGGTATTCCGTCGGAAGTCAAAATCATCATCACTCTCCCTGTGTGTGATTTATCCGTACTCTACAACCCTTCAATTCCCTTGTGTGTCCATCAATGAACCGTTTCACCTGTCGCTACACGCATTTCTCACAAACACATATCAGTAGTATTGTCCTCAATTATCATAATATGGTTCATAAATCTTCTATTTCGTTAAGCATTTATAGTTTACTCATAACCTTACTCATTCATCTAATCAGAAATGTATCTCGTCAATATTTACTTTCTTCGCTCTCATCACATAATCAATCATACAACTAGTTGCTAAGCATCATTCACATGTACATTTTTCATAATCAAAGTTAATCGTTAAACAACATGTAATCATTCATTTACATCAACTATTCAGATACACATATATCATTATTTTATTCATTCACAATCAGTCGTAGTCGTGAATATACTTCAATATAACATCAAGGGGTCGTTTTATTAATGGTTCAATCAGTCGGGTCACTCAATAGGTGCCTCAAGGTCTACAGTAGTCTAGGGGCACTACATTCACCTCTACTTATTTAGAACTGCGTCCTGAAGTTTAGAATAAATGCAGAAAGCTATGACGCATCTTAGTTGCATCCTCCCAAGTCATAGAGCTAGGACTGTAACTGTCCCACTACACTTTGACTTGATCAATCAAGGCTAATCATTAAGAAAGATGTAATCAATCAATTATCCCACTCCACACATATAATTTAATTCCTTAATTCATTTATTAATTATTGTCGTCATTCACATCTTCAGGTTTTCCTAAATCATTTAAGACATAACAAGGCTCAAGAGACCACAATATCGAAGTTTTTCAGCCGAGTCATTTGACAGGTGCCCTTAAGGTCCAAAGTCATTCTAGGGGCATTACATACACCCCTGCTTATTTAGAACTTCATCCTGAAGTTAATTTTTGTTCTTGTACTTTCAATGCTAGGCTTTATCTTGTTTTTCTATTCTCATCCTCATGTCATTGTATTATAGTTTTCTCCAATAATCATGGCTATAAGCACAAGCAGTTAAAGTCATTAGCTCCTATATCATCTAGTACAGTTATAATACACCCTCGGGAACTTAATCCTAACTTCATCTCATATCAATCAGATAATACATTCCATAATTGTCAGTCCCAACTGGATTTTCTGTATCTCTTATTCATTCATGCGGGTCTACGATGTTCAAATTTTCAACAGGCTGAATTATGTCAATAGCCATCCGATAATTTATCAACATAACAAATCCAAGTAAGGATTCAAATATTTAAATCTATTTGGTTATCCTCCCATCCAAGGAGAGAAGGTAAACATCATAAAATATTCAGTCAAAAGTAGATGGATAAGATATAATCTCGGTTTTAACAAAACAAGAGAGACCCTTAAACATTCCAAAATCAATTCCCATAAAACTACTTCCAAATACCTCTAAATGTTTCAATAATGTAGGTTCTCAATAAGATAAGATTCAAGTCTTCGAAATTTAGTGACTTAGTCAAACATATTGAAATTTAACTTTCATTCCTTTCATTAGTAATATCATGTCCAAGTCGATGAGCTTATCACATCCTTACCTCATTTCACCATTTCCATTGTCATAAGACTACTTCGACAGACTCATCAAGTCATACTATGTGTGTTTTCTCAACCTCATCGAGTTCTAAATCAAGGGCTAGCCATCATCTCATCAAGGTTTGAGGGTACCTGCACGAAGCTGGTACCCAAAAAGGCCGCAATGGAAGCACGCAAGTGGAAAAAAAATAAGGGCGCGCACGAGCATTCAAACACGTGTAAGCGCCTCTACTTTGGCAATACCGATCATCCACGTTGGTGAGTTGATGTGGACAAAATTTGCACACACGCGTATGCAAATATATGCGCGCACGCGTGTTTGTACGTTTACACCATTAATTGATTTTGTTTACACACATGTGTGCGTTGTTTTAAATACACGCACTAATAGCGTGCATGCACTAATAACGCGTGTGCGCATTTGTTTACTAATCTGAAATGTAGTTTTGATGTCATCTTCATCTATCAAAAACAAACCATAACAAAAATTTCTTCAGGGGCCCACTAGCCCCCGGACCCCCCGTTGCGCATGCTGGGATCATAACCAAACCTAGGGTACAAACACGACTGAAACAACATCATCTATGAAACTGGAATATTAGGCTCCATAACCAACAAAGAGATCATGGGGTTAAGGGGGGGGTAGTAGCATCCCACATCATACCTGCAAGGGTCGCACCCAGTGCAACGCCACGTGTGATTTGAAATGTAAACATGCTTAGAGGGTGAAAGAAGAGGATTGAGACCTAAATGAATGTTTCATAACTCAGGAGCTACGATATGGGGATGAAATTATTTGGGCCCTGGGCCCTAAATTATTTGTATATGAGTGTTTTTCACACCAAAGACGGCCCATAGGGCCTAAAAAATGGTTGAGTAAGGAAATAATACAAAAAATACCCTCTCGTATGTCCAAATTTTAAAAAAAATTGTAAGGGGCCCCTGGATTTTCCCTGGGGGTGTGTTGTGGTCACAACAGTGGGATACATGAGCCATGATTAGGTTTTTTATACTGAAACAAGGGCTTTAATCCCTAAATGACCCTCTCAACCTCAAGTGCCATGAACAAAACCTAAAAGCCACAATGTGAGCCATATATAAGGTGTCTTTGGAATCAAAGTTGAATGTGAGTGTCATTACAATGTCTTCGGAATCATGTACGAGTATTGAACAAGAGCCTTTGTCAATAATATTTTCTTCCTGGGAATATGAATACCATTAGTTGTCCAATATAGATTATCCATAACATTCTTTATGCACTGTGGATGGTTCTTGGGCTCTTAAACCTAGTCTTGGTAGAAAAACAATAGCCTCAAGCCCTTGGCCATGGTTTATGGAGGGAAATAACAATCTTAGACCCGAAACATATTTTGTCAAGATCAAATGCAATGAATGCATCCTAAAACTACCATGAAATACCATGGATATGTTGCAAGGCCTTGGACAACGTCAAAGAATGAAAACAGGTTCCTTGAGATCTTATTGAAGCATAATGAGCTCAATTGAATTCCACTTGAGCCTTAATTGAAACTTCTTGACCTCAAGTGTCGTCAATAACATATAGAAGCCATGACACTAGCCCTCTACAAGGAGTCTTTTGCATATGAATTGAATATGGATGCCATTATGATGTCTTAGGGTTCAAGGATTTGTCTTGGCTCCTTAACCATGGCTAGTGGAGGGAAACAAGAGCCTCCAACACTAACTCTTGCTTCTTAGGAACAAACACAATGAAAGAGTTCCTGGACCACCACATATGAAATCTATAGGGTATTAGTCAACTTCAAGTGTGTTATGTGTACCATGACTAGGTTAGTTGTGAACCAAAAATGGGTGTCAAGGTCTGACCAAGGTATACGGACAACAAGAAGCTCCTCGTGCCTTAAATGGAGCTTCTCAGGCTCAAGCACCATGAACAACACCTACAACTCAATAAGCTTCTTAGGATACAATGTTGATTGCTTCTTCAAACCACCACACATAACCCTTGTGGGGTATCTCTAGCAAATGCAGAGGGATATATATACCATGATTAGGCTACATCGCATGCCTTAAACAATATTATGTCATCATCATCATATTCATAATCATCATCATCATCCTCATTTTCATCATCGTCATCATCTTCATCATCATACTCATCTTCATCATCATCATCTTCATCATCATCATCTTCATCATCATCATCATCTTAATCATCATCATCATCACCATCTTCATCATCATCATCACCATCATCATCGTTGTTGTCGTCATCACCACCACCACCATCATCATCATCGTCGTCGTCGTCATCATCATCATCATCCTCATCCTCATCGTCATCGTCATCATCATCTTCGTCATCTTCATCATCATCATCGTCGTCACCGTCACCATCATCATCTTCATCATCTTCATCACCATCATCTTCATCTTCATCATCCTCATTGTCATCTTCATCATCATCTTCATCATCATCATCATCATCATCATCATCCTCATCGTCATCATCATCTCCTTCTTCCTCATCAACATCTTCATCATCATCATTGCCATCGCCATCTCCCTCTTCCTCATCAACATCTTCATCATCATCATCTTCATCATCATCATCATCATCATCATCATTATCACCATCATCATCTTCATCATCATCGTTGATGTCGTCATCACCATCATCTTCATCGTCTTCATCATCATCATCATCTTCATCATCAGCATCAGCGTCGTCATCATCATCATCATCATCATCATCAACGTCGTCATCTTCATCATCGTCATCACCATCATCATCATCATCAACAACATCTTCATCATGATCATTATCATCTCACATGAGTAATGATTCATTATCGTCATCATCATCATCATCTCACACGAGTAATGATTCAACAAAATTAGAGAAGCTCCATATATCTAAAATTAGAGAAACTCCTTATGATGATGAAGACGATGAAGATGATGATGGTGAAGATGATGATGAGGAAGAAGGTGATGATGATGAAGATGAAGATGATGGTGATGAAGATGATGAAGATGAAGATGATGATGATGATGATGATGATGATGATGATGATGTTGATGACGATGATGATGATGACGATGATGATGATGATGATGAAGATGATGATGATGAAGATGATGGTGATGACGACCACACCGATGATGATGAATATGATGAAGATGATGATGATGAAGGAAATGATGAGGATGATGATGATGATGATGATGATGATGATGATGAAGATGAGGACGATGATGAGGATGATGATGATGATGATGATGAAGATGATGATGAGGAGTAGGATGATGAGGATGATGATGATGATGATGAAGAATATGATGATGATGATGATGATGACGATGATGATGATGATGATGATGATGATGAAGAATATGATGATGATGATGATGATGATGACGATGATGATGATGATGAAGATGATGATGATGACGATGAGGACGATAATGATGATGATGATGACGATGATGATTACGATGATGATGATGATCATCATCATCATCCTCATCGTCATCATCATCATCATCATCATTATCGTCCTCATCGTCAACATCATCATCATCATCCTCATATTCATCATCATCATCATCATCTTCAACATCATCTTCATCATCATAATCATCATCCTCATCATCATCATCGTCCTCATCTTCATCATCATCATCATCATCATCATCTGCATCATCATTATCATCATCGTCTTCATCTTCCTCATCTTCATCATCATCATCATCATCCTCATCATCCTCATCTTCATAGTCATCATCATCATCCTCATCATCATCATCGTCCTCATCATCCCGATGAGGACGATGATGATGATGAGGATGATGATGATGACTATGAAGATGAGGATGATGAGGATGATGATGAGTATGATGAGGATGATGATGAAGAAGATGGATGAAGATGATGATGATGAAAATGATGGTGATGATGATGATCATCATCATCGTCCTCTTCTTCATCGTCATCATCCTCATCATCATCATCATCATCATCATCATCATCATCATCGTCCTCATCTTCATCATCATCATCATCCTCATCTTCATCATCATCCTCATCATCCTCATCTTCATCATCATCATCATCATCATCATCATATTCATCATCATAATCACCATCCTCCTCATCATCATATTCCTCATCTTCATCATCATCATCATCCTCAACATCATCATCTCCATCATCATCATCATCATCATCATCATCATCATCATCATCGTCTTCATCTTCATCATCATCATCATCATCATCATCGCCATCGTCATCGTTATCACCCTACCTCTAATCACACCTCCCATCTCTCTTTCTCACTCCCTACAACTAACACCCTCTCCTCTCTCTGTCTCTCTCTCTCTTTCTCCTCCCCCTAACCATTACTAACCCCCTCTCTCAATCTCTCTCTCTCTCTCCCCCTCGCTAAGCCCCCTCCTAGCCCCTCACCCCTAACTAACCCCCCCTCTCTCACTCTTTATTCCTTGCTTCTTTACCTCTCTCTCTCTCTCTCTCTCTCTCTCTCTCTAAGCCCCCTCTCCCTCTCCCTAGCCTCTCCCCCATCCCTAACCATCCTACTCTTTCTATCTCTCTCCTACTCCCCCTAGCCCTAAATCCCCTCCTCTCCCTAGCCCTTACTAACTCGGGATCTCTCAGTCTCTCTCTCTTCCGTACACCTCCACCTCCCTATGCTTCTCAGTAAATCCTTGAGCATTGGTTTGGGCGCAGTATAAATGGCCAATTTGCGGGAAACCTCCGCTACAAGGTATTTCCCTTGTAGTGAGAGAGAGAGAGAGAGAGGGACATATGGAGGAGAAGAGCGGAGGGTGGCTACATAGACAGAGAGAGAGAGAGAGAGAGATAACGATTATAGAGAGAGAGAGAGAGAGAGAGAGAGTGAGTGAGAGGACGAGGTTTAGGGGGAGAGGGGAGCATGGTTAAGGAGATAGTGAGAGAGGGGGGGAGCGGCAAGAGGGGGATTAGGAAGAGATGGGAGGAGTGAGAGGGAGAGTGTTGGTTGTGCATCCTGATCTTCTAGTCTCATAGATGATGTTGTTTTAGTCGTGTTTGTACCCCAGGTTTGGTTATGATCTCAGCACTCACAATGGAGGGTTCGGGGGCAACGCCCCCGAAAGAATTTTTTGTTATGGGTTGCTTTTGATAGATGAAGATGACATCAAAAGTACATTTCGGATTAGTAAACAAATGCGCGCACGCATTATTAGCGCTTGTACGCTTTTAGCGCGTACGTGTGTATTTAAAACAACACGCACGCGCCATTTAAATTTCTAATTTTTGGCGGGCAATTCCTTTCCCACCAACGTGGTGGATGACTTGACCGATATGGTTTTAGGTTTGGGTTGCCAAACCAAGTGGCTTGGACTCTGTTATAACAAAATACATCTTATTCTATAAATTCTTTTGTTTCGAGCATGATTATGTGTATGCTACACTTGTCCACTGCTAATGAAATTGCACACACTTGTAGAACTATGTGTGCAGATTCTAAATATGTAATTTTTTATTAAATCTATTATTTGTTTCTATTTTTTATTTATTTTTAATTGTACTAACATCAATCTTACACAAAAAGTAGGTTATTACTTTTGTCTATAACTTTTGATTGGTTCACCTATTTTGAAAATGGAAAAGAACCCGCACAAGTACAGACAAAGACCTACATCCTTAAAAAAAACAAAGTTCATTGATTATGTTAAGACCATAATGTCAGGGACTAACGCTCGACCTAGTCATTTTAGGGCTTGGATGACTTCCTTAATTAAAAAAATAATTAAAATTAACATAAATAAATATGGAAAAATAACGCTGCACTAGATCGGCCTGTTATCTACGACTGTATATAAATTTTTTCACAAAATTCCATTATTTGCATACCAAACCAGGGGACTAACGCAAACATATTCATTATGTTTTCTTAAAAAAATAACATACCAACCTTAGGAGAACCCCATTTTTTGGGAGTTATACTTAATTTCCATAAATAATATTTATATATTCCGGAAGGTAATCTGATTGTCTGCGTTTCATCTTCTTGCGCCATATTCCAAAAAGTTGGGTAGGTATCTCTAATATTGCTTTTTGACGTTCATATTTGTATTTTTTCCAGGAGTCCATTGCGACTAATGTGTCATGAGTGGCCAACATTAGCTTGCACCATCCCTTGACCATGTCCTATTGTTAGCTTCAATGCATTTATTTCATTGAGTTGATTGTCCCCATACTTTGTTTTACTAAAATCGTCTTCATTTGGTCCCTTCGGTGGACTTTCCAAGTTTCATCTTATGTATCTATATAATCTCATCGAGTCTTGTCTTAAGGTCTAGTGTAAAGCCACGTTAGGTCAATTTTTATTTTTTTTTAAGGATGGGACAATAATTCACACTACCCCACCAAACGTAAAAATAGAAATCATAACATTCCATTCGACACTTAAAAGTACACTCATGAGATAATTTCATTAAGGGTTATACATTCATTATATTCTATTTCAAATGATCAATTAGTAGTGTGCACTTATTTTAACTATCCTCCCATTCTATAGTGAATGCGTATTATGAATAGTGTAAGTCCATTAAAGACTCTGCTTCCTAATTATAATGGAGTTACCCTATCCGCTTATTCCACCACAAGTAAGCAACAATCAAAATCATTGAGAATAAGTATATTCTTATTCTAATTCAAATGTCAATAAATAACTTCATTAAAGATTTACATTCAAAAAATAATACATAAATTCTTTTAATGATATATGTATTCCTATTACATTTCCTAATACAAAGCATGACTTTATTAAGATAAATACATATCTATTAAGTTATTGTATAATCACATTCTTTTTCAAGGAACACTGCACGACTTATTAAAGGTAGGTATTCAAATTTACAATAAAATTCCATTGTAGAATGTTTTTAATTTAGTTCTAATTCAAGAAACAATGCATAACTTTATGAAATATATATATATATATGCAAGAAACAATACATAACTTTATGAAATATATATATATATATATGCAAAGAAGCAATATAAACTTATTCAAGGATGAATATAATCTAATTCAAAGAACAATGCACATTTGTAATAAAGATATTTATTCACGATTTACAATATCAATTATCAATCCATCAAAGATTATATATATATATATATATATAATTCAAGGACAATGCACAACTTTATTACATATATAGATGCAAATGAACAATCGTAAATCTATTCAAGCATGTGTATGATCCTATTCTAATTCAACTATTCTATTTCAAGGAACATTATATAACTTTAATGAAAATATGTTTTCCAAAAAATTACAATATTAATTCATTACATGATGTAGTATATGAAAAGAATGATAATAATTACAACGAAAGGTAAATTGTAAACCTACGCTGTAATGAAAGTTCGGCAATAATTAAAAGTGCAATTCATAAATATTTTGGAATCTAGATATCAACACAAGCGACACTCATGCTACTAATTCTGAATTATGTAATCCAGATTATATGAGGGCAAGTGGAGGATCCTTTCATCGCCATAATAAAATAAAGATCTTTACCGTAATTAGATATACGTTTTATTAATACTCGTGTATCTATACACTCAACATGAAAAACACATAATCCATTAATACTTTTGTCTACAAGGCATAATCGATGGTATCATTTGAACACATATCATTAGCATGGAAAAGTATATTCTGTTACTGTGTTTCAGGAGACATGTACCTTTTGTAGATGTACTTTTCTAATTAAAAGATTGGAATTAAAATGTTAAATAGCTAATCATCACACCATGTTATTATTCTTATCGAGCATCATTATATTATTTTTATAATATAAAAATTCATCCTATTATTTAATTCACAGTTTTACATCCATAATTATAATCCCATAATTCATACAATGTTTCATCTACATTACGACACTATGATATTAGAATATCAAACGAAATCATTATTATTATTTTTATTTTTTTAATCGTAACCTTATATCTAATTCATTTCCCTTATAAACTAAAAATACATTCGCTGGAAAAACTAAAAATACATATCCTATAATGTTTCATCTCCACAAAATGAGGTAAGTATATATAAAAAAAAAATTAGGATTACTCCTTTGCAAATATAACCGTAAGTGTACACATACGATATTTATTTCAACATTATTTACATTCAAAAGGGTGGAATGGCGACACGTTTCCCTCCTAAGGACATCATGCATATGTCATAATTCATTTATTTGTTATAAAACATGGTAAAATAAGCAGCATAGTAATCAGCTCGGCAGAATTGACTGGACACTAATTTCATGTTTCATTTCCTTTCCGTAGGATCTCTCCAGCGAAGCTCATTTAACCATTGGCGAAGCAACCATTAGCTTTGCCACCCAACCATAGGCTCATGCTTTCAGTCGCATGGCCTCCCCCAAGCTTCGGTCGTAAAGCTCACACACACCTTTCAAGAAACTCCTCAATGGGTTTCCCCCCCAACAAGAATTTCTAGCCAAACCCCAATACCAGCAAGTCGCATCTATCGCAAGAATTACGATATCCATCCAAAAACTGGGTCCCTTTTCCCTTCCCTTCTCCCTTCTTTAAGTACGAAAATCCCTTGCGACGCATGTCGCTCTATGCAATAATATTTATTTTATTAAATTTCAAATTTAAATAAAACTCAGTCATCCATGTGTCAATCTTTCTAGGAGATGCACCAACATTCCTAAGTTTGCTCATGTTTGTCCCCAAGATGTTTCACCTAACTCCTAAATTTGTGGTGAAAGTGGAGTTGACTAGATGTCTATGCTTGGGATTCTATTTTGCTCCTAAATAAGGATTTATATTATTTTGAATACTCAAAATAATCTTTTATGTGCAAATGCATAAATAACAATTAATATTATTTTAAATGCTAAAATAATCTTTTATGTGCAAATGCATAAATAACAATTTATATTATTTTAAATGCTCAAATAATCTTTTATGTGCAAAAGTCTCAAGTGCTAATTTCTATTGTTTAAAGTACTAAAATGCATTTCTCTAAGTAAATGTTCTAGGTGCAAATTTATATGCCTTTATGTAATTTAGTTTAACAATCATTTTTACTAGGATCCCGATGCTGTGTCGTTGGGCCTTCCCTTTCCTTAACTTCATTTCCCCCGACATGGCACCACTTTGTCGGGTTCAGTCCTCTGTCGTTTCCATTTCTAGGAAAGGTACCACATCGTTGGGCCCTTGCGTCCACTCTTTCTGTTCTCGGTAGGGTACCACATCGTCGGGCCCTTCGGTCGATATCCTTTCATTCTAACTTGCAGGAACTTCATGTAGGTATTTCAGGAGCCGTTACCTTCTATCCTCCATCTACACGCTATTAGGGACTAATGGTGTTGAGGAGTAAGTCTGTCCTTATTGCGCGCCCCTCAACTCGTACGTGACCAACTCCGTTGTGGCCCGCCACACGACCTCACGCTTTTCCTGAGTAAGTGGATCAATGCTTCTCTACTCATGCATGGTATTTCGTCAGAAGTCAACATCGTCGTCGCTCTCCCCGTGTGTGATTTATCTATACTCTACGACCCTTCAATTCCCTTGTGTGTCCGTCGGTGAACCGTTTCACCTGCCGCTACACACATTTCTCACAAACATATATTAGTAGTATTGTCCTCTATTATCATAATATGATTCATAAATTTGCTATTTTGTTAAGCATTTATAGTTTACTCATAACCTTACTCATTCATCTAATCAGAAATGCATCTCATCAATATTTACTTTCTTCGTTTTCATCACATAATCAATCATACAGCTAGTTGTTAAGCATCATTCACATATACATTTTTCATAATCAAAGTTAATCGTTAAACAACATGTAATCATTCATTTACATCAATTATCCAGGTACACATATATCATTATTTGATTGATTCACAATCAATCGTAGTGATGAATATACTTCAATATAACATCAAGGGGTCGTTTTATTAATGTTTCAATCAGTCGAGTCACTCAATAGGTGCCTGAAGGTCTGCGGTAGTCCAGGGGCACTAAACAATCAAGCTTATACTATAAATACTTCAAGATTCGATTTGAATCCAATAAAAATGGAAAACTATAAATACTTCAAGAATTGGGTGCGGAGCTTTGCTTTTCGCCTAGCAAAAAGTTAATTGGATTTCCAAAAACACCAACCATTTAAACGAGCTACATTTTAATATTTTGAAAATAATTTTTTCCTTTGCTTTTTGCTCAAATTGTCATTCTCGTTCCATATGTCTTCTTTAGATGCGCCTACTTCATCTCTTTGCTTCACTTGCCATACGACATTCTTTTATTGTCCCCAAAGCACAATTTCTAGTTATAAACAAATTCACTAACTGTGAAAATGCCAAGACTACATAGGTAAATGTGAAAGCTTGAGTGAAGTGCTTTTTGGGAGAGTTGATGGGCCCACAATCCGTACAAGTGTGATCACACAGAGAAATAGTTGTTGGGCACCATTAAAGTTGTCACGGTTCATTAGTCAATAAAGCTTAGAGTTTCGAATTAAATTAAGAGTTCCTATCTAACTTATCTTATCATTGGAAGACAATGGGGGGTTTCTCGTTTATGATGTGGATCTTGGGGGATAACAACCTATGCATTATGATGTGAGGAGGTGGGGGATAGTAAGCTATGTATTATGATATCAATGTATTATGATATCAAGAGGTGTATATTATTATAGTTGGAGAATATCATTTTTATATTTAGCCCTTTTTGTATTATTCATGCATTGTGGGTGGATTCATGGCACTATTTGGGGCTCTCTAGGTCATAGAATGTGGGGTTAGTACGCTCCAAGTTGAGGTGTGAGGTGTTGTCTCCTTTTTTTTCTTTTCTTTTTTTTAAAATTGATATCTAGTATGACATAGGCTTTTAAAGAAAATAAGTAGCTTTCAGTGACATTTTTTCTCCACAAAGTACGTAGATGCATGATGGAATTGAAAAAATGGTAAGAACGGTGTAGACTTAGATCCGTATGCAATTGGGAGTTAGAGAATGTATTGACCACAATCACTTATAAGTTGGAGTGTCTCTAGTATATGTTAAATATTATAATATAGTAAAGGTAATAAGTTATTCTTAAAACAATATAATATAATATAGTAAAGGTAATAAGTTATTCGTAATTGTTTTAAAGTTAAACATACAAGTTTGGCAAGTTTTTGTCCATAATATTATTAGGTTAATGCTCAAGGAGAATAACATTCAACTTTGGTTGATGATTACGGAGATTAAAATTTGAAAAAATGAGTTTACCTTTTTTTAATCTTTTCTTTATTATACACTTTCTCCATTTTGGAATGTAATTGAATTAGTGTTATGTTGATAGTTATAAATAGAAAATTACTTGTTGATATTAGTTTTATATTTTCTTTTACATTAACATTTTTTACCCAGTATAAACATTTTTTACCCAGTATAAAAATAAATAAAATTATATTTTATTAATAAAATTTTGATTAAGTATTTAAATATATCACCAATTATATATAATGTATTAAGAATTCAATTATTTAATCCAAAACATAATTTTACATTAAATTCAAGCTAAAATTTGTACATAGCTTTTGATTCATGATGTTTTACTAATTGTAGTTTTGGCTTGAGTTTTATTAGTTTTATATGCATATTAATTTTATTAGCTTTTATAGTTTGAGTGGGCCTAACGGTTAAGAACATGTGTTTCCTCCTAAGATGTCATAAGTTCAAATCCAAATGGGGGTAGGGTATGTACACCTCTATAGACTTTAACAGTGACATCATTGCGCATAGGGGAATCCCTTGTCCCACAAATAAGGGGACCACATACACCAAATTGGTGTTTGTCTTGGTTGTGACCTTAAAAATAGATTATTATTTTATTGTTGTTGTTGTTGTTGTTGTTGTTGTCGTCACTCTACCCATTGAAGTAGTTACTAATCTTACTTGAGCTAACCCTACTTAGTTTTTCTTGGTAGATACTCTATTAAGATTTGCATACCTAGGTATGGTCCTAGTTGTATATGAGTTAACTTACTTAATAAGGTAAGTTCCAAAGTCGATGTGGTAATTTGACTAAATTGATATGATAATTTCGAAGTTGCTTGTGAGAAATGCATTAATAAATTGATATGATAACATGATGTCAATTAGGTCTAGCTCAAATAAATCAACTAATTGTAAGATGGAGTATTATAAGATGTCAATTAGCTACTCAAGTAATTGTAAGATGGAGTATTATAAGATGTCAATTAGCTACTCAAGTAATTGTAAGATGGAGTATTATTTTTTTCATTCAAATCGTGACATATTGACATATTGAGTTCATAATAAAAATGATGACAAGAAAGATGCAAATGGTTGAGAGTAGATACATTAAGGAAATTATCCCTTGATGTAGAGAAAAGGAGGTCCCAAAGTCACTTGAGTAGATTGGTCCATGAGTTGGCCTGCCATTATCACATTAGCTCAAGTTAACATAATTTCTTGCTTTATTTTCTTGGAAAATGGTGCACACAATGAAAACTATGTGGTCGCATATGGCTATTTAATATCATGGATGGTTCAATAAAATTTATTGAAGTTAACTAGTGGATAAACTAAACCATTTTTCCATCGAAATTCTTCCTCAAATCAAGTTGGAATTTTGTTGGAAGTTATAGTTCTACTTTATTGATGGGAACTTTAATTATCAAACTTTGTTGATAGGATTTTTGAACCATTTTAAGATGACCTAGATTGTCAAATTTTTTAAAAAATGAGTAAATCAAGGTTGAACTTTGCCTTGCTAGAAAAAATAAATTCACATAAAATGTTGTTTAACTACTTATTAACACCCTCCATATATATCTATCTATTTTAATCAATCAATCAAGCCCTTGATAATGCCAAATGATACATCTTAAATAAAACTAATATTTCACATAAATTAATCATAAGTATATTTATTGTGCCGAGAGGCGCTCTACAGCCCAATATGGGAGAGATCCTGTAACATGATATAATGGTAGTAACGCTATAACGCGTAAAAAAATAATAGTGATAGTGATAGTGAATATTATGAGAGATCCTGTAACCTGATATACCGGTAGTAACGTTATAATGCGGCAAAAAAAATAGTGATAGTGATAGTGAATATTATGAGAGATCTTGTAACGTGATGTAATGGATGTAACGTTATAACGTTATAACGTTAGTAACATGTCGGCAAAAAAAATAGTGAATAGTGATATAGTGAATATTATGGGAGAGATCTTGTAATGTGATATAACGTTAGTAACGTTATAACATTATAAGGTTTGTAACGTTTGTAATATTCAAGTAACAATTAAAGTAAAAAGTAGTAAATATTATGTCGGCCTAATAATGTAAGGTTGTGAATATTATGTCGGCCTAATAGAAAGAAAAAAAAAATTACTCTCAGGGAGCAATTCGAGATGAGCAATCTGATCAGACCTCCTCAAATCCAAATCCAAATTTGCCTCCCCTCCTCCGCATCTCCAGCTCCAACTCCACTCGCGCCTCTCCTCCCACTGCATCATGTCCTCCCACTACTCCATCTCTCCTCCCACTACTCCAATGCTCCTCCTCCACCGCGTCCTCCCCTCCACCATCCTCCCCTCCTCCTCCCACTATGCAGCCCTCGGTAGCCCTCCCCTCTTCGCCTCCACCATCCTGCTCCTCCCACACCGAACCCCTCCTCCATCGCGTCCTCTCCCCTGTGCAACCCTCCCCTCCTCCTCCTCCACCTCGTCCTCCTCCCCTCCACCATCCTCCCCTCCTCTCCTCCACCACGTCCTGCTCCTCCCACGCCACACCCCTCCTCCACCGTCCTCCCCCCTACGCAGCCCTCCCCTCCTCCTCCTCCACCGTGTCCTCCTCCCCTCCTCCTCCCACCACTGCGCAACCCTCCCCTCTTCGCCTCCACCACGTCCTGCTCCTCCCACGCCGCACCCCTCCTCCACCGTCCTCCCCCCTACGCAGCCCTCCCCTCCTCCTCCTCCACTGTGTCCTCCTCCCCTCCTCCTCCCACCACTGCGCAACCCTCCCCTCTTCGCCTCCACCACGTCCTGCTCCTCCCACGCCACACCCCTCCTCCACTGTCCTCCCCTCCTCCCCCCTGCCCAACCACCGTCCTCCCCCCCTGCCCATGTCGCACCCCTCCTCCACTGTCCTCCCCTCCTCCCCCCTGCCCAACCCTCCCCTCTTACCCTCCACTGCATCTGCCCCTCCTCCACCATGTTTGCCTTCCCTCCCGCCGCTGCCTGCACTTGCAAATCCCATGTAATTTAATATTTAATATTAAAATGTAATTTAATGTTACGTTATTTTAGATTATATTTTAATGTAATATAATTTATAATATAATTTAAATTTAAAATTATATATTAATTTAATTTAAAATTTAAATATATATTTAATTTTAATTATTTATATTAAATTTAATTTAATATCTAGATTAAATTTAATATTTAGATTAAATTTAGGTATGTCAGGTATATATAGAAATTCTTTGACATGCATAATAGGAACTACCTATGGTATAGTGGTAAGGGTGTTGGGATAGTGGGTGTGAGGTCTAAGGTTCAATCCTCCCAGATCACCTTTTTGTCTTGAAAATATATAGAATTTAGTAATTTTGTTGAATTTCATGTAAAGTGAGTTGTATACTTGCATAGATTTCAGTGTATGTTTTTTTTATTGCATAAATTTCAGTGTAGTTGTTATTCCAGTGATGCATTGCTTTCAGTGTATATTTCTTGGATGCATAAATGTTAGTGTGGATTTCATATATGCATAAATGTCAGCATATATGTTACTGTTTGACATTTTTTGTATAGTTTCTAAACTAGAAATGGAAGATGTGCATGCAGAAGATGCTATGAAATTCGCTTAACTTTTTAATACCTAATGGAAGGAGGGGTTTTCTTTATATAATTGAGTATATAAAGAGGCACAATTAACATGTCAGAATGCATGTATTGGTTAAACTCCAATTATTAAAAAAACCCCATACATTTCTGAGGACCTACATTTAAGAAAGTTAGACACTCCAAAAAGAATATTGAGGATTATGCATATGTTATTCTGTGGATGCATTGATTTCAGTGTATGGACGCATTGATTTTAGTGAAGATGTTATCCTATGGATGCATTGATTTCAGTGTATGGACGCATAGATTTTAGTGTATGGGGTTTCTGTGGATGCATTGATTTCAGTGTATGGATGCATTGATTTCAATGTAGATGTTATTATGTGGACGCATTGATTTCAGTGTATGGATGCATAGATTTCAGTGTATGGGGTTTTTTTATTGCATAATTTTCAGTGTAGATTTCCTTGATGCATAAATTTTAGTGTGGATTTTATCGATGCATAAATTTCAGTGTATATGTTAATGTTTGACTTTTTTTATATAGAGTCTAAAATAGAAATGGAAGATCTGCATGCGGAAGATGCTATAAGAGAGAAAGTTGATCGACAAAGAGTGTATCAAGAGATAAAGTTGAAGCAGTTGGAAGAACAAAGAAATCAATTTGTGAAACAACAAATAAATCAAAATGTACGAAATGACGGCAGAAGAAGGAGAAGAACGAACAAAACAAAAAGCAGATCAACAAAAAGAAAATCGAAAAAAGAGTTAGGCGAATTGACAACAGAAGAACAAGAAGAACAAAGAAAATGAAACATTGATCGACAAAGAGCGTATCGAGAGAGAAATTTGAATCAATTGGAAGAACAAAAAAATCAGTTTGCAGAACAACAAATAAATCAAAATGTACGAAATGATGGTAGAAGAAGGAGAAGAACAAACAAAACGAAACACAGATCAACAAAAAGAAAATCGAAAAAAAAATAGGTGAATTGTCTGTATTTTCCAGTTTAACAATTTACTCAATCCTTAATACTTATTACTTACATTATGATAATCCTTGTAAATGTATTTATGCTTTCAACTTAACCTGTTCCTTACAATGCTGATCAAACTCCAGTTTTGTGTCACTGCCCACAACTGAAACCATCCTAGATCCAAATCCTAGGCTCTATCAAGTGCCAAGAGGGATCAAATCTCCCGAGGTGCAAACCTCTCATTGAGTGAAATACCTAAGAAGAGGTTTGCACCTCGGGAGATTTGATCCCTCTCGGTGCTTGATAGAGCCTAGGATTTGGATCTAGGATGGTATAATAATATTTATTTATTCTGCAAAATATTTATAAGATGTTGCTTTTATTTAATAACTAAGATGCTCATTCAGATATGTGTGTGTGGGGTGCATATTATAGTTAATTGGGTTATGGTGTAGTGGTATATTCACCATAACTAAGTTATATTTTATGCTTAATGTGATTTATATGGGCCATTACTTTAACTTTGTTTTTCCACTTAAGAATGATCAAATGTGAAAAAATTACCTGACTTTATTCTAGTGAAAAATTGGAAAGTCTTTGTTTAAGTTTTCAAGAATGCACTTTTCATCTACACTATTTGCATTATTAGATCACAAGATAACAATACTATAACCCAAGGGGTTAAATCAATTATTTGTCACCAACAATATTGAGCATTTGACTAGTTCTATGTTAGTGGATTCCTAATTTGAATTCCCTTAAATGAGGTGCATTAGTTTACAACAACAAACTTACTAGATATACCAATATCCATAAATTCAAAAAAGTATCTCTTAAATTTCTTCATAATTTTTTTCTTAGAAAAGATAAATATATAAATATAATTTTATGATTACTTTGATATTTCAAATATTGTATTTTCTTTCATATATTAAAAACATAATAAAAATCTAACGATAATTAAAAGTTATTGAAAAATATAAACTTAAAAAACAATTGTTAATAATTATTAATAAATTATACAAACTTACAAATTTCATTTTTATTATCTATATTAAGGAATCAAATGATCTTATGTATTTCCTAAGTTTGAAAAGAGGCCATGCCCCTTTAATACTTTAAGGGTACAAATCCATGGATCAAATGATCTTATGTATTTCCTAGATAAGAAAGGAGTAAAAAGTTTGAAAAGAGGCCATGCCCTTATGATACTTTAAGGGTACAAGTCCATGGAATGCATTAAGCCTCAAATACATAATACAAACGTTATTGTTAGTGTCCTAAAGTATTGTAAATCTCAAAAGAATCATAAACATGAACAACTTGAACTATGATTATTTATCAAAGTACATTAAAAATGCCTCCTTTAAATATGACCATTCACCAAGTTACATACAAGAATTGTTAACAAACATGAATAACTTGAACTATGATCATTTATCAAATTACATTAAAAATGTCTTCTTGAACTATGGCCATCCACGAAGTTACATACAAGAATGGTTAACAATTGAAAAAATATATACCATTTTCTTATTTTCATATGAAAAAATATATATCAATTTCTTATTTTCATATGCTTATATTAATATGTATATAAAATCATATATCTATATATATAATTTTAATTTTAATTATAATTAATAATTTAACCTTATATCACTTAAGAAAATGGTCAAAGGAAATTACCTATCATCCCATTAGGCTATCACTAGGTACATATTCTTGATCAAATAGAAAACAACAAGGTAGGTGGAAGTAAAATATTCATAAACAAATCATGTGCACTTAAAGTGAAGGTGACAATAGGTCCACAAAGGCCATAAAGTCTAGGCAGTCCTAATCAGAGTAACAAGCCGGAATCACCCACTTAACTAAAAAAATTGATGACATGATCATTATTATTATATACACCCATTTTCAAATGCAGTTGATAATTGACAGTTGTATGGTTATGGTCCACATAGTTTTAAATAAATCATTGTGACTTGATATTGAATATATATATGGTACAAGCTTACAATCTACTAATAAGATTGCGAAGTTAGTAGTTTGGTAAAATATCTAAGCAATAATATATTAAAAATCATTTCTATAATCCATAACTTTTACAACAAAACTTTCTTTCGATGATTGAGATTATGAGCCATTGTACTAATAATAACTTTAGTTCAAGCCTTCTTAGGAAAAATTGAAAATAATGTGAAAGATAACTTAAAGGTACTTTTGAAAAGTTTCAATCATGGACCCACATAAGTTGTAAAGTGATTGCTTCAAATAAGATGAGCATTATATTCATGGTACTTTTTCTCATAGTTGTTAGGCAACATACATTCACTTTGGGATTAAATTTGGGTTTTCAATATGGTACGTGGTACCTTATCATATAAGGAAAGTTTTGGATGGGAATAATGATGGTTTATGTTTGTTAGCTAGGCCATGTATTCTCTGAAGGGATGTTTA
This sequence comes from Larix kaempferi, assembly GCA_027924585.1. Classification (NCBI taxonomy): domain Eukaryota; kingdom Viridiplantae; phylum Streptophyta; class Pinopsida; order Pinales; family Pinaceae; genus Larix; species Larix kaempferi. The sequence continues at coordinate 16,829,194 of BSBM01002204.1, read as the reverse complement.
AGAATAATTAGGTGGATGTGTATTATTATATGACGTGGATAAGGTTTTTACGTGGAGAATTCATACAAAGTGGGTGGAAAATGGAACTATGAGGGAATGAACTTATGGGATGTGAGGTGTTGAGAAATTTGGCATGTGTCGGTGGGTTTATTCAAGAAAAATAGTTGAAAGTCGCTGTCGGTGATTATTTTTGTAATATTCCGGTTAGAGACTTTGGCATAGAGATGCATGGTGGAGTTTAATTGAGATGTTGAAACTTCGAAAGAGAGAGATGTATACTTTGATAGATTTTCTAGGGGGATTGGTAGGGAGTTTGGAGAATATTATATGGAATATCTTGAGGATTAATTTAATATTTGAGTAAACAAGTAGTTTAGTTGGTTGGGTCTTAGTTCATAAGCCATTGTTAAGTCGTAGATGTCAGAAGTTCAATTTCTAGGTTTCAATTCTTAGGTTTGTTGGAGTTAAGGGTATAGGTGTTAACAGAGTGAGGCCCCTTTAGGTGAACCTCTTGACTTTTTTTCGGTGAAAAAAAACTAACTTTTATTTTAAAAGAAAAAAATGTCAAATTTTCAATTAAAATAGGTGTTATTATTATTTTATTATTTTATTTATAATTAATAATAGCATACTTTGAAGACACGCTTAAAAATTAATTACCATTGTAAGCATTCCTAGAAAATATGGAATCATTTGTTTCTTGAGAAGGCTATTTTTGGATTAGGATTTTTTTTTTTAATCTATGTTTTGGCTTTTTCTCATAAAAAAAACATGCGATAATTCATTGGGTGTGCTACTCTATTTTTTTTCTTTTTTTTTCTTTTTGACCAAGGTACTATGTGTTCGATTTATCGTTGACTCTCTTTTAGTTTAGGGTTTGAGTTAAAATTTCTTTTTATTTTCCATTGTTTAACATAGATCATTGTAAATAATATTTATTATAGTAATTAAAATAAACCATAAACTATATTTTTATTCCATCTTATTGGATGTTAACATTGAGGTCTTATTGTCGAAGTAATTGCAATGTCATTGGGAATATCACCTGCATTGAATGTATTAAATCCACCTTTCCTAGTGCTCTCAGAGATGGCTAGTATATTGTTAGTAAAACTCGTAGCCTAAATATTCAAAAATTTCGCTTGTTCTTGTCAACATTTTCCGGTCCAAATCCAGTAAAAAATTTGAAATTTCGAATAATCATGTTTAAATTTGTTGAAGTTGGGTACTTGGGGTATTTTAAGGGCATTGAATCCATTTATGCGTTCAAAAACTTGATTTGAACAACATGGAATCCATATTTTTGAAAAAAATCTCGTCGGATTCCGACTAATAACTCACCGGATGGGAAAAATCGTTGTACACTTAGACTCCTTAGTAAAATATATCTTGCTCAACTCCATTTGTTTGTAGTAAATTCACCTACATTAAATACATGCATTTGTCAGAGTTATATCAGTTAATTGAATTCTTGTCAACCAAAATCATAATCGCATATTATGACATCCAAAGTTTTAACACAAGCAACCATCAATCATACTTTTTGGTTGTCATACACAACTATCAATAATACTTTTTGGTTGGTGCCACCACTCCGTGCCTATTGTTCCTGCCAAGCCAATACTATTCATCCATTAGAACCCACTGACTAGGAATCAGTAGACCCGTGCCTTTTAGTTCATGCCTTAACCTGCATAGTTACCCACTTGGATCTATGAGCTCTAGATCACTTACTTAATTAATCACACTTAGGAGGTAGGTACTGCTATAAAAATAGAATGCTTACTTTAGGAGAATGAATGGATCACCTCGCTAGTCTTGTCATTATATATTATATGCCCAACATTATTATTTGCATAGCTTTACTTCATAGCAATAAGCCTACCAACTGGTTCATATAAGTTTATTTACATCATACATGCCTAGCCATTCGTTAGTCAAGCCTTGGCTTTCAACTCCGCACTAGGAATAAAGACTAGCATAATTACAAAATTGACATAATATAATTCAATACATTCCAGGGGTAAAAACTAGGGTATTATAGTTTTGGATGGTATTTGAAGTCGCCCTGCATACTTCTACCTTTGATTGCTTGGATTCTCATAAAGACAAATATATTTCGTCAGATAAGCATGATATTTTCTTTGTTGAGTTTCCTTGTTTATTATTTGAAAGGATAAAAATACAGACCAACTATCTATAATTTTTTTTTATTATCGTGCACATTTAATTTTCTTGTATAATTTCCACGCATATTTAATCACTTGTGCAATCAGATAAGGTATTATTGTGTACCTTGTGCTTTCATACTTACATGAGCACAGGTTTAACATAGGCACTCGTCAATGATACTGACATAACCAAAAGCATAATTGCATATTATGCTTTTTATTGATTGATATGATTTTGAAGCTTTTTATAGTATGGACATAGTTTATTAGTATAGAATCAAATAAAATTTATAAGGTATTAAGATATCACCGCCACTTTTTTTTCACAGAAAAATATAACTTACTATTAATATACGAAATAGTAAATGGTGCCAACTGTCAGAACAAACATACATCTCATCACTGCCCTGTAGTGCATATGTGTCATGTCAAAACATTTGTCCACAATGCCAACAACCTCATCCGTGAAAACCATAATAAGTGCCATATGTTCACACATAAATAACATGAACCCCTCCCGGAGGAGAAACAGGTTCATCGATCACTAGAAACCATCAAAGAGTCTCATAAAAAAACTAAGTTCACAAGAGCAACCACCAACCATGGCTGCCAATTTTCCAAAATAAAAATATATGTCCAGTACAGCTAAGTATATCAAATCATAATCAGACAATCACAGTCAGAATAGCCGCATATAGAGGATGTATACAAAATGTCCAACAAGAAGTTGGAAACAGCCCCTATATGATATCTGCACATAGAACTAACAGCGAACGTAAGTATATCAGCTCGCAAAAGATATCAAAAAAGCAACATAATAAAACTGATAAAGTAGAAAAGAGCAAAAATATCAAGACCAAAGAAGAAGATGTGAGCCCTGTGAAAACAACGTGTCCTCCCGCCATTCTTTCCATTTGATGATCCCAAGCTCAGAGCAAAGTGCCTTTTTAGATAGCATGTCCGCCACCATGTTTACTTCCCTGTATACATGGGCGAAGTGTATGTGTTGAAAACCCTTTATTAACATCAGTGCCGCATCCATCCAGTGCTTAAGCAACAAATTATTAAGAGTGGATTTGCCATTCGCCCAGGAGATGATGGAAAGTGAGTCGCCAAAAACCACAAGTGAGGTAATTTTCCGCAAGTGGGCCCAGAAAAGTAATAACCAAAGAGCACATAGCTCTCTCCTGGTATTGGAACCACAGCCCAGATTTAGCCAGAGATGGATGGAGACAGCATTTGAAATGTGGATAACAGCCCCAGCACCGCCCCCCCCAGAACTGCTAACAGCAACACCGTCAAAGAAACCACATGGGTAGATCAGCACCGGGGGGGAAAAACGAAGATTCCTATCCTGTTTATCGCTGCCCCCGACCAGTCCGTGGATAGAGAGATATTCATGATGTGCAGCGAGGGTTTTAAAGCCAATCCCAGCCAAGAAAGGGGCACGATTCTAAAAAATGTGCAGGTTTCGAGCCTTCCAAACCTCCCAAATCATAAAATATGGAAGCTCTCTAACCTATTAGTATAGAATCACCGCCACTTATTAGTATAAAATCAAATAAAATTTATAAGATATTAAGATATCACCGCCACTATAACTATTCACCATCATTCTCTTAGTTCAATGCAATTTGATATGCGAACAAGATAAGCTAATAGCAAGCTTTATACTTGGAAATTGACAATTAGGTTTTCAAGAACGTGGGCGTCGTGTCTTTCAAAATTTGAAGGATTCATCGCACCAAGGAGCTATTCAAGTAAGATAGAGAATTATAGAGTATTAAATCATCCAAGCTACACCTACAGATAGAGAATTATAATTCCATTGCATGGACTTTACACAAACCCTCTTTGCACAGTTCTTAGGGCTAGAAACATCTTGAAACATGACTAACATTCATATATATAACATGTATACACAACATTCATTAATTTCTCCTCAGAACAACAAACATCTACAACATTCATTCACACATTACATGGGAATTTAACATGGAAACCCAAAGGTAAAAACCAGCATTCAATGTTCGACCTCTCTCTCTCATTCATTTATGCAGAAAATAATTACAATGCATTGATGGCCACATATCATCTTACAAATATCATTGGGTTGTCAAGCCAAAGGCCATTGCAACCTCAAACATTACCTTTGACTTGCAGCTCACTTGCTCCTTATAAGCCCTCCTTCTCTTCTTCAAGCCTTCTTGACTACTTTTCAATACTTTGTTTCTTCCTTGTGCATGTTGGACTTATTCTTCCTTATCAAATTGTTTTCCTTCATCTATCGAGGTGCCTGCTTCAACTACCAACACCCATGCCCTTTCATTTCCAACTTTTTCCCTTTCTTTGCTAGGTTGAGATTAATCTCTCTTCTCGACAATTTATCTTCTAGATCATGCCCTTTTTTATTTTGTCTTGTAGTTCCTTCCTCCCAAATTTCCTTCAGACATGTTGAAAATTTCTCTTAACCATTTCCTCCAATGTTGGAAGATTCATGGTCTTCCATCTCCCAAGGAATATGTTCTTCCATACACCCTCATAACTAAACCACACTTCATCATTATTCAAACTCCACCAATACATGACAAACTTCATCTTAACAACCATCTTTTATTTTCTCTCACTCTTATATCTGTAGCATTCACTTGGACATTCTATAGCCAAGGATTGATTATACACAATCCACAACACATAGTTCTTACACTCGCATAAGACTTCTGCAACCATTGTCAAGTTATGTAGCAACTTGGGAAATCAATTGTGCATGCTTCCAATGTTGTAAATCTTAATAGATAAAAGATAAAAAATACCCCTTAACTTCATAAATGTCAAAGTTTATCCACATAAAAATAACACCAAGATAGAGAAAGAACCCTTCATGTAGGGTGACACCATCAATCACACCTTATGGAAGGAATCATTCCACAAGCCACTACTATAGAGAAATACATCCAACATATCTCAATACAATGATACTAGTGTATTTATACTTTATGTTGAATATTCCTAGGGGTCATGCCAACTACCCCTTATTATTATATTATTTCCTTTTACTACATAGTGTGCCTATTCCATGATTAACATACACACTACATTCAATATCCCCCTTGGTCACCTCCCTAGGTACATTACATTATATCCCCCCTTTCATATTTCATCCTTGAAAAATGGGAGGAAGCCATATAATACGTTCTACTAAGAAATGTAGTATGATTGGTACCAAGCATATCCATCCATGTTAGTGAAATATGTATATGGGGTCCAATTGCTTCCTTTCCACTTTGATCTTGATTTTGGTTGCTTCTTTGTTTCTATGTTGTTATTGTGTTATTTTCATATCTCCATGTATTTATTTTAGTTCTCCATGTGCCTCCATACTAGGTTCCTTTCTAGTTCCAGATTGGTCCAAAATAATTTTTTTTACACTAACGACCTTGCCTTGATGCATGTTGTTCTCTGAGTGGTGTAGGTGGCATTTTACAACAACCTTAGCTATTAGTTCTTTGGTCTTGGACTATTCAACATTTGGTTCCTTTGAGTCATGTAGCTACTTAGAGAATAAGAAGAGTGAGACTAGTAAGTGGAAGACACATCACATGGGATAGGTGTTACTCAGAAAAACACAACCAAGACAAACATTGCAAGTTTATTACATCAAATAAGAGGACCCATCAAGATAAAAGGAGCACTACATAGGGCCAATTGACTTCAATATGTAGAGAGACAATCCATACCCCAAGCCAATCCAAATTTCTAGTAAAAAGGCAGTCATTATTTTCAAATCGGCAAGCATTCTCGAGCTGCAGTAGTAGTAAGAGAGGAGAAGGAGATTCTTCTTAATTCTTAGCATAATAAAGTCATCACAAATCCCTTGGGTAAATCACCATTTCCTAAGAATGTTCAAAACATTGTTGAGAGTTTATAGTCACATATTGAAGTTTAGGGAATATTTAAAAAATATTCTTCCTAATATCTAGCATATTTGCACCTTATTTGATTTACAATCTAGGGAAAGTATAGAGGAACTGGGCTTACCACCTCACGAACCAAGTGGCATTGCGTCAAAGGGAATCAGAGTACTATTTATCGAAGTCCTAGCATGAAGGTTCTTCAAGGTCCAGAGGTTTAGTAGAGAGTGTTGCAAGTACAAGCTATAGCCCTTGTGACCCATGATACTTCTACATTGGGTGAAAGCTCATAGTAAAATCTCACATGTATAATTGGATCTAGTTGTCATTCCTTCAGTGGAATTATCATATTATGTATCTAAACGATGAATTTTTTAGATGACCAGTGAAGAGCGTTTGGAACATCCTACTAGTAACTTACAAGAAAACATGCATGCGTGGTGGTTGAGGACAAATCCTTGGCCAATCTACTTGAGGAGTTGTTTTTAGTTGTGCATTCTTGTAAAAGTAGCTCTAACTACTTCTATGCTATAAAAATTGCCCCATTATATAGAACATTCCAAGCACTTCAGAATCAAAACTTGGAGTTGCAAGCTATCTTAAGTTAGTGCCCAACCCCAAAGAAGTTGAACTAGCCTCACATATTAAAGTTGCAAATGATTTATTTCAGAGTGTGAAGGCTAGAGAAGACATGCTTATAAGTCTAGTTAATTCTAGTTTTCAATCTAAAATCATTTGCATAATGTTCTTTGGGTGGATTCTACAGATGCCAATATTAGACAATGGAAGCACATATTTCTAACAAGCAATAAGAAATTCATGAATTACCCCCAAGTGGACATAAGGTGATAAAGGCTTAGGAAATTGTCTTGACTATGTAGATTGCCACAACACACTCAAATAGAAATAACTTATTTCATATTTCCATATTCCCAGGAACATACAAATAATAAGTGAAAAGGATTAACTACTATATACTATAGACTATTGCAACTCTTTAGATTTGTGAGGAGATCAAACCAAGAAAAGGGAAAGCGTCTCTAGAATTAGTTTCTCAGTTTTAGAAAGAGATGGAAACTTTGATGACTTCCTATGATAGCTTGACCTAGAGCTTAAATTAATTCACTAAATAGGTGAAGCAAGAGCTTCCTTTAATGGCTTCAATAGATCAACCATCAAGACCGATTATTTTGGATTTTACAAAAGAATTTAGAAGTTATTTTAATTCCTCCTTTGTAATTTGAACCTCTGAATTTCTACTCATGTATTCATTCATCATCCTTGGGAAGATAATTATTACTTTCATTAGATCATATATGTTTGTAGCCATTGGATCCTTGAAATCCCTTGGAAATTATATTTACCATCCCCGGCTAGTTCTTGAAAGATTATTGCCTTCTCACCATTTGGAAGATCCAACAACTAGATAGTATTAACACACTTTCTATGATTATCAAATTTCTAGAAAAAATTTGTATTGTTCTCACCTTTGGCTAAACATATTGGTTTGTTTTCAAGTCTCCATGAAATTTTTTCTAATTTGTCCAACAGGGATTGTTTCCTTTCCTCCAAAAAATTCAAGAATTGAATCTCCTCATTGGAGAAACCCCCATTTGATTATTGTTAAAGAGTCTAGCAATTTCCTCTTTTACATTTGATAGTTCCTTCGTGAACCATTCTACCTTCTTTTTAGACTAATCCACCAACACTTTGTTTGCTTCTTTGAGGATTTCTATGGATTGTTTCACCACACAGTCACCCAAGGTATCATCATATTTTACCTAAGTGTTAGTGATCAAGGATGTAAAGTCTTCATCAAGGAGCTAGTGGTGATTGAACTTGAATAGGGAAGGTGGCTTTTTTTCCCTTTCCTTTTGTTATAAATGAAATGGGCATGTGATCAAAATCTCCATCCTACCCAACCTAATATTTGGATCTAGCATTTTTATCTTGGAGACTTTCTGCTACTAGAAATCGGTTTAATCTCGTTGAGATTCTAGCTCTACCCCTTCTGGACTTTCACCAGGTGGGGACAATTTTGATAGGCTCCAAGTGAAACCCAATTTCCCTTCTGAAAATAAAGAAGAAAGAAATAGCTAATGGGTTATGCCTTTCCACCTCCCCCAAATTTCTCTAGGGTTGATAATTAGGGTTAAATATCCACCTATAAATACATTGTCTCCAACTAGAGCACCTTGTTACTTTAAACCTTCCCAAAAACCTTTCTATAGATTAATAACCTTAAAATTTGTACAAAGCTATTTTGACTTGAAAATTGGAATAGCACTTGCATTCAACAAATGTGTATATAAAGCATCAATATTGAAGTTCCATGTCATAATCAACCCCCACTCCCCCCCCCCCCCCTCCGAACTGACCCTCTACATTAGAATTACAAAACCTCCAATATTTCAAAATATGAGATGGGGATTCAACTACTTTGGATCTTACAGTGATCCAGATGGATATCGATGGTTTCCCACCTATTCCATTAGCTCAAATTTTTTTTCCATTTTGGCAATCTTCTATAGTTTTTTTTGGGTCCTGATCTTTCGGGGCCATTTTGAGGCCCTAAATGATGTTTTTTTGGGCCCACAATGTCCCAGACGATAGTTGAAGGCTCTTGTCTGGGCCCAATCCACTATTGTATTCCTTGGATATATCTTTCCAATGGTCTACTGAACGCTGCCCCAAATGGAGATTGTATGCAAAAGTTATGACCCCGAGAAGTTGATTGCTCAACTAACCACCTTAGAGTTGCAAAATTTGTGACTTTTCATCTCCTAAGGTTAGGTTTTTGGATGTTTAGGGTTCTTTCCCTCATGCTTATAATAAATGGTCCCTTTCGGCCTCTTTTTGTATTCAAATTGACATGAATGAGTGTGGTAATCACATCTCTTCTTAGAGATAATCTACCACCATTCTAGCTGCTTTATTTTATAGTCTGTTCTATTTCCACCATTTAATAGAATTTGTGTTTATTGTATCACTGTGTTCCTTGCAATATTTTTGTGTATGTGGTTCTATATATGTTCTTTCATTTTTTTCTCACATAAATATGGATTAGTGGTATTATAATGGTCTTCTCTTTTGTTATTTCATCTCTTTCGTTATTTCTCCATGCATGTCCCCAATGAAGTCGGGATATAAACAATTGGTTCTTGAACTAGTTCAGCTTGAGGAAGACTGCCCTCAGTGGCCCAAAACTCCCCCCATGGCCAATGAAAAAGGAGATGATGGAGCATGAGATCCTATCAATATGTTGCTCGAGGAATCCCTCATGCGACCAAGGAACGAGATGATGGTTCATTTCACCCAAATCCTTCGACATATGTTGGTAGCATCAGAAGGATCATCAAGCAGAAGAAGTCACTTTGGAGGAGACACACCCTTCAAGGTACAAGTTAACTTTGATATTCCTTTATTTGAAGTTCAAATAGATGTTGATGCCCTAGATAAATGGTTGAGTTTGCTAGAGGGATATTTCTCTATCCACAATTTATTTAATACGGAAAATATCATCTTTGCGATCCTTAGGGCAGTGCCCCCATGTGAAAGATTGGTGAGACACTTATTGTGAGACAAATTCCATAGACGAGACTAATATATTTTTGGGGGCGAGCCCACCTAGGAATATTTTTTGGAAGCACTCAAGAAGCAATACTATCCCATTGGTAGTTATGATGACCAATACACAAAATGGACCACTTTGCGTAGGAGAGGTACCAAATGGTGCTAGAGTAAACTAACAAATTCCATACCTTGTGCACAAAGATCAGTATTAGGGACTTTGAGTGGCACCTGGTTCTAAAATATTGTAGCAACTTGCATACATACACCTGAACTGAAATGGGTTTCCTATACATCTCATCATTAGGTGACGCTTATCGATATGTTGTCAAAATCAAGCAAGAATTTAAGCATAAGAGTAAGTGAGAGTTTGGGTCTATGAATCCTCCGCAGAAGAAAGGCAAGGGAAACCCTAAGCCACAGAATAAAGGACAGATTAAGAAAAACCAATCCAAATCACAAGAAAATAAGGGTAACGAGAAGACAAAGAAGGGACACCAGGAAATGGTGCGAGTTCCATAAGAGGACCATAGCACAACACTGATGAATGTCACTCAAAGTAGTCATTTGGTGGCTGATATCAAGGCTTCATAGTCAGATCTCGGTTTTGAATTTGATTCTGAACCCAACATCCCAATCGCAGACAAGGGAAAGCTGATCATTGATGCCTAACCTAGTGTTACCATCGCTACCACCACAAAGGTTCATCCAATGATCTAGAGGAGCCAAAAGAAGACCTTTTCTAGTCACAAATGTGGGTCAAGGGAAACTACACTACATTTCATTATTGACAGTGGAAGCCAAAAGAACCTGATTTTGACAGAGGTATTCAAATGGTTGAAGATTCCAACAACACCACACCCACAATGCTACAACATTGGGTTGGTTCATCCATGGATGGTACATCTGCATTAGTCAACAATGATGCCCTTCCTACAACATCAATCCCTTCAAAGATGAGTTAATGTGTTATGTTGCCCCCACTTGAAATTTGTGATGTTCTTTTAGGACAACCATATATGTGGACAACATGCTATGTATGAATCTAGGCCTCGTAGTGTCATTGTTACTTTGGGAATGAAACTCTAGAGGATACTAGAGACAATTCCCACCACTGCAATGTCTCTCATTATAGCTATGCAGTGCAGGAAGGTAATCTTCCAGACTGGGAAATTTTTCCTCTTCATGATTCATTCTAAGGGTGAGTGAAAGATCACAACAAATTCCATTGCATCTACACAGGATCCCTCTACACAATAGAAACAGGTGGACACGATCGTGGAAGCATACATAGACATATGCACCATACCTGTCAAGGTGCTAGTAATTGATTGGTCAAGCATTCCATTAGTTTGATACTCGGGGTGCCTTTAACTAACAAGTCGGTATACATGCATCCCCTCATGGAAAATGAAGAAATCAAACGTTAGATTCAACAGTAAATCCAGAAAGGGCATACTTGACCTAGCTCCTCACCTTGTGGGAGTCCAATTGTGTTGGTACATAAGAAATATGGGACATGGCTACTCTATATTGATTTCAGAGCTCTAAAAAAAATCACAGTCCAAAAATCCGTACTAATCATAAGCCCCCACAGTTCATGCAAACACAAGGAAAGTTACATAATGATCGCCACCAAAATTGGTCCACATACTTGCAAAAATTCCACCTTAACATTAAATATAAGAAGGAAAGCACCAATCAAGTCGATGATTTCCTTAGTCGACCTCTAGTAGCAGCATTGACCATGGTGCTCAACTCTTGCGGCCATAAGACCTTCAGGTGGCCTCAGCTACATGACAATGATCCTGAATTTACTCCCACCTATAAAGCACTATGTGTAGGCACACCAGTGGAAGACTTTCATCTCTAGGAAGGATTGTTATGCTACCTGGGCCATCTTTGTGTTCCTTCAAGCGAGTGTGCGAAGCTGATTTGGGAAGTGCATTACAGTCGGGTCGCAGGGCACTTTGGCACCAAAAAGACAATGGCAATATTGTAAAAGTATTTTTATTGGCCCAAGATCTGACAAGATGTCAGCAGATATATCAGATCATGCATTTCCTGTGCCATTGGTAAACTTTCCATTAAGAATCAGGGGTTGTACACCCATCTGTCTACTCCCGATGGGCTATGTGAATCCATATCCTTGTATTACATGTCAGGACTACCTTCAACCAAGCGTAGTAATGACTATGTGTTTTTGGTCATGGATCACTTCTCTAAGATGGTCATTTTGACAGCTTGTAAGAAGAGAATCTCCATCGAAGCCACTACTAAGCTCTTCTTTGAGCATGTTTGGGTTCATTTCGGACTGCCACAGATTATCATTTCATATCAGGAGAGCAAGTTCCTAAGCACCTTCTTTCCCTCATGCTTATGATAAATAGGCCCTTTTGACCTCTTTTTGTATTTATCTTGTCATGAATGACTGTAGTCATCACATCTCTTCTCAGAGATAAGCTACCACCATTCTAGCTGCTTTATTTTAAAGTTTGTTCTATTTCCTCCATTTAATAGAATTTGTGTTTATTGTATCACTATGTTCCTTGAAATATATCTGTGTTTGTGGTTCTATATATGTTCTTTCATTTTGTTCGCACATAAATCTGTATCATACACACATCTAGTAGGACCCATATCTAATAGATCATCGATGGCTCGCTTTGAGGATCAAAACTAGGGTTCCATCACTTAAGCACCAATCTCGAAGGATCCCATAACCACTATTGACTAAGGACATGATCTACATCCTTCGTATCATGGAGTTCAAAATAGACACATCCATGAACAAAGATATGGGAACTACCTCTAGATAGAGCCTAATGGGTTCTCTTTTAACTAAATTTCCCATGAAAAAACCTATAACGACATACTTCATTACCTCCTCAGCCTCCTTCAAACTGATATCCTTGTCGACCATCATTTCACACAATCCTTCTTCCCCCGGATACACTTATATCATTGCTTGGGATTCTATGGACATGAAACTTCCAAATATTAATCTAGTCTCATAGATTTAGCTCTAGAGAGATCACTTGCATGAGGGCTAGGATCCTCCTTACTGATTGAACACATCCTACCAGAGTCAAAACTAAGAACCTCAACTGAATCCTTTGAGAGTTGAACATAAAACTCACTTGAGCCACATAGATGGCTTTTATTTGGCTCTTCAATGATCTAATAATTAATTGAGTAAAAGCTCACTATGCATACCTACCAAAAGATCATGACAATAATTTCTGAGCAAATGTGTTGCATGGTTTCTCCCATTGCCACTTGTCATAGCATACCTAGGCTAACTCTTGAATCCTCTTCTACCCAAGCCTCATTATAAGACTTAGATTTACACATAATAAAAACTTTAACAAACTTAACAATATAAAAACTCCAACAAATCAAACAACAAGAAAAAACAAACAAATCAAATCAAACTACAAAGGACATACCGTGTTACACAACAATGCAAGTCACTTTCCTTAAGGCTCAAATACAAAACATGATCATTGTTGGCATGTTAAGTAATACAAATCATGAGGAAACACTATTGTCAGCATTTACAATATGGATAGATGGTCCATATAGACTTCTCACCTATGGATGGGGTGTGGTAGGGGCACCAAACGAGAAGTGAGCTCCTAGCTTTATATGGGCTATTATTTTTCACTCAATAGAGATATTTTATGTGCAGGTAGATAATGGGTGACTCAAAGGTGATCATTGATTGGGTCAATCACAAAGCTAGTTTACATGTGGCAATTTTGGAATGGTGGAAATTAGGAATATTATAGACACCATGTAGCCGATACATTTCCATCACGTCTCCCAGGAGTATAATTTTAACGCTGATATCCTGTCCAAAAAAGCTCTTTACACATATGAGGGCACTATCTTTTTTGAGGAATGGAGGGATTCAGAGGTGGTTACACATGGATCTATGATGCTTTATTAACCATCACATTTTTTGTTTATTTTATCGCCTAGTCCTTTATGCTATTAGGACTTGTAACTCAACTTTTATGGTGGATTTTCAACAAAACTATTAGTTCTATTCATAATTGACACAAGTTGAAGAGCTTTCTATGCAGTATGTTTGATCCTGCTTGAACTTTGAGCGTGTAGTTGACATTCAATTTACAACCTGTACAACTCATAGTGTGTCAAACAGTTGAATGTTTTGTAGAGCTTGTAATTTTTTCACTATAGATATGTTGTATTTTCAATTACGCTAGATTACCTTGTAACTTGTGAACAATAAATCGGGTTTAGATATCAACTTGTAGACTATATCAATTATATACTTTGATTAAAAAATAAATAAAAAATATCACACTTTTTATTTCTTAAAAAAAAGACAACAACCCTATAGTCTCTTCCTGTCTACCTACATATCAACCCGCACAAGACATAACCAAATTGTCAAAGGAAATTGAAGGAAATTAAAGTAAAACATGTGCGCTTACCACTAAGCGCGTCTCCCCAATGGTAATTTACACTGTGGTAGTTCTAAATCGCAGTCAAAATATTTATAAACAAATGAAGTGAAACAAAGTTGGGTACAAGTCTAATCACACAAAGATGGCACCATCAAAGTTGTCACGGTTCACTAGTCAACAAAGCTTATAGTCTGGGATTAAATTAAGAGTTCCTAATACCTATATTACTTATCTATCATTGGAAGACCATGGGGGTTTCTTGTTTATGTTACCTAAGATGGGAACATGTGGACCTTGGGGATAGAACCTATGCATTATGATGTGAGGAGGTGGGGGATAGCAAACTATGTATTATGATATCAGAAGGTGTATATTATTATAAGAGGATAATATCATTTTTATATTTAGCCTTTTTTGAGTATCCATGCATTATGGGTCTTCATGGTACTATTTGGATTTTGGGATCTATGGGTCATATAAATGTGGGGTTATTGTACTCTCTTTGTTATATCATATATTTTTAAAGAAAATAAATAGATTTCATCGACTTTTTTTAAAGTAACAAATTATGGAGGACGTACCTGAATAGTGGAATTGATATGAGAGGTTGACCATTGAAAATATGGTAGAGAGGTGCACTTATATTTTGGGTAGGATTGATATACACCGGGTTGTTGGAGAATATGTTGTTGGAATGTCTATTAAATATTCTAATAAAGTAAAGGTAAGAAGTTATTGTTGTAAAATATATAATTATTAATTGATATTAATTTTAAGGTTTTTTATATTAATATTTTTTATTTTTAACAAGAATGTACACATTTATATTTTATTAACAAAATTTTGAAATTAATATAATGTATTAAGATTTCAATTCTATATTCTAAAACTTAAATTCCAGTTAACCTTAAAGCAATTATATCAAATTGATATCAGTATATGAATCCAAAGGTAAAACACTCGTACATAGATTGCAATCCATGGATAGACATTGTACTGACGTTAGCTTTAGCTCGAGCTTTATTAGCCTCATATATATACTAGCAATTGCCCCAGAAGGTGCAAAGGAACGCCGAAAAGAAAAATAAAATAAACGGAGAGTAAAGTAAATGTGATGAAGCAAGAAAGAGAATAGTGAAATAGATGTCATGAAGAGTTCCCTCCTCGTTATTGAAATGCCATGAACAAAACAATAAAATAACAAAACAAATGGGTGCTTCAATTCACACCTAGATTCCAAGACAAATGTTTTACTATCATAGATGCAATGGACAACCTTTTACTCAAATAAAAAAATGATAAAATGCTAATGCAAATAAAGAGAATAGCACAAATTGTGCATTGAGGGTTAAGAGAGCAATACAATTAATTATCTTGACTTTCTCTTATTCATTCTTGCACCTAGATTCTCTCTAATGAGGTCATTTTTATCACACATCTAAAGAAATTTTTCTTGCACCTAGCTTGTCACAAATAAAAAATGGGAACCAAATTTGCTTCAAATGCAAGCTTAAATGCCTTCAAACTTAGAGGAGAAAGTTGCTAGATGGTCAAGAAAATAAGAGTACACGGAATCCATAAGATATTTTATGTGCCTAGAGGTATTAAAATGGTCTCCCATGTATGTAAGCATTTCTGTTTTGCTAGTTTAACTCTTCATTATAGCTGTAAAAAACAAAATTTTACTTTGTGTACAACTCTTGATTACAACTGTAAAAAACAAAATTTTACTTTGGGTACTTGAATAGTGCTGAAATTTCACATGGAGAGAAACTTTCCAAGCACTTAATATGGTTTAGATATGAAACAATCTACTCTAGAGTTGTTTATCAGTTCAGTTACTAACATCCTGGAAGCATATCTCATTAGCATAAAATGAAAAATATACATCAAGAATAAAATGTGCATCAACCTCTACCGTTAGTGCAGATAGATGAAGAACACTTAAATATGAATCATCAACCAAGAGATGAAAGCAATTACCACAATTTTGGAAGTATATCTCATTAGTATGGTAAGAATGTCACTAAATAGCACAAGATATTTCCCAAAACGTCCGAGTGACAATTTCATCACAAGATTCCGCTACAACTTGGTTGAGTGGGAACAATTCAAAACTCTAATTTTGGCTCAAACAGGAAAATATGCTTTCAAGAATAAAATATGCATCAAACTTTGTTTAGTGAAGATGACTGAACACTTGAATATGCATCAACCAAGAGATCGTCAACCTTTGTTCAATGACGATGGTTGAGGAAGACTTGAATATGCTTCAACCAAGAGATAAGGGCAATTACCAACATTCTGGAAGCATATCTCAGTAGCAGTTTTGAAAACCATAGCTACATTATCCAAATCACTAAATAACATTGAATATTTGAGAACTTTCAAGTGACAATTTCATCATAATAGATATGATTGCAACTTGGTTGATTTGCAAAACACTATTGTTGGCCAATATGAAATCCTTAAGAAATATACATATGCATTTAAAATAAGATAAGATATGTTTATTCACAAAGCAAATTTTGGCCGTGTTCTATGGCTTCCATGGTAATTGAAAGGTCATGGAGAATGTAAAATTTGCAGAGTTGCATTGCTTAGACAATCAATATAGACCTCAATGTTTTCAATTCTAACACTGATTTGAGGAAGAGGAATTTGTTTGCACATCTCAAGATAGGGAAATTTATCTTAAATTTAGACGACATGTGGACTCCACTCAATGTGAAACAATTAGGAGTAGAATTTGGTAATGAAGGAGGAAGAAAATTCGTATTCTCTACTCGCAATGGAGATTTGGTTCGAAAAATGAACACATGAATATCCATGCAATTACAACCCCTATCCCAAGAGGAAGCATGGTAGTTGTTTTGTAATATAGCTTTCAAAGACAACCATCTTCTTCCTGATTTAGAGATTATTTCCAAAGAGGTTTCCAACAAGTGTAATTTTTTTTCCCTTAGCCCTCCCTCCCTTGCCGACAGACCATTCAAGTGAAAGTCCCATTAACTTAGACAAGGCATCAATAACTCTTGAAATTATCAAGAAAAAAAAAAACATAGCAGATGTTAAATTTACACCTTAAATCCCATTATGCATCCCATATTAAAAAAAAACACCATGGACAATTGTTCTTTTATATAAAGGCTCAATTAAGCTTTAATAATACTATAGCACATAAGTAATTATTAGAGTTTTGAACACATATTTAAAACAATTCTCTACTACATCATATCATTACTCCAATATCATTTTTAAATCCAAATAATTAAGGAGAATCACCATAAAGCAATTTTGGTAGGCTTCTCCAAGTAGTAGTAAAATCCCACAAGAGCTTTGTTGCATTATCATCAAGTTAGATTTCATCTTCATCTCTCTTTTTTTATTCAATGACCTTCTCCTCTTTTGTGCCTCTCTAAATATACTTCTATACTCTCTAAGAGATCTTAAAGGTGCCTCTAACGAGAAATCTATATCAAATTCTTTAGAAAAGCTGGTAATTGCACCTTTCACCTTAGATTTGTTTGTGTCATCTTCGTATGCATTAGCGGTTTCCTCTTCTGTGATATATGGTTGTTTGTGAATATTATTTTGCTTCCATAATTATTGCTTGCACCATGAAGTAATATACTCACATGACGTTAATCAACAAAAAAATAACACAACAAGACAGGGGAAATCAAATCACATCACCACCATCTGTCATTTTATTTATGAGATCGCTAATAATTCTTCAATCACTTGTTATAGTTGACTTGATCAAATAGATCCACTATGAAAACAAGATATAACTCAAACATCTCTCCTCAACCACCTACCCTTGGGACATATCATGTACTTGGCTCACATTAAAGAGTTGAGTGATAATGGTGGAAAGTTATGTTGAAAGAGTTTATATGTCATTGCAAACAAGTCAACATAGTTTGATAAAGATGAACTCCTTACATGTCGGAGGAAAATATACTGCTTCAAAGGAATAGTTGAATCTTTTTGTGTGCCCGATGCATATGGTAGTTTGCAGATTTTAAGATTTTAATAACACATTCTAGGTCCAAAGAAATAGTCAAACATTAATTGGATATGCTAAATGCATGTTGGATTCAAGAAAATTTTGATAATAGATCCAACAAATACGTAACATAAGTTACTACATATTGCAAAATTGGAGCTCTACATGATGTCAATGTTGAGTAAGTGTCCTAAAAGAATGACTTTGGTGTCATATCTAAGTGTTCTTGCGCATAGTCAATATGTTGGAGATTAAAAAATAAAGAGTATATTTAACATTGAACAGTTTAAGAAAAACATTACATTATTTTACACTATTGATTAGTGAATATTAGTAAGAGACAACGTAAGTTAAGAAAATTTCAATGACATTGAGTTAATGGTATGAAGATTTATACAATTTCTCTCTCAAACTAATTAATTAAATATGTTTTTTGAAGTTTTATAAATACTTCAATATGTTTGCATTAATTACATGTTTTTATTGCATATTTACATATTTACATAAACTCTAATGATTAAGATGTTGACTAAGCAAACTATTACTAAAATGTTGGTGAATGATTGAAATATGTGTAATAAATATACATAAAGTTTTAAGAAGTAAAAAATTCTCTAAGGAATGGAGGTAGAGGTACATGTAGGTGGAGTTCAAAAAATTAATAGGGATAAATGTACGTGGAGTGCAAAAATTTACTAAAAATCTATGCCAATGAGAATTTTAAATTTTTATTAAAATAATTATGAAAATAATTATAAGTTTATTTGATTCACATATTTTTTCATAGTCAATTGACGATCTTAATACGATATTAACCTTAATAAATCTCATAAAAACTCTCATTGTAGATGGTAAATTTATAATAGACTATGGTAATATGCAAATACTATGGTTATGTTCTAGCC
The DNA here is from genome assembly GCA_027924585.1 of Larix kaempferi. Lineage (NCBI taxonomy): Eukaryota > Viridiplantae > Streptophyta > Pinopsida > Pinales > Pinaceae > Larix > Larix kaempferi. The sequence continues at coordinate 16,810,189 of BSBM01002204.1, read as the reverse complement.
AACTGTGTAAATATCTATAATGCAGAGATGTATGAATAGTAAGCTGCAGCAACCGTATTCGGTTGGACTTGGATGCTTAATAGTCGAATCCGACTCTCATGTTAAATGATAAATATGAATAATATATTAGATAGATGTATATAAAATTACAATAAGATGGCCTTTATAGGGCTTGAGGAAGCATAGTGAAGATTTACGCCCTTTCACTAGTAACCTAATAAACTATTAATTTATAATTAATAATATTAATTAAATATTCACAACATTGCCTTCCCCTTAGGAAAGCTTTGTCCTCAAAGCTAAGTTTTGATGATGTCGTCTTTTATTCTGGATCTGTGTCGAACTAATGACGTGAGACATGCAATTTTGATTATGTCAATTATTTCATTTTGTTTCTTTTGCTTTGGAGTCTCTATTGAATCAATTTTTGATGAAGTTTTGTTTATGTTTTTTCCGCTTTCTTGATGGTTGCTTTTAACTACTTTTGTTGTCAACTGAACAGACTTGATCAACTTGGCCATGATAAAAATTTTCATGGTGTTATTATGAATAACACTATAATTGTTCTTATTGATATTCTTCATAGTGGTCCTTGTGATGACATCTCATGTGGTTGTTATTGGTAGATTCTTGTTGATTTATTTATCTTCATTACTGTCTTTTTCTTTAGTCTCTATCATAAGTTCTTCATTACCTTTGGTACATACCGCTTTAGTCGGATAGTTAATAGCATAAATTTCTTGATTCTCGCTGCAATTTTGATCAATATCCTTACTCTCATCTTGGTTGACATAATAGTTTTTTGTATCTTCCTCTTTATCATTTTTATGTTCTTTATCTGGTTTTTCTTCAAAACTTTGAAAATCATATTTAGATTTATTTTCAAAGTCTTTGTCTTCAGACGCCTTCGGGTTGCTTTGTTGGCTTATTTTATTGAAGGTGTCATCAATAGCTTTTTGAGCCGCTTTTACAAGTGATTGTTCCATCCGATCAAACATTTCGTCCATTTTCCTATGAAATCGATTCGAGATCTCATCCCATTCGTCTTTAAATGACTTCATGGTTAATGCTAAGGTTGAGAATCAACTATTAATAATTATTATAAAATAATAACTATTATAAAATAATAACTATTATAATTATTATTTTTATTAAAAATTATAATTTGAATAGTTATTTTTTTTAATAAAAATAAATATTAACATAATAATAATTATGTAATATTTAATTCTTATGAAGGAATTAGGGTTTTAGCCCGTTGGGGGTGAATTTAGGGTTTCTACGTGGAGGGAAGGATGCATGGGCGTAAGGGAAAGAGTACGCACAAGGCATGAGGGAGAGGGAGCAACGAGCAGTCGAGAGGAGGAAGGGAACGACGTGGAGGTGGTAGCGAGTGGTGGAGGGAGGGGACGACGTGGAGGGGACATCAATGTGGAAGAGAAACGGTGAAGAGAGGAGATGTGGAGGGAATTTGCAAATGGGGAGTGCGCAGCATGAGGGAGCAAGGAGGGTGAGCAAGGAGACGAATGGAAGAGGCGGAAGAGGAGGGAAAGGAGGTGTAGGGAAAGGTAGAGGTGGTTGGCAGGAAGGGATGCTACTGGGGAGTGACTGGGATGAGAGGGAGATGGAGTGGAGGGCACGGGTTCGGAAGGATGGAGATTAGGGTTGTGGAGGAGCGTAGACGGCGTGAGGGCATGGAGGAGAGAGGAGCATGGCTTGGAGCAGGTGGGCGTTTGGAAGTAGGGAGGGATGCTGGGAGAGTTTGTAGGTGGAGAGAGGGAGGGGGATCTAGGCAGTGGCGAGGGTGTAGTAGTGGCGGCGGGGAGAAGGAGCGTTGCAGGGCGTAAAGGGAGATAGCGCGTGAATGTATTGGAGTGATGAGGAGGATCAACGAGGGGAGCATGGGTGATGGCACGGGTTGTGAGCTGGGATAGCAATGAAAGGGATGTGCATGGCGATGGGAGTGGGAGAACTGGCGTAGTGCAGTGAAGTGGAGAGATTGTTGTGGAAGATGGGTAGAGAGAAGGAGGATAGGTGAGCCGAAATCGATCTCAATAGTAGGAGGAGCCGAATCCGAGCTCAGGTTAAAGGAGCCGAATCTACCAAATGCAGCAACTGTGTTCGGTTAGATGTAGCAACATAAACATCGTATTTACTTTGAAGTAATAATGAAGATTCATTTTTGAGGATCTTGCGCTATGTGTTTCATTCTTTATTGTTGATTATGTTACTAAGTGAGCAATGCAGTTTATTTAATTATGAGATTAATGCAAGTATGATTAACAAGTACCTCGTCACAGGTTTATTGAGATTCATATTAATAAAATCTCGGAAATATCCATCTCCAACTTTGGGTTGCCCAAATGTATAATCTGCTAACAACTTCTCCATGAGCTCCATATTTTTATGTAGAAGTATTGCAGGAAACAAAATTGCCAAAGCACTACCCAAACTGTGTCCTGTCATAATGAACTTGGCATTCTTGTGTTCTTCTAGCAATGAGCTCAGCTTTCTACGTATGGCATAGGAAGCCAAAGGATTTTCCTCATATTCATGATCGTGATTCACATTTTCTCCCTTGGGCTCCAAATGGATTTCCAATATTTTTTTATTGGAGCGATCAAGCAAACTAATTGCTTCAAGGAACCCTGCGTGAATTTTTCCAATAAACGCCATTTTGTACTATGAGATGTCGAAATCTGGCATCGAGCCATCTGCATCAAATGGATATGTTCCTCTGAAAGCTACCACCACCAACTTAGCATCTATTGGTTTATCACAGAATATGAAAGCTTGGGTACTTTGCTTCTCCAAGAAATCTATGCATATATAGGAAAACATACATTACTACATTCATAAAATAAAAAATTGATAACTTCCCTCCAGAAAATGCAGTGAACGTATCCGTTCACTAAGTTAATAGTCAAATCCAAATGCAATGAACGTATCCGTTCACTAAGTTAATAGTCGAATCCGACTCTCATATTGGATAATAAGTAAGAATAATATATTAGATGATAGGATAAAAGATGATATGTTACAATGATGCCGCTGCCTTAAATATGGCTCGGGAATTTGATGTTGAGGAGACGCCTCATTTCATAACCTAACTTTAGTTAACCTAATTATTATCTTATTTTATGTTCGTAGCATTGCCACTCTCTTAGAAAGGCTTTGTCCTCAAAGCCTTATAATGTTTTTGCATCATTTTATGTGGTGTCGTAGATGATGAAACATGTCGATACGAATTGCTAAGAGTCGAACATAACTTCTGATATGTTGACGGATCAATCCATCCCAAATTGATTTGTTGTGGACTGATGGGATTCCCTACTGATGTGTTGTCAGGAGATTTGATCACATTAGTACCATTATCTTTCGACATTTCCCACTTTTTCGAATATCGGTTTTTATGGTTGGGGTGTCGATAGGGAACTTTCACAATGTCATTTTCATTTACGAATGTCATCTTTAAAGCATTGATCTGAGTTGGAGGTTGTATTTTCGTCTCTTGAGGATTTAAGTTTTTGTTCTATATCTTTTCCAACTTGTTTTCTAACTGCCTGTTATCATTTTGAAACTTCTTAATCAATTCAACTTGCGATTTTCTACCATCTTCAGATGTCTTAATTTGTTTTTTAAGATCTTCATTATGACTTCTGATACAACTATTTTCTTCCTGCTTGTCTAGAAGTTTCCCTTCAATGTCGTCCATAGATTGTTCTATCTTCCGGCTATTTTTCAACTTCTTAATTTTTGTGACTAGTATCTTGTTATGATTTCTTAGTCTAAAAATTTCTTCAACATTGTTGGATAATGCTTTATTACTCTTCGCGATCTCTGACTTATGTGTCTTTTTAGAGTCATCATTTTGTTGTTGAAGAACTTTTATCTGTTGTCGACATTGGCCGACCTCTGATTCTTGACTTTCTAATTTATGTCGTATCTGCATTAGTTCTTCATCTTTGTTGCTAACGATTTTGTTCAAGCGTATTATTTCTGCTTCGTAATTATTTATTTCCTTCTTTATATCTTGATTTCCTAACCTCTGATTGAATTTATTTTCGGCTTTTAATTCATCAATTTGCGCATACAATTTTTCTATATGCCTTTCTTGGTCAGAGATTTTTATTTCATTGTACCTTTCTTGTAATTCAATTCTTATTTCTGAACTATTATTTATGTCGCGTAATTCTTCATTGTCTTTTCGATAACGTTTTAACGTGGCTTCTAATTTTTCTCGCAAATCGGCTTCCATGGTTTCTGACTTCTTCGACGGTGGAATGATCTTCTTTGATTACTTTGATGAGTCTTTCTTAAACTTGGTCGTCTTTCTTTGACTTGACTTATCCAATGATGGATAGTCTTTGCTAGATCTTTGCTTCTTGTCTTTTTTCTTCGTTTTGTCTTCTTTGTCTTTTTCTCGATTTTGTCTTCTTCAATACTTCTTATCTCTTTTTTTTTTCAAAAATAATTATTATTTTAATAAAATAATAATAATTATTAATTATTGAATTAATAATAATATTATTAATGCTTTCATAAACTATATATATAGTTTAGTATATAGTGTTTTTTTTTTCTTCCAAAAATTAAAAATATTTAAACAAAATAATAATATTATAATGTTTTAATATTTATTTTTTTGAAAATTTGTTAGGGTTTGTGTGAGAATGGAGGCGAAGGCATGGGCAGGTGTGCGTTGGAGTATGGAAGATGGCATGGGCAGGTGTGCGTTGGAGTATGGAAGATGGCGTTGATGGGAGATACGATGTGGCAATGAGTATGCAGGTAGGAGAGGAGAAGGTAGGATTAGTGGGTGTAGAGTTGAGGGATGAGGAGCGATTGTGGGAATGGCAGGGAGCGGTGGCAGCAAGGAAGGGTGCACGAGAGAGGAGAGCGAGGTGGGGAGAAGGCATTGTAGTTCGACACAGGCAGAGCTGGTGGCCAGAGGAGGGAAACACAGGAGGGTGGCCAGGGATGGGTGCCCAGGACGACGGACGGTGGATGGGTGTTGTAGGTGGCGACTGCTATAGGTGGAGGCGAGGTGGACACAGGCACAAAGTGGCAAAGCTAGGATGGATTGAGAAAATGTGAGGAAGAAGCGGTGGTGGGGAGTTGGAATGGAGGAGCAGTGCAACGTAGAGGAGGGTTGGGAGGGGGAGGGCACGCGGGAAGGGAGGAGGGGTGGAAGGGATGAGAGAAGGGAAGCGTGGGCGTGGGGGGGTGTAGCAGGGAAGCTACAAGTGGGCAGGAAGTGGCCTGAGTTGCAGGTGCGTGGAGGATGGAGGGACGCATGCGGGAGAAGGTAGTCCTGTGGGAGGAGGACCGGTTGGTAGGAAGGAGGTGTGTCTCACTGTTATGGCCTTCCTTCCCAAGTTGGAGTCCTAAATTATATTCCAATTGTTTTTATTTTCAGGTTTTCGACGGTGACTAGCAATTCGGTCTCAATTCTGTGTAAATTTCTCCGTTTTTAATTTCTGGTTTACCTTCCTTGAATTTGGAGTGGATATTTTTTCTTTAATATAACCTTCAAATTTTGAGTGGAATAATTTTCAACGGCTGGCTGTGTTCCTTGTCGATGGTATGTTCATACAATACTTTAATTATGATTGGATAATTTAATAGTGATAATTCTTCAAGTCTTCTTGCTTTCAGTCTTCACAGATATAACCGAACCGATTTCTTTTTGGAGTGAAGTATTTCTTCTCCAACAGAATTCTGAATTTTAAATGGTCAAAGGCCTGAGTTCTTGGTAAAAACCAATGATGTAGAGAAACTCTACTGAATGGCTAAAAGCCTGAATCAGATGTCCAAGCTCTGATACCAAATGCAGTGAATGTATCCGTTCACTAAGTCAATAGTCGAATCCGAATGTAGTGAACATATCCATTCACTAAGTTAATAGTCGAATCCGACTCTCATCGTGGATAATAAGTAAGAATAATATATTAGATGATAGGATAAAAGATGATATGTTACAATGATGGCCTTGCCTTAAATATGGCTCGGGCATTTGATGTTGAGGAGACGCCTCATTTCATAACGTAACTTTAGTTAACCTAATTATTAATTATTTAATTACTATCTTATTTTATGTTCGTAGCAGAAAATTTCATGGAAATCAATACATCTGAGGCTGTTAACTGCTTACAATTGCAGCAATTGAAGAACTCCACAAAATGCATCTACAAGAAACGAAAATTGTTACAAAGAAGATTTGCGGAATGATCAATATGGTCTTCCTAGTAAAATCATTCCTATGATGTGTAATTACTAAAACTCAAATCATCCTTAAACATTAATTACCTTCCAACGTTTTGTAACCACATTCCTGATAAATAATTCGTTTTCATAGGCCGGTTTTGAATCCATAATGCAAACATCTGCACAATATCTTCCCCCTACCTGAAGCAAACTTGTTCCACTATTACAATCTCTATTGAGTACATGATGAGTGGGAGCATCTATTTCTCCTTTGTCCAAATCTAGGCCAGGATCCAAATGCCCAATGGTGCTTCTAAACGTTTCATTATTCCTCTTGGGTATGAATATGTCTCTTCCTAAACAAAACAAGGGTCCAGTTAATAATAATTAGCCAAACACCAAAACGGTTTTGTCATTAGTTGAAATGATAAACAAATTGGCTGATAGAATATTTGCACCTATGAGAACTCTGAAGGTTATTCCAATGAGTCATGTGTTATGTGAGAGCAGATTTAAAAAGAATTTGATACATAATCGGAGCCCATACATGGGTTTCACTACCAAGTGGAGAAATTTTATTAGAAGGATCGAAACCATGATGATCTAGTGGCTATATAATTTATAAGTCGGATGGGTGAGATGCTCAAGATATTCAATGAAGCGATTTTTAGTAGCTCGATGTCTCTGTATTCGCTCTCCATTACTTGGCTTTACAGATACAATCCACCCTTGGGTGTCCAAATACCCCATAATTTTCTCTGCTTTTAGCTCTTTATTTTCTTGCTCTTTGCTATCAATTTCTATCACATCAATAGTTGCAGTAGCACTTCCATTTTGGATTTTCTTTCTCTTTGCTATCAATTTCCATCACATAAATAGTTGTAGTAGTAGTTCCATTTTGGAGACAGAAACACTACACGTCCACTTGTAAGTCATGGGCCATGGCAGAAATGCAACAAAAGAACGTACATCCTATTTGATTTTTTGAGATTAGATCTAATGGAAAGGGAGAGAAAAATGACGACACATTATCTGCCAAAAATGTAACAAAAAATGACAGATTAACTTTACTTAAGGAGATCAATTGTTATCACAGTGTTGCACTCATCGATGAACCTAACCATGCAAGAACCTGTAAGCCAAATCCATTCTCACCTTATATCCAATGAGCCAAGAACAATTCTGAGATCATAGGCTAAAATAGTGTTGTACAGATGGGCATGTGCTTGAATATTTCATCTGCAAAAGAAAGAAGAAAAATATATTATTAAAGCTATTAGATAAAGAAATCATATAATGCAAATTATTTTTTGAAAGGATATGGCATGTCCACTATAAATATTAGTAATCAACTGGTTTACCCAAATAGTTTGATATTATTCTAAAGGAATTTCCCAGCTTCCCACCTTTTCATACTATAGAAGTACCAAATGGTGGCTTTTGTGATGGATATAAAGATAGTGGTGTCAACAGTCTCTAGAGCAGAAGTAAATATATACTCTTACTACTTGTATTTTCCCGTGATAGGTAAATTTTAGTTCAAACAACGAGTGTAAAAACCTTTTCAGCAGTCTAGTTATAGCCATTGATCTTATGAACTTCTTTTCCAATTCATAAAATTTTAACTTCACAAAATTGCTTTACCACCTATTCCAAAGGTTAATAAAGCCAATAGTCTTGAAATGTTTGGATAAAATACCATTTGAGTTTTGAGTCTAATTATGTAAATATAGTACTTCAGAATCCAAAGAAGGAGAATATAAATATCCTTTTGGAGTTTCAGAAACCATAATTCCCCACAAAATATATGAGTTTAACTTTATCCATTTCTTATGATGTCATTAGGAATTGTTACCTACCACTGACAAACTTGGGAAAAAAATAGACTCTCCATAAAGTCTTTCAGCAAAAACAATATTGATTTCCCTCCAATCTTTTCTATAGTTCAATGATTTTAAAGCTTTGTAGAATCTGGATAAATTTTCTCTAGCAACAAAGATAAGTTTGCATAGAAGTCTGCAGTTTTGAATTTTTGAGAGCAATTTGGATCAAAATATACTCAGAGATCTTACCTCTGTTATTCTAAAGGAGAAATTTTAATCATCTTACTCGGGTGAATGTATAATAGTTTCATTGAAATCCTTTTGCTATCAAGCAAGGCCATTGCCACACATATGCACCAAGTCTCCTTCCAAGCACTTCAAATTTAAATGCAAGTGTTCACTTACAATCAATCAACATTTTGTAATTCTTGAAGATGGTCCAAGCATCGTTGCTTTCTCAATATGTCTTGAAGCACAAGCTATTATGCCATCTCCACTATGGCATATTCCAAGCACAACTTTGTTTCACCCTAATTTATGTATTATCCTTTATCAAAACCTGTCCATATAATTTGTTTGCTTATCCATTTATTCATTGCAGTTTAAGAACTTCTCAAATGACTCCACAAAGCTACTCAGTTTATGATTTCCATTTCCTCAGTACATGCCAGGAGAAATGGATTTGCTGCAAAATTACCACTGAAATGAGAATATATGAGGATGATGAAGTGATGAGATATAAACCTAAGGTGAGAAGAAGATTAAGCAATAGAAATATTCACAAATAGTTCATACAAAGTTAAGGCATGAAGTGATAAAGTACCATTTAGATAATTGTTGACTTGCAACCAAAGTGTGTCGTATTCTTTCCCACCAAGAGAATGATATGCATTCTCATATTTAGTTGAATTTTCAACTAAATTTCACCAATAGTCCCCACAAGTACACATGCCATCTGTGAAATGATAGAATCAATTTGAATCCCTTACAATAATCTCTCGGCCAACAATCTGAGTCATGAGCTGTATGGAAGTCACCATTGACACAAAGGTTTTTAAAAATCTTGATAAGAGTACCTAGACATGTGCTTATCACACCAAAAGTAATGGCTAGCTTCTCACTATGGTGGAATATAGAGTGTTCCTTCTGCTCCTACCCCACATCATATTAGCACAAAGTTTGTGTCAGGAACATACCCCGCATATTTCATTTGACCACTCAATCTCTCTACCATTGCACATATATTTTCTTCCTATGGGTGTGACTTATATTCTGCAACAAACACATGGACATGGTTCTTGACCTCAATCCAGTTGCATTGTGGTTCCTTTTTCATTCCCCTCTCTTTCATCAATTTACTCAACTTTGCTACATCAACCCATCTTCCAACTACAACATAAATATTTGATAGTAACACATATGTTCCAGAGTCTTCTGGCTCTAACTCAAGAAGGCTTCCTACCACACATCTTCCTACCTCAATGTTGCCATAAATTCTACAGGCACCCAACAAAGTTCACCATACTTATTAATCAAGTCCTCTGCCTCATCAAGGTGTCCAACATGGCGAAGGAGGTCAACCATGCAGGCATAGTGCTCAAATCTGGGCATGACATTATGATCAACACTCATGGAATCAAAGTAGTGACGAGCTTCTTCCACGAGGCCTACATGGTTACATGTAGAAAGGACACCCACAAATGTAATATAGTTAGGTTTCATGTATTCCTCTTGCATCTTTCAAAAAAATTGGAGAGCTTCATTAGGGCCTGCAACGCTAATTACAATGGATTATAGTGCAAATACAAGTGGAATCATCTCAAGTAGTCCTACAACAAGGGCGAAGTTGCGAAGGGAGACTTCCAGGTTTCTGTTCTATAAGTGCATTGAGCGCATTGTGCACAGGGATTCTAAGAAGAAGAAGAGATGGATTTTGAGGATGATGATGTGGATAGCATCTATGAGGCAGCCTCCATTGAATCCAAGCCCAAATCGGCTTCCATGAGTGCCACTAAGGATGATGATGTGCATAAATGACCTAAGAAAAGGGTGTGACCCTCAATTCCTTTGGTTATGAGATGAAACAGAAAATGAACAATTTGGCACAGTCCATGAAGAGCATAGAGAACACTAGGACTGATAAAATGAAGAAGCTTCTTGATACCAAGCTAGAGATTACCTTAATTCTTGTCCAAAACAACAAAATGGTATTAGCCTTGCAAAATGGTATGAAGGTCCTCGTTCCTGACCATGCCTTTAAGAACTTTGTAAATAAATCAAAACCCTTGTTTAAAACCCTAGAGTAAAACCCTAGCACAAAACCCTACAACAAGTAAAAGGTGGGAAAAAAATACCTTCAACCTTGTTAGCAGTAGAAGGAAGAGCAAGTGTATTTTACTTAAAGACAGAAGAAAACCACTGCACAGTGTTGTGAGTGATCAGACGGGAGGCCGGATGGATGATCTTCGAGAACCAGGTATTATCGCTCCTTTCTATTATCAGTGGTCCTAACAGAGGTGGGAAAAAAAATACCTTCAACCTTGTTAGCAGCAGAAGGAAGAGCAGGTGTATTTTACTTAAAGACGGAAGAAAACCACTGCACAGTGTTCTGACAGGCGCATGCTTGTAATGTTTCTCGTGAGACTTGTTGAAACCCTTGAATGACTGCCAACGACCTGTGTGATGTCTCAGGATCGAATCCAGCCTTATTAGGGACCCAATATAGAGATGTTTCCAAGTAGGAGCTCTGACCTATGTGAGACGATACCACAGCCCTAAAAATATGTGACCAGAACCTTTCGCAAGGAAAAACCCTAGTTATTAACAATTCGAGGAAGTGATGAAGGAGACTCCGCCATAGCCGCAACGATCAACTCTGTATTGTGGTGTATAATCATTGTTTATCACTACCGGAGCTTGGAGGGTCTGGGGTTGAAGTTCTTCGTCACTGGAGGTCGTTGGTAGAGAAAATGAAAAGAAATCCTAGTGACATGTCATGTAGTTTAACTAAAGCCTCGATTATTTTGTGGAGGCCAAATGCAGGGCCCCTCCTCTAGGGTCTTTCCTGTTTAACCTAAAACTCAACCACTTGATACAAAAAAAATTAGAAAGCATAATGACTGGATAAATAAACTAAATAAATGAATAAACTAGCAAATTAAAACAAACCATAACCATAACCAGCAAAGCTCGTTTAACCATAGGCGAAGCAACCGTTAGCTCCGCCACCCAACCATAGGCTCATGCGTTCAGTCGCATGGCCTCCCCTGAGCTTTGGGTCGTAGAGCTCACACACGTTTTTCAGAAATCCAGCTTGGGTTTCCCCTCCCCCCAGGATTTCTTAGCCAAATCCTTTAAATAGCAGCAAGTCTTTGAGGCACTCGAAAATTATGACAATCGTCCAAATTATGGGGCCTTTTTCCCTTCCCAATGTCTTCCTTATAAAGGAAAACCTCCTGCAACACATGTCGCTTCATGCACAATTATATAATTATTTTTAAATTTTAAAAGAAAACATTCACCCATCCAAGTGTCAGCTTTTCTAGGAGATGCACCTAAATCCCTAGGTTTCCTCAAGTCTGTCCCCCAGATACTTTAGTTAACTCCTAGCTTTTAGTTGACTAGGTGTCTAATCTTAGGATTCTATTTTGCTCCTAAATAATGATTTCTATTATTTTAAATGCTCAACAAAAATAACTATTCATGTGCAAATGCCTAAAATATTTTTATGCATTTGCCAAGTAATAATCTAGAGTTAATCTTATAAGTTTTTAAGCAGTTAAATTTAACAATCAAACTCACTAGGATCACGGTGCCGCGCCGTTGGGCTCCTGGTTCCTTATCTTTAATTATCTGACATGGAACCACTCCGTCGGGTCCAGTCATCCATGGTTTCCATTCCTTGGCATGGTACCGCATCGTTGGGTCCTTGCGTCCACTCTTTCATTTCTCGACAGGGTACCGCATCGTCGGGCTTTTCTGCCACCATCTTTCCGTTTTGACTTGCGGGAACTCTGATAGGGATTTTAGGAATCATTACCATCCATCCTCCGTCTACATGCTATCTAGGGACTAATGGCGCTGAGGAGTGATTCCGTTCTCACTGCGCGCCCCTCAACTCGTACGTGACCAGCTCCGTCGTGGCCTACCTCGTACACCCTCACGCATTCCTCTTGAGCAAGCAGATCAGTGCTTATTTGCTCATGCGTGGTATTCTTGTCGGAAGTCGACATCGTCTTCGCTCCCCCTATGTGTGATTTACCCGTACTCTACGACCCTTCATATTCCTTTGTGTGTACTTTGGTGAACCGTTTCACCTGTCGCTACACACATTTTTCACAAACATAAATCATTATTTTATTGATTTACAATCAATCGTAATCATAAATATACTCAAAATAAAATCAAAGGATTATTTTATTAATGTTTCAAACAGTCGGGTCACTAAGCAAGTGCCCTCAATGTCTACAGTAGTCTAGGGGCACTACATACACCCCTACTTACTTAGAACTTCATCCCGAAGTTCAGAATAAATGCGGAAAGCTATGACGCATCTCAGTTGCATCCTCCCAAGTCACAAAGCTAGGGTTGTAGCTGTCCTACTATACTTTGACTTGACCAATCAAGGTTAAGCATTTAAGCAAGAACTGATCAATCAATTATCCCAGTCCACACATATAATTCAATTCATTAATTCATTTATCAACTATAGTCATGCACATCATCAGGTGATTCTCCCTTATTAAGACACATCCTAACTCGAAGGGCCACTTTATTGAAGTCTGTTCCGCCGGGTCACTCGACAGGTGCTCTTAAAGTCCATATTCATTTTAGGGGCATTACACCAAAGCCCGAACGCGTGACCACCGATCCACCATTGTTGTCTTCAATGATCTACAAATATGTGCGAGTGGAAGCCCAACATGGTTTTCAAAAGGAAACTATTGGATGAAATGTTGAATGCTTGTGATGAAGTAAGACGCCAAAATAGGAGACTGACCGCTAAAAATAGCAGGAGGACATGATATTAACCGTCAAAAGCTGAGTGAATTTGGCGTGAACGCACGTGTCGTGATTTCATTCATTTTATAGATGAAGAATCTATGAACAGGAGCATGGATCATCGTTGCAGAAAGAACGCCTTCAACGTAATTATTATGGTTGCTTTACCTAGTGAATTAGTTCTCAATCTTCCTTTGAGCTAATTACTTACCTGGGTAGGCTTTTAGTTTTGTACAGTTGACTTTATTTAAGAAGGTAAGATACAAAGTTGATGTGATAATTTAAAGATTGATTTTTGGGAGCACGTTAATAAGTCAATGGGATATCATGTTAATAAGTTAATGGGATATCATGTTAATTGGGTCTAGCTCAATTGATGTGGGATAGAGTGGTATCCTTACCATACAAGTTATATTTAAATAAGTGACATGTTGAGCTCATAATGAGAATGTTGTTGTAATGATTTCAAGCTTTGTTGTTATCTTGACATTATGCCTTAAAGAATTTGGGGTTTACTTTGGAAACTGTAAAACCCCAATTTTGACCCTTATGAAATATTGGCTTTTAATGTAAATATTGTATACATGATGCGAGGTATGTTTCCCTAGCGTGGATCTCATGGCTAAGGCCCCGCTAGTGTATGTTCGGATTCTATTTACAATGGACAAGCATTTGATATTTTGTTACCCATGTGCTATTAAGCCATGGAATATTGTAAATGATGTAAATATTTGATATTGCAATAAAATACCAAAACTGGCTATGGAAGTAACGAATGAAAAGGGACCATGTGTATTCCACCAGGGAGTAGTGAGGGGGTTGTGGGGATGAACCATATGCTTCCAAATGTCATCTTGTGAACCCATTTGACTTTCCTTGCTGACATTTAATTCTATTGTAAGGAAGTTGTTGAAGAATTCAGTCCATGGCTTCAATGGAGCATGGGCAACCCATAAATTCGTATGGCAGGTATGGGATCTATATTTCTTGTACCACAAGTCACTCTACCTCATGAGAATGGGTTCTTCCTCATTCCCATTCCATGGTTGAAGATCCCAGCATCAGTTTTCATCCATTACGAAATCCCAGCAGTGAGAAAAAAATAGAAATCGCAACTATGAAGGAACCCACGTTTTGAAGTGCCATAAACGCCCAGAATTTGTATTTGACAATGAAATCCAATGGGGGATCCACAAATATGAACCTTGGGGCGGATTTGAGAGTATTAGAAACCCCAAAATCCATAGAAAAACCCAGTTTTTATAGCCCAGAAATCCAGTGACGGGATTGAGTTATTAGATGACAGAATTGTGAGAAATCCAAGTGTGAATGTTTGAACAAAGGTTGGGCTGCTTGATAAACCCAGTGAAGGCTAGAATCTCAAGGAATTAGCAGCTGGACCTTTCTATGCCCACCCTGAAGAGCACCAGAGGGAAGGGATGCCTGAGGGACTGTGCAACAGAGAAGGGGACCTTCCTTGTGTTGGGTGTGGTAGGTATTGTGGGTGCCATGACTGTTGAGTTTAGTTGAGATGCCTGTAGCTCTGTGGTTGAGCTCACTGGCTTAGCATCCTCCTCCTTTGTCTTTTGTATGCTTGATAAACCCAACTGTGTGTTGGCTTAGCATAACTGTTGAGTGAAACCATGGCTGTGAGTGAGCCTATCTAGTTCCTCCTTAATGGATGCACAACCCAGCTTGGGGGTGATCTCTCAGCTGAAAAAATATAGGCTAGACAAAGATCTATGGTTGGGTGGAACGTTGCTCTCACATAGCCAGTTGTTTAGACAACTTCATCTTAAAGATAAGTGTTCTCTATGGTTTAAATTATATGATCAATATGTGTTCCGTTCTTAATGTTAATTGTCCATGTTAATGAAATGAAATGATTATCTTAATAAAATTGACATGAAGTCTGTGCATAGCATGAGAACGAGATTGACTTCTCCGCATGTGGAACCATCTTATGCTTGTGATAGATATGCTGATGCATTACTGTTGTGTGTGTGTAAATATGATTTAATTCCGTTGTGTTTATATTGAGTATGTATTTGCACACAGAAGTTTTATTTATCCATGAATTTATTAGTAATGTATGGGGCTGAGATTGCCAATAAACCTGGTATGTTGGTCATGTTTCCTTCCTGACACCGGATTGATAGAAGGGGACGTTACAGATACCATCCTCAAAATGAGGGAAGTGCCAGGAGTTTTCCCAAACATTATAATCTGGAGAAAATAAAAAAAATGACATAATAACATATACCTTCACTCAAATACTATAATTAAATTTATTTGTAGTAATTTTCCTTAAGAAAAAACATTAAAAAATCTATAACAACAAATGCATTCTTTAATTTCATCTATTACAACTTTTACAATAAAAATTATTATTATATTTTTCTCTTTATGTCAACTCAACTAATATTGTATGCGGAATTTGATTAGTATATGATGAGTTTGTAATGTAAAATTTTATGTTAGTTGCACTTTGAACTTGAATAATTATCATGGCAACACTACATTTTAATTACTAAATCACAAAGAAATCGATACTACACTTTGAAGTAAGTTAAACTCTATATGATTTGCACTTAAAATATGGCGATTTTTTTGGCCAAAATCCGATTGAAATTGCTGAAATGGTAATTTTGGGTTGTTGAAATTGCATAATCGAGATGCCTCAAGGGTATTTGAAAACGTTGAATTCATTTATGCAGTCAAAATTGCAATTTGAACACTCAAAATCGCAATTTCAACAACAAATCACATCATTGGATTTCAATAAAAAATACAAAAAAAATACAAATCATCTAGTATTGAGCTTACTCCCTACACTTTGATCACTATTACACATGCCAAAAATAAAAATGCTTACCATCTCTTTCTCAATCTTTTATACTGACCATATTTACACTTAAATCTCATTTTGTATTTGTATGTTTTCATCAATGGTTTTAGCCTTCATCACATAGACCCTTCCCTCGCTCACAAACATAGATTTGAAAACATATATATTTCCTTCATAATATGTTTATTTAGTTTTAAAAGTTGGTATTGATTTCCATATTTAGATTATTTTCAGGTCTCTTATCTTATTCTTAAAAAAACAGAAACACAGTTACATCTTGTTGACTGATCAAAGAGCACATAGTATCAAATCCCTTTTACAATCTAGATTTTAGGTCTTAAACTTGTATTACTCATTTTTCTTTACCACGTATCATAATATTATTATTTTTTTAAAGAATAAGTATAACAACATGGTCAGAGTTTGGCAACATTTTATTTTAAAATATGTTTTTTTATATTATTCAAATGGTGATTCTGAATTTATAAATAGATTCTGCGCCCTCGAAAACTCTAGGACACTCATATTCAAAGAATTTAAATATTGTTAATTGGGATTTTAGAAATTTTCCACTGGAATCTGTGAAAATCACACTCGCACCAAAAAACAACCAAAAGTGATTGAAAACATCACACATTTAAACTCCGCGTTTTTCTAATTCTTCCTTTTTAGATTTTTTTAATTAAAAAACACTCAAATATGTAATATAAGTTTTTGATGATGTATTACTTATTTTTTTCTAATCGCACATAATAAGAAGAGAGACTAATGTTATTTTTCTTTAAATTATTATCCAAATTCAATCTTGTATTTTTGTAAGTTCATTCCTTATCTTTGTCTTTATATACTTAGCAATAAATGAGAAATGCTACCGAATTTAACCATAACACTCCAAACAAAGCATGCAACTTAATTTAGGATTGTTACATGGAAGTGTGTAGAGATGCAAAGACAAGAAGGTATTTAGCTTCCATTTTCACTCTGAATTTATATTATAATTTTATTTATTTAACAATTAATTTCTGCAATTTGGGAAATATAAGTCGAGTGGATTGAGATTTGTACTTGACTTCATCATTTTAAGACTATAAAAATTGTAAAAATGGAACTTTAGTGGAAGATCCTAAATTCTATTTTGTGAAGTAAGAGAATAAGGATTTTATTGAATGAAGAGAGATCCACCTTGAGAGATAACAACTCTTGGGTTGATCATCTCTCGCTAGCCAACCAAACCAAAACTTCATTGATAATGATATTAGTTATTAATTATTTGATTTATTAAAAAAGATGGATTTGTTTTTGTTTTTGAGTTTTTCCAATTTTTAAAATTAACATCATTCATTTATTGGTAAGCTAGAATTGTTACTGACATTAGGGTTGTGAATTGTGTTTATTGTTATCTTTGAATTTCTTATATAGTTATGAAGATATCACATTTTCAAAGGATTAAGCATATCAAAGATAATATCACCTTCTCCTCTTAGTCATTAACTAGTGCTTCACACTTAGAAACATCATAAAAAAATATTTGGGACAATAAAAACGAAGAATTATGGTGTCATTTTGTCAATTCCAAAAAAGGTTTTTAGCATTATTTCAAGGGGGAAACTATGTGAGAAGATGATATAAATGAGGCTTTGAATGGTTGGAGGGTATAAATACACAAGCTATATGAGCAACTATAGGCTAAATTTAGAATTAATGAGAGTTTTTCCAGAGAGATTCAACAATGACATCATGGTGAAACATGATTTCCCCTACTCTCATTCACAATTCATTTTTTACATAGAAAAACTAGAGGAATGGATAAACATGAAAGGTGGGGGAGGAATAAACATAGTGGGGATTATCATGGAGATCTTGTTGCATATAGACGATGTGACATTAATAACTAAAACATTATGCAATCTACATGATCATCAAGAGGCCTTGAAGTCATGTTGCACAACGGTTGGGAAGAACCTACATATGGGGAGAACTAAGAAATCAATTAAAAAAGAAAAAAATTATGACAAATCGGCTTTGGAGGCTAGGCAATAGAGGTAAACCAAAACTATAAACATTTGGGATTAGATTTCAATGAGAAGCTAAGGATGGATTGAGGTATGAGTAAAAATATACAAGGAGAGTGGAAAGCATTCTTCTTATTGCAAAATAAATGTAGAACAATTGAGTTTTGAGATTGGAAAATGATACACTCCCACTTTCAAAACACTCATAATGCCAATACTATTTTCATGGATGTGAAGTATGGGGAGAAAGAATATCCAAAAACAAATGAAACCAAATACAAAAAACATCTAATAACTTGTTTTCTAAGAATAAAAACCAACACTCCTTATGAGATACTCCTAGATGAAACAAGTCTATACCCAATAGAATTGAAATCACTAAAAAGTTGATATTGTATAGATATAAAATGTTAACATGGAAAACAATAAGATTCCAATTAAAATCAGCCAAGTTAGGCTAACAAGGAGGAAACATGGAACTCATAGTGCATAAAATCATTTGAAGAGTGGAATATTGAAGAAGAAAGGTGTTGAATGGATAAAAAGATGTTGAAAATTCATGTGCAATAATGATATAGAAAGGGAAAATGGAGAAAACATGCCAACATGAAATAACAATACAACTTTAACATACAAGTGGGGATTAAAGTGTAAAACTTAAATCCCATATAACACAACTAATAACCATCTCACACAAGTTGATATGTGAAAGAGAAAGATGGGAATAACCCAAGAATACACGACATGAAAGGTTATGTAGAGTATGCGGAAATGGAGAGGTATAATTTGAGCAACATTTACTCCTACATTGTGGCATACTTATAAATAAAGGATATGTTGAATTCCATATTCGATACTAGGAATCAATATTTTAGGAAGATCTTCAAAGAGGTACAACAAGGTTGGTTGAGAAAATGATGTATGCAAGATGCAAATGGTTGAGTGTAGAGTCAACAAGGAAACTATCCCTTGATGTAGAGCAAAGGGGACCAAAGTCACTTGAGTGGACTAGCCCATAATTTGGGTTGGACAATATTCCACTAGCTCAAGTTATCGTAATTTCTTGCTTTATTCTATTGGAAAATGGTGCACATAATGGAAATTACGTGGTCTCATAGGATATTTAGTCTCATGGATGTTTTAATGAAATTAATTGGACTAAGTTATCTAGTATACAAACTAAACCATTTTTCCACTGAAATTATTCCCCAAACTTTGAGATAGTTTAGTTTCAGAAACTTAAAACACTATTCCTCCACAAATAAAACAGGAATTTTGTTAGATAAGTTAGAGTTCTACTTGATTGATCAGAACTTTGACCATAGAAATTTTCCCTTGAGGGTTTTTGTCATGTCCCCTCCCGTCGATCCGATGCAAGGAAGGGAACATGATTAACATTCTGAGATTATTTGGAAAACTCAACCCCATTCATGAATAAAAAATTCATAATAAATAAAAATTCATGCATGTAGAATCACAGGAGAATAAACACAGGAGAATAAAAACATTATCCACACACAATTGCATCATTCATTCAACATATCAATAACAATCATCAAATTAAAACATTGCAGAACACATAATAGACATAATTTAAACCACATAGAATACTTATCTTTAAGATGATGTTGTCCAAGCAACTGGTTATGCGAGAGCAATGTTCCACCCAACCATAGGTATCTTTCTAGCCTATATTCTTTCAGCCGAGAGACCACCCCTGAGTCGGGTTGTGTATCCACTAAGGAGGAACTAAATAGGATCACTCATAGCCATGGTTTCACACAAACAATCATGCTAAGCCAACACACATTTGGGTTTATCAAGCATGCAAAAGACAAAGGAGGAGGATGCTAATCCAGTGAGCTCAACCAAAAAGCTACAGGCATCTCAAGCTAAACTCAACAACCTTACCACCCACAATACCTACCACACCCAACACAAGGAAGGTCCCCTTCTTTGCTGCACAGTCCCTCAGGTGCCCCTTCCATCCAGTGCTCTTCAGGGTGGGGATAGAAAGGTCCAAGGTGATAAATCCTTGAGATTCTAGCCTTCACTGGGTTTGTCAAGCAATTCCAACCTTTGTTCTATCTTCTTCTCTGTCATTCATGCTTAGATTTTCTCAATTCTATGGCCAAATGACTTTGTCCTGTAATTGGATTTCCGGGCTATCATATTGGGGTTTTCCTATGGATTTATGGGAATCTGACACTCTCAAATTCACCCCAAGGTCCAGGTCTATGGATCCCCCATTGGATTTTACTGTCCACACAAATTTTTGGGCATTTTTGGCACTTCAAAATGTGGCTTAATTCAGAGTTGTGATTTCTGGTTTTTCTCACTGTTGGGCATGTGTAATGGATGAAAATTGATGCTCTGATCACCAACAATGGAATGAAAATGAGGAAAAATGAATTCCCATGAGGTAGAGTGACTTGTGGGTCAAGGAAACAGAGCCCATACCATGCCATACGAATTTATGGGCTACCCATGCTCCATTGAAGCCATGGACTATTTTCTTCAACGACTTCCTTACAACATAATTAAATGTCAGCAAGGAAAGTCAAATGGATTCTCAAGATGACATTTGGAAGCATATGGTTCATCCCCACAACCCCCTCACCACTCCCTAGTGGATACACATGGGCCCCCCTCTTATTAGTTGCTTCCATAGCAATTTTTTGGTATTTTTATTGCAATATTAATATCTACATCATTTTACAATGTTCCATGGCTTAATAGCACATGGATGACGTAATATCAAATCTTTGCCTTTTTAAATAAAATCTGAGCATCCACTAGTGAGGCCTTGGCCTTCAGCTCCACACTAGGGAAACATACATCGCATATATACAATATTTACATTAAAAACCAATATATCCTAAGGATCAAAATGGGGTATTACAGTTTTGGCCCATTTTAAAATAACCAGGATTATCAAATTTTTGAAAAAAAGAGTAGGTCAAAGTGAAACTTTACCTTAATAGAAAAAATAAAAATAAAAACCTTACATAAAATGTTGAGTTTATCCACTTATTAACTCCCTACAAATATATCTATCTATCTATTATAATCAATTAATTAAACCATCAATCATATCAACAAATACATCTTAAATAAAACCATATAGTTTACATAAATTAATCATAAATAAATTTATATAATAATATATAATTATTCTACAAAATATTCATAAGATGTTGTTTTTATCTAATAACTAACCTGCTCATTCATACATATGTGTGTCTTGCATATCTTATAGTTAGTTAAATATGTGTGTGGTGCATATCTTATAATTAGTTGGGTTATGGTGCAGTGGTATATGAATGCTCGCCATAACTAATTTCTATTATATTCTTAATGTAATTTATATGGCACATTGCTCCAACTTTGCTTTTTTTATGTAAGAATCGCCAATTCTAAAAAAAAATTACCTCAATTTATTTTAGTTAAACATGGGAAAACCTTTAGTGAAACATTGAAAAACTTTTGTTTAACTTTATTGGATATATTCACATAATTTTTAAAAAAAAATTATGCGAATATTACGATTTTATAATAACTTTGATGTTCAGAAGTTTTATTTTCATAACACAAATATAACAACAATTAAAAGTTGTTGAAAAGTATGAAGGAATCAAATAGTTTTATTATCCATACGAAGGAATCAAATAGTCTTATGTACTACCAAGGATAAGAAAGAAGTAGAAAGTTTGAAGACCTATCACACTTTATTATGTCCATGACATATATGATTCGGGATGTTGGATTAGTTTGTAGGTTTTTCGAAAATTTCATGGATGCTTAAAGTTGGAACTATGGTTTAAAATATTTTTATTTTTTGGTTTTTTAAAATTTATGTTTATCTCATTTTTTATTGGTCCCGTGCAGGTGACGTCAGCCTAGGGTCTTCTGCCCCAGGCCCCGACAGCGAGCCCCGTCAACAGACGTACTAAAGGGTCAGTTGATTGACAAGTTTTAATGGGAGACGCGATCGTGACAGTTTTTAATATTTCACCTCTTTAATGGCACCGTCATCGTATTTATCACCATTGGACTGGGTATTTTCCCAATAGCTCTTTGCAATCGTAGGGTTACTACGGGTCTTTTCTCCTGGCAGAGTTATGCAGTTTGGGTGGTATGTTGGCTCATCGAATTAAATGCTTTTATCTTGGTTATTATACAGTCTCCATTCAGTTCATACACATATGTACTAACATTCAGCTCATACACAGATGATGTACTAACATATGTTGTAATGTGTATGCAGAGAGGATTAAACCATGGCTTATCTGTGGAGAAAAGGCTTTGAAGGGACTTCTAGGTTTTGGGCTGGCCTGTTAGTCCAATTCATCAAACCTTGTTTTGATCTGCACAAAATATATATGGTGAGTTTCTCTCTCAACCATTTACTCCTCTATGTGCCATGATATCTAGGGTAGACACATGGGTCTCTCTACTTTTCCACGCGTATGAGACTCTCCTCAGCTCAACTCACAGGCTCTAGCTAGTCGCGATGGAGGTTACACTTATTCAACATTCATGTCTTACTCTTGGTCAATAGTAGTTTATTTTCTGAATCTCTAATATATATATGTAACTCGTTCTCTGGTGTTGGTTTGCAGGGCGCATAGGAAGGGCAAGGGAAAGGGAAGGATCATTGTCAGGATCAGGTAGAGGACGATTAATGGCTCCCTATCCCTCTACCTCAATTCTGTCTTGACCAAGGAACCATTCTACGGGCCAGTATTTCCTTTGATCCAGGTAAGATCAGTAATGTCTCCTACTTGTACAGATCAATACATTCATAATTTTTTGTTATTAGATCTCTCGTTTAGAGGAAAGCACGTATCCATTTAAATGATGTATTGTTGCAGGCGACTTGGCCTCAGATTCTTATCATGAGGAGAGAGATGACCAAGGGTCCCAACCCAAAGAGAATCGTGACCCGATGATGGATATGATGGATAAAAACAATGCCACGAAATCATGGCTTGGGCCCCCTTTTCTAAGGTTAAAGAAAAATATCTCTTCTTATGTTAGATTAGTTTAGTTCTGCTCTTGCACTTACGTATGCACAGTTTGAATCTCATCCTTATTCATTCAATTCTCGTACATATATATTCAAATACTGTTTATTGATGAGATATGATTTGAGTGTAAGTAGATCACTTTATTGCGATCTCTCACCTTCCCATTTGTCACGATTTAGTGCACAAGGCATAGATCTATCCTTGGCACGGTGCTATCCTTGTCACGATTATTTTATTTTGTTATATTTGAATGGAGTTTGTGCATCAGAATTATTCCACTCCAGGAATTCTTAGGGTTTAATTTCCCATTTTCGGCATAAATTTTGAATCTACTAATTCTGCATATGTTAGGGTTTTACATTTAAACTACTTTTGAAAGTAAGTAACCCTTTATGTTTTAAAATTTGCAGCAATTTCATGGGTGGTTTGCAAACAAGGCTCGGCCAAAGCCACTAAGTCCAACACGGTATGCATGTTATTTATTCAACTCCATTTCAGGCAAACAGGCTAATTTGGGCGGTAGCTACTTGCACACATTTACTTAATGTGAAAAATAAAATTGAATGGAGAAAAAAAACTATCTATTGCTTTTCTGGTCATTGCACAACTTTAAACTTGTACACAACCTAGCTTCAATTTTAATGGACAAATAAATAAGATATCATTCATCTGTTTGCATTGATGTTTACAGTTTGTAGATGGTTTTTATTTATTTTTTGGAACATCTTTGAAAAGTAGAATTTTTTTCTTTTCTATTAAGATATAAATATATTTAGTTGTCAATTTTTAAAATTTTTTATTTGTTTTCTTTTACTGAAAATGTTTTTTATTTTTTTTGAAACACATTTGAAAAATATAATCTTTTTCTTTTCTATGAAATAAATATATTTAATTGACAATTTTCTTTAAATTTTATTTTTTTCTTAATTGTTTTATCTTTTTTCTATGAAGATGTTTTTTGTTATTTTTTTTAAACACCTTTGAAATACATTTTTTTTTTCTTTTCTATAAAGATATAAATATATTTAATTGACAAGTTTTTAAAATTCAAATTATTGAAAAAGACATTTTTTCCAGAATTTGAATTTAAAAAATCCTAAAGAAGCATTTCCATTCCTTTCAAAAGCATAGCGTGCTTAGTGATTTGTTTCAATATCCATATCGTTATGAATGCCTTGGAAGAGGTAATGGTTTTGTGCATAGTGATTTGTTTGAATCTCCATATTGTTATGAATGCATTGAAAGAGGTAATGGTTTCATGGATTTTGTTTCAATTTCATATACGGTTATGAGTGGCATGGTTTTCATTATAAACTCTTTTTCCTAAATTTTTGTTTATTTAATTGTAAAAAAGCATTTTCATTCCTATGAAAGCATACCAAGATTAGTGATTTGTTTTCATCATCATATTGTTATCTTATAATTTGTTCTTTTTATAATTTGCTCTTTGAAAATAAAGAACAAGTAGATATTTAAGAAAATAACATTGTACATTTGGATGTAAACAAGGTCACAATATTTTTTTTATGTTTGGTAAACGTGATGATAATGTTGAATTCTTTTATTTGAGTCCTTGAGGGACTTTTGGGAAATGTTGGAAGGCTTTATAAGGATGGGACATTAAGAAAAGTTGTGAAAAATCCAAATAGTCCATATAAGTATAAGATAAAACGGTATTTAAAATTTATAAAATTATAGAAAGTTTTGTTTTATTATCGTATTTTTTTTATTTTATTAGGTTTTTAAACAAAATTTAAGTTTCTTTATTGACTACATCCAATATTCTTGTTGTCATTTCTAATAGTGCACACTATTATAAATAATTATGTGTAGGATTCTTGTTATTAGATATTGATCTAGTAAAAAAACACAAGTATGAACCGTTATGAACAAATATCATTACTCAAATTGTTTATGTTGATATAGAATAGAGAATTCAAGAAAATAGACAAGGTGGCAATGTCAGGGACATTGCCACCTCGTGGCTCTTGTTTTATAAATCAATTGGGACTTTTTTCTTAGTGAAGAAATCACACTTTAAGGGTATAAGATCATGGAATGCCTTTAGTCTCACATACATAATACAATGTTATTGTCAGATTCCTTATGTATTGCAAATCTATTGAAAAACATAAACTAAATGAGAAAAATTCTCCCTTGAACTAGGACCATTTATCAAGTACATTATAAATGTCCCTTTGAAATAGGAAAAAGATTTAATATAAGTATAGGAAAAGGATGTATGGTTTCCTATGGTTTGATGGAGCTCCTAACATGGAAGCATTAAATTGACAAGACCCAGATAAAATCAATGTTGCAAAGAGTTTCTTCGACAAATATGTTACTGCAAGGAATCAAAGAGAAAATCATGACATGTAGATTCATATGCATCAATCCATTGAGGATGACTCTTGCTTTCTAGATACAAAAGATATATTTTCATCCAATCAATTTCATGAATATGAACAACTCTTAAACCGAGTACACAAACATATAAAGTACACCAGAAAATCATGTCTACATAGAAAATGGACTACACTTGAATGTAGATATAAATTCCCTTGGAATGTACAACATGAATCATCACTCTACATTGATGAAAATGGTCAAAAAACATATCACCCAACACACAATGAGGCTCATCTAAACATCCATAATCCTATCATACTTCAAACATGGCGAGCAAATGTGGATTTCCAACAAGTGCTCTCATATTATGCAATCTTGGAATTAGCCAAATATGCTTCCAAAGTAGAGGGAACATCAGAGAACTACCATCATATGCTAACTAGAATCTCAGGTACATCATGTCCATAGAGCTTAGCCTCATATGCCTACCGTCCTTTGCACTCAAAATCAATTGTTGACCAAGACATCAGTGCTCAAGCAACTTGCCATATGTTGCAAAAATTACCCCTTGTCACATGCAATTGGTCCTTCACCAAACTATACGTTGGTCGCCAAACATTCTGTCACGTATCTCCCAACTCAGTCAATTGCTTATCTGGCTCCAGTGTCCTAGATTCCTACTTGCAAAACCCTCCAACTTTGGACCCTTTTTGTCTTATAGACCTTGCACAACAATGGTCATATAACCAAGGACACAAAACTGAAAAGTGGAAGAAGAGAACTGTCCCTGCAATCGTTCATGTCTAGCTGCACTACTTCAATTCCAACCAAAGATTCCAACACCTTTCTTAAATTCTGTGGGAGTGAGATACTTTTATATAAGTCCTTTCGTTCCTTCACTAAATACATATTCCTTACAAAACATGACATTCTGTCAAATTGGGAGCACATATGAAATACCTACTGTGCATGGCATGTTGACCGCATCCCTACACCCACTCCCAATGAGACAACATATGGAGATGAGGATACCAGTCATAACATACATCCCGACATGTAGATGAATGAATGGAAAGTTTTTTCAAGATTAGTCCTTGCAGGCAATATCCACATTAATGAGCTTGACATGCTTGGCTTCCAAGATTTTGACACCAACCATAAATGTAATTGTCCAGAAGTATCAACATATACATTGGAGACTTCACCAAACTACATTGACTACAGCCGAAGGAGTGGAGAAGTAATAAAAGATAACACTCCCCTTCCTACTTCCACAAATACATTATCTCACAATCAACAACTTGCATTTGACATAGTCCTCAACATTCACAATTACAAGGAACTAAAGAGCCATTGAAGACGACCATACAAGGAACTATAGGCATAGGTAAATCATACCTTATAAGCACCATAAAAAAAACATTGTCTTCTCAAGCAACCTCTGGCCATATCCCATTATTGCTCCTTTACCCTATCGGAGTTGCAACTTTTAAGATACATGCAAGGGTCTAAATTCCTATAAAGTACATGAATCCTTTACAAGGACATGCCCTATCAGTGTTCCAAGAAGAGTTGAAACATATTCAATACATTCTCATTGAATGGACCTAAATTGTTTGTGCAGATTGAGTGTCGCTTGCATAAGTGTTTTATAGAACAAAACTATTTCTCATTCGACTACTGTTCAATAATTCTTGTCAATGATTTGGGCCAACTCCCACCTATGATGGCCAAGCCTCTATATGCAGGAGAAACTATGGGGAAGTGTTTGTGTACAAAATTTACCCCTGCCATCATTTTGGAAAAAGTCTTCTATCAAAGGGGCACTGATGCCAACCAAATTCATTTTCGGAAACTGTTAACAAACATCCACAATACTACACCAACCTTGGAAGACTAGAGCCTCCTCCAGTCTAGGAATAAAAGATTCTTGTCAACAGAGGAGCGTTCAAACTTTGACAGAACAATCCATCTCTTTGCAACAAACATTCTTGCAAACATTCATAACAAATACATGCTCCAAGCATTGGTTATGGCTATTGCACAATCTGTCATAGATTACACCAATGGTTCAGATTCATAGCAAGCTGATGACCATCAACTAGAGAAATAAATATTGCTATGTGAGGGGCAGTGATTAATGCTATCTTGCAATTTATGGGTCCAATAAGGACTAGTAAATGGTGTACTTGGAGTGGTCATGCAAATTTTATACACAACTGGATCTAGCCCTCCTAAGTTGGCATCCTATGTTGTTGTGGCATTTGATAAATAGATTATCCCTCCATGGGACCAATGTCAACCAAAGCATGTATTGTTTCCAACTATAAATCAAAGTAACAAGAAACAAATCCCCCCCAAGATGGCATGGCCATTGACTATCCATAAATCCCATGGATTGACATAATTAACAAGGTCAACCATTGACATTGGTAACACTGAATGCCAATGCTTGACCTTCACGGCAATGCCATGCACTACAACATTAGGAGGAATGTGAATTGCACCATCATTCTTCTTCGACCGCTATGCAAAGATGAAATACAATTCATATGTCACACTTGAAAAAAAAAAAAGAGGCATGCCTTCATTCACTGTCCCTTTTCACACTTAAAATTGCATCCCTCAATCCCTGCACTCCCCTGACCAAATGACAATACCAATGTTGATTGCCAATATAATTAGATTCAAGCTTCGTAATTACCTAGCCCTTGATTGTTTTACTCACATATGTATACTTTGTTGTATGACAAATTAATATACAATTAATTTTATTTTCCATTGATTACATGAGTTTCTATTTATTCCTTATTAGTACTTGCAACATAGTTTTCCTTTCAATTTCATCGACTACTATCCCTACCATATATTAGCTAGACTTACTTTCAAACACATAAAATTATATTACCTACATACACAACTTTCTCTCATTTTATAACATATTGAAGTTCTTTTCAATGTTTCATTTCCCTGCTTTGAGAGTATGCTAATTTAACCTTATATAACTTAAGGAAATGGTGAAAGGAAATTACCTATCATCCCATTAGTCTACCACTAGGTGCATATTTTTTATTTATTAGAAATCAACAAGGTAGGTGGAATTAAAATATTCATATACAAATCATTTGGGGTTAAAGTGAGGGTGACGATGGTCCCACAACACTCACAAACGGGCATCATCCACTTAACAAAAAAATTTGATTACATGATAATTATTATTATATACACACAACTTTTCGAAAACAATTGATTATTGACATTTGTATTACTATGGTCCATAGTTTTAAATAAATAATCGTGAGTTGATATTGATTTCTATGGTACAAACTTTAATACACTCATAATATTTTGAAGCTCTTAGTTTGGCCAAATATATAGGCAATTATATATTAAAAAATCATTTCATAATCCATAACTTTTACAACAAAGAAACACAACTTTCTTCAGTGATTGAGCTTATAAGCCATTGTACTAATAATAACTTTGGTTCAAGCCTTCTAAGGAAAAATTGAAGATGATGTGAAAGATAACTTAATCTACTTTTAAAATGTTTCAGTCATGGTCCCAAATAAGTTGTAAAGTGTTTGCTTCTAATAAGATGAGCATTATATTCCTACTACTCTTTCTCATAGTTATTAGGCACCATACATTCATTTTGGATTAAATTAGGGTTTCCAATGTGGTGGCTTATCTTAGAAGGAAAGTTTTCGATGGGAAGAAGGATGGTTTATGTTAACTAGGCCATGGATTCTCTATAAGAGATGTTTAAGAATAATTAGATCGGTTATATGATGTGGATAAAGTTTTACATTAACCTGTTGGAGGGAGGTGTAACTAAATTATGTAAACAACAATTCAATTCCCCTAATTTAGAAAAAGCACTATAAACTTATAGAAAGGTATAATTTTCACTATCATCTAACTACAATTTTGACAATAAAAATCAATCCTCCAACTTTGTTTGTTGAATCCTTGTGCTTAACTCTCTTCTCTTTGAGAAGGTCTATACACCATGTTCCTTTTTCATTGAGAAGGTTAGGTTTTTCCAACATTTTGTTTTGTTTCTTTTCAATTCTAGTGATATCTATCATTTTTTAAATTTTTTATAATGTTCATTCCATGCCTAAAGTTGGATTTTTTCCTACAGTAGTTTTTTTTTGAAATTTTGTCGTATTTATGTTACACCTCTGTGGTTAAGATGAATTCAATCATATCTAGTTATATCACTTCACGCTTCAATTCAATATTTTTATTGATCAAGTTTGGTTCTATGACATTTGTAAGCATCAAGGTCAAGTCTTTGAAGCTTTAATGTTACGTACACTTCATGGGTTTGACACAGATTATTTCAAGAAAATTTTACACTATTGATCATGGTTGGGTATCATAGTCTAGTGAGGTTCGGACAAAGATTGTATAGATTTTTCAATAAAGGCTACATGAATACAGTGATGGTTGAATTACAACAAAAGGCATGTAAGGATTCTTTGGATAACTTATCATCATTAAGTTGAAGATTTAATTTTCTATTGTATTGGGAATGCAATACTTCAATTTTTCCCTAGAAT
Source organism: Larix kaempferi (assembly GCA_027924585.1). Lineage (NCBI taxonomy): Eukaryota > Viridiplantae > Streptophyta > Pinopsida > Pinales > Pinaceae > Larix > Larix kaempferi. The sequence goes on along the minus strand of BSBM01002204.1, from coordinate 16,780,351 downwards.
GTAAATGTGCTTGTAATTATCCAATGGCTAGAAGTTGGACATATATGGTCTAGGATGACCAAATATATTGTAATGATGTACATTTAACTATATTATAAAAAACATGACAGTTGCAAACAAAGAGGGACAAAAAATAGATGGGGGGCTATGATTCCATTAGTAGGGGAAGTGGAAGGGGGCTAAGGGGAGAGGACCTTATTGAGTTATTAACCTAAGCCCTTAGGCCTTGTGTAACACCCCATGTTTTACTGTAGAATGTAATTATGATGGAAATGGCTAGAAGCCAAACATGAATGCTCCACTGTGACCAAAATAATGTAATTATGTACATTTTATATTTAATATAAAAACAAACGATTGTTGTAGACCAAGAGGGACAAAGAAGAGATGGGGGGATATTATTCCACAAGTGGGGGAGTGAGAGAGAGTTAGAAGAGAAATGACCCTAGTGACTTATCATTTAAGTCTCTACATTTATTTACTCCTTTTTATCCTATGTTTTATTGACTCCTCTTTATTAAAGTTCATTAACCATAACCTTGGGTTAATTATCCTAAGCATGGGATTAGAAGGGAAAAAGGTATCCAAACCCAGGTATGGCAAGTTTCTATTTCCTATAATCCTTGGTGCCACTTGGCTAGTTCTCCACATGCATATAATTATGGAGAACTAGTCCATTTGTCCATCATTCTTATCTCCCATGAAGAAGCCATCATATGCTATCAGATCTGAACCATCAATGACCAGACCACCATCACTCGTACCATCAACCCTGTACTGTAGACTGAATTATACCGACAACAATAGATGGGATGGTGGTAGCATGAAACTTGGTACCTTCTTATGGATTGCTAGCCCCGGCTCGGGGGTGGCTCTATCAAAGATAGATATCACTTGGCAGAGTATACATCTGGGAGGAACGCCCTTGGTTTGCAGTCAATTGGCTATGTTTCTAGATAATCTCCATATGTGTATAAATGAAGGGTATTTCTTTATTTTTGTATTAATTACTGCTATCATATGATTTTAGTGCAATGGTGAATGCATTCTTATGGAAATAGTCAACAGAGATTTTATATATGTTTTATGAGTGATTATACACATAATTATCTCCATTGTAAATGTTTAATTGAAATCAATAGAAAAATGAACTTGCATATCAGAGGTGAATTTAGTCAGTAGATTCATCACCTAATGGCCCCAAAGTCACTGTGACTTCACCAAGTAAGTGAAAAATTGGTATCAGAGCCTAGGTTGCAACACTAGGACTACATGGGCCAAATTTGAATTTTACAAGCATAATTACAGGTTGCAGAGGAGGTGTATGACATCAATTACCTAAGTAAATATTGGAAAAACCATTCCTCCCTATCTTAATTCAGAGCGGTAATTAAATTAATAATCAGGTGCTTGAATGGTTGGGTTGAATTCAAACAACAATAGTGGTAAAATTTGTGAATTTTGAAAAAAAAGGAAAGTGACATGTTGCAAACAAATTGTTTGACAAATTTACTGTAGAAAATTATCAGCTTGGAGTGCTTAGATTTGGGTTTTCAAGCTATCATGGAGGCCGATAACAAATAAAATCATGATTGCAATATTCAAGGCCTAAAAATTTGAGCGAAATTCTACATCAGCATCAAAAGTTTTCAATTTTGTTAATTGACAAAGATTCGCCAGTATAAGGAAGGAGTCATGATGCACAGTTCCATTTGATTACAAAATAATTTCCAGTAATGGAAGGGGCCAATTGTAATTCGGGTTGGGCACTTATTTAGGAATAAATTGCCAAGTGTTCCTGGAGCCACCTATTTGGAAAATCGAAGTTTGAAAATTTTGGGAAATATATATGTGTGTGTGTGTGTGTGGACCCACAAGTGCCATGTGGATAGTGTGACGTGGAGGTGCAATGTGTTTTTTAGATGATGTGGATCCACCACATGGATGAGGGGTTATGACTTGGAAAACCATGCCAATCGAGTGCTAGCCTATGGCTAAGTGTTGAAGATATTAGCACTCGAGTGCTAGAATCCAATCTGGAAGTTAAGCACCTGAGTACTAGACCGATGAACCATATGATCTAGGGCTAGAAACAAGGGCTAGGGATAGAAGTTAACATTACTAATTGACGTATTTTCAATGATGATTTACCGATTATTAATTTCTTGACTGGGGAGGATACTTTTAAATAATAGACAATAGATGAGATTACACATGATGAAGACCTACAAAAAGTTTCCACCATACATCCTCAGTGTTCACTCAAAAAATATTTTAATTCGGTAAATTCTATCCCTGCATCAATACTTAGATTGGAAATTTTTTATGATCTACAAGACAAATTTAAAGGTGTTCCTAATTGCGAAACAAATAGTTCTTGCATGCGCTACGAAACCATAAATCTAGGGACTGAGGCTAATCCGCATAATGTAAATTTAGGGACAGATTGTACTCAAACAGAAAAATTAGCCTTTGTAAAATTATTTAAAGAGTACAAAGAAATGTTTTCATGGGCATACAATGAATTGAATACTTTTGACCCTCAGGTGATGCAACACATCATTCCTATGAAACCTCAATCAAAACATTTTCAACAAAAGATGAGAAAAATGCATCCTATGTTAGAACCTGAAATTAAAAACTAATTGAACAAGCTTTTGGCTGCCAAGATCATCTTTCATGTACGTCACACTCAATGGGTGGCTAACCTTGTTCTGGTCAGCAAGAAAAACAAATACATTAGGCTCTGCGTTGACTTCTAGAACCTTAACCGGTCATATGAAAAAAATAACTACCTGATTCCTCCCATGTAACGAATCTTGCAAAAGGTATCTGGATATGAGATGTTGTCATTACTTAATGGTTTTTCAGGTTACAATCAAGTTCTGGTCTCATAGGTAGATCAATTGAAGACCACCTTTAAAACACCATGGGGAACATATATGTGTACCGGAAGATGCCATTTGGCCTGAAAAATGCAGGGGATACGTTTCAACGGGAAATGGATGTTGCATTTAGAGGTCTCATTAACCATGCAATTTTTGTCTATTTAGATGACGCAGCTATATTATCCAAGCATAGACCTGATCATATTTCACATCTTCGTAAGGTTTTTGAACGTTGCAAAAGATTTGGTATTTCCCTTAATCCTAAAAAAATGATCTGTGTCATCACTGAAGGATTCTCTTAGGCTTCGTAGTGTCAAAAGAAGGAATTATGATTGAACTAGAATGAACATAATCTATATCCAATATTTCTTACCCTCCCACCAGGAAAACAATGCAATCTTTCTTAGGAAAGATCAACATTGCGAGAAGGTTTATCCCTAGCTTTTATGAGATCATTCATCCCCTTCAAAATATGAAAAAAAAGGATGCAAATTTTACTTGGGGACACAAAGAAAAGGAGGCAATCATTAATATTAGAGAAGCAATAACAGAGGCTCCTGCACTCTTAAGCCCTGACTTTACAAAATATTTCATCCTTTACACTTTTTCCTTAGATTTAGCTTTGATGTTGTTCTTACTCAACGCAATCGTCAAGACCATGAGGTCCCTATTTCATTCATCAGCTCTAATTTCGAAGGGGTTGAACTCAATTATCATGAAGTTAACAAACATGTGTTTGTTATCTTCAAAGTGGTCAAACATTTCTGCCTTATATTTTGAAATCTAGAACAAAAATCATTGTTCCTTACCCCGCTGTCAGAAACCTATTAGTTCAGAAAGAATTAGGGGAAAAAAGGTCCCACTGGATGGCTTCCCTTCAGAAATATGATCTAGAAATTAAGCCTTCAAAGGTTGTAATGGGACAAGGCTTGTGTAAGCTTGATGCAGAATCAGCACACCTCCCGACTGACCATTCTGGTTTACAAATGGATGATTCATTATTTTGAAATTAAATCTGTTTTATTCCCAATCCCTCAAGTTCTTGGTACATTGATATCCGAATTTTTCTTGAGACAAAGAGTGCTCTAGATCATTTGGAATCAAAGAAAAAGAGAGTTGTTAGATTAAAATCAACACCATATCAGCTAATAAATAACGTCTTGTTCATAAAAAATCAGACAATGTTCTTCTCCGTTGTCTAGAAAAAGACAAGGTTGATTCAGTCCTTAATCAATTACACGTTGGTCCTGTTGGTTGCCACTTTGGAGGTGATACCACTGCACATAAGATACTCAAGGATGGATATTTTTTGCCTACATTATTCAAATATGCCCACTCGGATGTGCGGAGGTGTCAAGACTGCCAGATGGCCTCAGGTAGGGTCAAAAGGGATGTATTTCCTTTACAGTCGGTGTCCGTTGACAAACCATTTCAGCAATGGGGCCTAGATGTGGTAGAACCAATAAATAATCCACCATATTTGCAGCATAAGTATATTATCACATCTACTTATAACTTTACCCAATGGTATGAAGATTCTCCTTTACTTGTGGTGAACATGATTCAAGTAATCAATTTCTTAGAAATTCATATTATTACCATATTTAGTGTACCTGAGTCATTTGTCTTCGACAATGCATCCTACTTATCCTCTGTGAAATTGACGGACTTTGCCTTAGAAAGGGGTATTAGGATCAGGTATTCAACAAGTTACTACCCACAAGGTAATGGTTTAGTTGAATCAACCAATAAGAATGTGTTGAAGATTCTCAAAAGATCAATAGTTGAGCATCACAAAAACTGGTATACTACCTTATATCAGGCACTTTGGGATGACCGAGTTACTCCAAAGGAATCTATTGGAAATTCTCCATACTTCTTAGTATATGGTACGAAGGCTATCCTTCCGCCTAACTTATTCTTACCTTCCTTGCAGTTGGCACAGTCTGTCCAAGACACGGATTGTCCAGCTATGGAAAAGATGATCAATATGTTATTAAAACTGGAGGAATATATGGAGAAGGAAAAAAAACATTTTGCAAAACATCGGCAGATTGTTAAAGCATGGTTTGATCAGAGTCTAGTCTCTGATATATAATTCCAAGTAAGGGATTTGGTTTTAAAATGGGACAAAGCCCATGAGGATAAGGGAGAACATACGAAATTGCAACGTCTCTGGTTAGGTCCCTATGTAATTGTAGAGAAATTGGGTACAAGTACTTTTCGTTTAAAGACTTTGGAAGGACATCCTGATAAATTTCCAATCAACGGGAAGATCCTAAAAAAATACTTCCAGTGACTTCATCAATAAGAGCAGTTCTCATTGTAAATACCCTCTGTGTATATTTCCTGTGCATACTAACTTCTTTTCATTGATTATATAGTGTTTTGATTACCTTTTATCTCCACTGTTCATTGCGCTAAGAGGCGCTCTACAGCCCAGTATGAGGGAGATCTTCTAACGTGTGTGATGTAGTGTTACATCTAATAAAACGTAAAAAGTGATAATATGAGGGAGATCTTCTAACGTGTGTGATGTAGCATTACATCTAATAAAACGTAAAAAAGTGATAAGATGAGGGAGATGTTGTAACGTTTGTGATGTAACCTTTGTTACTAACAAAATAATTTAAAAAATTCATGTTAGCTCATAAAATAAAAAATTATGGAAAGTATTTAAAAAAAAGCCATGTTGGTTCATAAAATAAAATATTATGAAAAGTAATTAAAAAATAGATGTTCGTTTATGAGATCAAAACTTAAAACTTAAATCGTCTTTATTATTGTCGGCCATTAATTAAAATGTAAAAAAAGTAAAATGTAATAAATATTTTGTCGACCATTAATTAAAAGACGTGTATTTTCGATTATTGTGTATTTAGATATTATGTTTTTTTAATTAAAACATAATTAAAAAAATTCATGTCGGCTCATAAAATAAAAAATTATGGAAAGTATTTAAAAAAAATCCATGTCGGCTCATAAAATAAAATATTATGAAAACTAATTAAAAAATAGATGTTTGTTTATAAAATAAAAACTCAAAACTTGAACCCGGATCTATCAATCAAGGGAGATTAAATTTCTTGAGTTAAAATTTAAAAAAAGAAATACACCTCAAGAAATTGGATCCCTCTCGGTGCTTGATAGATACGGGTTTAAGATGGATCTATGCTGGTATGTTACACATTCAAGATAGGATAATTTTTAACATGGTCATAATTATACTTGCTTATTGACGATTAATTTTTTTTGTAACACTTATCCTGTCTGTATCCATGAAGTTTATTTTGAATATCAAACCATTTGCTGAATTTTTTGCACCAAATATGATAGAGGTTATATTAATTCAGCTGAAATAGAAAAATCATTTTTGAGAATACATGCCTTTTTCTGATTTTTGGTTTTCAGATCAGCTGGGAATTACTCTCTTAATTTCTAATTGTCAGTCCCAAATTTGGAATGCAAATTTTTAGAAAATGTATTTGTTTAAAATATCTTTTTCGGGACTTACCTCTTCCTTGTACATAGTTTGTGAGCTTGATTTTTCTATTTAGAAAGGGTAATGTAAATAAATAATAGTGCTTGACGTGCCAACTTGTTGAGATGTTTCTCAAACCTGATATCTGGAGTATATATATACATATTTAGAGGTATATTAGTAATTCCTCGTTGTATCAAATGTCCTCACCTTGTCTTAGTCTCGACTCAATCTTCAAATAGTTTCTGCAAACTTGCTGACGTAGTTCAATAAACCTTGGTTATTACCTCTAGACCTCTATATTTTAAATGGGATTTGAAAATGACAAGCTCGCCAATCAGGATGATTTCTAAGGAACCTGTACTAATTGGAGACACTAGTTATCACTAGGCCATTCATATAATTCAAGGAGTCTTATCGGACTCTACCCCATCCATCAATTGTATTGTAAATAAAGGATTTGACTAAAGGATAGGAGGTCTTTGAATAGAGATGACCTAGTCATGATCATCAACCCCATCATACTGACATCCTCAATATGGTTACCAAGCCAGGGTGATGGATCTTGGTTGAAAGACCAAGAGATAAGAGGTCTCATTACGAGCAAACATGTTCACTTCCGATGGTTCTCGTGAATGATGTTGTCAATATCTAGTTACCAAGCTAGAGCAGTAGTCTTTAGCCAGAGTTCTCACTCCTACTATTTTGTTTGTAAATAATTTTTAAAAGAGATGAAGGAGTTGATTGAGGGACAAGAGGTCTCAGAAATGATATGTCCTGCTCATGATCATGAGTATCATCTGACTGACAAATTACCATCATCCGGTCACCAAGCTGGGGTAGTGGTCCTTGATTGAATAAATTAAGGGACAGAGGGTCTCATCACAAGCCAATATGCTCACTTTTGATGGTACTTGTGAGTGACAATCTCATTATTTAGTCACCAAACTAAGGCAGTGGATTCTAATCGACCTCTTCTCTATTTCACATATAAATTTTAAAAAAGGAAACAAAATAATATATATATATCTATATATATCCATATATATATATATAAATGAATGATAAAATGTAAATAAATGCTTCGTTTCTATGGATGGAATAGTTTATCTGATATCTTCTTGAGGAGTAAGTTGCTCATATCTTTTCACTGGTGTTATATAATCATCTTAAAATCTAAGGATTTATTCTTGATTAGTTGTTTTATTGTACAATAATCAAAATTCATATTTATTTGTGAAGTTTCAAGGTAATGGTAAAGGTGATGCATCCTATCAAAATGGTGAAGCCCGATTTTCATCCTAAGGTTGGGTAGTGAAACGAGTCGGATGTTGGGAGATTTGATACTTTGAGATACTTTTTCCGTTCCTCTTTTTCATTTGTAGATATTTTCTCAAAGATAATTGGTTCGCCCAGGTATGCCACCATTTGATGGTAGCTAACAAGCCCCAAGTTTAATTTTATTCACATGCAATATATTTTCTCCAAAAGACAAGCATATGATCTAAACAACTCAGCTGTTAATTAAAGAAGGATATATTTAAGGAGTTCCTTCAAAATATTATATTCTAAAGGTACTCCCAATAAGGCAGTAATTTGAATGGAGCATTGGAAACCAATGTCAAGAACGTCACTCTGCTTAATTATTTTGTTGATTATTTACTCAAGCGTAAATTTTCCATGGTTGGATGATCATTGATTTATGTTGGGATTTTACAGCACCTAAAATATTTGGTTCAAATCAAAATATCAACCTTAGTTATACAAAGCGTGAAATTGATATTTTGTTGTAATTCAATTAATCGTTCACTCTTTGCAATGTTTATCAGCTCCTCAATTCCTATACTTTTCATAAAGTCATCTTGGTGAAGGTATTCAAATCTAAAGGTAGGTGAAATTTTATGATGGATATTAAGTTAACATCATCTCGATCTTAACTTTTTATGTTCATGTATCAATGTTTACCCTGTCTATCGATTTTTTCTATGGTGATGATGAATCTTGATCCATTATTAAACTACTTTTCCAAGGTTATTGATGATCACATATCGAATCATATATTTAATATCAAAGCTTAAGTTTCTTGGTCTAAAGTACGCATGATAATGTATTGGAAATACTTAAATTTATCCAAGATGAGTTCTTGGATTGGGCATCTTATATTATTTTGAAGTATTAATATGCTATGTCTTGGCATGATCATAGGTACCATCGCCACTTAACCTTTGCAAGTTAACAAGTGTCATGTGAAGTCCGTCATCCATATCTCCATGATTTTCAAATTAATTATGATATTTACTCTTTGTGAAAGTCGAAAACCTATGCCATCTATCAAATTACTCATTAACATTAGTCGCTAGCGTAAATCTCGAGTATTCCATGTACTGGCCCAACATGGAGGCAGTTTTGATTTTGGTAAGGGTTCAAGGTTTGGGGGAGATTTCATTTTGCTACCCCGCCGAGCCTTCGATCTTGTCTTCATCCTGCGAAATTCACCTCTATCTAATGGACCCTGTCACACGGTTTGAATTATGTGGGAATAAGTACCTAGATATTTGTGATGAATGTGTCAAGCCTGTAACACAATATGGATGGTTTCCCTTCATGCAAAATACTTCTGGGTTTTATTTTGTAGTCACGATGGCGTTTTCCTATCCTTTGATGGCACAAACACTCACATTGGTGGTATTGATCTTCACGTGACTGAAGAATTTATATCAGAATCAAATCAATTGCCTATGGACATCGAGAGGTGGTTTCATGGAGAAAACATGAAGAGTCAAGTGTGGAAACAATTCTTGGCTAAGTATAACCACCAAACTGAATCCAAGTATGGTTTCCCTTCGCGTATGATTAAGAAGTATTGGCGGGTTCTCCTGGATTGATTATGAGGTATGTTACTTGTGAAAGGAATTTTTCTTAGACCCATTATTACCATCTCAATTTATTGTTGGTTTTTAAAGGGAAATCTCGTAATGTGCTTTTTTATTTCCTCAATAGTTTTCAAAAAATGGCATATTCAGTTCAAAACAATATGATTGATAGGGAGAGAAGTATGTTCCACCATGGTTTGGTTAAAATTATCCTCTGACATAAGTTGTCTCATCTTGGTGATGATTGGGATTCATTTCTCACTTGAAATAAATTTGGGTTTAATCAAGAGTGGCCTCAGTGCAAACCGAAAACTAGACGCAAGTGTAAAGAAAATGCTATAGGTGAACCAAGCCAAGATTTTAGGGCTGATAGTGCTGGGATTGCCTCAGTTAAACCTTCTCATGAATTGAGCTCTCATGTTAAAAATGTTGCTACTCAATTAGAATCAGAGAAGCCAGTGACCTCTAATGTGAATGAGAATTTGGATTTCCATTTTTCTATTGAGACTATTAGCTGGTCTGGTCATTAGGGTCAAACTAGTAAATCCATGAGTGATAGAGTGATGGGAAGGACTACTAGCAGCGTGATTGTTTCTCTCTTGGATAGGAGAAACATATAGGATTATAATTCACCCATTGTTGAACTTAGTGATTCTAATGATGCTCAGGGAGACAAGGATTTGACTGATCAGATAAACCCTAAAGTTTTATATGACTCTACCTCTGAAACTAGAGCTAGAAATGCTCAGGATGTAGCTCACTCTATTCAATCTAATCAAGAAGTGGATCAAAATTATGATAAGGCCAATAATCTATACCAAGTACAAAATGATGAAATCATGGAGCAATCTATTAAATAAAATCAAGTCTAAAGAATTTCAACTCTTGAAATCGAACTTAAAGAAGCAAAGTTAGTTAGTGCAATTATGAAGGATGAAATTGCAGGCCTCAAGGACGAATTAGTTTCTTGGGTTGACAAATGGACATCTATGAAGAGTAGGAAGAATGAGTATAAGGCCCTTAGGAATACCCTGTTAATAAAAAATAAGAAGTTGCTTAAGAAAAATATGCTCAACAGAACAAAGATAATTAAGCTCAAGGATAATTTAACTGAAGCTAGAAGAGCCGCTCCAGTCCAATTGTCATTCAACCCTCCACGTAGGGCTTTATTTTTACAAATCATTAGCATTAAATTTTGGTCAATTTTGTTTATTTCCAATATCTATAGGATTTATGAGCGTCTTCGAATACATGTAAATTTTTTACCATTATGCATTAATCTTTGAATAAATGTGTTGTTATGAGGATACCTACAGAATCAAATATTCTGTAGGCATCCTTACATTATTTTGTTTATCTTTTACAAATGTTTAAATATTGATTACATCTCTTGATTTAATACTTGGATTGTTACAAGCCTTATCTTCAATTTTGTTACGATTACCAACTTGTTTGTTGTGTACACATAATTTCGGAGGTATCTTGGTATGCTCAGTGTTGGTGTCTTAATTCCATGCATGGTTCAGTTGTTTGTTTTTCCATCGACCTTATCTATACTCAAGCTTGTTTCCCTATATTCGCTCAACGCAGTTTCTGGAGGTGATAATGACTTTGATCAATGCATTTTACAGCCGGTATTGTCTAGTAAGTTTATTTATCCACTCATAATCTTCAATATGAAGTTGTTCCTGGAATTAGTGAGTGACAAGACGTTGTTCATAATGAGAATTGACAACTATCAAGTGTCCACATGCATAATTGAAATGAGTCTGCTTAGAGGTTTTGTTTTGAGGCCTACGTGTTTATAATAGTTTTAATGATTCATTATAATGGGGAGTTGAAGGGAATGGATATATAAGTGGAGTTTAGTCATGAGAAAGGGGTTCGAGTCTATTGTATGGGAGGAATTTTAGAACAATAAAAACTATCATTCTGATTAAGTTGTCTATTTTGGTTTAAATATGAAGGCAGTCTTTTCAAACAATGCAATATTGATATTAATATCTTGAAATTTTATTTCAATATATATATATATATTTCTAGATTTATTCTATACTTGTTTTATATCCTCCATATATATATACCAAGTTATTTTATATATATATATATATATATATATATACATATATATTATTTCTATACTTATTCTATACTTGTTTTATATCCTCCATATATATATACCGAGTTATAATGTGTGGCTTTATCTTTTGGAAACTCTAGCTAATGTGATTTTTGGATTTTTGTGTAAAAGATTTGTCCAAACGATATTATAATGATTTTTATTATTATCTTATAATTTGTTCAATTCGCTATTGCCATCATTCTGATTGTATGCTTATTTTGGTAAGCATATTCTAGAGTGTTGTTTTCTTAAATACAAGTCTAAGATTACATTATCTTTAAGAAATGTTGATTTTGTGTCTTGAATTGCATATCATGTATTACCATGTTATAGTAATTTGAGTTATTATTTCTAGAATGCATCATATTTCTCAATAGGTTATGTTTTGGTTTGGATGACATCTCTAGGATGAATCCATGTCGTGGAATATTATTAAGATTCATAATTACATTTTATTACTTACTTCCGCTCCTGGCCAGGATAGCGAGTGTATGTGTTAGGTTGCTAGAATTAGATGATCTAAAATAGTTAGTATTTAGTAACTACTAGTTTTTTTTTTTTTAGGTAGGATGGTTAGTGAACCAATTTTAGTTATATTAAGCTTTTAGTGATTAGTTTTAGCAGTAGGAAAACAGGCACATACAAAACAATACAAGACTCTCTGCTTAGAGAGCAAACCACAAAGGTAACATGACCTTAATCCTATGAAAGAAGACTACTCCAAACACAAAGAAGGATGCTTTAAGATTTTGGTGTGGGTTGTTTTTCCTTAGTTGGCCACTTGAAAGAAAATCCAACCAACAAGTATCAATCTAGATCAATGTGCCTTTTGTCTTCTTCTCTTGAACATGTCGTTGATTCTGGTTCATGGCTACAAATCAAGCTCTAGATCTAGCTCTCGCTCATGGATCTACTACTAGATTTTGTTCTATCTATGGCTCTAGATCACTTTTTCTTGCAGAGAAAAACTTTTCTCATTGACTTAGCTCTAATAAATCTCCAGATCCAAACACTTCAAACATAACTCACTCCCATATTCAGTGTGTAAGTCTCCTATATTTCCCAACTTTGAAGATAGTCCATCTTGGTAGTCAATAAATCCAAGTCAATTTTGGTCATTCTATTTTGTGATATTTTGGCGAGCATATCCCTTCACACAACAATTACACAAGAGTATACGAGGATTGTCTTCTTCCGATAGGATCAATTGCTTCCCACTATGCAAGAAAACCTCTTCTATTTGCATGTGCTTACTGGATCTTTGTCTCTTTAACAAAGTCAATTGTATGACAGGATTTTCATGCAACTACCACCTTCAATGGATCATCCAACATTTTATTTTCTTTGGTGGATGTCATGGAGTTCCAAGGGACCCCCAAGGTCATTGATCTCTGTGCACCAATCATCAACACATATCCAAGAATGGATTTTTTTGTTCCAATATTGAAAGAAACAATTGGATTGTGGCTTCCCTTGATGTTGGCCTCGTCCTATTTTCCACATCATTCATATCACTGACATTATGTGCTACTATAATTCCTTGGATAACTTTCGCTCCTTAGGATGGAGATGTAGGAAAATATTCATCCTTTTTCATTTTCACTCTCCACACTCTTCTCTTGGTTGGATGGTGGCTAGGGTACTAAACCTTTAGGTTAATTCTCCAACACTTTACTTCTAGATGTCCTCTCAACTTGTAGTAATGACAAAGGTTCTCTGGTTGGGGTTCTTGGATTGCTTTAATTCTCCATTTTCCTATGAGTTCACTAATGGTTTGGAGAATCCTTCTTATGAAATAAATATGGTTTGTCACACATGGATTGCTTCTCCAAACAAGAAGTCACATAATGAACATGCATTTGAGTACCAACAATTGGTTGTGTTATGTATTTTCCTCTTGCAACAATGACAAACATTCATCTTGTTTTTTTTTGTTTTTTTTTTGACTCATTAACTTTCCGCTTCTTCCAAGTGTTGATGTAGAATGAGTATTTAAACTCTTCTCTTTGTCTCACTTTTAAAAACCACCGCAAGAAGGATGGATAAGTGTTCCACCATCTTCAATCATTACTACTCTTCCCTTTGATGAGAAAGAAAAATATGTGACATCTTAGTTGGCCTTCACAAAATTGATCTTGGAGCTTGCGGTCTTCTCCTCTCTACCATTGAAAACAAGGCCTTCATGCTTGGCCCTTTGTTTAGCTACAATGGGGTTGAGGATGAATCACCTTCACTTGCCTAACCCTTTTCCATTATAACCCATTTTTCTTTATAGTTTCAAAACAATGCCTCTTGTATGCTTTTCAAATTCGTAACACCCCACTTTTAAACCCATGCTGTAATGATGTAAATTTTGATGATGAAATTCGTGAAGGGATGAAAAATTTGTATAATGTAAATATTAATATAAAAATATAGCTGGTTGTGGTTGAGGCAAATGCTAAAGAGAATAGGGAACTATGAATCCACTAGTTAGAAGGAAAGGGAGCTATAGATAGCATGGGGGGTTTATAACATGACCTTAGCCTAAATTTGAGCTAAAAAGTGCTTTAGCCATATTTAATCATTCTTACCTTTTTTTATTAAACTTAATCTTTAATTATGTTCGAATGATGAATTAGTGCATGGGTTTGACATGAGTCTTTTGCGAGACCACGTGTGGGAAAAGTCGGCCATGCAAGGAATTAGTGCATGGGTTTTGATGTGAGTATTTTGGGGAGAACATGTGGGGGAAAACATTGGCCATGCAACATGCAAAAAATAATTCAAGAGGCTTGGAAGCTATGGTGGATTAGTTTTGGGACATGATCCATACTGCCTAGTGGAGTGTGTGAGTTTTGGAACCAATCATTGGACCTTGATTATGAATTTTTTTTTTTATATTTGCTTGATGTATACTGCCTTTTCGTATCCATAACTATACTACTCGTGAAATGGCGAACTATATATGAAGCTTCCTTAGTGGAGTTTTTGAGAATTGGTTAACAATGTGGGTATTTCATTGTTGTTCTTTTGGAAAAGAAATTGAGGAAGAAAATGCATTGTTTGGTGTGTAATTCGTTGGTGCCAAATTCTTGAAATAGAAAGAGAACCATGTTGTTTTATGTGGATTTGGTGAGTGCCAAATTTATGAAAGAAATCTAGTGAGGACTACCCTGTTCACCTGTGTATTATCCTTTGACAATCTTGAGTATTCTCCCAGTGGATTCATAGTCTCAACTCAATGGTGGCATCTTGCTGAGAGATTTATGAGCAAGGTAGCCTACGGTTGGGTGGAGCATGCCTCACACATAAATAGTTGATCCAACTATCGATTATTCATATAAGTGCATGTTTCTATGTTTAATATATTTAGCTATTGCACATAAATTTAACACATGGAATGTTCTTTAGAATATTTAAATTCTTTTTGTTAACTCAGCTGTCATGACGAATTATGTGCTCGGCATCAATTATTGTTTATATTTATGATTTTAATGATTGGAATGATCTCTTAAGGATTTAGTTTGTGATTTGTGTTGAATATGAAGCTCGTGCTTTGGATATTCAGGTTGAATTCTATATATCAATTCATGAACAATCTCATGTATGGGTAATTATGATGAATGCATAGGAAAGCTAGCAATTGGGGTTTGTGGTATATATCAATGATGATAGTAGTTCATTGTAGCAGAAAATATTTAGTGGAATTATGTCTTTGTGTTCATGCATACTCCCTATGTGAAGCCATCAATACCTGTTAGCTTGAACTATTTCTAAAATTAACTAAGTGTTGTGAAATGTTCATGACTGAAGGTTCATTTACCAAGTAAATTGTTTTGAGATAATGTTTAATTGATATTCCAATCCCTTGCAAGAAGGTTGGATAAATTGTGTGATTAGAACCCTTATTAGGGATTTCTGTTTAAGCACAATTAAGGTAATATTATGAAAAAATTAAACGGATAATCCAATAGTTAGGGAAATTCCAAGTGTAGAGCTTGTAAATGCCTTCCATATAAAAAATTTAGGAGCACGTACATGTGCTAGCTAGCACCCTGTGAACTCCATGGCACGTGTAAATTCCTAGGTGTGGTTTAGAGTCATAAAGGGGTACGTTATAGAGTGGTATCAAAGCTGATTCTATATCTCTCGAACCTCATGGGTTACAAAAATAAAGAAAACTATCATATTGTATTTGACATGATTAAACCATACTTAAAACCATTGAATGAAAATCCCGAAGGGAAATATATATGCATGATAAAATTTAAATATGTGTATATGGATGTTTTTATTTCTAGCAAAATTGACAAATTCATTCAAACTACCAGATTAAACAGAAAGTTGTGTAGTGAAAATAGTAGATGAACTAGAACTTCCCAATCTCACCAGGGTAGTGGGGATGAGTTCCCAAAGAATCAAATCCGATGGCCATAAGACAAAGGTGGAGGAAAAGGAATTGCTCCAAACATTGAAAATTTTTAGTTTGGAAATGTAAAAATTACAAAACCTAGAGCAAGAGAACCAGGTGAATCAAGTCTTGCATACTTGTCTGCGTGTCGTCGCCATAAATGTGCAGGTCATTCTTAATGTTGAGAAGCATTTATGTCATGGATACCATATTTCTCTCTTATATGATCCCAGTGAGAGCTACATCGACGAATGGAAGCGCAAAGTCCCTCTCTCACATTGGAAGCACTTTCCTTACCAAGATACCACTTATACTGACACTTAAAACTGTCTTTCTCATGTTTGAAATATCCTTCAGAATTTCTAGGATTGTGCTATGAATAAGGCCTTGTATTACTCTTTGAGGATGATAATGGTTCTATCGTCATTATGGTGCCGAGTCTATGAATTATGAGGACACAATTAATTCCTTGGGTGGAAACATATGCACATACGTGTGAAGGGGAGGTCAATTGAATTCCCAACCATTTCGATCCTCGGAATTGAGCTACTCTTGGTCGTATCGCGATTATTCTGACAACATTTCCATGAAGTCACCCCATCCGAGAAGAGGGATGTTATTTTGAAATTAATGGATTTGAGACAAGAGATGAATTAGATATAATTCCCCTTGACTCCTATGATATTCTAATTGGGAAGGATTGGATGGAATCACATTTTTCCATTCTAGATTGACATTAAAAAACTATTATGTGTCTGGATGAGGACAAGAATCTGATTCAAATAAAGGGAATTCCAAGGCCAATATCTATTAGACAAATCTCAACCATGCAAATGAATAAGTGTATCTGAAAGGGTTGTCAGTTGTAATCAATCCATGCTAAATATATACCAACTGAAAAAAGACCATTTGTTGAAGAGTATGCAGTATTGTAGGAGTATAAAGATGTATTTCAAGATGTATCAGGGTTACCCCTAAGAGGGATATTGATTACAACTGATTTGGTACTAGGAGCGATTCCAATATCCAAAGCTCCTTATAGAATGAGCACACCTCAAACGAAGGATTTGCAGATGTGAATAGAATAATCATTGAAGAAGGGTTATATACGCCCCAGTGTATCTCAATGGGGAGTGCCTTCCCCTCTTCGTGAGAAAGAAGGATGGTTCCTTGATATTATGTGTGGATTACAAACAATTAAACAAGGATATGATTGAGAATAGGTACCCATTACCAAGGATCGATGATCTATTCGAAGATTTGCGAGGAGAAAGAGTCTTCTCAAAGATCGACTTGATATCAGGTTATCATCAAGTGTGCATTAAGGATGAATATATTAGTAAAACTGCTTTCATGACCAGGTATGGAAATTATGAATACACAGTCTTTCCTTTTGGACTAACAAATGCACCAACAACATTCAAGTTCTTGAATGGTGTATTCAAATAATTTTTGGACAAGTTTATTATTGTATTCCTGGATTTTATATTAATGTATTCCAAGTGGAGGAAGAACATGAATAACATCTAAGAGTAACCTTACAAATTCTGAGAGAGAATCAGTTGTATGCTAAGCTGAGTAAGTGTGCTTTCTATCAAAATAAGTTATTATATCTGGGTTGCATTATCTCATAAGAAGAAGTGACTGTGGACCCTGCCAAAATCAAAGCTATACAAGAATTGCACACTCCTAGAAAAGTATCCGAGGTAATACATTTCATGGGGTTGGATGGTTATTATAGAATATTTATAGAAGCTTTCTCCAAAATAGCAAATCCTATTACATCTTTACAAAAGAAGGGTGTAAAATTTGATTGGACCCAAAAATGAGAAGAATGTCTCCTACTTCTGAAAGAGTTACTCACATGTGCACTGATTTTAAATATTGTAGATCTAGATAAGGAATATGTGGCATGCACATATGCATCTCTGGAAGGACTCAATAGAGTTCTTATGCAAGAAGAACATGTGATTTGTTATAAATCACAAAAATTTATAGATCATGAAAATAATTATGCAACATGATCTAGAGCTCACTTCCATAGGACACACATTGATAACGTGGAGGCATTACCTCATGGGTAACAAATTTGAGTTGAATTGAGATCATCACAGCTTCAAGTATTTGTTTGAAAAACTCAACTTGAATGCTCGTCAAGCTAAATGGATGGAGTTCCTAAGTGAATTAAATTTTGAAATTAAACATATCAAGGGAAAATAAAATCGAGTTGCAAATGTACTTATTAGAAGAAATCAACTAATGAAGATTACAACCATCAGTAGTTGGAAAACATATTTGAAGAGTAGGTTTCTAGAAGCATTGAGTTTCGATGAGCATTATTTGAAAGTTAATACAACCTTATAGTCAGGAAGTGCGCCATCTAAATATAAGCATTATAAATTGGAGGAGAGTGGAATTCTCCTATACAACAATAAAATTTATGTACCTGAAAGGGTTGAATTGAAGAATATTATAATTCAAGAGATGCATAATGTTCCCTATGCATGCCATCTTGGCTATCCAAAAAATCTTATAGCTGTTAAGAAGGAGTATTATTGGTCGAGCATGAAGAAAGAGATAGAAAGTTTCTTTGCTTAAAGTTCCTTGAATGTCAAAGGGTGAAAACAAAGCATAGACACCTTGTAGGTCTACTTCATCCACTACCAATTCCATAATAGAAATAATTTATGGTAACCATCGATTTTATCACTAAATTACGAAGGAAATCGAAGACACATAACTCCATTATGGTGGTGGTCGATAAATTAACAAAGTATGCTCATTTTATACTTGTCCAATCAACATTTAAAGAAACAAATATTGTAGAGATCTATAAGAAGGAAGTTTCCATGTTACACGGGATTCCTAAGGCAATCATTTCAGATCGAGATTCCAAGTTCACTTTGAAGTTTTGGAAAGGTTTGTTCAAGGAATTTGGAACTAAACTAAATCTAAGCAAAAACTATCATCCACAAATGGATGGGCAGGATGAGTGGGTTAATCAAGTCATTTAAGATATGATGAGAATGTATGTAATGGAAATACCTACCAAGTGGGAAGAATATGTATATATTTGGTATATAACAACATATATCAAGCATCATTGAAGATGAGTCAGTTTGAAACCCTATATGGAAAAAGGTACAATGTTCCAGTGAATTGGGATAAGCTTGTGGAAAGGTTGATAGTGGGACCAAAAATGCTACAGGACATGGAGGAACAAGTGGCCAAAATAAAGCAAATTTTGAAGGTGTCACATGATAGACCAAAAAGTTATGCTGACAAGGGAAGAATGTATAGAGAATTCCAAGTGGGAGACTGAGTATTCTTAAAATCTAGAGGCAAGAAAAGTTCGTTAAGTTTGGGAAACTATAAGAAGTTGGAAACCAGATTTTGTGGACCATTTGAGGTCCTAAATAGTGTTGGAACATTAGAATATCATTTGGCCCTACCTCCCACTGTTAAAATGCATAACGTTTTTCACATTTCATTATTGAAGAAGTATGCATATGATCCTAATTATATACTTGATTGGTCTTTGATACAGGTAGAAACAAAGGGGGATTTGTTAGTTTTTCATCATTTAATTCAATAGATCTAGGATCTTAACTGAAGGAACAACATGTACAACATATCAAGCATAAGAGACAAGAGACAAGAGACACAAAACATTTCACCAGGGAAAACCAAGAAGGTGAAAAACCTCACAACTTCCTTAGAGATAGAATAAACATCAATACAAGGATCACCGTGATCAAAACCAAGAGATAGATATCTTCAACAGCATACTCCTCCTCCACTTGTGCACACCCTTCTCTTCTCTCACTAATGCGAAGTGAGTGAAGAATAGAATGTGTAAAATGAGAGAGACACACTCTCTATTTATACACTGACTTGACTTGCCCTTTACTCAACTAGGTCGGCCCCAACTTAAACATTTAACATAATGTTGACTGGGCCGACCCCTCTAGGGTGGTCTAATAACCCTTTGAACCACATGACTCATATAGGGCCGACCCCATCAAGGTGGTCTAATAACCCATGAATTATAAGTTACGATACTTACAATATAACTTGTGACACTTGCAAGTACACATGATGACACTTCCAATCGGAGGAATAATACATCTTCGTTGGGGATACAATAAAGTACAAATGTAATATACAAGTGAATATCTTCCAAAGTTACAAATACATCAACACTCCCTCTTAACTAGGAAGGTATTCTCTTGACACAAGTCATCAATACATATATGCACAAGTCTTCAATTCTAGAGCTGGATCATCATCACTGGATCACGGAGCATCATCGTCACTGCTGCTGCTATCTCAATCAATCTCTAATCTAATCGTCATAGGAAGTTCTACAAAGCCAACCCTTTTTTATGCTGGATGTAGGCCTAGCCTCCATGTAGGTCTTCATCATCTCTACGAGCAAGCCATCAAGTAGGTACACCTCAGGATTGATTACATTGCCTCTGCAAAACCCGCAAGATCTCCCAGGACTGATTACATTGCCTTTGCAAAACCTGCAAGAGCATCTCAGGACTGATTATATGCCTCTTTAGAACCTGTGTACCATACTATCACCTCATCATCTTCATATCATCTTCATCATCCACAAAGCACAACCCAGATGCACATCACACAACACTTACATTCACCGGCATGGGAAGACACACTTCAACCATCCGTGAAAGGATCAACACTTATATCTACGCCATGGGAAAACACACTTCAACCATGCGAGAATGGAATCACACTTATATCCATAACCATGGGAAGAGACACTTCAACCATGCTAGGAATGACACAACACTTATATCCTAGCCATGGGAAGACACACTTCAACCATGCTCAAATGGCACAACTCTTACATCAACGACCATGGGAAGACACACTTCAACCATGTCAGAATGGCCCCAGCCCTTTTATATGCACCATGGGAGGACACACCTACCACCATGTGAGAATGGCTCATGTGCATCTGTGTCTCCAGACTCATCACTTCACCTTAGAGGGAATCTCAATCTAAAGTACACCAAGCCTCTCTCTGAAGTACTCAAACTTCACTATGGCCAGCGGCTTGGTCAACACATCGGCTATCTGCTCATCTATCGCAACATACAGGAGCTTCATTGCTCCTCTCTACACCATATCCCTGATATAGTGGTATTTGATATCAATGTGCTTCGACCTGTCATGTAACACTGGGTTCTCAGACAACTTCACACAACTCTGGTTTTCACAAAAGATACATGTAGCATCCAATGGGAGATCAAATAACTCAGACAATAGCTTCCTAATCCATACTGCCTCACAACTAGCCGAACAAGATGCAACATACTCTGCTTCGGCTATACTCAGTTCCACATAGGACTGCTTCCTACTAAACCAATAGATCATATCGGATCCCATACTAAAGAAGCACCCCGAAGTGCTCTTCCGATCAATGGCACTGCCTACCCAATCTGAATCAACATAACTCTCCAGGTTAAACTTTTGATTCACATCATACTTGAGCCCATAATCAATCGTACCCTTCAAGTAACTCAGAATATTATTCACAGCAACCAGGTGAACACTTCTCAGATCCGTCAGGAACTGGCTCAATGTGTTCACCGCAAAGCAAATATCTGGTCTCATGTTTGTCAGGTACATCAAGGACCCAATCATCTAACGATACACTGTGACATCAACCGGATTAGATGAAGCATCACACAGATGTTGATGTATTTGTAACTTCAAAAGATATTCACTTGTAAATTGTATGTATTACATTTGTACTTTATTGTATCCCCAACGGAGATGTATTATTCCTTTGATTGGAAGTGTCGTCATGTGTACTTGCAAGTGTCGCAAGTTATATTGTAAGTGTTGTAACCTATACTTGATGGTTCATTATACCACCTTGTTGGGGTCGGCCTTGTATGAGTCATGTGGGTCAAAGGGTTATTGTACCACCCTATTGGGGGTTGGCCCAATCAACATTATGTTATGTGGTTAAGTTATGGCCGACCTAGTTGAGTAAAGGTCAAGTGATGTAGTGTATAAATAGAGAGTGTGTCTCTCTCATTTTACACATTCTATTGTTAACTCACTTCGCATTAGCGAGAGAAGAGGAGGATGTGCACAAGTGGACGAGGAGCACGTTGCTATAGATATCTATCTCTTGGGTTTGATCATGGTGATCATTGTATTGATGCTTATTCTATCTCTGAGGAAGTTGCAAGGTTTTTCACCTTCTTGGTTTTCCCTGGTGAAATGTTTTGTGTCTCTTGTCTCTTATGCTTGATATGTTGTACATGTTTTTCTTTCAGTTAAGATCCTACATCAGAATGTATTCAATTCTAAAAAACTAACATGGTATGAGAGCTATCCTGAAAGAAGGCATGGTATGGCATGTATGACACTTGCTGCACTTGAGAAGCTAGGGTTTGATATAGCAAAAACCAGTCATCGTAGCACTTTCGCTATAAATCCATTTTGGAAACGTTTATGAATCTAAAAGTTTTACAGGTCGAAGATAAGATCCCAATGTACCTTGTGTCCAAAGCACATCATCTAATTCACTATACGTTTTGTTTTATGGTCCGCACAATCTAGGGTTTCTGCCTCTTCCACATCTCAGTCATAAACAGGTGACCTAGGAAACAAAGGTCACAAATTGGGATAGAAAGCTCCAACTGAAATTTCATAAATGTGATAGGTAGGGCACGGACTGTACTTTCACAGGTCCAATTTTCAGAGGCCAAAATTGAACCAGTGACACGTGACACTCAGTACAAGTTCACCCTCCTGTTTTATCCCATAAACAGGTCACATTGCGACACTTGGCATAAATCTCTCTCAGAAAATAAACTTGAGGTCAGACCTATGGGGTTGGAAAGATAACAGGTCAGACTACCACAGGTCAAATTTTCAGACCTTGTAGAACTGAAATTTCAGAGTTACACCAGAAACAATCAGGTGCATATTTCTGTCAAAACATAATTGGATTTTGAGCACCTTCATTCATGGCTCCAGGAATTTAGGGTTTCGGAATGTTGGAATTTTTGAATCGGAGACCACGGCTGGATGCACCTCATCAAAATCAAAATTTAGAGACCAAGATAAAAAAAAATTTGGTTGGGCAGAAGGCCGAGCTTGATCAAACCCTAGTTCAGGACTTTGATCAGAAAAGTGGAAAATTAGGGCTTCTACAAAAGTTGGAATTTTTGAATCCTGTGACCATAGCTGGAAGCTCCTCAAGAAAATCAAAGTTCATAGCTTTGGATCAAACCTTTTGGTTTGGTGAAGCTCCAGAAAAATCAAACCCTAATTCAGGGTCCTCCCTAGTGAATCCAGAAATCTAAAAGGCAATTTTGAGGGGTGAAACTTTGCAGTTTTCAAATTCTGAGTATACCAGCTTGATCAACTCATCAAGGCGCATCTTTCTATCCTTTCAGAAGTTTGAAATTCAAAGTTTGAATTTTTAGGGTTTCTCTGACAAACCCTAATCTAACTCCAGATCCAGTTTCAACAAATAAAAGTGGATTTGGTTATTCCTAGAAGAGAATGAATTGGACACCTGCATAAGTGAAGAAGTTCCAGTTCCAAAGGGAGATAAGGCTAAGGCCTTACATAAGAAGTCTACAAGCAATCTCGACAGGTATGACTTGAGGAGATACATGTATGTTTTGAAATATGTTCATGATTAAGGTTCTGATATGTTTGTATTCATATTATTGAGGTTAGTACAATATTGATTAATTTTAGACTTGTCTTATCACCCTAGTAAAAGTATGAATGCATGTATAGGGTTATGAAATTTATGATTGTACTAATGCACCATGATGTTGTATGAGGTTGATGTTTTCCGCTAACATGTAAGGTACATCAAGAAAGACAAATCAAGTTCTAGATCAAGAACATATGACCATGGTGACATTAAGACAGACTCATGAAGCTCTACTTACAAGGTATGTATAATTTGGTTCCACAATGGTTAACTTATGAGATATGCAGGTCACTAGCACAAGTCATTTAAGAGAACAAGAAGACATCATGTGGGTATGTTAGACATAACCAACTAACATATTAATCCAGGTATGTTTTTCCTATATCAAGTTAGAATCCTACCTTGTGATAGGATCTCTTATATAAGTATACTTGGTATGATTGATAATGATTATTCATGAAGTTATAGGTTTGAGTAATCATGGGTTTAGGCATATTATGCTTCTTACTTTGATTGATGATATGACTAACCAGAAAAGTCTTATGGTCAAATAGGAATATGCATGAGTAAAAGAATTGTGATAAATTATCTGTGTATGAAATGATCTTGACCATACATGTTTAAGATTACTTAGAATCATAATGTTTTTGATAGTATTAAGATTATACTAATGAATGTATGTATGAGACCTCGAGGATAACACAATGATGATACTAGAAAGTATGCATAGTGATCAAGGATGGATATAAGTTCAAATATAGGTAATCCAGGAAGCAAAGATCAAGAGGGAGCACACTCCACTAGTTCCTGCAAGGAAGCAAATATTGAGAGGGATTCCACCCTACAACCAAACAAAGATAAGTATTTGAATTGTCATTTCTTGCATACTTGTTCATTTAAATAATATTGTTCAATGATGTTCCTAGACTTGGGGTGTGTATTATGCATATTAGAATAATTGCATTAATGAACAGTATACTACTAATATGCATGTGATGGGTAAGTGGCCTATGGCACTGTACAACATTCCATTGCTACTTATCTAGAATGAAACCTCTTTGCTGACATGTTGGGAGTTGTGCACACTCTTAACAATGTTCTGGTAGAGATTGGAAGGCATCTGAAAGTTACGGGATATGGATAAATGTTGTATTGAAGCATTGGCTAAAATAACTGCATAACTGCATTACATATTTCTTTATGTGTAAGAATTTGTTCTGAAAACTATGGGATGTTTCTAATCATTTAATTTAACTTGCTTTGTAGGAAAGATCGTATACCATCACCTACAAAAGAAGAACTACAACATTTGTTCCAGCAACAAAGCTATCTATTGAAGATATTGAAGTTCCCAGGATCCGGGATGAAGTAATGGAAGAATACCATGATCCATCGATCATGAAGAAATATTTTTGGGGTGTGGTCCCAAGACCAAATGGGAAGTCTTTTGTGACTTCCAAAGATCAAGCATGCTGCAGATAGCAACATACAGAAATACAAAGTGAGATTTTTGGCTTGTGGCTTCTCCTAGAAAAAGGGAATAGACTATGAAGAGACTTTTTCTCCTGTAGCCAGATACACTTCCATCAGATCAGTACTTGCTCTGGCTGTAGTGATGAAATGGAAGATACACCAGGTAGATGTTAAGACAACTTTCTTGAATGGTGTAGTCGAGGAGGAAGTGTATGTGGAGCAGCCACTTGGTTTTGAGACACATGATAGAGATTCATATGTGTGCAGGTTGAAGAAAGCCTTGTATGGCTTGAAGCAAGCTCCTAGGACTTGGTATGGTGTAGGATAGACATCTTTCTATCCAGTTTGGGCTTTACCAATAGTAACGTAGATTCCAACCTTTACTACAAGGTTGAGGAAGTAAATCCAGTGATACTACTCTTGTATGTGGATGACCTGTTTGTTACAGGTTATGATAGATTGACTGTCGACAAGAAGAGGAAGCTTGCTGCCAAATTCGAGATGAAGGACTTGGGGATGATGCACTACTTTCTAGGCATGGAGGTGTGGCGGAGTGTAGATGGAATCTTCCTTGGACAAGGGAAGTATGCAGTAGAGATCCTGAAGAGGTTCGGGATGATGGATTGCAAGGCCATGGCCACACCTATGGCATCGAACCTAAAGCTTCTGTGTGATGCTTCATCTGATCCGGTTGATGTTACTATATATCTTCAAATGATATGGTCCTTGATGTACCTGACGAACATGAGACCAGATATTTACTTTGCAGTGAACACATTGAGCCAATTCCTGATGGATCCCAAAGGTGTTCACCTAGTTGCTGTAAAGCATATTCTGAGGTACCTAAAGGGTAACAGTTGATTATGGGCTCAAGTATGATGCAAATTAAAATTTTAAACTGGAGGGTTATGTTGATTCGGATTGGGCAGGCAGTGCCATTGATCGGAAGAGCACTTTAGGGTGCTACTTCAATATGGGATCCGGTATGATCTCTTGGTTTAGCAGGAAGCAGTCCTGTGTGGCACTGAGTACAGCCGAAGTAGAGTATGTCGCAACTTGTTCGGCTAGTTGTGAGGAAGTATGGCTGAGGAAGCTACTATCCTGAGTTATTTGAGCTCCCATTGGATACTACTAGTATCTTTTGTGACAACTAGAGTTGTTTGAAGCTGTCTGAGAACCCCGTGTTCCATGACAGGTCGAAGCACATCGAGATCAAATATCACTATATCAGGGATATGGTGCAGAGAGGAGCAGTGAAGCTCCTGTATGTTGCGACGGACGAGCAGATAGCCGATGTGTTGACCAAGCTGCTAGCCAGAGTGAAGTTTGAGTACTTCAGAGAGAGGCTTGATGTGCTTCAGATCAAGATTCCTTCCAAGGGGAAGTGATGAGTCCGGAGACACAGATGCACATGAGCCATTCTCACATGGTGGTAGGTGTGTCCTTCCATGGTGTATATATAAGGGCTGGGGCCATTTCGACATGGTTGAAGTGTGTCTTCCCATGGTCGTTGATGTAAGAGTTGTGCCATTCGAGCATGGTTGAAGTGTGTCTTCCCATGGATGCAATATAAGTGCTGTGCCATTCGAGCATGGTTGAAGTGTGTCTTCAAATGGCTGCGATATAAGTGTTGTGCCATTCTTGCATGGTTGAAGTGTGTCTTCCAATGGTTGCGATATAAGTGTTGTGCCATTTGAGCATGGTTGAAGTATGTCTTCCCATGGCTGTGATATAAGTGCTGTGCCATACTCGCACGGTTGAAGTGTGTCTTCCCATGGTGTAGATATAAGTGTTGAGCCTTTCATGGATGGTTGAAGTGCGTCTTCCCATGTCGGTGAGTGTAAGTGCTATGTGATGTGCATATAGGTTGTTCACCATGGACGATGAGGTGAAAGTATGGTACACAGGTTTTGCAGAGGCATATAATCAGTCCTGAGATGCTCTTGCAGGTTTTGTAGAGGCAGTGTAATCAGTCCTGGGAGATCTTGCAGGTTTTGTAGAGGCAGTGTAATCACTCCTGAGGTGTACCTACTTGATGGCTCGCTCGCTGAGATGACATGATCAGTATGATCATGAGTATCGGGATGATACTCCATTTCCGTGGACAGGTTGTACAATTTCATGTAAAAGATCCTGAGAGATTCGATAGGTTGAGCTGTGTGCTCGTAATCAATCTTGGGATGCTCTTTCGAGGTTTTTCCATGACCACATGTAATATTGCCCTGGGAGATCCGATAGGTTGAGCTGTGTGCTCATAATCAGTCCTGAGATGCTCTTTCGAGGTTTTGTTGACGCACGTAATAAGTCTTGAGGATTCCACAGTATGGCCAGTGATGATGAAGACCTACAGGTGGTGGGCCTACATCCAGGATGAAAAAGGACTAGCTCTGTAGAACTTCTTCCTATGACGAGAAGAATTATGAGATAGCACTAGTGATTGAGATGACGAGTACAGCAGCAGTGATGATGATGCTTCGTGATCCAGTGATGATGATCCAGCTCTAGAATTGAAGACTTGTGCCTATATGTATTGATGACTTGTGTCAAGAGAATACCTTCCTAGTTAAGAGGGAGTGTTGATGTATTTGTAACTTCAGAAGATATTCACTTGTACATTGTATGTAATACATTTGTACTTTATTGTATCCCCAATAGAGATGTATTATTCCTCTGATTGGAAGTGTCGTCATGTGTACTTGCAAGTGTCGCAAGTTATATTGTAAGTGTTTAAACTTATACTTGATGGTTTATTAGACCACCTTGTTGGGGCCGAACCTGTATGAGTCATGCGGGTCAAAGGGTTATTAGACCACCCTACTGGGGGTCGGCCCAATCAACATTATGTTATGTGGTTAAGTTAGGGCCGACCTAGTTGAGTAAAGGTCAAGTGCTGTAGTGTATAAATAGAGAGTGTGTCTCTCTCATTTTACACATTCTATTTTTCAATAACTTAGCATTAGTGAGAGAAGAGGAGGATGCACACAAGCGGAGGAGGAGCATGCTGCTATAGATATCTATCTCTTGGGTTTGATCACGGTGATCATTGTATTGAAGCTTATTCTATCTCCGAGGAAGTTGTGGAGTTTTTCACCTTCTTGGTTTTCCCCGATGAAATGTTTTGTGTCTCTTGTCTCTTATCTCTTACGCTTGATATGCTGTACATGTTGTTCTTTCAATTAAGATCCTACATTAGAATGTATTAAATTCTGAAAAAATAACAACAGAAGCTTCAGGTTCGATTCCATAGGTGTGGCCATGGCCTTGTAGTCCATCATCCCAAACCTCTTCAGGATCTCTATTGCATACTTCCCTTGTCCAAGGAAGATCACATATGCACTCTACCACACCTCTATGCCTAGAAAGTAATGCATCATACCCAAGTCCTTCAACTCGAACTCGGCAACAAGCTTCCTCTTCATGTCAGAAATCAACCCATCCTCACTTGTAACAAACAGGTCATCCACATATAGTAGTAGTATCACCAAATTGCCTTCCTCAACCTTGTAGTAAAGGTTGGAATCCGTTTTACTCTTGGTAAAACCCAAACTGGATAGAAAGCTGTCTATCCTACCATACCAAGTCCTAGGAGCTTGCTTCAATCCATATAAGGCTTTCTTCAATATGCACACATGACTCCCTGTCATGTATCTCAAAACCAAGTGGTTTCTCCACATACACTTCCTCTTCGACTACACAATATCCATCTGGTGTATCTTCCACTTCATCACTACAGCCAGAGCAAGTATTGTTTTGATGGAAGTGTATCTGGCTACAGGAGCAAGAGCCTCTTCATAATCTATCCCTTCTTTTTGGGAGAAGCCATGAGCCACAAACCTTACGTTGTATTTCTCTATGCTACCATCTACAGCATGCTTGATCTTATAGATCCACTTGGAAGTCACAACAGACTTCCCTTCAGGTCTTGGGACCACATCCCAAACATCATTCTTCATGATCAACTGGTATTCCTTGATCATGGCATTCTTCCATTACAACATCTCGAACCCTAGGAACTTCAGATTCTTTAATATCTTCAATAGATAGTTTTCTTTGAACTTCATTGCTAGAACAAATGTTGTAGTCCTTCTTTTGTAGGTGATTGTACACGATCTTTCCTACAAGTCAAATTTAATTGCATGATTAGAAACATCTTATAGTTTTTCAAAAACACATTCTTATACATAAATACATATGTCATACAGTCATGCAATTATCTTTAGCCAATGCTTCAATAAAACATGTATCCATATCCCGTAAATTTCTAGATGCCTTCCATCTCTACCAAAAAATTTGTTAAGAGTGTGCACAACTCCCAACATGTTAGAAAAGAAGTTTCATTCTAGATAAGTAGCAATGGAATGTTGTACAGTACCATAGGCCACTTACCCATTACTTGCATATTAGTAGTATCTTGTTCATTAATGCAACTTTTCTAATATGCATAATACATATCCTAAATCTAGGAACATAAGTATGTATATGAATGGACAACATTATTTAAGTAATCATATATATAGGAAATGACAATTCAAATACTTATCTTTGTTTAGTTGTAGGGTGGACTCCCTCTCAATCTTTGCTTCCTTGAAGGAACTACTGGAGTGTGCTCCCTCTTGATCTTTGCTTCCTGGATTACCTGTTGTTGAACTTATATTCATCCTAGACCACTATGCATGCTTAAGTGTGCACTAGTGTCATCCTCAAGATCTCATACATGATCATACATCCATTAGTATAATCTCAATACTATCAAAACATTATGATAAACTTAACATGTATGGTCATGATTATTTCACGCGCAAGTAATTTATCAAGCATTAGTATTCAAGGTTTTAGGGAGGACTTCTATTACTTATGCATATTCTTATTGACCATAGGACTCTTCTGGTTAGTCATATCATCAATCAAAGTAAGAAACATAATATGCATAAATTGTTGATTACTTAAACTTCTAACTTCAAGAATAATCATTCATACAAAAGTATAAGATCCTAACACAAGGTAGGATTCTAACTTGACATAGGAAAAACATACCTGGTTATCATGTTTGCTAGTTATGTCTAACATACCCAAACAATGCCTTCTTGTTCTCTTCAATGACTTGTGCTTAGTAACCTGCATATCTCATAGGTTAAGCATTGTAGATCCAAATTATACATACCTCATAAGTAGAGCTTCTATGTGATCCATGAGTCTTTGTCTTCATGTCACCATGGTCATATGTTCTTGATCTAGAACTTTTCTTGATGTACCTTTCATGTTAGCGAACAACATCATCCTCATACAACACCACAGTGCATTAGTACAATCATAAGTGTCATAACTCTAATCAATGAATGTCTTCTATCATTCACATGCATTCATACTAGGGTGATGAGACAAGTCTAATATTAATCAAGATTGTACTAACCTCAATAATGTGAAGATAGACATATCATAAACTTAATCATGAAAAAATTTCAAAACATACCTGCATCTCTTCAAGTCATACCTATTGGGATTGCTTGTATCCTTCTCATGTAAAGCCTCAGCCTCATCTCCCTCTGGAATTGGAACTTCTTCACTTATGCAGGTGTCCAATTCATTATTTTCTAGGATTAACTCAATCCACTTTGATTTGCTGAAACTGGATCTAGAGCTAGATTAGGGCTTGTCAGAGAAACCCTAAAAATTGAAACTTTGAATTTCAAACTTCTGAATGGATGGAAAGATGTGGCTTGATGAGATGATCAAGCTGGTATACTTCAATTTTGAAAACTACAAAATTTGACCCCTCAAAATTGCCTTTGAAACTTCTGGATTCACTAGACACGACCCTGAACTAGGGTTTGATAGATCCCACCCTTCTTCCCAACCAAAAGTTTGGATCCAAAGCTCTAAACTTCAATTTTTCTGAGGAACTTCCAACCGTGGTCACAGACTTAAAAAATTTCAACTTTTGCAGAAGCCCTAATTTTCCATCTTTCCGATGAACATCCCAAACTAGGGTTTGATCAAGCCCAACCTTCTGCCCAACCAAAAAATTTGATCTTGGTCTCTAAATTTCAATTTTTATGAGGGGCATTCAGCTGTGGTCTCCGATTCCAAAAATTCCAACTTTCTCCAAAGCCCGAAATTCCCGCAGCAGAGACAAGCCAAGAATGAAGGTGCTCAGAATCCAATTCTGTTTTGACAGAAATATGCACCTTATTATTTCTGGTGCATCTCTGAAATTACGAATCCACAAGGTTTGAAACTTCTTCCTGTGGTATCCTGACTTTTCATATTTCCAACCCCACATTTCTGACCTCAATTGGATTCTCTGAGAGAGATTTATGCCAAGTGTCGCAACCTGACATGCTTATGGGATAAAACAGGAGAGCAAAGTTGTACAGAGTGACACGTGTCACTAGTTCAATTTCGGCATCTGAAAAACTTACTTGAGAAATTAAAGTCCATTATGTACCTGTCACATTTTACTAAATTTAATTTGGATCTTCCTAGCCCAAGTTGTGACCTTTTTTCCTAGGTCACCTGTTTATGACTGAGATCTGGAAGAGGTAGAAACCCTAACTTGTATGGATCATAAATCACAAAGTACAATGAATCAGATGTTGTGATTTGGACACAAGGTACATGGGGATGTTATCTACGACTTGTAGAAGTTTCAGATCCTGAAACATTTCCAAAATGGATTTATAGCGAAAGTGCTACGATGATTGGTTTTTTCTATATCAAGCCCTAGCTTCCGATTTGTCGCAAGTGCAAAAAGTCTCATAAATTCCATAGCATGCCTTCCTTTAGGCTAGCTCTGATACCATGTTAGTTTTAATAATTTAATTCAATATATATAGGATCTTAACTGAAGGAACAACATGTATAGCATATCAAGCATAAGAGACAAGAGACAAGAGACATAAAACATTTCACCGGGGAAAACCAAGAAGGTGAAAAACCCCGCAACTTCCTTAGAGATAGAATAAGCATCAATACAAGGATCACGATGATCAAACCCAAGAGATAGATATATTCAACATCATGCTCCTCCTCCACTTGTGCGCACCCTTCTCTTCTCTCACTAATGCGAAGTGAGTGAAGAATAGAATCTGTAAAATGAGAGAGACACACTCTCTATTTATACACTAACTTGACTTGCCCTTTACTCAACCAGGTCGGCCCCAACTTAACCACTTAACATAATTCTGACTAGGCCGACCCTTCTAGGGTGGTCTAATAACCCTTTGAACCACATGACTCATACTTGGCCGACCCCATCAAGGTGGTCTAATAACCCATCAAGTATAAGTTACGATACTTACAATGTAACTTGCAACACTTGCAAGTACACATGACGACACTTCCAATCAGAGGAATAATACATCTCCGTTGGGGATACAATAAAGTACAAATGTAATATACAAGTGACTATCTTCCAAAGTTACAAATACATCAACAGGATTTTAGGTTCATCTAGTTTGCATATTGGATTGAAGGATCAAGACACTTAGGAGTAGGGCCATAGGATAGGTAAAGGTCTGATGGAATCATTACAGTCCCGAATAAGCTACCTAGGAGATGGAAGAGACTATGTGGAATGAGTACCTGTACTTGTTTTAAATAATTTGAATATTTTTGAAATGTAATTTAAAAGTTTTGAAACTATCTTTGGACAATGAAACACCAAGGACGGTCTTAAATCTAAGGGGGAGGGGAATGTAACACCCTAGTATTGAACCCTTGATGTAATGATGTAAATTTTGATGATGAAATACATGAAGGGTTGAACAATTTTTATATTGAAAATATTAATATAAAAATATAGTTGGTTTTGTCTAAGCAAAACGCTGAAGAGAATAGTGGACTATGAATCCACCAGTGAGAAGGAAAGGGGGATATAGATAGCCTACGGGAGGGCAGGGTCTATAACATGACCTTAGCCTAAATTTGAGGCAAAAAGTGATTTAACCATATTCAATCATTTTTACCTTTTTGATTAACTTTAATCTTTAATTATGTGCTAATGAGGAATTAGTGCGTGGATTTGAAGCGAGTCTTTTGGAAGACCACGTGTGGAAAAAGTTGGCATGCAAGGAATTAGTGCATGGGTTTTGACATGAGTCTTTTGGGGAAACCACATGGGGAAAATGTTGGCCATGCACCATGCAAAAAGAATTCGAGAGGCATGGAAGCTATGGTGGGTCAATTTTGGGACACGATTCATACTTCCTAGTAGGGTGTGTGAGTTCTAGAACCAATTATTTGACATTGATTGTCAACTGAATTTTGATATTTGCTAGGAATTGAATTTCTTTTCGTATCCATAAATATAATGCTAGTGAAATGGAAAAATATATATGAACCTTCCTTTGTGTAATTTATGGGAATTGGTTAACAGGGTCAGTATTTCACTATTGTGATTTTAAAAAATAAATCGAGGAAGGAAATGCACTGTTTGGTGTGTACTTAGTTGGTGCCAAATTCTTGAAATATTGAGAAAGAACCATGTTGTTTTGTGTGGAAATAATGAGTTCCAAAGATATGAAAGAAACTTGGTGAGGATTACCTTGTTCACATGTTTATTATCCTTTGACAACCTTGAGTGTTCTCCGGGTGGATACATAGTCTTAGCTCAGGGGTGGAACCTTGTTGAGAGATTTATGAGCAAGGTAGCCTACGGTTGGATGGAGCATGCCTCACACATATCCAGTTTCTCCAACTATCCATTATTCATATAAGAGCTTGTTGTTCTGTTTCAACTATTTAGCTATTGTGCATGAATTTAATGGATGTAATGTTCTTTGAAATATTTAAATTATTTCCGTTTACTCATCTGGCATGTAAAATTATGTGCTCCATGTCAATTATTATTTCTATTTATGATTTTAATGATTGGAATGATATCTAAAGGATTTGGTTTATGATTTGTATTGAATATGAAGCTTGTGCTAAGGATATTCATGTTGAATTCTGTATATTAGTCCATGAACATTCTTATGTATGGGTAATTATGATGGATTTATATGAAACCTGTCTATTGCAGTATCAATGATGATAGTATTTCATTGTAGCAAAAAATATTTAGTGGAATTATGCCTTTGTGAATGCATACTCCCTATGTGAATCCATCAGTCCCTTATAGCTTGAACTATTTCTAAAATTAATTAAATGTTTTGAATTGTTCATGGATGAATGTTCAGTTACCAAGTAAATTATTTTGAGATAATGTTTAACTGATATTCCAGTCCCTTGCAAGAAGGTTGGATAAATTGTGTTATCAGAACCCTTATTAGGGATTCTCATTTAAGCAAAATTAAGGTAAACTTATAAAATAAAATAAATGAATAATCCAATAGTTAGGGAAATTCCAAGTGGAGAGATGGTAACTTCCTTCCATATAGAAATTTTAGGAGCACGTTCATGTGCTATCACCTTGCATACTCCATGGTACATGGAAATTCCTGGGTGTGGTTTAGAGTCGTAACTAGGTACATTACAAAATTCACCAGCACACTCTTGAGGAATTTCTAAAGAAGGTGAGCTTACAATGGTGGTCTTAGTCATGGACCATGATGGTTTTGATAGTGGCATTGGAAGGTGGCCTTGATTCATGGTTCTCTTTGAAAAATGCTTCTAGATTTTCCAATGCATCTTCCTTCTCTTCCATCTCTTTTTTTAGTTGCTTCTCCATTTGAGTGAGCCTATTCTCCTTATAGTTTTCCATTTGTTTGACCTTCTCTCCCAATTGCACCAACTAAACTCTACACTTGTACCACGTTTCCATGATAGTAGTGAGGAAATATTTACATTCATCAAATCTATTCTTTAGCAATGGAAACAATTTAGCAAAGGTGTCAAGTTTATTTTCCATCTCTGTCATCCTTTGGTAATACATTTGAACCTTCTCTTTCAAGTGATTTTTATCTTCTTTAAGTTGATCATTGCTAGCCTATAAGTCTTCCAACCTTCCTCTATTTTATTTAACCATGCCAGGTCTGTAAATTTTTCTTTAATTTCTGGCAACTATGTTACATTTAGGATTCAACCGCTTTGATACCATATGATCCATAAACGAGGGACTTCTAACCCACTTGCTTAACCAACATGGATACCATGTGGAAATAAAAATCTATCCTCATTTCTTAGTATCATATATAACTCTTTATTTATATGTCTTATGTTGAGGCCTCTCTTCTTAGAATGTCTCCAAGGATATCATTGTTGTATAACCTACACATAAGGAATTAAGTTTATTTTCTTCAAAACTTCATACTTCAAGTTCTGCTTCTGCTCTTGAGGTATGAGACAGAGGTTTAGCTTGTAGTGTTATGTTATTGGGTCAGGTCCTGCAAATGTTTCCAATATTGGGTGATGAGCGGTAACTTGAGATGCTTTGTGAAGTTGTGTTAAGATTCCTTCCAAATATTTCCCTTCATACTTATGCATATAAGAAGATATTTCTCCTTGGACACTCAATCATCAATCTAATGAACCTGCATGGAAGCCAATTGATGAAGGCTACTCAGTAACTTGCTTATTATGTAAACCGTGAATGGACTTCCAATAGTAATCATCAATTAATTTACCAAGCCTTCAC
Source organism: Larix kaempferi (assembly GCA_027924585.1). Lineage (NCBI taxonomy): Eukaryota > Viridiplantae > Streptophyta > Pinopsida > Pinales > Pinaceae > Larix > Larix kaempferi. The sequence goes on along the minus strand of BSBM01002204.1, from coordinate 16,744,828 downwards.
ACATTTCCCATGATTGAGATGCAAGATATATATATGTTCTACTACTTCTAGTAAAGCGTTGGGATCACACCCGAGCCTTCGATGAATTTTTTTTATGTTGGGAATGATATATTATTTTTATATGAATTGACTGGAAAACTTGAACGTCAACTTGTATTAGTTGACTGGAGTCAGAGGAAAAAACTAGTGTAAGTTTTGTTTTCCAACTGAATGGAATAGTTGTTTGGTCAAAGACAAATGACTGGTTCATAGCAAGTCGACGGAACAACCGAAAGCTCAATGGGAAATCGGCCAAAGTTGACCTAGTCAAGTTGACCAGAATAGAACAGAATAATTGAAAGTGTTTAGGAAGTTATGGATTGTCATTAATGAGTAGTTGGTTGTATTGGATCTATAAATAAGACATAATGGCTATGCATAATGTACAATACTACGAGAAGTAGTGTGTAGCATGATCATGGCGTGATGTAAGGAAGTGTGATTTGTGGTCTAGCAAGTCACGGCTATAAACACCTATTTTTTAGTGTTTGATTAATATATGAGTGAAAACTCATTGGTTTGTTGGTTTTCCTCAAGAGAGAGGTTTCCAAGGTAATATCAATGTAATGGGTTTGATGTATTGTGTATGCTATTACTTAATGTTTAATTATGCTTAACTATATAAATCAGTTTGCAAACATGTTGTAATCAATATTAAGGCCCAATAGTTGGTATCAGAGTTGTATTTCATTGTAGGTGAATTTTTGTTGCCGAGAGTTTTAGCTTGGTCCTAGATCTAGGTGAGTACCTATTACAAATGAAGAATTTCATAAAAAATGATCTATAGTTAGAATGGCTAACACATTGAGGATATAAATTGAAACTTTTAATGGTCAAAATTTTGAGCTTTGGAAGCTTAAGATGGATGATCCCCTTGTATATTGAGAACAATGGATTGTAGTTGACCCAGGAATAAATCCAATTGGCGTGTCGAAGGAATATTGGGACAATATTTACAGAAAGGAGAGGAGTACAATCCAATTTTGTTTAGTAGATTATGTATTGTTGAATGTATTAGAAGAAGACACTACAAAGAATCTATGGGAAAAGTTTCAAAAGTTCTAGCAATAGAAATCTATGCTTGTCTTCTGCCAACTTAGCCAACCCTAGGACTTCCATCATTGTGTTGGGACAGAACATCTTAACCTCTAACCGGATTTCATCCTTAAGACCACTGATAAAGCAACTCCTGTAAAATTCATCAGACAATCCTTCTATGTGATTGGCGAGTTTCTCAAATTCTGTCTGATACTCTCTCACTGTGCCAGTTTGGTGAAGTTTAGTGAGTGCTCCTGTGAAGTTGTCAAAAGCACTAGGACCAAATCGTAGGAAAAAGAGTTGGCAAAAATCTGTCCAGTTTGGCTCGGGATGAGCTTTGATGTACCAACGGTATCATTAAAGGGCTTCCTGTTTTAAATGAAAGGATGCAAGTGGAACTTTCTGGACATCAAAAGTATTATACAGACTGAAATATGGTTTTGCACAGTATATCCATCCAATTGGATCAGTTCCATTGAAGCGAGGAAAATCAAGCTTTGGCCCACGAAAATTGCTGAAAGAAGAGAACCCGGTGGCTACAAACGATTTTGGCTATCGGTTATTGTTCATGGCTGAATACTGAAGATGGAGGCTGAGAAATTTTTCATCCAGATCTTGGAGTTTGGTTTGGATGGCTGCAAGTGCTTCCTCCATGGTTTTTGCTCCTGCGCGGGTGACAACCACAACCAAGAGTTTTTTTTTTTTTTTTGGAAATGGATAGAAAAACACAAACAAAAGCTTATTTAGTAAAGGAAGATTTGGATTTGGGAAAAACTCGGATGGGTAATTGGGGTTTGACTAGGTTTTGGACACTTTCTGATGGACAGGGAAGCTAAAAATGGGGATTTCAGAGGCGGGGTGAAAGAATGAGAAAATTTGGTAGAGAGGGACAAAGAAGAAGAATTAGGAAAGGAACACGTTGGCAAAAGTTGAAGGCGTTTGGGTGAAAATTGGAGTTATGGAAAACCCTAAAAATAGACAAATGTGGGATTTCTGGTCTTGGGAAGTGGAATTTGGGATAGGGTCTTCAGGAATGAAATATGCAGAATGCGATTGCAGGGATGTCAGTGAAGTTTCAGGAAAAACAGAGTTGAAACAAGGGAGATATAGCCGGAAAAAAAAATTATACTTTTTTTTTTCCAAAAATGGATCGGCAATAGCGGCGAGGAATGGATCCACAACAAATGGATCTGCAACGGAGCGGAAGAGATTGAAAATGACTGGATCTGAAACGACGATTGGATCTGGAACGGAAGTGATCGGCAACAATTCAGCTAAAAATAGATATGGACCCCAGGTATGTGCGGATTCCTATCGATTCAGGGGATTCACTCGGCCACCAATGCTGTCTGATGGCTTGTGTATTGGGGCAGTACCCCTCACTCCATGGCTCAGGTAAAACTGATAATCGCTTTTCCACAAACGATAGCTCTTGGTTTACCTTATGGGTGGGAACTAGTCAATCAGGTAGCGGTCATTGCCCTTCTCGCTGGTAGGTCCTCTCAATGCGCCAGCTACTTCGGGGTTCCTGTGGTACTCCTCACAATGAGTTTTAGGGATTATGCCCAAGTACTTCCCACAGTTAAGTGGATAGGGGTTATCCCTAGATCCGAACTTGCAACAACGCAAAAAAAAATTTGGCAGAAATTCCACCCAACGAGCCCAAGAAAGTGCTCTAATACAAGATGTGAAGAACCTGCAATAATTAATTAATGCAAATACACGAGATATTAGAAATAATAGAACTCAGAATCACCTTTATATTGATCATGGGCCACTTCGAGGGGGCAAGCTCAATACATTTAACTTCACGGTTCCTTCAATGACCTCGACACACACTTATATACTAAGTCTATGCCCAATACTATGAGTCAAAACCATGGGACATATAATACTATGGGACGACTTACAAAGCATATGGGTCCAACAACAATATACTAACATAGTAAAGAGAAGGGTTGACATGGGTTCCTAACACTTACTGCCGAGTTCGAGATGAAGAACTTGTGGATGATGCACTATTTTCTAAGTATGGAGGTGTGGCAGAGTGCAAATTGAATCTTCCTTGGAAAAGGGAAGTATGCAGTAGAGATCCTGAAGAGGTTCGGGATGATGGACTGCAAGGCCATGGCCACACCTATGGCATCAAACCTGAAGCTTCTGTGTGATGCTTCATCTAATCCGGTTGATATCACTATGTATCGTTAGATGATTGGGTCCTTGATGTACCTGATGAACACGAGACCAGATATTTGCTTTGCGGTGAACACATTGAGCCAATTCTTGATGGATCCGAGGAGTGTTCGCCTGGTTGCTGTAAAGCATATTCTGAGGTACCTGAAGGGTACAGTTGATTATGGGCTTAAGTATGATGCGAATCAAAAGTTTAACCTGCAGGGTTATGCTGATTTGGATTGGGCAGGGAGTGCTGTAGATAGGAAGAGCACATCTGAGTGCTGCTTCAGTATGGGATCAGGTGTGATCTCTTGGTTTAGCAGGAAGCAGTCTTGCGTAGCACTGAGTACAGCCAAGGCTGAGTATGTTGCAGCATGCTCGGCTATTTGTGAGGCAGTATGGATTCGGAAGCTACTATCTGAGTTATTTGATCTCCTGCTGGAGGCTACTGGTATCTTTTGTGACAACCAGATTTGTGTGAAGTTGTCTGAGAACCCAGTGTTCCATGACAGGTTGAAACACATTGAGATCAAATATCACTATATGGTGTAGAGAGGAGCAGTGAAGCTCCTGTACATTGCAACGGATGAGCAGATTGCAGATGTGCTAACGATGCCACTAGCCATAGTGAAGATTCGAGTCCTCCAGAGAGAGGCTTGGTGTTCTTCAGATCGATGACACTTCGAGGAAGAAGTGATGGAAACATTTGCTGAAGCCATTCCAAGCATGGTAGAAGGAGGACCCTTCACATGGCTATGGATGTAAGCGTTGGATGATGAGCATTAGGATGATGTTCTAGTTTCTTCTCTATATGATCAGTTGGATCATTTATATGTATGTATGTACGCATCATGTTGATGCTAGATATGATCAGGTAGATCATGTATTTGTATATGTATCAGGTGGATACTTGTATGATCATGTACTTATGTATATCAGATGGATGCATTGTACGATTAGGTGGATCATGTATGATATGTATCAGGTAGATACTATGTATGCATAAGATGGATATATTGTTTGATCATGGTGATCACAGATGACGAGCCTCAAGATGTTGCTCCAGATGATATGCCTCATGTTGATGCTATGATGATCAGGATGATCATAGATGACGAGCTTCAGGATGTTGCTCCAGATGATATGCATCAGGTTGATGCTATGATGATCGGGATGATCATAGATGACGATCTTGAAGATTTCGCTCCAGATGATATGCATCAGGTTGATGCTATGATGATGATCAGGTTGATCATGTGATGATGTACATCAGGATGATGTATGGTGAGTATCAATTTGATACTCTGTGGTCGTGGACAAGTTGTGCAGGTAGCATAGAAAAGATCCTGGGAGATCCTATAGTCTGCGCTAGGATGCTCTTTCGAGGTTTTGCTACAGGTAGCATAGAAAAGATCCTTTAAAAATCGTACAGGTAGAGCAGTGTGCTGGTAACATCCTGGGTTTCTCTATCGAGATCCTATAGTCTGCGCTAGGATGCTCTAAGTAGGTTTTGCTACAGTTTCGCATAGAAAAGATCCTTTAAAAACCGGACAGGTAGAGCAGTGTGCTCGTAACATCCTGGGTTACTCTATCGAGATCCTATAGTCTGCACTAGGATGCTCTAAGTAGGTTTTGCGAAATTTCACATAGAAAAGATCCTTTAAAATACGGACAGGTAGAGCGGTGTGCTCGTAACATCCTAGGATGCTCTATCGAGATCCAGACAGGTAGAGCTGTGTGCTCGTAACATCTTGGGATGCTCTAAGTAGGTTTTGTGAAGGTCAACATGTAAAAGAACCTATAGTCTGCACTAGGTTTTGTTGACGCACGTAATCAGTCTTGGGATCCACAGTATGGCCATTGATGATGAAGACCTGTAGGTGGTGGGCCTACATCCAATATGAAAAAGGACTGGCTCTGTAGAACTTCCTATGACAAGTAGATTCAGATATTGATTGAGATAGCAGCAGCAGTGACGATGACGATGACTCGATGACGATTATCCAGTGAGGATGATCCAGAGAAGATGACTTGTGCTAGAAGACCTGTGGCGAGAAATACCTTCCTAGTTAAGAGGGAGTGCTGATGTATATGTAACTTCGGAATGTATTTCATATATGTATATTGTACTCCTATAGAGATGGTATTATTCCTCTATACGGAAGTGTTTGTATTCCTATAGAGATGTTATGATTCCTCTATACGGAAGTGTCGTCATTTATATTGTAAGTGTCGTAACTTATACTTGATGGGTTATTAGACCACCATGTTGGGGTCGGCCCTGTATAAGTCATGTGGGTCGAAGGGTTATTAGACCACCCTATTGGGGGTCGGCCATGTGGGTCAAAGGGTTATTAGACCATCGTATTGGGTGTCGGCCCAGTCAACATTATGTTATGTGGTTAAGTTAAGGCCGACCTAGTAAAGGTTATTAGGCAAGTCAAATCAAGTTTAAATAGAGTGCGGGAGGCACTCTATTTTATCATTCTATTCTCTCTCACACTCTCGGGAGAGTGGCGCACTTGTGGAGGAGGAGAAGCTGCTACTAGGAGATGTCTATCTCTTATGCTTGGGTTGTATCATTGCTCTATCTATCTCCAAGGAAGTTATTGGGGTTTTTCACCTTTATGGTTTTCCCCAAGTAAACTCTGTGTCTCTTTTGTGCTTGCATTACTGTGTCCATGATTGATATGCTGTAGATATGTTGTACATGTTGTTTTCTCAGTTAAGATCCTAGATCATATTGAAGTAAATTCTGAAAAATTAACATGGTTTCAGAGCTAGCCTGAAAGAAGGCATGGTATGGCATGTATGACACTTGTTGCACTTACGATACTAGGGCTTTTTATAGCAAAAACCAGTCATCGTAGCACTTTCACTATAAATAAATTTTGATGAGGTTTCCGGGTCTTAAAATCGTACTGAGCGAAGCTAATCTCCCCATGTACCTTGTGTCCAAAGGAAAACCTCTAATTCATTGTACTTTGTGATTTATGATTTGTACAATATAGGGTTTCTGCCTCTTCCAGATCTCAGTCATAAACAGGTGACCTTGGAAAAAAAGGTCATAACTTGGGATAGGAATCTCCAAATGAAATTTGGTAAAACATGACAGGTAGTGCACAGACTGTAGTTTCTCAAGTAACTTTTTTAGAGGCCGAAACTGAACCAGTGACATGTGGAACGCCGTACAAGTTCACTCTCATGTTTTATCCCATAAATAGGTCACATTACGACACTTGGCATAACTATCTCTCAGAGAATCCATTTGAGGTCAGACCTATGGGGTTGGAAATATGACAGGTTGTGCTATCACAAGAAAAGTTTTTAGATCCTGTGGATCAAAAAGTTTGGAGTTACACCAGAAAAAATAAGGTACATATTTTTGTCAAAACATAATTATTTTTGAGCACCTTCATTCATGGCTTCTGGAATTTAGGGTTTTGGAGAAAGTTGGAATTTTTATAATCAGAGACTACAACTGAATGCTACTCATCAAAATCGAAATTTAGAGACCAAGATAAGAATTTTTGGTTGGGCAGAAGGCCGGGCTTGACTAGACCCTAGTTCGGCTCTTTGATTTGTGACCACGGCTGGAAGCTCCTTAGAAAACTAGAATCTTAGAGCTTTGAATCGAACCTTTTGATTGGGAAGAAGGGTGGGCTTTATCAAACCCTAGTTCGGGGTCATGTCCAGTGAATCTGGAAGTTTCAAAGGCAAATTTGAGGGGTGAAACTTTGCAGGTTTCAAATTCTAAGTATACCAGCTTGATCAGCTCATCAAGGTGCATATTTCTATCCTTTCGGAAGTTTGAAATTCAAAGTTTGAATTTTTAGGGTTTCTTTGACAAACCCTAATCTAGCTCCAGATCCAGTTCTTTCAAATCAAGTGGATTGGGTTAATCCTAGAAGAGAATAGATTGGTCACCTGCATAAGTGAAGAAGTTCCTGTTTCAGAGGGAGATGAGGCTAAGGCCTTACATAAGAAGATTACAAGCAATATCGCCAGGTATGACTTATCCAGGTATGATTCAAGATTTGTTCATGATTAAGTTTATGGTATGTTTGTCTTCATGTTATTACGGTTAGTACAATCTTGATTAAATTTAGACTTGTCGTATCACCTTAGTAAAATTATGAATGCATGATAGAAGATATTCATTGATTAGAGTGTTGACACTTATGATTGTACTAATGCATTATGGTGTTGTATGAGGTTTATGTTTTCTGCTAACATGAAAGGTACACCAAGAAAGACAAATCATGTTCTAGTTCAAGAACATATGATCATGATGACATGAATACAAAGATTCATCCATTGTCATGTATCACTTAGAAGATCTACTTACGAGGTATGTATAACTGGGTTCTATAATGATTAACTTATGAGATATGGAGGTTACTAGCACAAGTCGTTAAAGAGAACAAGAAGACATCATGTGGGTATGTTAGACATAACTAGATAACATACCAATCCAGGTATGTTTTTCCTATATCAAGTTAGAATCCTACCTTGTGTTAGGATCCCTTATATAAGTATACTTGGTATGATTGGTTATGTTTATTCATAAAGTTAGAAATATAAGTAATCAAGGGTTTATGCATTTTATGTCTCTTATATTGATTGATGATTTAACTAACCTATGATCAAATAAGAATATGCATGAATAAAAGAAGACTTCCCTGAAAACTTGAATACTAATGTTTATTATCTGTGTTTGAAATGATCATGACTATACATGTTTAAGATTATTGTGTTTTGATAGTATTAAGGTTATACTAATGAATGTGTGATTATGTATGAGACCTCGAGGATAACACAATGATGATACTAATAAGCATGCATAGTGATGGATATAAGTTCAAGGACAGGTAATCCAGGAAGCAAAGATCAAGAGGGAGCACACTCCAATTGTTCCTGTAAGGAAGAAAAGATCAAGAAGGAGCACACTTTAGTATTTTCTGCAAGGATGCAGATATTCATAGGGAGTTGACCACTTCTCACAATCCACATCAGAATGGAGTTGCAGAAAAGAAGCAAAGACTGAGAGGGAGTCAACCCAACAAACAAACAAAGATAAGTATTTGAATTATCATTCCTTGCATATTTTATAATACTATTCAATAATGTATATACTCATGTTCCTAGAATTAGGTTGTGTATTATGCATATTAGAATAGTTGCATTGATGAACATTATACTACTAATATACATGGGTAAGTGGCCTATGGCGCTGTACAACATTCCATTGCTACTTATCTAGATTGAAACCTCTTTGCTGACATGTTGGGAGTTGTGCACACTCTTAACAATGTTCTGGTAGAGATTGGAAGGAATCTAGAAAGTTACGGGATATGGATAAATGTTGTATTGAAGCATTGGCAAAGATAATTGCATGACTGTATGACATATTTCTTTATGTGTAAGAATTTGTTCTGAAAACTATGAGATGCTTTCTAATCATGCAATTTAACTCGTTGTGTAGGAAAGATCGTATACCATCACCTACAAAAGAAGGACTACAACATTTGTTCAGCAACAAAGTTATCTATTGAAAACATTGAAGATATTGAAGTTCCCAGGATTTGGGGAGAATGCCATGATCGAGGAGTACCAGTCGATGATGAAGATGTTTGGGATGCAGTCCCAAGACCTGAAGGGGAGTCTGTACTGACTTCCAAGAGGATCTACAAGATCTAGCATGTTGCAGGTGGTAGCATAGAGACTTTTGCTCCTATAGCCAGATACACTTCCATTAGATCAGTACTTGCTCTAGCTGCATTGATGAAAGGGAAGATACACCATATGGATTTCAAGACAGCTTTCTTGAATGGTGTAGTTGAAGAAGAAGTGTATGTGGAGCAGCCTCTTGGTTCTGAGACACATGACAGAGAGTCATATATGTGCAGAACTTAGGATAGACAGCTTTCTATCCAGTTTGGGTTTTACCAAGAGTAAAGCAGATTCCAACCTTTAATACAAGGTTGAGGAAGGCAATCCAGTGATACTACTTTTGTATATGGATGACCTGTTTATTACAGGTGAAGATAGATTGATTGCCGACACGCAGCGGAAGCTTGCTATGAAGAACTTGCAATAATTAATTAATGCAAATACACGAGATATCAGAAATAATAGAACTCAGAATCACTTTTATATTGATCATGGGCCACTTTGAGGGGGCAACCTCCTTTGAGCAAGATCAATACAATTAATTTCACGGTGCTTTCAATGACCTCAACACACACTTATATACTAAGTCTATGCCCAATACTATGAGTCAAAACCATGGGACATATAATACTCCAGGATGACTTACAAAGCATATGCATCCAATACTATGGATCAATACTATGGGCTAATATAAACTATGGATCAACAAATACTACGGGGCGACTTAAAAAGCATATGTGTCCAACAACAATATACTAACATAATAAAGAGAAGGGTTGACATGGGTTCCTAACATCCTCTCTCCCTTAGAAAAAGCTTTGTCCTCAAAGCTTTGGTTGGAGAAATTGCTGCAGAATCTAAAGGAGTGGTTCCCCGGTAGCATCCTCGGGTTGCATTTCGGGACACTAACACCTTTGGAGTGTCAGGGAGGATTGCTTGGAAGGCTATAGACAAAGAAAAACCCTATCAGCCGCATGGAAAATGTGCTCAGAACGGTGCTGATCGGCTTGTTGTTTCATGCGAATTCTGGCCATGTGAAGATTGTCCTACAGAATGAGAAGAATCTAATCACGGTTTCGAAGAACCAAGTCAATTTCCTGAACTGGGGAGATGCTAAGGGTGTATGGAAGAAGAACTGGCAGTGTCTATCCATACACTGCTTCATATGGTGTCCTTTGAGATGTGGTATTGTACCACCAGAGCACTGCAGCTAGGAAATCCATAGAAATAGTTGGCCAAAGCTGTGTAGGGATGGGCAAGGGTTTGAGCAATCCCGAAAGGAGTTTCATTTCACCCTTGTTGACCTGGAAAGTATCACAGTCAACCACCATCTACTGACTTGTCATTTTCAGTCCCTACCAAAAGAAGTTACATTGTTCCCAGTCATATATTTTGAAGAACCCAAAGTGCCCTACTGATGAAGAAGCATGGAGTTCATAGAAGAGATAGCCCTGTTGAACATATTGCAACCAATTTGAAACAAGCAAAGAAAGAGTTGTAAGAGAAACTGGGTCATCAATTGTGCGAGAAGGAGTATCTGCCACCATATTTTCCTTACCCTTATTGTAAGTGATCGCATAGGGATAACCCATGAGTTGGATAACCCATTTCAGGTGTGTTGGGGAGGAGATCCATTGTTCCAGAAAATTTTCTAGACTCTGGAGATCAGTCTTGATGCAGAAATAATTCCCTAATAGGTATGACTACCACTTCTGTACTGCATGCAAAATAGCCATCATTTCCTATTGAGAGGTAGATGTGACTAAATTCTTACCGAAAAGGTCTCTTGAAGGCGGCAAACTCATTGGTTTAACAAAGACACCTGCATATCTATCCAAGGAAGTAGTGGAGACCGTTGATGGGTGCATCTGATTGAAATGGAGCTGAGCGATGACACCATGTGAATTCTTCTTAAGGATTTTTTCCAGGTGATGTGAACTGATGATGCAGAGAGACCCTGGTTGTAAGCCCATTAATTTGTGTTGTGTCCCATTGACTTAAAACTGCATCCAAAGTTTAGCAAAATGCCATAAGATGGGGCCAAGTGTGCGTAACCATTGAATGCCCAAAACCACATCACATCTGCCTAAGGACAAGGAAAACATGTCAGAGCGCAGTTTATAATCTTCCATAGAGATACGCACATTATGACACTTCCCCTTGCAAGGTAAGGTGCCCCCATTGGCAACCATGACTTCAAAGTTGGAGCAAGGATGGACAAAAAAATCAGCCTGTTTGGCAATCCGAGGGTCAATGAAGTTATGAGTGCTACCAGAATCAATGAGTATGGTAAGAGGGAAATTTTTGAAGTATCCCCTGACCTGCATTGTTTGTGGGGTTGTGACACTGGTTACAGCATGGAGAGAGATCTCCAGTGGGTCTTCCTGCGATGGGGTGTCAACAGGAGGGTGCTGAATGTCGACCTGATCATCTACTGTATCTGGAGCTTCTTCACTAAGATCAGAGGCAGGCAGAGAATCCACATCCAAGAGATAGAGCTTTTGTTGAGCACATCTATGTCCCCGAGTGAATTTCTCATCACAATTATAACAAAGACCTTTTTCTCAGCGTGCCTACATCTCGGTTTCAGACAAATGCTTGATAGGAGTTGGTCGAGGAGTTGGCGGGATGGGAGGTCGTTGAGAACCCATATTTCAGAAGGGAACAAAAGTGGGTTTGGAGCGTTGTTGGGCTACAAGCTTGTCTTCTGCCAACTTAGCCAACCCTAGGAATTCCATCATTGTGTTGGGACAGAACATTTTAACCTCTAACAGGATTTCACCCTTAAGACTACTGATAAAGCAACTCCTGTAAAATTCATTAGACAATCCTTCTGTGTGATTGGCGAGTTTCTCAAATTTTGTCTGATACTCTCTCACTGTGTCAGTTTGGTGAATTTTAGTGAGTGCTCCTGTGAAGTCGTCAAAAGCACTAGGACCAAATCGTGGCAAAAGGAGTTGGCAAAAATATGTCCGGTTTGGCTCGGGATGAGATTTGATGTACCAACGGTACCATTGAAGGGCTTCCTGTTCCAAATGAAAGGATGCAAGTGGAACTTTCTGGACATCAAAATTATTATGCAGACTGAAATATTGTTCTGCACAGTATATCCATCCAGTCGGATCAGTACCGCTGAAGCGAGGAAAATCAAGCTTTGGCCCACGAAAATTGCTAGAAGAAGAGAACCCAGTGGCTGCAAAATATTTTGGCTATCGTTTATTGTTCATGGCTGAATGCTGAAGATGGAGGCTGAGAAATTTTTCATCCAGATCTTGGAGTTTGATTTGGATGGTTGTAAGTGCTTCCTCCATGGTTTTTGCTCCTGCGCAGGTGACAACCACAACCAAGAGTTTTTTTTTTGGAAATGGATAGAAAAACACAAACAAAAGCTTATTTAGTAAAGGAAGATTTGGATTTGGGAAAAACTCAGATGGGTAATTGGGGTTTGACTAGGTTTTGGACACTTTCTTATGGACAGGGAAGCTAAAAATGGGGATTTCAGAAGCGGGGTGAAAGAATGAGAAAATTTGGTAGATAGGGACAAAGAAGAAGAATTAGGAAAGGAACACGGTGGCAAAAGTTGAAGGCGTTTGGGTGAAAATTGAAGCAGTTATGAAAAACCCTAAAAATAGAAAAATGTGGGATTTCGGGTCTTGGGAAGTGGAATTTGGGATAGGGTCTTCAGGAATGAAATATGCAGAATGGGATTGCAAGGATGTCAGTGAAGTTTCATGGAAAACAGAGTTGAAACAAGGGAGATATATCCGAAAAACAAAATTTTATACTTTTTTTTTCCAGAAATGGATCGGCAAAAGCGGTGCGGAATGGATCCGCAACAAATGGATCTGCAACGACACGGAAGAGATCGAAAATGGTTGGATCTGAAATGGCGACTAGATCTAGAACGGAAGTGATCGGCAACAGTTCAGCTGAAAATAGATATGGACCCCAGGTATGTGCGGCTTCCTATTGGTTCAGGGAATTCACTCGGCCACCAATGCTGTCTGATGGCTTGCGTATTGGGGCAGTACCCCTCACTCCACGGCTCAGGTAAAACTGATAACCGCTTTGCCACAATTGACAACTCTTGGTTTACCTCACGGGTGGGAACTAGTCAATCAGGTACGAGTCGTTTCCCTTTTCGCTGGTAGGTCCTCTCAATGGGCCAGCTACTTTGGGGTTCCTGTGGTACTCCTCACAATGAGTTTTAGGGCTTATGCCCAAGTACTTCCCATAGTTAAGTGGATAGGGGTTATCCCCAGATCCGAACTTGCAACAGTGCGAAAAAAAAATTGGCAGAAATTCCACCCAACGAGCCCAAGAAAGTGCTCTGATACAAGATGTGAAGAACCTGCAATAATTAATTAATGCAAATACACGAGATATTAGAAATAATAGAACTCAGAATCACCTTTATATTGATCACGGGCCACTTCGAGGGGGCAACCTCCTTTGAGCAAGCTCAATACAATTAACTTCACGGTGCCTTCAATGACCTCAACACACACTTATATACTAAGTCTATGCCCAATACTATGAGTCAAAACCATGGGACATATAATACTGAGGGATGACTTACAAAGCATATGCATCCAATACTATGCGATAATATAAACTATGGATCAACAAATACTATGGGACGACTTACAAAGCATATGCATCCAACAACAATATACTAACATAGTAAAGAGAAGGGTTGACATGGGCTCCTAACACTTGCTGCCGAGTTCAAGATGAAGAACTTGTGGATGATGCACTATTTTCCAGGTATGGAGGTGTGGCAGAGTGCAGATGGAATCGTCCTTGGACAAGGGAAGTATGCAGTAGAGATGCTGAAGAGGTTCGGGATGATGGACTGCAAGGCCATGGCCACACCTATGGCATCAAACCTGAAGCTTCTGTGTGATGCTTCATCTGAGCCAGTTGATATCACTATGTATCGTCAGATGATTGGGTCCTTGATGTACCGGACGAACACGAGACCAGATATTTGCTTTGCAGTGAACACATTGAGCTAGTTCCTGACAGATCCGAGGAGTGTTCACCTGGTTGCTATAAAGCATATTCTGAGGTACCTGAAGGGTACAGTTGATTATGGGCTCAAGTATGATGCGAATCAAAAGTTTAACCTGCAGGGTTATGCTGATTTGGATTGGGCAGGGAGTGCTGCAGATAGGAAGAGGACATCTGGGTGCTGCTTCAGTATGGGATCAGGTGTGATCTCCTGGTTTAGCAGGAAGCAGTCTTGAGTAGCACTAAGTACAGCCGAGGCTGAGTATGTTGCAGCATGTTTGGCTAGTTGTGAGGCAGTATGGCTCCGGAAGCTACTGTCTGAGTTAATTTGATCTTCTGCTGGAGGCTACTGGTATCTTTTGTGACAACCAGAGTTGTGTGAAGTTGTCTGAGAACTCGATGTTCCATGACAGGTTGAAACAAATTGAGATCAAATATCATTATATGGTGCAGAGAGGAGCAGTGAAGTTCTTGTACGTTGCGACAAATGAGCAGATTGTAGATGTGTTGATGAAGCCACTAGCCAAAGTGAAGATTCAAGTACTTCAGAGAGAGGCTTGGCATTCTTCACATCGACGACACTTCGAGGAAGAAGTGATGGACACATTTGCTGAAGCCATTCCAAGCATGGTGGAAGGAGGACCCTTCACATGGCTATGGATGTAAGTGCATGATGATGAGCATTAAGATGATGTTCTTGTTTCTTCTCTATATGATCAATTGGATCATTTATATGTATGTATGTACGCATCATGTTGATTCTAGATATGATCAGGTAGATCATGTATTTGTATATGTATCAGGTGGATACTTGTATGATTAGGTGGATCATGTATGATATGTATCAGGTAAATACTGTGTATGCATCAGATGGATATATTGTTTGATCATGGTGATCACAAATGACGAGCTTCAGGATGTTGCTCCAGATGATATGCATCAGGTTGATGCTATGATGATCGGGATGATCACAGATGACGAGCTTCAGGATGTTGCTCCAGATGATATGCATCAGGTTGATGCTATGATGATTGGGATGATCACAGATGACGAGCTTCAGGATATCGCTCCAGATGATAAGCATCAGGTTGATCATGTGATGATGTACATCAGGACGATGTATGGTGAGTATCAGTTTGATACTCTATGGTCGTGGACAGGTTGTGCAGGTAGCATAGAAAAGATCCTGGGAGATCCTATAGTCTGCGCTAGGATGTTCTTTCGAGGTTTTTCTACAGGTAGCATAGAAAAGATCCTTTAAAAACTAGACAGGTAGAGCAGTGTGCTCATAACATCCTGGGTTTCTCTATCGAGATCCTATATTCTGCGCTAGGATGCTCTAAGTAGGTTTTGCGAAAGTTCACATAGAAAATATACTTTAAAATATGGATAGGTAGAGCGGTGTGCTCACAACATCCTGGGATGCTTTATTGAGATCCAGACAGGTAGAGTTGTGTGCTAGTAACATCCTGGGATGCTCTAAGTAGGTTTTGTGAAGGTCAACATGTAAAAGAACCTATAGTCTGGGCTAGGTTTTGTTGACGCACGTAATCAGTTCTGGGATCCAAAGTATGGCCATTGATGATGAAGACCTGCAGGTGGTGGGCCTACATCCAGTATGAAAAAGGACTGTCTCTATAGACCTTCCTATGACGAATAGATTCAGATATTGATTGAGATAGCAGCATCAGTGACGATGACGATTATCCAGTGACGACGATCCAGAGAAGATGACTTGTGCTAGAAGATCTGTGTCGAGAAATACCTTCCTAGTGAAGAGGGAGTGTTGATGTATATGTAACTTCGGAATGTATTTCATATATGTATATTGTACTCCTATAGAGATGGTATTATTCCTCTATACGGAAGTGTTTGTATTCCTATAGAGATGTTATTATTCCTCTATACGGAAGTGTCGTCATTTATATTGTAAGTGTCGTAACTTATACTTGATGGGTTATTAGACCACCTTGTTGGGGTCGGCCCTGTATAAGTCATGTGAGTCGAAGGGTTATTAGACCATCCTATTGGGGACGGCCATGTGGGTCAAAGGGTTATTAGATCACCGTATTGGGTGTCGACCCAGTCAGCATTATGTTATGTGGTTAAGTTAAGGCCGACCTAGTAAAGGTTATTAGGCAAGTCAAGTCAAGTATAAATAGAGTGCGAGGGGCACTCTTTTTTATCATTCTATTCTCTCTCACACTCTCGGGAGAGTGGCGCACTTGTGGAGGAGGAGAAGTTGCTGCTAGGAGATGTCTATCTCTTATGCTTGGGTTGTATCATTGCTCTATCTATCTCTGAGGAAGTTATTGGGGTTTTTCACCTTTATGGTTTTCCCCAAGTAAACTCTGTGTCTCTTGTGTGCTTGCATTATTGTGTCCATGATTGATATGCTGTAGATATGCTGTACATGTTGTTCTCTTAGTTAAGATCCTAGATCATATTGAAGTAAATTCTGAAAAATTAACATATGCTGTAGATATGCTTGGGTTGTATCATTGCTCTATCTATCTCTGAGGAAGTTATTGGGGTTTTTCACCTTTATGGTTTTCCCCAAGTAAACTCTGTGTCTCTTGTGTGCTTGCATTATTGTGTCCATGATTGATATGCTGTAGATATGCTGTACATGTTGTTCTCTTAGTTAAGATCCTAGATCATATTGAAGTAAATTCTGAAAAATTAACATATGCCTCGACGATACGAGGTCGGTCAGTAGACAAAGGAAAAAGAAAAACCTCTTGTATATGATCGAAGTCGAGGGGTAGATCTAAGAATAGATCTCCTAGTCTATTGATGAAAACCTACTGACGATGCAATAAAGTCAGGCATTATAGATAGAAATTCATGTTGATGGAAGTAGAGAAAGGAAAAGGGTGTGAGGAAGGTGAGTCAAACGATGGTAAGCCTTCACAAGAATAAAAAGGCGATGTGTATTTAGCCTCCTCAAGTACACAATTGAATTGAAGCTCTTGTTTGATCGACTCCGGTGCATCATATCATATGATACCTTGCAAAGAGTGGTTATGTGAGCATGCGAAGTTAGATGGTGGTGAAGTATTATTGGGAGAATATTCACTAACTAGGATAGTCGGTAAGGTAAAGTTTGCATGATAATGAAAGATGGAAGAATATAAACTCTTACAGGAGTGTTGCATATCATGGGTTTGGCTCGAAACCTGATATCGGTAAGTAAGATGGGGAATGTAGGTGTGAAATATGTATTTGAGAAATATATGTGCAAGATGGTGTGAGGAGATATGGTATTGATGAGAGGAGTTTGGATTGGAACCTTGTATAAGCTACTGGGAAGAACAAACAACGACGAAATTGATAATATCGTATGTCCTGAGTCTAACATGATATCTTCTTGTTTATTCGACTTGATTATGCTGTGGCATCAATGGCTGTGACATATAGGTGAGAAAGGTATTTGTTCTATGCATAATAAAGGTATGGTCAAAGGTCTCACTAAGTTGTTTGAAGAAGTTGATTTCTGTGAACATTGTATTTATGGTAAATAGGGTTGTGTAAGATTATCATATGGTGATACTAGGGAAAAAGAGATACTGGACTTAATAAATAGTGTTGTGTCTGGACTTGTGTTGGTCACTCCACTAGGAGGATCTTTGTATTGCGCTTCTTTCATAGATGATTTCGATAGAATGACATTGTTGTATTTTCTATGGAAGAAATATAATATTTTTGAGAAGTTTAAAGAGTTCAAAGCTCTTTTGGAGAATTGGACTAGTAAAAAGATAAAGGTGTTGAGAACTAATAATGGAGGGGAGTTATGTGGAAAATCAGTTGACCATTTCTATAGACATCATGGGATAGCTCGAAAAAACATAACTCCAACATGCCTCAACAAAAAAAAGTTGTTAATAGGATGAATTTATTGTTGATGGAGAAAGTGAGGAGCATGCTTAGTGGTGCATTAATTGCACAAGATTTTTGGGCAGTGGTAGTTGACATGGCATATTACCTGGTGAATAGGTTTCCATCGACAACTCTATTTGAAAACACTCCATTTGAGGCATGGGATGATAATAATCCCTCTCTTACAGATCTCAGAGTGTTCGGGTGTGATGCATTTGTGCATGCCCCAAAGGAAAAAATAATCCTAAGCTCGACAACAAGTCAAAGAAGTGCATCTTCATTGGGTACAAAGATGGGGTGAAAGGGTATAAGCTGCGGAACCTAGTGACAAAGAAGAAAGTTTATAGTTGAGATGAGATCTTTAGAGAAGTCAGAGGAAATTCTAGGGATGAAGAGGTTACAAGAGAAAAGGATCGAGAAAAGAAATAATTTGAAATGAATGAAGAAGGTATGGATTTAGGTGAGTGACTGAATCCAACAAAGAGGTGGAACAATAGAATCTAGATGTCAGGAGGTATGGTCAAGTAAGGAAACAACCAGAAATATATAGTCCAGTCGAATTTCACTCTACTTCTGCACTAAATTCCATAGAAAATGATCCCAAGTTGGTAAAGGAAGCAATCAACTCAATGGAGGGAAAAAATTGGAAAAGGGCCATGGAAGTGGAAATGGATTCCTTGAAGAAGAATGAAACATGGGATTTAGTCGCGTTACCAAATGGAAGGAAACCCATTGGTGGTAAGTTAATTTTCAAAAATAAGTTGAATGTATCAGGTCAAGTTGAGAAGTACAAAGTTTGACTGGTAGAAAAAGGGTATTCTCAAGTCGAGGGAGTTTACTTCGATGAAATATTCTCACCCATTTCTAAGATAAATTCCATTATTAAGGGTACTGATTTCTTTAGCTATAACATTTGATCTTGAGATAAAACAAATGGATGTAAAAATAACATTTCTTCATGGTGATCTTGAAAAAGAAATATGTATGAAGCAACATGAATTTTTTATAGTGGAAGAAGAAAAGGAGATGGTGTGCAAGCTCAAGAAGACTCTCTATGGTCTAAAACAATTACCCGGGATGTAGTATCATAATTTTGACACCTATATCTATCAGCTGGGGTTTGTGAGAATTTAGTTTGATCACTGTGTGTATTGGAAGAAAGGTAATGGTCATTTCATATATGTAGTTTTGTATGTCGATGAGATGTTGTTGGTTAGGAATAACTTGGACCTGATAAGGGAGGTAAAACTGCAGTTATCCTCTAAGTTTTACATGAAGGATCTCTGGGCAGAAAATTTCTGATGCACTTGGGGCCAGGAAGAATGAGGGGGACAACAGTTCGACTGAATGAGTTGGCTCTGTTATGGTGGAAGCATAAGAAATAGAATAAGCAAAGCATGAATACACAACAACAATAAACATATAAACACACAGACAATATGCAGGAAATTATGCGAATTGATTTCTATATTACTAGATGGATATGATTGATAAGATTTCTGTTGTGTAATACAATAGTTTACATACTTAAATAGAATGCTGAGATGATTGGGTGCTTTCCCGTTACGTTCAGGTACAAGAGAAGTTAGAATAGTTTCGGCAGTTCAACTGTTACAGTCAACTGGAAGACAGAGAGTCAGTCTGTCGAAGTTCGACAGTCGCAAGTCACAAGTCGAGGCTACATGTCGACATCACGAAACTATGAGGTTGTTGAACTTGTCGAAGGTGCATATCTTGTCGAATCTGACAACTTGCCAAAGTTTTTTCGAATTCGGTGACTTGTCGCAATTGATGTTAGCATTCGACAATAATGCCAACTACTGGAATGGATCATACCTCCTTCCTTAAGAAACAATGGTCCCCATTGTTTGCTTGTTAAGGTGAGGAAACTTGTCAGTCAGTTCAATAACAGAGTACCATTTTCCTTGTGCTGGGATCTGTCCAGCTTTAGAAACCTAAAACAAGGGAATTGTGTTCATCCTTGTATGGCATACTCGTCGTTCCACAATGGTGTCGCAAGGAAGAGGCTTGCGAACATTTCGATGGATGTCATTGGGTTCTGCTATTTGCAAGTCCTTCTATTCCAACAATGGTGCATGGTATGGTTGAAGTAGATCCACCTTGAATATTGGATGTAGAACAAGGCATGAAGGAATGTCGAGTTGGAAATCGTTTTCTCCAATCTATTGAAGAATATTGTATGGACCATATCGCAAAGGTTTCAACTTCTTGTGTGGGTTAGTGAAGCATTCCTTCTTGATATGTAACCAGACCTTATCCTCAATTTGAAAAGAATGAGGTATACGATGCTTGTCGCATCGGGCCTTAAATTTCGCGTTTGCTGAGTGCAACATTTCCTGTGTTTGTCACTGAATGTCGCATATCTGATCTCGAAACTTGACTGCTCTGTCAACTTCATGTTGATTGTTGTCGGTATCGTTTGGCTGTGTTGAGGAGATGATCAAGTCGATAGGCGCTAAGGGTTGAAATCCGTAATAGATACCAAATTGACTCTTTCCTGTAGAGTTGTACTGAGCATGATTGTAGCTGTGTTGTATGTATATAATACTATCATCCCATTTTCGTCGAAGCTTGTGGTTGTACATGCGAAGCAGTTGTATGACTAGGCGATTCACAACTTTCATCTGTCCATCTATCTGGGGATGGAAAGTTGTCAACAATGAGAGTCTTATGTCTAGATACTGCCAAAGAGTCTTCCAAAAAATGCTGATGAATTTGGCATCTCTGTCGGAGATAATGGTTGTGAGTAAACCATAGTGTTTCCATACATGTTTGAAGAAGAGCTGCGCATTCTGCTGCACTGTAGTCGTCTTCTTGCATGGAATGAGAATGGCCATCTTGGAAAATTTGTCGATTACTGCTAAGATCGCATCATGTTGATGTTTCGTAGTAGGATATCCTATCAAGTTGTCCATATAAATGGATTCCCACGGTTGAATAGGAACTGGCAAAGGTGTGCACAATCCCTGTCATCGATTAGTCGGTTTAGTAATGGCACAACCATGGATGATCGAATGTACTTGTTGACGTCATTTTTAAGTGTAGGCCAAAAGAAATACTTCTAGAGAATGGAAAGGGTCTTTGATACTCCAAAGTGTCCTGCAGTCTTGTTGTAGTGCATGTCCCAAATGAGTTGTCTTTGATGCTCACCGATCGGTACACAAAGTTGTCCAAGCTTGTATAGAAAGGTGTCTTTTAGGAAATAGTTGACGGTTGACGACTTGTCAGTCTGAATCTATTGATAGAATGGTGAAAAGTAGATGTCTTCCTGATGCAACTGAGGCCAAGTAGTGGTTTCATATCCCTGCATACTCATCACTATAAAAAGGAGAGTAATGGGTGGTCGGCTTAGACAATCGGCGGCGGCGTTAGCTTTACCTTTCTGATACTTAATTACCAATTGGAATTGTTGTAGGTAATTAATCCACTTGAGTTTTCGAGTTGTCTGCAAATTCGGCTGGGTCGGAGCAAACTGTAGAGGCTTGTGGTTTGTGAGGATGATCATTTCCTTGCCAAGGATGTAATGTCTCCATTGCTTGAGAGCTTGCACAATGGCATATTGTTCTTTTTCATACTTCAAATACCTTCTAACAATGTCATTAAAAGTTTCAGAATGAAAAGAGATTGGGAGACCAGACTGAGTGATCACTGCGCCCAAGGCATAGTCCGATGCATCCATCTCAATCTCAAAGGGCTGATGCAAATCAGGTAACACGAGTACTGTTGCAGTGTAGAGCTTGTGTTTGAGCTTGTCGAAAGCTTATTGTTGTGTCGATATCCATTTGAAGATAGTTTTCCCACTTCCTTTCATCAACGGATTCAAGGGCCAGGATATGTGACTGAAGCTGAGTATGAATCATCAATAGAAAATCACCAAACCAAGAAAACTTATTAGTTCTTGAATGCTATGAGGAATGGGCCAATATTTGAGAATTTGTACTTTTTCTGGGTCAACATGAATGCCTGCAGAGTCAATTACAAACCCCAAATATTTGATGTTGTTCATTGCAAAGGAACACTTGTCTATGTTCAAGTAGAGTCTATGTTGTTGGGGATTGTTGAGGACTTGTTGAAGCTGTCCGACATGTTCTTACCATGATCGACTAAAAATCAATATTTCATCAAGATATATAATGACCCATTGCTAATGAAAGGTCGAAGAATGTTGTCCATATATCACATGAAGGTCGTAGGTGCATTGGTTAAGCCGAAAGGCATGACTAACCATTCAAACAATCCTTCCTTGGTCTTGAAAGTAGTTTTCCATACATCTGAGGGATCGATTGGAATCTGATGATATCCCGACTTGAGGTCGAGCTTAGTAAATAATTTAGCTCGTTTCAAACAGTCGATGAGCTCGTCTATCCGTGACAGAGGGTAGCGATTCTTCACCGATATTTTGTTGAGTTCCCTATAATCGATGCACATGCACCAAGTCCCATCTTTCTTTGGATTGAGGATGACTGAAATTCCAGAAGGGGATGAGTTGGGTCGGATATGGACTTTGTCGATCAAATCTTGGATTTGTCTGTGAATCTATTCATTTTGAGAATGGATCTTCTGTAAATAGATGCTTTAGGAAATGAAGAACTAAGATCAATTTCAATAGAGCGTTTTACCTGGAAATTTTGAGGTACTCCGTCTGGAAATTGGAATAGGTTTTGGTACTCATCAAGAATATTGTCGATCTGCTGCTTCTGTTGGGAGCTACACTGGTTGGTGACACGACTAGTTGCTGTAGTCTTCCTATAATGTTGTGGATATATTATAATCAATGTGAAATTCTGAGCATGATTGATGAGATTCTTTGTCTGCTTAGCATATATCATTGCAACCGTTGGTGTAGGTCGTCGTTCTGGTATGCTATATCGTTGATCGCGAATATTGAGAATCATCTTCTGCGGTCGTTACTGGTAACTTCAATGGTGATCCCATAGGTAGGGCTTCCCAAATAGGGCATCAACTACAGATAGTGGTGCCACGCCACAAAGTAATTCATCTTCAAAATGCTTTACGAAGTAGGCGAGCTTGCATTGTCGAGTGATCCTTAACTCTTGTCCATCCTTCATCCAACTGATGTTGTAAGGCTGAGGATGCGGAGTGGTAACAAGACCTAGTTTCTTCACAAGTTCTTTAGAAACAAAGTTATTATGGCTTCCGTTTTCCACAATCATATGCAATGGATTGTTTTGAACCCATATTTGTGTATGGAACAGGCACTCTTGTTCCTCCTCGTCGACGATAGTCGAGGCTACTGGAATTTTCAATGTCAAAAGAGTCGTTGCATCTGGATCAAATTCTACCATAGTCTTGTTGAACGTGTCGGATGTCGAAACATTTTACAAAATGGTCTTCTGAGCTTTACATTCAGACGTATCATGCCAAGATGAGTGAAGGTAATCACACCATTTCCCAGTAGGTTTCTTGTTACGTTCATTTTTGTGAAAAGGCTTTTTGTCATGATCTGGATTTGGCGGAGTTGGCTGCGAAGATTTTGACTTGTGGAATTCGGCTGGTGCCTTCTTGTCAGGTGGTCATCTTGATGTCAACTTTGTTGTGAATATCTATTTTCTCTTCTGCTTGGTTTCGAGTTTGATGGCATAGTGGAATACATCTGCGAGCGTATTGACGGTCAGAAATTCCATCTCTTGCTGAATGGACTGGGATAATCCACTAACGTACTTCAAAGCAAGCAATTTTTCTTCTTCTTGAACACCAAGTCTAGCCATGAGTTGATAGAACTCATTGGTGTAACTATGTACGGACTAGTAGTTCCATTTCCTTAGCTGTTGCCACTTCTTATATTGTTGTTCAAGGTACTTGGGTGGGTAAAACTCCTTTTGGATGTATTCAAAAAATTTATCCCATGTGTCGATGGGGTCTCCACTTTTCTCCATCTTTGTCAAAAGGTTCTCCCACCAGCAATGCACAAATGTTGAAATCTTTAAGGATGCAATGGTGATATTCTCGTCTTCCGAGAGTTGATTCATAGAGTATTAGGATTCCAATTGGTGTACCCAATTGTCGATGGATTCCGCGTCAATCTTTCCTTCTAGATTCGGTATGTCCAAATTCATTTGCACTTTGAAGGGGCTGATTTTGTCGGAGTTAGTTCTCATCGGAAATCCTCCTGAAGTCAAAGAAAATCGTGTGAGAATTTCATTGAACTAGGTGAACATCTCAGTTCGTTTCCAAGCCAACGCTTCCTCTATGAGTTGTTGTGTCTCGTCGATTGCATGTCTATTGCCTATTTCTTTTTCCATCTCTAGAGGTAGTGTTTCCTTGGATTGCTGAGTCTACGAGCATGTTTGAACCGACATAAGGCAGGTAACTTCGATGGAAGTGTCTACACAAAAATTAATCACTAACAAAGCTGATGCGCTCTGACGAAGCTCTGAAGGAGCTATGAATCTGCTCTGATACCAATGATCCACTCAGGGCTAGGAAGCACGAGGGGGACAACAATTTGACTGAATGATTCAGATCTGTTATGGAGGAAGCATAAGAAATAGAATAAGCAAAGCATGAATACACTACACAGATAAACATATAAACACATCAACAATATGCAAGAATGCGAACTGATTTCTCTATTAATGGATGGATATGATTGATAAGATATCTGTTGTATAATACAATAGTTTACATGCTTAAATAGAATGCTGAGATGCTTGGGTGCCTCCTCGTTATGTTCAGTTACAAGATAAGTTAGATTGGTTTCGGCAGTTCAACCATTACAGTCGACTGGAAGACAGAGAGTCAATCTGTCGAAGTTTGACAGTCGCAAGTCGCAATCGAGGATGCATGTCGATGTCATGAAACTATGAGGTCGCTGAACTTGTCGAAGGTGCGGAGCTTGTCAAAGTCGTGTTGAAGCCGACAACTTGCGAAAGTTGTATCGAAGTCGGTGACTTGTCGCAGTTGATGTTAGCATTCGACAATAATTCCAACTATTGGAATGGATCAATTTCATTCTTGGAATGTAAATCACATGAGATTTAGTGGGTAAAAGAATATGGTTAAGTTAGATAAAATATGTTAAGACAATTCTAAAATGTCTCAACATGTAGGACAATCAACCAATTATGGTCCCTATTCCTGTGGGAGTCAAGTTATCCATTGAACAGTGTCCGAAGACATGGGAAGAAAATGAGTACATGTTATGTGTACCCTATGCTAGTGTTGTTGGTAATCTAATGAATGCTCTATTTTGTACACAACCCGATATTTCCCATGCAGTGGGAGTATTGAGTAGGTACATGTCGAAACCTAGAAAAAGAGCACTAAACAACAATAAAGAGAGTATTCAAGTATTTGTGTGGAACGACTATTCATGTATTCATGCTTCAAGTATGAATGGATGATCACATATGGTACATTCATGTATGAATACATGAATAGTCAAGTATGAATACATGAACACTCCTCAATGTATGTCAACTACTAATGCATGCAAAGAAGTTGTCTGGTTGCAGAGGTTGTGTTCAGATGTTGGATTCATAAATTATGTTGTTAGGTTGGATTGTGATAGTTAAAGTGCAATATTTTTGGAAAAGAATCCAACATATCATTCATGGAAACTACATGTGCATGTAAGAAGTTCTTTGGTTGTAGAGGTTGTGTTCATATGTTGGATTCATACAACATGTTAGGTTAGATTTTGAAAATCAAATTGGATTCTTTTTGGCAAAGAATCCAACATATCATTCGAAGACAAAACACATTGATGTTCAATACCATTTTATGAGGGAGATGGTGGAGAACCAAAATGTGTTTCTAGACAAGGTAGACATGGTGAAGGATGTTGCATAATCACTGACCTAGTCAGTAAGCACATATAAGTATTCCTAGTGCATGGAAGTGATGGGATTGTCAGCCCTCCTGAAGTGAGCTAACATTATGAATCTCCTGTTGATGCAAAGAAGACAACAAGTGGGAGAATGTTGGGAATGTTATATTCTTTGTATATGAATCGAATGATGAATTCGATAGTCAACTTGTATTGGTTGACTGGAGTCAGAGGAAACATACGATATAAGTTTGGTCATCCGATCGACTGGAATAGTTGTTTGGTTGAAGGAAAATGACTTGTCAATGGGAATTTGACGGAATGACCAAAATATCAACGAGCAATCGACCAATGTGGACATAGTCAAGTCGACTATAAGGAAATAACTTAAAGTGGTTAGGAATAATTCACATTCTTCACCTTCCAAAAATAATTCTACGAACAAATTGAAGGTGTAGCAATGGGTTCACCCCTCTCCCCAATAGTTGCCAATATTTACATGGAAGGTTTTGAAAGACGAGCCTTGGACCTATTCCCCCTCAAACCGAAAAGATGGAAATGTTATGTCGATGACACTGATGTAGTGTGGCCACATGAGAGAAGCACCTTAAATCAATTTTTTGAACACCTCAATAGCTAGAATAACAACATTAAGTTCACCATGGAGATCAAAGAAAATAAAATCTTACCATTTCTTGATGTCCTAGTCTCAAGAAAAGAAGATAGGTCAATTTACCACCAGGTGTTTAGGAAAAATACTCACACAGATAGATATCTGCATTCCAATTCGCATCATTCCCCACCCCAAAAAGATGGTGTGATCAATACACTGGTAACAAGAGCCCTTAGAATCTCAGACAAAGAACACATTAAAGAGGAAATTGATCATTTAGAAGGGGTGTTTGAGGAGAATGGATACAATGGTAAACAATTCAGGAGGATTGTTGCATCTGCCAAAAAACCTAGAAAAGGGACTAAAGATAATAAACCAGACACCAATGAAAAGAAAATATTCCTCCCTTACATAAAAGGCATCACAAACAGATTGGTCAAAACCCTAAAAATAAAGAATATCCAAGTCTTGTTCACCCCTCCCAACACTATCAGAAATATGGTTGATTCCTTAAAAGAACCAATTGATCCTAGGGAATACAAGGGCGTTTACTCCATCCCTTGCTCTTGTGGGAAACTATACATAGGTGAAATTGGGCGATCCATGGAAACACGATTCAAGGAGCATAGTGCTGACCTAAGACATGACTGAGATAAGAAATCAACTCTTGCTGAACACTCACACTTAACGGGTCACCAAATTTGTTTGGAAAATGCTCAAGTCTTAGCTAGGGAAGACAACCTAATAAAATAAAAATTTAGGGATAAAATTGAGATCGACTTAATTCAAAAATGCCTTAACAGGGATGATGGCGCAAGGCTTAGTGGCTCCTGGAAAATGCTTCTTCATTCCCTACAACTTAGAAGACCTTCATTAACTAATAACTAAAGTTCATTGATCATTTATAAGTCATTATTATTAAATAATAACTTATAAGTAATTAATATCCAGGATTAGTCATTATTATTAAATAATAACTTATAAGTAATTAATATCTAGTATTAGTCACTAGTCAATAAAGGTCTTCTTTAACATTACTATTATTATAATAGGAAATTTATAAATTAGTTTCTAATTAATGTAGGTATTCATTCTATTATTATAAAAATAAAATTAATTAATAACTAGTATTAGCTACTAATTAATTAAAGTCTTCATTACTATTATTATAAAAAGTAAATTATATTCATTCATTAGATGACACGTTAGCAAAGAAATGAATTTTAATAATAATAATACTATTATAATTAAATAATAAACAAAGTCATATTTAAGTCATTATTATTAAAATAATTACTTTATTATAATTAATAATTATTATTAATACTATAATATTAATAATTATTAATAATAGACCATTATTATTATTGATATTTTTTATATTACTATATTTTACGTATAGAATTAAAAATAACCTAAAATTTGAAAACCTAAATTATTTAACCAACTCTAATCATTAATTGAAATTATATCAGGTTTCACATATATATGGGCTTACGGGCATCTTAAAAAACTATTAGGCTTCAATTGTCTCCTGGTGATGATCCCAGAGTAGGGATCGAAACATCGAGTTTCAAACTAATTAACACAACTCCTTCTTCACTCACAGTGGTTAGGAAGTTATGGATTGACATTAATGAGTAGTTGGTTGTATTGCATTTATTAATAAGATCTAATGGCTATGAATTATGTGTAGTACTATGAGAATTAGTGTGTAGCATGATCATGGAGTGATGTAATGAAGTTTGATTTGTGGTTTAGCAGGTCACGGTTGTATACACATGTTTTTGAATGTTGGATTAGTAGATGAGAGAAAGCTCACTAGTTTGTTCGTTTTCCTCAAGAGAAAGGTTTCCAGGGTAATCTATATGTAATTTGTTTCATTTATTGTGTACGACCATTACTTAATGTTTAATTGTGTTTAACTATATAAATTATTTTGCAAACCTATTGTAAACAATGTTAAGACCCAATAATTTGACTATATTTCTATTATGCAATATATTAGTGTACACTTTCTTTCAAGACTTATACACTATGCAATTACTGAATACAATGGGGCTTATTCTCAAGTATTTACTCCAAAATAAAAATGATATGATAGTTTGCAAATTTTAATACAAATCAAGAATGCATATAATATGAAATGTGACAAGTGAATAAAATATTCAATTAAAACAAATTCCAACCAACTTGAAATGAAGTTTCTTTACCCAACTATCAACAAAAAGCGTGAAGTCGCTCCATAAATCAATACTTACTGCCAATAGGTGATGCATACAGCCTCTTCGCGGATGTGTATAATGACTTAAAAACCTTGGAAAACAATTCATAAATTATGAAATCAAACCAACAAGTGTATTTATAGTCTCTAGTAATTACTAGTTAACCCAACAAGAGATTTAATTCCCAACATTCAATGTTTTAATAAATCAACAATAAAGAAATGACTCAGAATAAGCAATTTCACCCCAAGAAATGATCAATTCACCCCATGCAAAGCAAATTCACCCCATGAGGCAATGATAAATTTTCCCAAGCATTGTCAAACTCTCCCTAGGGAAAGCAAATACGCCCCTAGAAATGAGAGAATGACCCCGAAAAAGCAAAATCTTCCTAGACAGTCAATGACTCTTAAAAACTCAATTTAGAAATTCCTACACAAGTGCAACAACCCTTAAATCCATTCCCTTGATCTCTGAGATTAATTTTGCATCCAATGGATGAGACCTCATAGCTGTTGGAATTTCCCTAGTTCAATAAACATAATAGATATGCAAAAATTACACTATTTAAGTAATTGTAGCTCACACATTAATTTTCATAACTCATTGGTCTCCATTAATGACACATAGAAGTTGTTAATCCATACAGTAAGCAAATTAATACAACAAAATAGTCACACACAAAGAAATCATTGCACATTGAGACAATATTTACCCTAGAAACCCAAATGGAAAACCAACATTCGAATGGTAGCTTAGTCTATTCCAACATTCTCTAGTTGCAATGTTGCTTATGGCTCTCTAGCATCCTATGTGTAGTATCCTCTTGTGGCCACAAAATACCCTTTGTGACTGAATATGCAAGAGGAAATAGGGATGGTTGGGGTAATGGAAAGGACAATGAGGCTGACCTTTCATTTCCCATTCCTCATCATTTCTCTCCTATTTCATTTTTTTTACATTTAACTCTTTATTTTTTTCTCTTGCCTTCTTTACTTTATATTGCGTTGTCTTAAATTATGACTTGCTAATGTTCATTAAATGTTGAGTTACATTTAGGGACTGAGGCTTACAACCCGTTTCTTTGTGTTTGGATCCATTTTAGATCAAGTTAATGTGAGTTATTGAGTCCAGGATGCCTCATAGATCTATCATGTCATCTTGGAAGTGGACCATGGGGTGTCTTCCTACTAGTGTTAGTGCATTGGAAGTAAGATTTAACCAACTTGGCGCATGTTGATCTTAGGAACCAACCTCTAGTAATCCACTGACAAAGGTTGAATTTTTCTTAAAGGGGGTTAAGCATATATGCTCTTCATAAGCCATGAGTGTCTAGAGACAACCAATTGAATCTCTAAACAAATAAAGAACCATCCCATGATCTCATAGTAGGGAGTTCATTTGAATACAAAATGGTCCTAAATCTCGGGCTCTAAGGCATCGATCTCGTAAAAAAGGTGCTCTCAAGGAATATGATGATTTGTCTCAATGCGACGTTGGTGGGAGAAGACTCTAAGTTGGGTGAGAGGGACCCTCAAGCTACAAGGTAACTAGATTCTAGTGTACCTTGGGGACTGGATGAACCCATCACTACAATGGAGATACAAGTTTGAGTAGTGTTTTGTTAGCTTTTGGGTTTCTCCAAAAGTGTTTACACCATGCTAGGGGTGCCTTCATGTCATGTGGGTCATAGGTGAAAGCCTAGCCCCTTAGTTGTATCTTAGACCTAATGATTGATGACGTTTGGAGGTCCGTCTATAGGTGGTTGTTGAATCTTGGACTTGGTGCTAGATGTGGAACACTCCTTGATAAGGTAGTTATCTTATGTTGGATTAATATCTACGACATGGCATGAGTGTTGAGGAGGATGGTTACTTGCAATGGTGTTGGATCTAGCTTGGAGGAGAAGCGTTGAGCACTAAGAGGGAGGGTGGTTAGCACTTGGAGCATTGAGACCACTTAGCATGCCTTAGGAGGATGAATGTATTGCTTTAGGATGCTTAGGTTGAGAGAACGAGAGAAATTAGTCCATAAAAATTCAGAAATAAATTAAGTTTATAATTAGAAATGAAAATTTTAATTTAAAAGACTTATTAAACTATAAATGCATACTTCATTATAAGCAATTACGATAAATAGAAAATTCGAAAAATTAACATGTGTCACAATTACACTTATAACCTCATGTACAACTCAACATTATAATCATGAAACATGCTTGTAGAATCAAACATACAACTATTCATAAGCATAATCACATATGATTTGACATGATTTGACATCATGTACACTCGAAGAATATAGATGTATAACTCATCACAACACAACACATCACAACATCCTTTTTCTATACGTCTTCATCTTCTCAATAGTTATACACTAATTTATTGAAGGTATACGAAAGATGTGAAACACTAATGCTTTGTATTCTCCTAGCATTTATTATTATTTACAAACCTTTCAAATATGATTGAGTTGGTGTTGTTATACTAGATATTTTGAAATTAGTGGGTGTTGTTATAGTCGATATTTTGAAATTAGTTGGTGTTGTTATAGTCGGTATTTTGAAATTGTTAATTGGTATTTGCTTTACCTTGTTCATGTCATTGTTATGTAAACTTATATTTAATTTTAGACGACATTTTAACTATCGTTTAGCTCACGCTCTATTGATTGTTGTGCATAAGTAAAATGTAAAATTGTCGAAGAAAGTGCAAATCATTTAGAGATTAGCTTACTTTTTTTTATATATCTTTTTTGATGGATGTACCAAATCTCGTAGTAATCTAAATATGTTACTTGAATATTTAAATATTGTTCATAGTGTAACCTATATTATTGGATAAGGTATAGGTTGGATTTTAAGTGGTATTTAATGCTATGTTATTGGGTGTTTATTGATCATTAATATGTTAAGATTTTAGGTTTTAGATTTTTTTTGTTTATATATATTTTTAAAAATTTTGTTAAAATTTCACAAAAAATGTTCGAATTGTATATATTAGTTGTTGAGATTGCATAATTTGGATGTAACAGAGACATTTGAGATCGTAGAATCTAGCCCGGTGGGTTAGCTCAAGTGGTTCTCGGGGTCAAATCCCCACGTGGCTATGCATAGATATTTAAGGGCCTCACTTGATGTCCCCATTGAGTTAGGCCTTGTGGTTTACCTTGGATACCATCCTCGAAATGTGGAGAAATATGTAAGAGTTTTCGCACGATATGTTCCAAGGAAAAAAAATAAAAATTTAAGATCATAAAATCTATTTATACATTCAAAACCATAATTTTAACAATAATTTTTTTGTAATTTATTCAAAAATTATAAAAACAAATTCCTTCAAAATCCAAATTATATAAAATTTAAACTACTTCATTTACAACTACCTCGTTAATTAACATTCAGTAAACTAATCCCACCATTTGACTATCACATTAATCCATTATTTCTAAACCCGTAAATCGACCATCATAACAGCTCCTCCCTCTCTGCTAAATCCATTAAGCCACCATTACAACAGTAGCCTTTATCTCAGCAAATTCCATGTTTAAAGTAGAGTTTGTTTATCTGAATGTATGCTTTCATGGTCTAATTAGAAATTTAGACATGTGATTTAAATGCGAGCACATTTATAATAATGGCACTTTCATAATAAATGCTTCAATATTCTGCAATTTATGTTCTTTTATCTTCAATCTGATTTTCATTGTAGGTTTTGTTTACACTTTTTATATTTTTATATTTTGATTCTTTGGTTGCTAGAACATGAGGGTATGTATTATTTGGCCGATTCTATATTTTGGAGGTAGATTTGTAGGTTTTTATTTGTTTTAAATTATTTTATATTACAATTTTATTAATTAAAGTTTGTAATATTTATTGTTTATAAAAAATTAATAAAAGATATTAAAATATAAAATTTATTTATATTAATTTTAAATATTTTTTTAAATATAAATACCTTGTTTTAAGGTTATTTTAGGTGACATAGTTTTCTTGCATATTGATAATGGGCTAACTTTTATAAATAACAATCAATAATAACTATCCTCCATGTCACTGTCAATTTGATAGCAGTTTTTACCATCTTGGAAAAAAAACATATTAAATTTCATATTTTGTTCAGAGTACCTAAGGTGGCTGGAACACAGCAGAAGAGCTGACACCCTGTGGATGAGACAGAGTGAGCTGTGCAAAAGCCAGCTTGTGGTCAGTATACCACCATAGCTGGGATGCATAAACAAACCACTTGAGTTACTTGTTAGGAGCAATAACGGGACCACATAAGCTGTAAAGTCCAGTAAAATCCTGATCGCACTAACAAACGAGAGCAGCTACATAACAAAAAGAACTGTTTTCTAGGTGGGGTTGGTAGGGACTTTGGAGAATACGTTGAATACTTTGCTGGAATGTTGGAAATTCTATGGAATATAATACACATTTTAATATATATATTTTTTAAATAATTTAGTTATTTATATTAATAATATTAATGAAATGAAAATAATAATATTTTAGATTGGTTAAAATTTTGTAAATTTATTAATGTCTTTTTTATAATTTAAAGAATTAAAAATATTAAAATCGATTTTATAAAATTGATATATTTTTGAAAATATAATATGATATATAAAATTAATTACTTATATCATTTAAAAAATATTTAAATTGAAATATGGGTATTGTAATTGTGATAATCTCCAATTTATAAAAGATACTTGTTATATTAGTTGTGATCAATTGCTAAAATGTAAGATGAGAACATTTCTTTTTTTCTATAGAAACGAGGAAGTAGTTTTATATTAAAATAGGGAAGATCTGATACAAAATGGGGAGACTGTTTCCATCAAAATGAGGGAATTGGGCACCTCGATTTCAATCTTAACAGTTCATAGGAAACTTAGCTACATATAATTCTCAAAAAGAGAAGAAGACAGGCTGATAAAAAAACATGTTTATACAAAATACATATAGATAAGTAGTAACTAGAAGAAGAACCAGTAGTTAATTCTCTGCTGAGCGACGTGGCTTTTTCTTGCTGGTGGTGGCCAGATTTGCATTTTCCTCCATTCCCAAAATGACCGACGGGCTGTTGCTCTTGCTGGTCCGGATACAGTCTTCCTTGGATTCAATAATCTTTAGGCAGCTGTGCATGGTCTCCATCCTGCCAACGATGCTATCAAAATACTCTTTCATTTTATTATTGTTGTTCCTCACCTCAGAGATTTCAATTTGAACAAACGTAGCTAAATGGGAGATATTTTTCTTAAGATCTTTCTGTTCATCTCTCAGCACTCCAACTTGAGCTTCAATGTCTTGCAAATGAGAAACAAGACCAGGTGGAGGGCTTTCTGGTCCGTTGGGGGAGTCGAGGTTCACCACCCCAACATTTTCATTAGTAACATTCCAAAGTTTTCCCATGACAGCATCCCCAACGTTTCCACCCAACCTGAGATGCGCAGGGTTGCCAAGAAGCTGATCGTTGGACTCCAACGGGCGCCAGAGCTTCCGAGTATCCTGTTTGAATCCATTTGGCAGGTTGGTCTGGTGCAAATGGCCACCACCTTGCGAAACCCAGCTATTGTTGATTTCCAGTGCAGTGGGCCGACGAACATGCTTTGCTTTGTTCCTAACTCCATTATTTTCGCTATGGCTATTCCTCTGCAGAACTTCCAGGGCAGAGATGTAGTGGTTCAGGCCAATACCTTCAGCAACATGTATGGAGGTCTTGCATTGTTTGCACTTCAGCGCAGGGAGACAAAGACCAGAGGGGCTACCATTTTCCATGATGAAACACGCAATACGCCTGTAGACCAGATTACCTTCATAGAATGTTCCAGAATGCGTTGATGGAGGAATGATAACAGCCAAATGTCTAATATAGGCCTTCTCTGTCAGACGTATGCTGCGAATTGAATTTTCGCATGTTGGGCGGGGAATTTGAAGCTGCAGACGTCGTCGTTTCTCCCTGCAGCTCGATCTTGGGAGGATTATGTGATTGACTTTCACCTGCATCAGCCAGGTGGATAAAACGTTGGGGAGGATGCCAATTAATAGGTGCTCATTCCCATGTTGACACCCAAGGCCAATGTTTGATGTGGGGTTTTTGGATCTCATTTCAAATTGATTAAAATCAAAACCTTGTGGAGAGGAGAGGGGGTTAGGGAACCCATACCATTGTTGGATGTTGTCCATTCTTTATCAAGGTGCCGCAATTCAATCTAGCGCCTATATTGGCCATTGTATCAGCTTGTTCATTGTTACCTCTCAAAATGTGATAGAGAGTGATGGAGTTGAGATCCTTTATCTTTTGAGAGAAATGAAGTTGAAATTTGGAGGAGGGTTGATGATTATTTTTTGCAAGTGTCCGAGCTTCTTTGATCACCAGGAGAGAGTCACCAATTGCGACGAGGTCATGGACGTTGTTTTCCTTTGCTATATCTATCCCTTGAAGAAGCGCAATCCATTCTGCGTCGTTGTTGGTCTTTTTCCCTATTCCCCATGCATAGTCTGTCATCTTGTTTCCTTCGGAGTCTAGTAGGACTTCCCCCGCACCTACCAACCTAGCAAATGTAAGATGAGAACATTTCAAAAATATAAAAATGAAATAATTTATACAAGAAATAGTTGGAAGATAAATATACTATTTTATATTTTAGGTTTATGTTTTTTTAATCTTCTTAGATTACAATTTTTTATTGTAATTAATGATTTGAGTATTCTTCTCTTCTAAATATTATGGAAAAAAAAGGGGATCATGTTAAATTCTCTTCCTCCTCCTCATCATCATATATATATACCACATTTTATTCACAAATAAACAAAAATAAAGATGATATCACATTAACTTGAAGATTTATACATTTTATCATAAATAAACTTATAAAATAATATTAATTATCTCATAATTTATAATTAATATATTGATTTTATGGAATAATTAATATATTTAATGTATCAAGTATAGTAGCTTAACTCAATTGATTCAGTAAAATGTTTCAAAAATAAGTTTACTATGAAGTATTCTTATTCTAATTTTACCTCATATTGTAATCTCACACCAATGAGAAATGGACTTTATTAAATTAGTGCCTACTATTATTTTATAAGTCACAATTACTTTAATATTTAGTCAATTTGCTTAAGTATTTAGTAGATTTTGTTACCTTCCAAATGTTGAAGACAAATAAAAGTCCAACCACAGGTGAGATGGAGTTGTTGAACGATAGAAGGTCAAATAAGACCACTATAAAATAAAGTTGTTGAATGATGCAATCAGATTCCATAGAAGAAGGAATAAACGTGGTGGTCTCATCTACTTTTCAGCACTTCAGGACAACATCTACTTTTCAGCACCTCAGGACAACATGGAAGCAAGAAGTCTTAAAAGTCTTGAGAGAGGCAATGTATACCAAAAATTCCAATGGTACAACTCCATGGAATGCTTCTGGACCCAAATGCATTATACAATACTCTTTATTGATGTGTAAAACTGAACACTAGCATGTTCGTTCACGTGATGGATGGAAGATATTCCCTTGGGCTAGGGTAGGGTAGCAAGGGAATAACCATATAGACTCCTATGATAATAATCATATTAATTTTACCCTATGTTCTCACTTCCTGGATGATTACTAAGTAAATTTGAAGAGATTTGAAATTCATAAACATGTTTATTCCATGTGATTTAGTGTTTGAGGTAAGAGACATTTGCCAAATTAGGGATTTGAAATCCATAAATATGTTTATTAAGATGTGATTTAGTGAGTAAGGTAAGAGACATTTGTCAAACTATGTTAATATAAATACAATTTAAATATTGTTATAAAATACAATTTTAATATAAAAATATATTATTATAATATCATAGTTATAAAGAAAAACAATCCGTTAAACATAATATTAAAAGTTAACTCATAATAAAATAAAATAAAAACAATAAAATATTACAACTTTATCTTCTCCTTTTATCATTCTTTATTTTTATGAAAAAGGCCATAAAAGTACCTACATTGTGAGACGGAGATGCAATTTTACTTAAAAACAACTTAAATTTAATGAAACAAAATGGTTTCTTTGTGTAATGTTGGGTATTATTTTTAAATTTCATTTCAACTATAGTGAGAAAAAGAATTAAAGTTTCTTTTAGGCTCACTAAATTAAGTTTGTATAGTGTCAATTTTAATAAATTGTTAATATAATTAAACTGTTGTTAAAAATTAAGTTTGCATGTTGTCAATTTTAATAAATTGTTAATTGAATTAAGAGTAGGCTGCATGCTGCGTAGGAGTCAAGTTGTTAATTGAGGGATGTTTTTCATCTTAAAAAGATAATGTCTTAAAATATTATATTTAATTTTTAGTTTAAAAATGTTTGTAATAACATATCTTAAAAATAATAATACATTAATTATAATTTCAAAATATATAAAATTAAATTTATAATGATATTAATATATAAAATTAAATTTATAATTATATTAATGAAATATATAAAGTTAAATTTATAATTATACTAATGAAATATATAAAGTTAAATTTATAATTATATTAATAAAAATATATAAAATTAAATTTACATTATATAAAAATATTTCAATAATAAAATACAATAAAATAATTAATCATATTAAAAGAATAAAACATAATTTAATTGTTAATGTAAAAATGATACAACATACTATTATCCAAACTAAGAGTGAGTCTTAACTACCTAAAACCTAAAAAGATTTAATAAAAATGAAAATCTCCTTTTTCATAACATTGCAAAAGATTTCCTACATTACAACCAAAAAAATTAAACAAGAGCCACGAGGTGGCAATGCCCTCGACATTGCCACCTACTGTTGCGAGAGAAAGGATGCTCTAGGAAGAATGACAAGAAGCTACTAACTAATAGAGGAGCTTGTTACGGATTGGACACTTAAGAATGAAGAATGGGCCAAGTTAACAACTGTGATGCTTATTTTTTTCTTTTAAACTAATGTACGAAAAGCTTGGTGTTAGAATTGTAGCAAATGTGAAAATATAACGGAATGTAGTCTTAGTCCTTATAAACCGATTTCGTGATTGTGCGAAGATGGGCCTTGAGAGATGTTTATATACAGGAGTCGAAGAAACACTAATCCTCAACTTGAAAGGAGCGCTCAGAGCGATATTAATATGCTTGTTGCTTCATTATGTTTTGAGCCATAATCAAATTGTCTTTAAGGATTGCTTCATTCTATTCTTGAGCCATAATTGATGGAGATGGGCCTTGCGAGATGTTTGTTTACACGGTTGGAGTCGAAGAAACACTGATCCCCAACTTCGAAGGAGTGCTGAGAGTGATGTTGATATGGTTGTTGCTTGATTATGTTTTGAGCCACAATCAATCTGTCTTTAAGGATGCGAAGAATGTCAACTCTAGTGTGGAGTGTGTCATTCACTGCCTGAACCCAAGAGGTACTTGGTAGATAGGAAATTGGTGATCAAGACTTTTGGTGTACATTGCTTCATATGGTGTCATCTTGGTGGAACCATGATAATTGGTATTATGCCACCATTCATCCTGAGGGGGCTAGTGGGCCCATTGGTGTGGCTTGCTCAACACAAAGCATCGCAAGTAGGTTTCCAAGCACTTATTCATTGCTTCTATCTGACCAATTGTTTGAGGGTGATATGTTGTGCTGAGAGAGTCAATTGAATGCTATTGGTTTTGTTATCGCGCAACTTGTAGTTGCCCCTAAAAGACGATCCTATCAAAGATGGTAGATGGAAAGGAAACTAAAGAGGTGACTTAAGAGGGCCTCGATCCCCAGATAGATTGGTTG
Organism: Larix kaempferi; assembly: GCA_027924585.1. NCBI lineage: Eukaryota > Viridiplantae > Streptophyta > Pinopsida > Pinales > Pinaceae > Larix > Larix kaempferi. The sequence goes on along the minus strand of BSBM01002204.1, from coordinate 16,706,551 downwards.
TCACTCCAATCGAGACACTCTTCACCCTGATCTATCCCGACAGGAGAGATCTAAATCCAATCACCAAATCAAACTAATTATGCAATAGAATAAGTAAGGTGATGGATGCATGGAACCTTAGATCTAAGGATGAAGTCACTTAAGAGGTTATGTTTGGGTTGGGAGGCTTAGGATAGATGAGATGTCAACCCAATGTATTTGGTTACAGTGATTTAAAGGTCTAGATAATAGATCTAGGATCAAGGTGCCAGTATAAATGATCAAATCTAGCTTCCTTGGGAAATGTGACCAAGGTAGAAGAACTGGATGAGGTTAGGAATTTCTAGCACCAAACTTGATGATAGATATGATAATATTGACACACACAAGCCCAAAACTAGATCTCAAAACAACCAAAAGACAATAATCCAAGGAGGGCGAATATCATGAAAGATCAGTGCCTAGGGGACTGGGTAGATGGCTAGAAGTTAGGTACAGTGCAAATGTGTTACTCGTCACTAGATTTAATTCATTGGAAATTTTATTTCTTCAAAGGATTGAGAGGTCAACTATAGTTCATTTGTGGAATGTTTTAGTTTGAACTTGTCACCATTGTAATTTCTAGCTTTATTGGAACTTGTCACCTGGAGTTATATAGCCAAAAGACCCTGCAATTGAAGACATATATTCCGAGGTAACTGAATGATCCAACAACTTGGCAAGGCCAAAATCTGAGACATGGGCTTCACATCGCTATGAAGGGTAAGCGGCGAACAATCATGGTGAAGATAGAGCAACCCCTTTGCAGTCTCCACTGCAATTTTGTATCTAGTCTCCCACTCTAGATTCCCTCCATTGTTTCCATGGAGAACCTCTCTCGTGATTCCACTAGCCATGTATTCATACACCAGAATATTAGTGTCATGACTGGAGTAGAAGGCCAACAATGTAACTATGTGTTTATGGCATATTTTCCATAGAGTCTTGATCTCTGCAGAGAAACCATTATCAGTTGAAGAGCCTATGCCAATCCTCGTAACACTTGAATTTGTTGGCCATTGGGCATGATGCCTTGATACACAACTCCCGCTCCTCCTTTGCCAATGATGTTGTCTTCTTTTATGCAATCCAATATGTCGTCGCTCCCAAAGTCCAGTTTTTGGAAGGTCGTCATTTCCCACAACCCAGTGTCGTTTTTTACCTTGACGGCTCTCTCTTTAATTATGGCTACCCCAAATGCCAACAACAACAAACGGAAGAGGAATGGTCCCAGCACTATGAGAAGGCCATGCTTGAGGTGAACTTCATCTCGTGATCCGTTGATATGAGAACTAGAAGTGCAACTGCTGAAGTGTGGTATGCACAAGTCGGGATTGACTGAAAAATGCCCCCTCTTGAACAGTGCCTAAAAAGTTATCCTAAGAGAAATCCGCATAGTGAAAACTCCACATGTTCTGTAAATTTGTGGGAATGTTGTCATTCAAGACATTTTCGGATACGTTCAGATAGTAGAGATGACTCGCCGTGGCGACTTCCACTCGGATAGGACCCCTGAACTTGTTCTGGCTAAGGTCAATGTATATCAAAGAACTACAGCTGCTAATCTCCACAGGAATCCTACCAGAAGAGTTGCTCCCGCTGAAATCGATCATTTCAAGCACACATGGTTGGCCAATCTCTAACAGAACATTACCATAAAACCTGTTTTTGCTGAGATCAATGGATAGCAAATCCCTACAATTGCTAATCTCCACAAGAATCGCACATGTTAATTGATTTCTAGATACGTTCAGATAGTAGAGAGTGCTCATCTTGGAGATCTCCACGGGGATGGGACCTCTAAACTCGTTATGGATAAGATCAATGGATGTTGAATTAATCAAGTTTCTAATCTCTCTAGGTATTAAACCAGAAAACTTGTTTTCTTTAAATCAATGGTTTCCCGAAGGAAGATATCCAATCAGACGGTTATTGAAAATGTCCATCGTCCATAGAATGGAGGATACATTATTAATTTTCTCAGTATGGTCCAACTGAGATTATTTCTCCCAAGTGTGATCACAGTCAACTTGGGCAAGTATAACAAATCTGCATGAATCGAACCATTTAAATTATTTTTCCTCATGTAGACTTCAACCAGATAATTGCATGTGCCCAGATGGTCAGGAATCAGGCCGACGAATGAATTATTGTCTATATACAAATACTTGAGCCTTCCGCCCTTGCACAAATTTGGAGGGATGGAACCAGTCAGTCTGTTGGAAGAAACATCGACTTGCATTAGCTTTCCACTTGCACCCAGTTGCTGAGGTAGGAAACCTGTGAAATTGTTGTACGAAAGGCTCAAATCCTCAAAATTTGGCAAGTCCCCAATTAAAAATGGGATCCTGCCGTGTAGTTTGTTCCAAGAAAGACTGAGCTCTCTCAACTCATTTAGCACGGAGAGTGCCACGGGTATTTCACCAATGAGTCCATTGCCTTGCAAAGACATTGTCTCTAGGCTTTTCAGACCACCAAGTTCAAAAGGAATTGCACAACTAAGATCTATTGCATTTTACATTGGTCGTGATCCTGATCTTCGGTGCAAGGTGACTGAGGATATGTGCTCACTCAAATTATCACCCTTACCTGACCTGCTCGGCACCACCGCTGGTGCAATGGACATAAACAGTTTACAGAGAGCGATTTATTCCCCAGCAACCCTGCAAAGTTGGAGACAAACTGAAACACCACCACTGTAAACATAAATCAACAATGGCCTGAGTCTGAACATGACTGAAAGATGGGGTGCTGCTTCGAAAACAAGCTGGGTGCACAGTTCTTTGTTTTGAAATTGCAACGTAGCTACTGCTCCTCTTCAGATACACTGATCTTCTCCTCAACAATATTCATATTTGTAAACAATGTGTTTCCATCATCTGCATTTCTTATTTCTGAGTAGCCTGAATGTCAAGTCCCTGTGTACCCCCTCTCAACAATGATCTACAACCAAGATTTGAGTCTTTTAACCGATAGTGGCAGATGGCCAGGTTGTTTGCATGGATCATAAAACTATAAGACCATGCACATTTTTCTTTAACATTGTTAAATGATTAATTCATAGCTGCGCTAAATTAAGAAGCTGCAGCTTTTTCTAGTGACAGACCTCGAGTTCCGGTGACTGACCTATTGACAGAGGGCCACCAAAATGTCTCGTCAATAGCTTACTCCATTAAACTTGATAGAAGCATGCAAAAAAATTAAAAATTTGAAGATGTCATCCTGCCACCCCCTCCTGGGAAGGGAAAAGCGAAGATGACATCACAATCTGCAACCAATAAAAATTCAGAAAATTTTATTTTTTAAAATTTTGTTTAATAAAATATATTTCCAACTATAGAATAACTATAGTAGGAAGAAAATTTGTAGGCTATAGGAGAAACTAATAGGTTATTGGCGATACATAGATGATCCCCTTCGGGGACATAATAAATACAAAATAATAAAAGTTTAAAAGTTACATGTATTAAAAAATAAAAAGTATTTCCAAATAACGTGAGTGATATTATGTATAGAAATCTTTATAACGGAGGATGATTCAGGACCTTTTCTATTCTGAAAATGGCTACAATCTACAAATTTAAATGTCTATTCTTACCTATTGTACTTATATTATGATGAGATGAGATAAAAAGCAATATCTATAAGTGTACAAGCATATATAAATGAAATAGTATGCAATGAAGAAAAACAATGCTAAGTGTTTATGATGGGATATCCTAGAAGAACATCATTTTTTAAGAGGTTCACTTATGGGTCATGTAGAATGTGTTTTCTTAATACAAAGAAAATACGAATTTTTTTTATGGAAAAAACAACAACCTTTAAGTAAAATAATGAACAGAGATTCCTAATTTAGCTATTGAGTAGAGATGTTAAAACATTAAGATACTTAACTTGACAAATTCATCTTAGATTTGTACATGGTTTTATTTATAAAATGAAATATACTATTTAAGTACCTAGAGTATGAAAAGAAAATTTAGGAGTTATACTTGAGTTCTGAATTCAATATTATGCAAATTGTATTTTAATCAATAAAGTAATATTACTATTAAATATTATAGTAATATTAGTTTTTAATTATTTCATGTTTTAATAATAATAATAATTTAATGTTAAAGTTACAATTTAATTAGATATCAAATTGGTGTATGAGATATTTTTTTGTGGAAGAAGGATCCCTTCATATAACTCTTTAATCGTTAAAGTCTATAGAGGTGTATCTTACCCCTCTATAAATTTGAACCTATGACCTCCAAGGAGGAAACAAGTGTTCTTACTTTTTTTTTTTAATATTTTTTAAAATTTTAAAGTTGTGATTAATTAGCATGGTTCATTCAATGTTAATGTGGAATTTTTGTTGGAATGAGGGATATTAAGTATATCCATTGTTATACTTAAATTGATTACATAGCCATGACAATCCTTGCTATTTCCAAGGGTAAAACACATCACATGCTTTGGGGAAATTGAATTGCATTGAAAGTGATACCACCACTCCCCCTTGACCAATGATCATTTCTTCATACTTGGCACTTAACATATGAATAGCTATGGTGTTGTTTTGTCAATTTTTAAAATCCTTTTAACACCATCCAAAATGAAAAAGTGTGAGAGAGCTTGAAATAAATGGAGGCCTTGAATGGTTCAAGGGAAACAATAAACAAGTTATATGAGTAGATAAAGGATAAACTTAAAATTGTAGATGGTGTTTCAAAGAACATTGAACAATCATGTACAAGAATTCTACATGAAATGAAAATGGAGAAAACATGCCAAAAGAAAACAATAATACTACATAAACAACTTTAACAAATAGGAAGATATCCAAGCTCAAAAGTACTTGAAGCTTAACATCCGATGGTGTGTAAAACAAGTAATACTAATAACGCACCTACGGACCAACTCAAAGAGGTTCAGATGTGAAATAGGAATATGGGTACAACTTAAGGAGTCAAAGGTTATGTGGAGTATGTGGAGTATGGAGATAGAAACTAAGCAACACTTTCTCGTACATTATGCAACACAATTACAAAATGTGTAGAAGTTGAGTTGCATTAGAGATTGATACTTGACATTTTAGGAGAACCTAGTGAAGTTGAGAAAATGATGTAGGTAATATGTAGATGGTTGAGAGTGGAATGAGCAAGTAAGCTATCCCTTGATCTAGAGCAATAGGGACCTATTCAATTACGTAAATCAAATCCATGATTTTTGTACTACCATTAGATCATTGGTTGTGATTATTGTAACTTCTTAATTTACTATCTTAAAAAATGATGCACAACATGTACCTTGTTGTCTCATTTAATCATTCAATTTCATGGATGATTTAGTATTAGCCTAGATCCATCTAAACTTTGGATATACCATGCCGAGAGGGATCAAATTTACTTAATGATCATGACATATTTTGACCTATTTAATTTTAATGATCTATATACCTCTTACTATTTTACATTATTTTACTTTTAAACCTTTTTTTTTTAAGCAAAAGGAAACAACATTCTATTTCATCAGGATCAAAAGTACATTCATAGTCTTTACAATATGCTGGGCACTTAAACAACAACCTATGAGATCAAAACCCCCCTTTCTAATATCAGCATGACCCCCCAACATGAACCAGAGATCAGCATCAAAACTATCCTGAACATAGCTTGTAAGGCTTAAACACTTACTGTCAATGATCAAAATACTACCAGTGTTACCCAAAAACACCCAAACAGACACTAGTCCAAACCCCCATTACAACAAGGCTTCCGAAAAAACAGGCACCATCCAGTGAGAAAACCTAGCAACAAAGAACCAGAATCGAGCCAGAAAGTCAAAACAGGAACATGGTGAAACAGTAACAAGCTGAAACAGTATCCTGCCGAAACATTACCAAGCTGAAACAACAACGAAGAACTAGTAACATGCCGAAAAAGGAAAGGAAGGACAAATTAATTATCTCGCAGGACCAGTCTCATCATCGATTTCCACCATCGGTGGCACTTCCTTCACTGAGACCTTGCCACAGAGATTGATCTCTTTCGGATTATCAACCTTTTTCGGTCGACTCAGAAAAGAGATACCCATTTTCACCACCATAACATCCAGTTTCATGTGCACCCAGCTAGTTTCTTCTGCGTGAGCACTGCACCTTTCCTCCAACTTATTCATCCTCTGAGAACCCGACAAGATATCCACCCTTGCCTCCAAGGTCTGAGAGATGAGTGTCTTGGTTTCCCAAATCATTACCACAGCACGATTATACAATGCCATCCTGTCCTTGGTATTTCCAGGGTCCTGGATCTAGTCTGCCATTTCTATTACCTCCGAAGGCAACTCTTGCTCCCCAACCATCCGCCCCAAGTTCTCCTCCAACTTCTCCAAATCACGCTGCACTTCTTGAGGAAATAATCGTCAAAATAAAATCACAGTAGAGGCGACGCTCCATTGGTCCCGACTAGGACTAGCCTGAGCCAAATTGCCCCTTCTCAAATTGGCCGGCTCACCCTACACCGACCGGCCTCGTCTGGCAGGTCTCCCTCTCGGAGGCATGTTCACAGCTTCCTCACTGCCACAATCCACCCAACAAGTAGACACAAACACACTCAACAAGGAACAAGCTTTACCAGAACTACACCAGGGATGACTGATTCCGTCCCTGGTGAAAGAATTTAAAGGATTGCCACCCCTAGCCTCCATTAAGTCCGCCATAATGAGCTGAGTGTTATAATAATTCTCCTTGTCCTTATCCATCGTCATATCAACAGAATTCTTATCAACATCACCCGGTCTAAACGTGAGTGGCAGATCTGCCATTAACATCTCACACTCCAGATCTCCGAACATAATTAACCCAGACGATGAATAAGATACAGATGGACAGACAATTAAGCTTTTCCTAAGATTACCAGTAAGCCTCCTGTCACTTCTACCCCGAGTAGTGCACCTGCTATAAAAGACCATCACCTCTCTCCATAGTAATGCGGTCAGCTGTAGGCTCCTTAGTACCTCTGTCACTATCCGCAATTTGCATGCACTTAACACGGCACATGCTCGAAGGCATTTCAAGGGCCACACCTTCCCATCCTTCACCTTGACGACTAGCGCCTTGATTTGCCAGTACATTTTCCAAACTATTGGCACTTCTCTGAATATGATGGAAGGTGATGGAGTTCAGTGACGTAATAATTTCTCCAAGACACGTGAGACGCCACACCAGCCTCCATGAAGGTTCCATCTTAGCCACACGAGTCCCATTGCAAATATTGGTCACAAGCTGGATAAGCAGTTTACAGTCACCCTCCACGATTAAACAAGTTAAGCCACGTCGAACCGCCATGCATAGACCCTACAACATTGCTTCACATTTGGTCACGTTGTTAGTTTCTCTACCCAGATATCCATAGTAACTGTACAATACCTTGCCCTGGTCGTCGCACAGGACACCACCATACCCAACAATACTCGAGTTTCCTTTCGACACCCCGTCAAAATTTAACTTAAGCCATCCCGATAATGGCGGAGACCATACCGCCAGACTATCAAGAGAATTACGATAAGGGTGAAGGCTTCCAACATAGCGAGGGAGAGCCCAAATGCCCCAAGTATGTAAAATGCTCATCTCATTAACCGTAATGTTCAAATCTTGCTCAGTCCAAATAGTTAATTGAAGAGTCTCAATGATTCCACGCGGGATATGACCCCAGACAGTATTACAGGTATGTTGTTTACCTAGATGAATATACGTTTATTGCATTCTTTCCATACTTCCCATAGGAGAAAAACAGGGAAAAATTGCCATAACCGATTTGGAATTCTCCCTTGGAAAGGATCTTCGCTCCACCGTTTAATAGTTTCACCAGGGTCAGTCTTAACTCTATCAGACAAGTGGAAGATCATTGTTCCTTCATCCCATAAGGCTGAAGAGAAGCTGCAGCCATCCAAGAGATGAGCTATCATTTCGCCATGAGTTCCACAGAGGACACAAAATGAAGGTCCCTCAAACCCCCTCTTAATGATATTGTCCCATGTGAGAATTCTGCCTTTCAAAACCAGTCAGAGGAAGAGAGTAATTTTATGCCATAGTTTGACTCCCCATAGACACTTCCAAGTACGTCCCATAGGTTGATCCATCGGGATGGTTTGCAGAGAGTATGCTTCCTTAATAGTAAACATGCCTTTAGGGCGGTACCCCCACCTCAGTAAATTCATACCCCTCTATGTTTTTATCTATCGGTGTATCAATAGTTCATGGATTTGCTTCCCTACCTCATCCCCATAGTTGGAACTTTTAAACTTTATTAATGTATATACTTTTAACTATTTAATATTGTTTTACTTTTTACTTTTTCTATATTATTCTATTTTTCATTTTCATATAAAAATTACTTTTTCATTTTCATATAAAAATGATTTTGAGTAGTTAAAATATATATACATCTAATTGGATTGTGTCATGGGTGAGAGTTAATATAACTTTAAGATTTGATACTTAATACATTATATATGGTTAACTTCTTCATCTTTGATTTTATATTTGAAATCATACAAAGAATACATGGTTTACTTTTCATATTTTTTTTTTAATTTAAAAAAATAAATAAATTTTATTCTCCATATCACAAGATGAAAATCTAACAACTGAGAATTGTTGAATTTTGCAAAATCAAAGAAAACAATTCCTAGGATGAGGTTGTTGAATTATTGAAACTAAATACATTTTGGTTCTATATCAAAATAATCAAATGATGTTATCTTCTTCAAAGCACCACGGCCGAGAAGGAAGCAAAAACTATTAAAGAACGGCTATTCCCATCACATTCTAATGATGCATGTCCATGGAGTGCCTTTGAAAATTACATAAAAATCACATGATCTTCTTCCAACACCAAGTACTAGAAAGAGGAAAAATAGAAAAGAGGATAATCCATGGAGTGAAGGAAGGAAAAAAAATCCTAAAGAGGGCAATCCCCATCACATCACACTCTAATAGTGCAAGTCTATCGAGTGTTTGGTAAACACAAAGAAATTCGAGGTCACCAACTTGAAAATGAGTTGATTTCTTTTAATCCAAGTGATTTTTCATTCATACAAGATTATTTATCTAAGTACAAAAATATTAAACTCTTATATGAAGAATGAAAGATTAATAGGGAAGACAAACAATGAATTTATCATATTCTTTCCAAACTTGGACCTGCATATTCTGTTTTTGTATCTACATTTTACTCCATGAAAGAATCCTTGAATGCAACTAGCTATCAAGAGACTAGTCTTGAATCATTTTGTGATTCCTTGATTAGAGAGCAAGATAAGCTCATCCATCTTGGAATAATTAACAATGCAGATACATCTGGGAAAGCCTTATTGTCTCAACAAAAAGAAAAGTCCAAGCCTCCCAAGAAACAGTATTTTTGCAATAATAAGTCAAACAAGGGTCTCAAACCCTCTCAATCAGCTCCTTCTTTAAAAAATGACAAAGGATCCAAGCCAAAATGCAAGAAGACTGAGTGTCATTGCAACTATTGCGGGAAAGATAGTCATGATGAATCTAAGTGTTTCAAGAAGATGGCAGCCTTGGAAGCAACAATGAAGAAGCACCACATCAGCCTAGATTCGCCTTCAAAATATACCTCTCATGGACATGCACTTTGTGCTTCTGGTTATTTTCATAATGCATCTTCTTCTTCCACTTCAAGTGAATGGCTCATTGATTCTGGAGCATCTTATCATATGGCTAAGGATCAAGCCATCTTTTCTACTATGCATGAATGTAACACCAAACAAATATTTGTTGGTGATGATAGATCTCTAAGTGTTGTAGGAGCTGGAATAGTTCCAGTAGATAATGGTCATTTTAGTGATGTACTATGTGTTCCAAGAATTTCCTACAATTTGTTATCAGTCTATCAAATCACTCATTTTGGTGAAGGTAAAACTGTGACGTTTACACCTCACCAAGTTGTAATCAAGGGTTTTAAAGATCCTCAACAGGTCCTAGCTACCAGAATTGTTGATGATATTACCAGGTTGTACAAATTTAACAACTTTGGGTCATCACATTTTCCTTTAGTTTTTGTTGCTCATAGTAATAACTTGAGAAAACTTTGGCATGAGTGATTTGGTCACTTAAATTATCGCTCATTGCAACAACTATGTAAAGACAATATGGTGACAGTTCTTCCGATGGTATCTTGCAGGGATGGTGTTTGTTCCGGTTGTGTACTCAGAAAACATCATTGGGACAATTTTGACAAACGTGCCTCTTGGCACACCTCGGTTCCCTTAGAGCTTGTGCATAGTGACTTGTGTGGTCCTCTTCATCTGCTTCCTTTTCTGGTTTCAAATATTTCTTAAATTTCATTGATGATTACACCAGACACACTTGGGTTTATTTCCTAAAACTTAAGAGCGAAGTATTTAACATTTTCTTGGCCTACAAGGCCCTTGTTGAAAAACAATCTGGTCATTAAATTATTAAGTTAAGATCTGACAATGGAGGAGAATATGTTAACAAAAAGTTCACTACTTTCTGCACTGAACAAGGAATCCAACAACAACACACTATTCCATATACACCACAACAAAATGGTGTAGCTGAACGGAAGAATCGCACTTTAAAAGAAATGGCTAATTGTATGATCCAATCTAAGGGACTAAGTCTTCAATTTTGGGCTGAAGCCATTAATTGTGCAAATTACATAGTTAATCGCACCTCCACTAAAGCATTACAAGGTATCACACCGGAAGAAGCATGGAGTAAAATTAAACCAGATGTAAGTCACTTCCGTGTGTTTGGTAGTGAAGCATGGGGTCACATTCCGGATGAAAAACAGAAAGCATTGCAGCCTAAAAGTGAAAAGTGCATATTTTTTGGATATTCTGAAGATGTAAAAGGTTATAGACTTCTTCAACCACATTATCATGATGTAATCATTAGAAGAGATGTTAAATTTGATGAAAATATCTTGGCCTGTGAGCCTAACTCGGCGATTGCGCCATCTTTGGCCTGGGAGCCCGATTCGATGATTGTGCCTTCTTCTTCTTCTTCCAACTTCGTCGACAGGTTTCCAACTCCAGTTTCTAATGATGACAGTGAGGATGAAAATCCACCTCTTCCTGCTCATGTTACTCCTGTTGCACCAGCACAAGTGCTTCCTCGATGGGTCCGTTCAACATGTGAAGTAGCTGGTGATCTTGCCGGTGATCCTAGAGATCAATGTCGAACACATTCTCAGTTTCAGCGAGCCTCTTCTCTTTTGGCTCAAGTTTCCGAGAATCATGATCCAGAAACCTTTGCAAAAGCTTCAGGAAATCCAAATTGGGATGCAACTATGGATGAAGAATATTGTTCCTTAATGGCGAACGATACTTGGGATCTTGTACCTCTTCCAAAAGGAAGAAAGCTTGTCAAATGTAAATAGGTCTACAGAACTAAGTATGCATCAGATGGAAGTGTTGAAATACTTAAGGCAATGTTAGTTGCCAAAGGTTTTTCCCAAGTTGAAGGGATTGACTACAATGAAACCTTTGCTCCTGTCGCAAAAATGAACTCCATCCGCCTTGTTCTTTCCCTTGCAGCCTTACACAACTGGGAAGTCCATCAAATGGATGTCAAGTATGTCTTCTTACATGGTGATTTACAGGAGGAAATTTACATGGAACAACCTCCTGGATATGTTCAGAATAACTCTAGCCTTGTCTGCCGCCTTAAGAAATCCTTATATGGCCTTAAGCAAGCTCCTAGAGCTTGGTATGCCAAAATGGATAGCTTTCTCCTTGACACTGATTTTTCTAGATGCCATTCTGACCCCAATGTCTATACCAAGAAAGTAGGAAACCATCTCATCATACTTTTTCTATATGTTGATGACCTTATTCTTACTGGTAGTGACCCTAAGCTTGTAACCCATGTGAAATCAAGTCTTAAGAAAAATTTTGAAAGGTCAGACTTAAGACATTTGCATTATTTTCTTGGTCTCCAAGTCCTGCAAACCAAAGAATGAATCTTTCTTTCTCAGTCTAAGTATGCTTGCGACCTTCTTCGTCACTTTCACATGGAATATTGTACACCAGCCCCTTCTCCCTTCCAATCTGGAGTCAAACTTTCTACCACTTGTACTTCACCTAAAGTAGATGCCACCTTGTATCGTCAACTTGTTGGTAGTCTCTTATACTTGACTCATTTCCATCTTGACCTTTCCTTTGTCGTTGGTCGTGTTTCCCGTTATATGTAAACACCTCATGAAAGTCACTGGAAAGCACCTAAAAGAATACTTTGATATATTCGAGGTACAATTCAGTTTGGGATTCATTACAGTACTAGGGGGAAACCTTTGTTGGTTGGTTTCACTGATTCAGATTGGGTCGGCGATCCTAATGATCGAAAGTCTACTGCAGGTTATGTTTTCAGTCTGGGATCTGGACCTATCACTTGGGGTTGTAAGAAACAACAAGCTCTTGCTCTTTCTTCAGTAGAGGCAGAATATCGAGCCGTAGTTAATGCTAGTCAGGAAGCTTTATGGCTTCGACAGATCCTTTCATAGTTTGGATTCGAGCAGAAGCAGCCTACTCCACTTTGGTGCAACAATCAAAGTGCCATCAAGCTCACCAAATATCCAGTCCTACATCAACGCATCAAACACATTGAGCTACATATGCACTTCATCATAAATCGTGTTCATGATCGTGTTCTTGAAGTGCTCTTTTTTCCTATAGATGATCAAGTTCCAGACATCTTCACCAAGTCTCTTACAAAAGCGAAGTTTTCTAAACTTCGATATATGTTAGGAGTTCAGGAACGTGTCATTAAGGGGGGATAGGCTCTAATGCCTCCTTCCCTCTCCTAATAGTGTCACTTTTGTAAATCCTTCAATCCTATCCTAAGTTGTTCTTAAGGGGGGATGTTAGGATATTTAGACACTTAGGAGTTAGTTAAGATCAACTTGTGTAATATATCCGTTAGGAAAAGATTGTTTCTTTAGTGTGCATTGGTATGTATTTGTAAATATTCAATCCGACGGTCACGATATGTTGTGATTCGACGGCCCAATTTCTCTTAGATCATACCTAACCTTGATCCGTGGCTTAGCACCTTATTGGTCCATGATCTCTATTTAGAGAGCATGGAAGGTCATTGTTTAGTTGATCAATTATGAGAATCTCATTTGTAATTTTCTTTCTTTGCATAATAAATTGTCTCGTAGAAGCTATTTGGTCGGGGCCGTGGAGTGTTTCCCTCACGAGGGTTTAAACCACGTCAAAACATTGGTGTATCGATCTATGATCTGTTTGTGTGAAGTGGTTGCTCTAGGTGTTCGATCTTTTGGGAGTACCCTGTGTACCCGAACATGGTATCATATCACAGGGTACTCCCAAAAGACCGAACACCTAGAGAAACCACTTCACACAAACAGATCACAGATCGATACACCAATGTTTTGAACAAAGAAATTGTTGAAGATGTCCCCAATAGTGATGTGGCAGATAGAAAATGAGTAGCTAAAAAAAAGGACCCCCCTCTTCCCAAGATGAACCTTTGACAATCACTTTACAGTAAAGTTGTTTTAAGTGAATCACTTTTGTAAAATAAGTGATTTAACTTTTACAATGATGTTACTTTAAATAGTGCAGCAATAAAAAGGAACTTAAGTGACTCACTTTGTATTTTTATTTTTTATTATTTAAGTGAGATGCAATTTTAGAATAAAGTAACTTGAAAATAGAAATTGCATGCACTTTTTCTTTTAAAAGTAACTTCCTAAGACTTGAACTCAAGACCTATTAAGGAATAAAGCAACTTTGAACCAAGTGAGCTAGATTAAAAGGTATGTAAAATATGGGAATGAGGAAGGGGGCTTTTTTTTTTTTTTACTCTTCTTGCTCGGTTTCCGTGCTTGCCTTTTTCCTGCAAAAACACAACACAAACCGAAACGAAAAAAAATTTCCACATGTTTGGGGTTAGATCTTGTTAGCTTGCCGAGAAAGTCTATGTTTTTTCTCTGTTTCTGATTTGCCGAGATTGCTCAAGGTGCACGGCAAAGAGCATACGCAGCCGAGAAAAACCCTTTCCCTTTTTGTTTCTGATTCGCCGAGATCGCACAAGGTTCATGGCAAAGAGCATACGCAGACAAGGAAAACAACAATCTGAAATTAAAAAGAAATCTAATAATAAAAACTGATAAAATATGAGATTTTTTTTTTTTAAACAGAAATTAAAAAAACGTCACTGTAACATTATACCTTCGGATTTGATGAAATATGCGTTTCTGAAGCAACCGGGAACCGTTTTCGATCAAACGAAAACCATTTCCCATTGGAAACGGCACTCCAGACGCAATGGAACACCTACCATAGCCCAAAAATGCACAGAAATAATAGAACTAGAAACCCTTTCAAGTTTCGGCAATAACAGTTCAAGATCTAGATCATAACCGGAAGCGGCTCTTCTTAAAAGCTCTGATACCATGTTCGGGTACACAAGGTACTCCCAAAAGACCGAACACCTAGAGAAACCACTTCACACAAACAGATCACAGATCGATACACCGATGTTTTGACGTGGTTTAAACCCTCGTGAGGGAAACACTCCACGACCCCGACCAAATAGCTTCTACGGGACGATTTATTATGCAAAGAAAGAAAGTTACAAATGAGCTTCTCATAATCGATCAACTAAACAATGACCCTCCATGCTCTTTAAATAGAGATCATGGACCAATCGAGTGTTAAGCCATGGATCAAGGTTAGGTATGATCTAAGAGAATTTGAGCCGTCAGATCACAACATATCATGACCGTTGGATTGAATATTTACAAATGCATACTAATGCACACTAAAGAAACAGTCTTTTCCTAACGGATATATTACACAAGTTGATCTTAACTAACTCCTAAGTGTCTAAATATCCTAACATGTTTTGAAGTTTAAATAAAAAATACAAATTTGTATTACTTATATGGTTTTTGTGTTGAAGTAGTGTAAATTTACTAGGAAACATTAGCATATTTGTTTATTGAATATATTGATAAAATTACATTTTAATATTTTGTGAATTGTTTTTTTTGGTGATTTGAAATAATGAAAAAAGAATCAACATTTTTTTCTTAAATATAATAAAAATAATTTTGAAATGATAGCTTTATAAATGTTAATAGCTAACCTTTGTAAATTTAAATTGCAATAGTGATATTAAAACAATAATTTTAACAATCCAAAATTACAATAACAACAAAGATTTTATAACCAAATTCTAGTAACAATAAACTAGAAAAAATAAAAATTATAAAATATTTCACTTTGTTAAATAAATAAATAGTGCATTAAAAAATGCTCCCTTGAACTAAGACTGTTCACATGATAAAAATAGTTAAATCCACACATCTTATCTTTTTGTAACCTAATGTAAGCCTTTAGGAAACTGTCAAAAGAAGCCAAGTATCTTCCTCGGGTTTAGCACCAATTATGCCTCCCTAATTATTATGTCCCTGCAGGATATCTAGTCTCCATTTTGTTACATTTAATTTCTCGTGTCTGGATTAATATTTCTCTGTGCCTGTAGTTTTCATTAGGTTTTAATTTATATTAATTTTGTTATTTTTTTAATAATTTTTATTTATTTATTTTTTATTAGCTTTGCACAAGATGGCATCAACCTTGAAATGTGGAGTGCACCAAGTGGTGGCAAGGCTTATGTTGGTTACATTAACAAATTATTATGTGTCCACTTGGTTTTGGTAGTGTGCAATGAAGTCATTCAATATAGTGATGAACTCTTCATGAAGTAGTTAAACTTAAACATCTGATAAGGAAGTTCATTTGTATTTAAACCTTAAACTCGACATTAATCTCCCTAACAATTAAGTACAACACTATCTAATTTCGATATCCTGATATCCCTACCACCAACTCACTTGAACTCATTATTTGATACTGACCCACTAGTAGGTTAGTTTGGTGGGAATTGACATCCTTCAATCTTCTTACCACAACATTTTTAAATAACCTAATCACTAATTTGGAGTGGCAATTGCAAAACTAGAGACTAGCCATGATTCTTTCCACTACCAATATCTTGGAGGCTAGCAAGGATAAATTTGCAATTAGGCTCCATATCAAACCTTTTTCCAAACCTTGCTCTATTTCTTCTTGTTGGATGAAAATCCTAAGAGTGTTAAGATTCAATATGCTAAGACAGAAAATAGCAGCATTACATTCCATTTCACAATAATAGCATATACAGGATCACTGAAGAAACAACAAGCACAGCAAAACACAAGAGATACATATTTATCCTGGGAAACCCTCATGGGGTAGAAAACCCAGCAAAGCTTCCTCAATATAGATGACCAACAATATACAAAGATGCAAACCAAAGACATGATCTCCTCCTCCACCATAGAAGACCTCTCCTCCACAAGTGTGCTAAATTATGAGTGAGGGAAGTGTGTGCATAATGAGGAACACACCTCCTCTATTTATACACATCTCCGACTTGTACTTTATATTAACTAGGTCGGCCCCAACTTTACCACTGGGTTAAACACCCCACTACAACTGACTGGGCCGACCCCACTAGGGTGGTCTAACAACCCTTTGACCCACATAACACATACAGGGCCGACCCCCTCTAGGTAAGTCTAATAACCCAAGTTACCACATTCCGATGGAGGAATAAACATCTCCGAATATACAATAAGATCTTTACAGAGGAATGAAACATCTCCGGAACAATAAAGTACAAATATAATATTCTTTGAAGTTACAATATATCAACACTCCCCCTTAACGAGAAGGATATTATAACAACATCTGCACGAGCAAGGAGTCATCAACATCATACATGATACATCTATAAATCATTGGAAGCTTTCTCAACATCATCAGTAACTCAAGCAGTTACTGGAACATCTTCAATACTGGAACATCAACATCTTCAGTACTGAGTCTTTATCTTCTGTAGCACTTGAACAGCTACAGCAATATCATCATCTGGATCCTCACGATCATCAACATCATCATCACATGATCATCATCATCGTCATCATTATAGTCATCACACGATCATCAGCATCGTCATCACACGATCATCATACGATCATCACGATCAGCAGTATAGTCATCTAGATCATCACGATCAACAACATCGTCATCTAGATCATCACGATCAACATCATCGTCATCTAGACCATCACGATCAGCAGCATCGTCATCTAGATCATCATGATCAACAACATTGTCATCTAGACCATCACGATCAGCAGCATCGTCATCTAGATCATCACGATCAGCAGCATCGTCATCTAGATTATCACGATCAACAACATCATCAATACAAGTATCAACACTAATACAAGTATACACATCATCAATACAAGTATCCACACCAATACAAGTATACACATCATCAATACAAGTATACACATCATCAATACAATTATCTACACCAATACAAGTATACACATCATCAATACAAGTATCCTCATCAATACAAGTATACATATCATCAATACAAGTATCCTCATCAATACAAGTATCAATATCAATACAAGTATCCATATCATCAATACAAGTATCCTCATCAATACAAGTATACACATCATCAATACAAGTATCCACACCAATACAAGTATACACATCATCAATACAAGTATCCTCATCAATACAAGTATACATATCATCAATACAAGTATCCTCATCAATACAAGTATACACATGATCAATTTAAAACACCATAACATGTCTAGGGACGATACGGTCCACTCGTCAACTTAGACAAAGTCTAAGGACCACTTTCTCGGAGACATATGTCTACGGATGAATTTAGGGACCGAAGTCCGGGGATGATACAATCCCCTCTCGTCCACTAGGGACCACTTCTCGGAGACATCTGTCTATGGGTCAATTCAAGGACCAAAGTCCAGGGATGATACAATCCCCATCACATACATTTTGAACTAGTGGTTTCGGGATGATGCAATCCCCATCACATACATTTTGAACTAGTGGTTCCGGGATGATGCAATCCCCATCATGTACATTTTGAACTAGTGGTTCCGGGATGATGCAATCCCCATTAGTCCACTAAGGAATTCATTCATGGATACCATATGTCTACGGATCAATTCAAGGGACCGAAGTCCGGGGATGATACAATCCCCAACTGTCCACTAAGGACTTTATTTTCGGAGACCATATGTCTACGACTCTCTTTAGGACTGAAGTCCAAGGATGATCCAATCCCCACCTGTCCACTAAGGACTTTATTCTCGGAGACCATACGTCTACGAATCTCTTTAGGACTGAAGTCTAGGGATGATCCAATCCCCACCTGTCCACTAAGGACTTTATTCTCGGAGACCATACGTCTACGGATCCTTTTAGAACATGTGTTCACGGATGATGCAATCCCTCTTCTTTCTCGGAGACACCTATCTACGGATCCTTTTAGAACATGTCTTCAAGGATGATGCAATCCCCTTGTCACCTTAGACCCTGTCTAAGGACCATCCACCAACCTCTCTATCGGCATCACCAATATAGGTATCCACATCATCGACCTCACTGTCAATGCAGGAAATCTCATCATAAGTGATCACATCACTCCCACTTTCGAGGAGGGTCGTTCTGAACTATATTAAGTTTGTCTCGGAAAACTTTACTTGAGGTAGAGGTTTGGTTAGTACATCGGATCGGTAGAGTTTGGTTAGTACATCGGCAACTTGTTACAAATTCGAACTTTATAGTTCCTTTTTGCACCATATCTTGTCAGATCTCTATGTGCTTTGACTTATCATGGAAGACTGGATTCTCATCTTGATACAACTCTGTTTGTCACATAGGATCATAGTTGGGTCTATCTCTAAGTCAAACGATCCTGAAGCCATACTTCTTCACAACTAGCAGAGCAAGCAGCCATATATACCGCTTGTGCTAAGAGCCACACTCAATTGTTTCCTACTAAACCACGAGACCATGGCTGATCCCAGACAATAACATCCTCTTGATGTGCTCTTCCTATCTAATACACTTTCTGCCCAATCAACATCTGTGTAGCCATCTAAAGTCATGATCTCCAAGATAACATAGATCAAAGTCTATCGTATCCTTTAGGTACCTCATCACATGCTTTACAACTATCAAGTGAACACATCTGGTTTCCACTAGATACTAACTCAAGGTGTTCACAGCAAGGCATATATCTGGTCTGGTATTTGTTAGATACATCAATGACCCAATAATATGTCTGTACAGAGTCACATCAACTAACTCTGAGGAGTTATCATCTAACAACTTCAAGTCGGAACCCATGAGAGTGATCATGGCTTCACATTCCAACATATCAATTCTTCTCAAGATTTCCATAGCATACTTTCCCGGGATGAGAAAGATTCCTTCTGATCCTTGCCATACTTCCAGACCTAGGAAGTAAGAGATCTTTCATTTTCATTTCTGTAGCCATCTTCTTCTTGCTTTCCATGATCTGTTTCTCATTCCCTGTCAGAAAGAGATCATTCTCATACAATAATGGTATGATAGGTTCATCATCCATAACCTTAAGGTAAAGGTTAGGATCAGCTTTACTTCTGGTAAATCCCAAGCTTTGTTAAGAAGCTGTCAATTCTCCCTCTGTGACTGAACATCATTCACACTCTGCATTGAGTGATCTTCTGCATATCTATCTATGCTATCTCTCATCAGATGGGTCTACTGATATGAGCTTCAATATCATTCGAACTCTGTGGTGAGTTCCTTCTTGTATCCATGTCATCTATGTATAGAAACCATATTCAACTTTGTAGCAAAGGTTGAGATCCACATCACCCATGGTGATCACTATCGATCCTGGGTACCCGAACATAGCTTTCTTCAATTGAATCCTCAAGATAATGGTCTTATCTAGCCACTTGGAGCAAACATCTCATCATGATTCTCTTCCTCTTTCTAAGAGAATCTTCTAGCCACGAGCCTTCTATATTATGTTGGATTTGTAAATCTTCTTGTTGAACATCCATCACTTGTTCGGTGTTCATTGTTCTTCATGATCTTTCCTACACATCAAAATTAAGTACATGATTAGTAATACTTCATAATCATCAAATCATGTTGACATGATAACCTATTATGCATACAGATATGATTTACATAGTTATGCTACTATCTTGACCAATACTTTGGCACAACACTTTTCCATATCCTGTATGCATACAGTGGCTATCTAGATGCCTTCCATCTCTACCAGAACATACTATCGAGAGTGTGCACAGCTCTCAGCATGTCAGCAAAGAGGTTTTATTCTAGACAAGCAACAATGGAATGTTTGTCCAATTTACCAATCATATGCATATTAGTAGTATACTGTTCAATGCTATATGAATGTTTACACTCAGCATGATATATTCTAGGAATACAAATATGCATACAACCTATTACAAGCAATATCATTTACTATTTCAAATAACAACTCAAATACTTATCTTTTATGTTTGTGTGGTTGCCTCCCGCTTGATCTTCTATATGTATTTTGAACTTCTATTCATTATGTACCACTGTGCATGCTCAAGTGTGTACTAGTGTACTCCTCATGATCTCATACACAAAAATACATTCATTAGTATATTCTCAATATTATCAAAACATTATAATTTTAAAGAATCTTGAATATGTATAGTCATGATCATTAGTATTCAGGGTTTCAAGGAAGTCTTCTTTTACTCATGCATATTCTTTTTTGATCATAGTACTCTTCTGGTTAGTTAAATCATCAAGATAAGAGACATAATATGCATAAACCCTTGATTACTAACTTAATGAATAAGCATAACCAATCATACCAAGTATACTTACATAAGGGATCCTAACAGAAGGTAAGATTCTAACTTGACATAGGAAAACATACCTGGATTAGTATACCTACTTAGTTATGTCTAACATACCTAATCAATATCTTCTTTATTCTCTTCAATGATTTAGAGATCCTACGCTAGAACCTGCATATCTCATAGGTTAAGCATAATAGAACAAAGTCATACATACCTCGTAAGTCGAACTTCTATGTGATCAAAGATTATGGAGGAGTCTTTGTCTTCATGTTGTCATGGTCATGGAACTTGATTTGTCTTTCGTGATGTACCTGTATCTTGCTAGTAGACAACATCAACCTCATACAACACCACAGTGCATTAGTACAACCATATAGCCCTAATCAATGAATGTCTTCCATCATTCACATGCATTCATACTGTTACTAGGGTGATAAGACAATTCTAACATTAATCAAGATTGTACTAATAAATAATATGAAGACAAACACATTATGAACTTAATCAGGAATCAGATTTCAAGACATACCTGGACCTCCTTAAGTCATACCTGTCGAGACTTCTTGTAGTCTTCTTATGTAAGGCCTTAGCCTCAACTCCCCCTGAAACTTGATCTGGAGCTTGATTAGGGTTTGCTAGAGAAACCCTAAAAATTCAATATTTGACTTTCACACTTCTGAATGGATGGAAGGATGTGTCTTGCTGAGATGATCAAACTAACATACTTCAATTTTGAAATCTCCAAAATTTGACCCCTCAAAATTGCCTTCAAAACTTCTGGATCTTCTAGATAGGATCCCGAACTAGGGTTTGATGAAGCCCACCCTTCTACCCAAACAAAAGGTTCGATCCAAGGCTCTAAAATCTTATTTTTCTGAGGAGCTTCCAGCCGTGGTCACAGACTTCAAAAATTCCAACTGTTGCTGAAGCCCTAATTTTCCATCTTTCCGATCAAAATCCCGAACTGGGGTTTGATCAAGCCCGGTCTTCTACCCAACCAAAAAATTCGATCTTGGTCTCTAAATTTTGATTTTCCTAAGTAGCATTCAGCCTTGGACTCTGATTCCAAAAATTCTAACTTTCTCCGAAAACCTAAATCCTGGAAGCCATGAATGAAGGTGCTCCAAAAATAATTATGTTTTGACAGAAATATGTACCTGATTGTTTTTGTTGTAACTCCGAACTTTTTGATGCACAGGGTCTGAATTTTTTTTTTGTGGTAGCTTGAACTGTCATGTTTCCATCCCGATAGGTATGACCTCAATTGGATTTTCTGAGAGAGAGATATGTCAAGTGTCGCAACGTGACCTATTTATGGGATAAAACAGGAGAGCAAACTTGTATGGCGTGCCACATGTCACTGATTCAACTTCGGCCTATGAAAATGTTTTATGAGATAGCACTGTACTACCTTTCACTTTTTACGAAATTTCATTTGGAGCTTCCTAGCCCAAGCTATGACCTTTTTTCCTAGGTCACTTGATTTTGACTGAGATCTGGAAGAGGCAGAAACCCTAACTTGTACTGATCATAACTGACAAAGTACAACGAATCTGAGGGTGTCATTTGGACACAAGGTACCTGGGGATGTTATCTACGACCTGTAAACGTTTCATATCCTGAAACGTCTCCAAAATGGATTTATAGCGAAAGTTCCACGATTACTGGTTTTTTCTATATAAAACCCTAAACTTCAAATTGTCGCAAGAGAAGCAAGTGTCGTAAGTGCCATACATTTCCTTCCTTCGGGTTAGCTCTGATACCATGTTAAGATTCAATATGCTAAGACAGAAAATAGTAGCATTACATTCCATTTCACAATAATAGCATTTATAGGATCACTGAAGAAACAACAAGCACAACAAAAACACAAGAGACACAGATTTATCCTGGGAAACCCTCATGGGGTAGAAAACCCAGCAAAGCTTCCTCAATATAGATGACCAGCAATATACAAAGATGCAAACAAAAGACATGATCTCCTCCTCCACCATAGCAGACCTCTCCTCCACAAGTGCGCTACATTATGAGTGAGGGAAGTGTGTGTATAATGAGGAACACACCTCCTCTATTTATACACATCTCCGACTTGTACTTTATATTAACTAGGTCGGCCCCAAATTTACCACTGGGTTAAACACCCCACTACAACTGACTGGGCCGACCCCACTAGGGTGGTCTAACAACCCTTTGACCCACATAACACATACATGGCCGACCCCCACTAGGGAAGTCTAATAAACCAAGTTACCACATTCCAACGGAGGAATAAACATCTCCAGATATACAATAAGATATTTACGGAGGAATGAAACATCTCCGGAATAATAAAGTACAAATATAATATTCTTTGAAGTTACAATATCTCAACAAAAAGGATAACTACCAATCCATAGACATTTCAAATTTTATTTCTAATATACTAGCTAGAGTGATACGCTTGCTTGCTAGCCAGCTTTCTCCATTAATATTGGCTTGTGTAGAGATA
The DNA here is from genome assembly GCA_027924585.1 of Larix kaempferi. Classification (NCBI taxonomy): domain Eukaryota; kingdom Viridiplantae; phylum Streptophyta; class Pinopsida; order Pinales; family Pinaceae; genus Larix; species Larix kaempferi. The sequence goes on along the minus strand of BSBM01002204.1, from coordinate 16,683,229 downwards.
TTGATTATGAAGTCGGATATGTGTTGTACTATTTGTAGGTTCCAAAATAAAAGGGGTTTGGGGGGGGCTAATTAGCCTCTATGGCTAAGGGGTGGGGGGAAACACCTCCGAAATAAAAAATTTAGGGTTCGTTTTGAGTTGTTTTAGGCCCATTGTAAACTAATTATGGTTAAGGAATTAGGGTTGTAATCCAACATGGATTAATGCATGAGGGTTTTGGATGCTATAATATTTTATTGTAAACATAAAAGATAATAGAATAAGAAATAGAGCAAAGAAACTCATAGGGAAGTTAGTTTTACCCGTTTTCTAAGGTAAATCTTTGTGTAATGTGTGTGTGAGCTATTATTAATTCTTGTGTTTTAGATTATGTTTCATGATATTTTTCATACATAGGTTTATCAAATCTCTTTATATGGTATCAAAAAAAGGTTATTGGATTCAAGGAGATGCCTTTGTTGCTAGGTTTTAGCTCATCCTATGAAGAGAAATGGTATCTTGGGTCTATGATAAACCTTTGTTGGAGTCGGGGCTTTGCACAATGAATCTTGTGTAGAGTAAATAATGATTATTTCAAGGATATAAATTGAGAAGTTTAATGACCATCACTTGGAGTTATGAAAGTTGAGGATGGAAGATCTTCTTTTAGACAGAAGTTAGTGGATTGATGTGGATCCAGGTACAAATCCGACTAGTATGTTGAAAGAAGATTGAGAAAAGTGGGAGGAAAAAATCCAAATGATGATTCAACTTTTCCTCTCATATTTAGTGTTGTTGAATGTCTCTAGAGAATATATTGCAAAGAAATTGTGAGATAAGTTGGGGAATTTGTAGCAGTCAAAGTCCCTGGTAAACAAGTTATTTCTTTTAAAGAAGTAATTTCATTTTAGGATGGAGGATTGTGACATTGTGAAAGATCATCTAAATGCCTTTAATACTATGGTAAGTTAACTGACCTCTATTGATATTAAGATGGATGAAGAAGATAAGTGTATTACCTTGTTATATTCTTTACCGGACTTTTGGGATAATTTGGTTGTAGTAACTGGCAGTTCTGCGGCTTAATCCATGTTAAAGTTTGAGGATGTAGTTTCGTACTTGCTATTAGAAGAAATGAGGAGAAAATCCATGGAGGGTGTGACCAAGTATGTTTTATCTATGAGAAGTCATTCTCAAGAGAATAAAATAGGTCTTCTGAGGGTAGATCTAAGTCTATAGGTAGATCTAGATATCGAGGACAATTTGAAAAGGAATGTTGGAAATGCAGTAAAGTTGGATATTACAAGAAAAAATGCAGATTTAAGGTTGGTAAAGGTAAGGGATTTGATGATGCCCCTTCCATAGAAATGAATCCCTCTTCATAAGAAGGAGGTCATGTTTACTTGGAATCTATAGGTACACATTCAGATCATGATGTATGGTTTATCAACTTAGACACTTCATTTCATATGAGTACTCCTCACATGAAGTGGTTTTGTGAATATGAAAGATTTGGAGGTGATGTTTTCCTAGAAAATGATGCGATAACCAAAAGCATAGGATGCGAAAGGGTTAAGTTGTTGTTCAAAGAAGGAAGGATTAAAACTCTTCTTGGGTTTTTTCACATTCTATATCTAGCCAGAAACTTTATATCTGTAAGTAAGATGGGCGATATAAGTGTGCATAATTTATTTGAAAAGGATACATGCAAGATGGTTCAAGGATCAATGGTGTTGAAGCAAAGAGTTCAAATTATATCTTCGTGCAAGATGTTGGGAAGCAGTTTTAATCATGGGTGTAGCAATTCTATTGTTCTTAAGGATAGCAATGAAGAAGACAATACCCCTATTGAACTTGTAGACAATATAATTCTATGTCATCAAATACTAGGACATATTGGAGAGAAGGGCCTTCAAGCATTACATGGTAAAGGTATGTATGATTTCTCACCAGATGTCAAGTTTTGTGAATATTTCATATATGGTAAATAGAATTGGGTGGGATTCCTATTTAAGTGTTATATGAGAAAAATGAATTTGGGAGTTAATATGCAATGATATGTTTGGACCTATTCCTATTCCATCACTATGTAAATATGTGTATTATGTTTCATTCATTGATGATTTCTCAAGGAACATAGGGGTCTATTTCCTCCATAAGAAATCTCAAGTTTTCAAGACATTTAAAGAGTTAAAAACTCTTGTAGAAAACTACACAAAGAAGAAAATCAAAGTGTTGGGTACATATAATGGTGGAGAGTTATACATAAATGAGTTCATGGACTTCTAAAAGAAGTGTGGAATAGTAAGGAAAAATACTATTACATACACACCTCAACATAATGGAGTTTCCAAAAGGATGAACATGATGTTGATGGAGAAGGCAAGGAGTACACTAAGTGGTGTAAGGTTATCATAGGAATTATGGGCAAAGACAATGGATATTGAATGTTACTTGGTAAATCAATCACGTGTCAAACATGTACATCAATATTGACTGGAAAAAAACCCACATGAGGTATGGAATGGTAGGAAACCCTCTCTTAAACATCTCGTATTTTTTGTCGTGATTCTTATGTGCATGTTCGAAAGGGAAATAGAGGCTAGATAATAAAGTTGAAAAATGTATCTTTATTAGTTATAAAGATGGTATAAAAGGTTATAAAATTTGGAACCCAATAGCTAAGAATATTGTTTATATATGAGATGTATTTAGAGAGGTTAAAGTTTCCCCGAGATAGAAATTCCAACCAAAGACAATAGATTTTGAGTTGGAGGGTGAAGATATGACTCAATAGAAGAATATGAACCAGAAGAGGAAGAACCTAAAGTTTCATCCTTGATGAGATTTGTTCATGAAAATAGGAAACCAGAAAGGTATATCCCACCTTATTTCCACTCTAATTTTTATCTATATATAATTGATGATGATCCTAAATCTGTTAGGGAGGAAGTGGAATGAAAGGTTAGTAAAATTTGGAACAAGGCAATGATTGAAGAAATGGATTCCTTGGATAAAAATAAGAATTGGTATCTAATTGATTTTCTAGCTAGAAGAAAACCTATTGGTAAAAACTGGGTGTTTAAGAATAAGTTGAATGTAGAAGGTAAGGTGGAGAAGTACAAATCTCGCCTAGTAGCCAAGGGATATTCCTAGGTGGAGGGAATTGATTTTGGTGATATTTTTTCTCTTGTTGATAAATTAACCTCTATTATATTTATTTTGTATATTGTTGTTTCTTTGATCTTGAAGTACAGCACATGGATGTGAAGACAACATTTATGCATGGTGATTTGGAAGAATAAATCTACACGAAACATCTGGAGGGTTTTGTAGTGAAGTTACGAATTTGTTTTGCAAGTTGAGGAAGTGCTGGTATGGATTAAAATAATCACCAAGAATGTGGTATAAAAAAATTGATACTTATATATTGGGACTTGGTTTCTCAAGGAAAAAAAGTTGAACACTATGTGTATTTTGAGTAGGTTGGTGATCATTTTATTTATGCAGTCTTGTGTGTTGATGATATGTTGTTGGTTGGAAACAACAAGGAAATCATCAATGATGTCAAAGCTTAGTTTTCTTCTAATTTTGATATGAAATATCTTGGTGATGCAAATTTGATTTTGGGAATTGATGTCAAAAGGGATTGGACCAATAGAAGACTTTGATTGAGTAAGAAAAAATATGTTGAGACGGTATTAAACAGGTTTAATATGCAAGAATGTAAACCGATAAAGGTCCATATTCCTATAGGTGCATATTTATCTATAGACCAATGTCCCAAAGCAAAAGAAGAGGTACAAGACATGTCATGTGTTCCATATGCTAGTGTTTTTTGAAGTTTGATGTATGCTATGGTTTGTACTAGACTAGACATTTCCCGTGTAAAGGGGTTTTGAGTAGGTATATGCCAAATCCAGGGAAGGAACATTGAACAACAATAAATAGGGTGTTCATATATTTGCATGGAACTTCATATTAATTGCAATATGATACCAAGGAAGGCTTGGACCTCATAGGGTGATAGATATACATGGTTCTGTTGATGTAGATTAGGATGGATATCTTGACTATAGAAGTGGGTATGTTTTTATTTGATTTGGTGTAGCAATCAATTCGATGAGTAAGAAATAGGGTTTAGTTTCATTTTCAACTACAAAAGTATAATACATGGAAGACACTCATGGAAGTAAGGAATCCATATGGTTGCAAACATCGTTTTCAGGCATTGGTTTTGTTTAGAAAGCAATGAGAATAAGTTGTGACAGCTCAAGTGCAATTTTTCTAGCAAAGATTATTCCAAGACAAAGTCTATTAATGTTAAATACCATTTTGTTAGAAACATAGTTGGGAAGAACAAAGTACTGTTGGAGAACATTGATACCTTGAAGAATGTTATAGATTCATTGGCAAAATCTATTAGTATTAAAAAGTTCTCTTGGTGTAGATAATCAATGGGAATTTCATGAATGTTGATCAAGAAAGATAATAAGGAGATTTTCTAGGTGGGATTTTGCATGGAGTTTGGAGAATATGTTGAATATTTTAAGGTATGTTGGAAAATATGTGAAGTTTAGAATATGTTGAATATTATTAGTTAATGTTGGTTTAATTTTGTAAAAAAAGAGAGTTATTTGGATTTAGAAAATAAACCTGATTTATTTTTTAAAAAGTAGGTTGTAGAGAAATAATTTGGTTGCATATGTTAATTATTATTAATAAAATGAAAATAATAAAATTCAAAATTTGATTAAAAGATTGTAAAGTGATTTAATATTTAATTAATGATTTTTTATAATTTAAAGAATTAAAAATTTTAAAAATGATTTAAAAAAATTGATATCTTATTAAAAAATAATATGGTATTTAAAATTAATTATTTATATCATTCAAATAATGATACAAATTGAAATGCATATATCTTAATTTTGCTAGATTAATAAATTCCAATTTACAAAAGAGACCTGTTACATTAGTTATGATAAACTTATATCAAGATAAAATACATTTTCATGTTTTAAATTTATATAAAATATTTTTTTTTAAGTTTAAGATAGGAAACATAAAAAAAGAAGTTGAGAATAAGAAAAAAATTAGATATTAGAAGGAAGTGATTAACTATAGTTTGGAAGATCAAAAATATCTTTATGTTTTTACTAGCCTAAAGAAGAAAATCAACATTGTTAAAATAAGAACAAACTCTCACAAGCTCCATCATTGAACAATTCCTAAAACTTAGTGGGATGAAAAAAATTTCCATCTTTGTGATACTAAGAAGGTTGAAAATAAAAATCATTTTCTCATAAAATATCCTGTGTACACCCACATTAAAACGCAATTTCAAAAAAATATATATTATACTAACCTTCCTAACCTCTTAACTCATTAGAACTATGATGATTTAGGAATGCTTCTCTTAAAAATTTTCAAGCACAAACATAAAATCCTATAAAAAAACTTGTTTTCATACCTTTTTAAAAATCTAAAAAATCGTTTTTTTACCCCTGATACCAAACATGAATGAAACATAAATAAGTTAAAATGTGCAATTTTCCTTTGATTAATGTTATTTACAAGGAAATTTTAACAAATTTAATGCAAAGGTACCTGCACCAAACAAGTTAAGTGCAATGCAACATTCTATCGAAAATAAGGCTTTTAATTTTTCCCGATTAAGGCATTCGAGCAATTTCTAGGTAGCAAAATTCTCGGGGTATGTAGGAGGGCTTCCTTGATACAAAATGGGGAACATTTACATGAAAATAATCCAAAATGATCTACCTTACTCTCTAATGAACTTATAGAGCATATCAACATAAATTTACTTGTAAATATACATTGTAGAATGTAGTTATACCATGTGGATATGATCCCATGGTAAGAAATAAGCACCGAGAAAAGTTGTACCTATCCCAATATCAACACTATATATGTAAATATACACGGTAGAATGTATAAATATTCATATAGGTGATGATATACATGTCTACATATACTATATTCAACATTGGAATAGGTATACTCTCTAAGTAGTGCTTATCCATTTTACATTTATAATATATGGGATAATTTACACATATACTATACTTAACATTGGAATAAATGTACCTCGTATCCCTTGTACACTCGTTAATTGAAATATCACTTCTAATGTTATAACTTTAGAATTTAATTTTAATTTAATTTATGAATTATTGGTTATTTTTTACCATTCCCTCAATAAACACAAGAATTATGTCTCGCCTTCATCCTTTTTCACCATCAATCCCGTTGAATAATAAATTTTAAAATTTTAAAAATAAATTTTTATTTCTAAAATATTTAATTACTATAATTTTTCAATAATATGAAAAATATAAAGAAATTTATATATTAAAAAGTTAATTAAAAATTAATCAAATATTTTTTATTTTTTATAATAATAGACAATATTTATTTTAGTAGGGAATAATAAAGAATGTATCATTAGTATACTGATAATTGGAAGACAAATATTGCATTTTAGGTTCAAGTTTTTTTGTAGTCCTACTAAGTTACAAACTCTTATTGTGATTGATGGTTAAGTATTCCTTCATCCAAATATTACGAAGAAGAGGGGAATCATGCTAAATTTTCTTTAGTTTTCTCCATACATAATATAAACTATCATATTTTTTTCATAAATAAACAAAAATGAATTTTGTAGTAGTTTGGCCACCACTTGAGAAATCACTAGTTTGGTCACCACTAAAAAAATCACCTAAAAAAAAGCCTTCAAGCAACCTAAATGTTCCAAACTTGGAAGTAGATTAGTCACATTTACAAATGTGAAGGGTCAATTGCTCCTCTCTAAAAACAACTCATCACTTTCATAATTCCACAACATTTTTTTACCAATAAAATTTGTTATCTAACAAATAAATATGAAACACAAAAGAATGCATAACTCTTGTATAAGAATATCACAACATCACATGTAGCTGATGAACCTAAATGATATGCAACATACATATTAGAGTATGAACCTCTTCCAACTCTCCACCAAAATAAAGTGTCATCTTATATGGACAAAATAACAATCCTTCACCACTAGATGCTTCATTCCTTGCATAGGTTTTACTCTTCAAATCATGCATAATAAACAAGAATCTCTAAAAAAAATGCTATCTACAAATGATTGCACTCTTACCAACTCTCATGAGAGTATTCAAATGCACATGAGCTTTGACACCATCTTAAAGAATGAAAAAATTCCAACATCACAACACAATAGACAAAGGAAATGTACACACTTTTTTCCCCTCCACCCCCACAAAGAAATGTGGAATAGTTACAATGAAGAGATTCTCATGAAATGACCAACCACACACACATCCAAATAATGAAAGATAGTAAACAAAGAAATATGGTCCATTACATATTATTTGCAAATAAACAAAATAAATATATACCACAAGCAAAAGGACACTTTATAGAGCATGCCACTAAGATTTTTCTACTAAAATGAAGGAGGGTGCTATCACATAAATCCATGGACTTACAACTATATTTTAGCTTTTGAATTGGCAAATAATATTGTGGAGATAATGTTTTATAAACCATATTTGTCTCAAAATTATAATGTATTTGAGATTATTCACAAAAAACACACACACACTCAAAACTAATGTTAACATACACACAATTTTAGAACATGAATATTAATATCGAATGAAATCTCGACATAGTGATATGTCACTATACCAAGGTTCCCTCTCTCTCTCTCTCTCTCTCTCACACACACACACAGAGACTTCCCACAAAAGCATAATGCATCAAAACCATCGATAATGCTAGTACTAGAATCAAGAAACATGATATCACATCAACTTGAGGTCTCACACCTTTGATCATAAATGAACTTCTATAATAATATTAATTATCTCATAATCTATGTTTGATATATTGTTTTTATTTAATAATTAAGATATTCATATATATGCAAGCCTAATGGTTTAACTCTTTCGATTGGAATAAAATGTTTCAAAATTAAGTTTACCATGAGATTCTTAACCTAATCCCACTACAGTTAAAAATAACTAAGTTTTATTGAATTATTGACTACTATTATTTTACAATTCACAATTACTTTGATATTTAGAAAAATTTGTTTGCTTAAAAATTAAATGGAAATCTAATAACCACTTAAATAAAATTGTTGAACAATGTAATCTCAAAATAAAACAATAAAGTTGTTGCATCACATTGCAATTCACAATTGCTTGGGTATTTGGTATATTTTCGTTTCCTTTTAAATGTTGAAGACAAATGAAAGTCCAACCACCACTAAGATAGAGTTGTTGAAGGATGAAAGCTCACATAAAACAATTATAAAATAGAGTTGTTGAATAATGTAATTGGATTCCATATAAGAAGGAATAAACAAGGTGGTCTGATATGCTTTTGAGCACTTAACGACAACATGGAAGCAAAAAGTGTTAAGAGAGGCTATGCCTTATTAAGTTGATGGAATACATGTTGATGGAAACATGCTAAAATAATATAATAATATGACATAACCAACTTCAACAAGTAAGATATCCAAGTTCAAAACTACTTGAAGCTTAACATCCCATGGTGTGTAAAACAAGTAATACTAATAACACAGCTACGAACCAACTCAAAGAGGATGAGGTGTGAAATAGGAAGATGGGTACAACTTAAGGAGTCATGGAAGAAATATTATGTTGGGAATGTGGAGTAAGGAGATATAAACAGAGAAACACTTTCTCCAACATTATGCAACACAATTACAAAATGTGGAGAAGTTGAATTGTGTTAGAGACTGGGAATCGACATTTTAGGAGGATCTAGTGAGGTTGAGAAAATGATGCAAGTAACTAGATTTTTGAGAGTAGAGTTAGCAAGTAAGGGCGGAAAATAAAATTTGGGTAACACTTTTTTTAGTGTGGGGTGTCTTCATATTTTAATTTTAAATTTCTCAATCAAGAAAAAAGTTAACATTTTTTTTCGGCCAAGAGTTGTACATTTTCTCGACCAAGAGTTTATCTGAGATTAAAATTTTTCTCGGCCTAGATTTTACCTATAGTTAAAAAACTTCTCAGCTGACAGTTGTACATTTTCTCATTCGAGAGATTAACCAACTTTTAGGATCAAACTCTCGAGCAAGACTCTTAGGTGAGATTTTCTAAACTCTTGACCGAGAGTTTAGATTCTTTTTAAACTTTTGGCCAAGAGTTTGTCTGCTATATAAATTGAAGACCAGAACAACAGAACTTCATTCATCCCCATGAAAACACATTGAATGCATCCTCCTTCCCCCCTAAAATATAGTGAGTGCATCCTCTCACCCCACGAAAAATGAATGCACCTAGCCCCTTGAAAAGGAATTAGGAGGAAATGTCCGACCCCACAAAAATGAACCCATAGGTGAAATGTTATCACCAATCTTGTAGTTCCCCTACAGATGGATCCAAGGTGGATGGTAGAGGGGACAGGAAACTAAACTGATGAACCAAGAGATCCCTAGTTCCCAAAAGGATGGTTGTCATGCCAACCCAGGCACTCTTCGCTTTAGCTATCAAAGCCAAGATAGCAAGGGGGAGACCCAGATCCAATTATGATATGAGAGATCAACCCAATCACCAGATCAAATCAATCCAATGAAGTACGTATGGTGATAGGCATGGAACCCTAGAATTGAGGAGTTAGGATCACTATGGAGGCTCAGTAAAGGTGTGATATGATAAGGAAATATGACACACCGTGATTCTAGGATTAAGTATGATTTCAGGATTCAAAGCTAGTTTCAAATGGTCAAAATCAACTGCCTTGGGAAACGTGACCCTTAAAACAGGGAAAGTGTCCCAAAACATACATATGATAGTTAGGGATGTCTAGATATGCTTGACAAAGGGATATGACAGTATCTAAGTGTGCAAGAAACCAAATAGAGATCAACCCATTGAGAGATCTGACAACCTAGGAAAGTCGTGATGGCTTGGAGAAAGATCAGTGTCTTGGAAATTGGGCCAAATGGAGTTGGATGTCCACAAAATTGTAGATCAGGGTTGTCAAGGTGAAAAGAAAGGTGGGTTTTGAAGATCAAGGTCATCTAATGGCTAGATCTCAGTAGATCTGAGATTCAAAATGCATCACCAAGTTACCAAAGTGGGGCACAACCCTCAAAATGAGGAATGGGGCCCACAAGGTGAAGCATTAGGGGTAGGTTAGCAAGGTAGATCTATGCAAATCAAGTGGGATCTCACATACCCAGATCTTGGAACCTAGCAAACACCCTCTCTCGAGAAGTGCAACCTCCCTTGGAGAGGCTAATGTGCCTTGGGAAAGGGGTCAAATGGGAGCCTATCCACACCAAACTATAGATCCGAATTGTCGTGGATGTTATAGAGGTGGGTTTTCAATATCTTACCCAAAATCTTGCTAGATCCAAGTAGATCTATGAAAAGGGGAAAATGAGGGTTTTTTTAATCAATGAGGGTTTTAATGACTTAGACAAATGGATAGATCATGGAATGAGAAATTTACCTTGAGATCATACATGAGTGATGGATGAGGTTTCCATGTTGTTGAGGAATGTTCCCGCAGAGATCAAATGGGAGATCTCTGATTTCTCTTTCCTTCAAGTGATGCCCTAGTCCACATGTGCGCCCTCCTCTACCTGTCAAACCAAGGAAGTCGATTCAATCAGAATGATGAAGCATGGAGGAAATACAAGCAAATAGCAAATGATAACATGAAGTAGAAGGTACTAAGACAGTAATACTCCCTATCACTGACGAAGAAACCCAAAGAAGAAGCAAGGAGAGTCTTCCCCTACCAATGCATCCTCCTTGAACCAACACGGCCTCAACCTGTAGATGAAAAATACATGGACAAAAAGATAGCAAGATAATCTCCAATAACCCAGTGCAAAGGAAGAACAAACAGTCTAACTCCAAAAGCATTCACCACAACATAGCAAGGAGATGCAATAGTATTTTTCTATTCCAAAAATCCAGAGCCAAAAGTCCCCTTTACAATGACGAGCTCTCTGCTTTAAATAGGATGGAGAGACACCAAAACCCTAACCACCTTTTGAATGGATGGCTAAGATTAAAATATCAAAGTGATCTAATCAATGGTTGATATAATCTCAACATAAAGTACATGGATCAATATAACAATATAATACATCAATGGACCAAATCGCCCTAGGAGAGGGTGTCCCACCAAATGTCAATGATAGAACATCATATCTAGATCATGGTGGGTCCAAGGGGTAACTTATAACACCCTTGGTCAATCCCATGGCAAAATATCAATCAAATAATTCTATAAGCACCAAATCATGCCTCTTGGAAAAGTCGTGAGCCTTAGGAGGCTCTAAAAATCCACAAAAAATGCTGGAGTTATGGGTGTGGGTCCCAGTGGAAGCTGAAAATGCTGGAGAAGGTGTGGAAGACATCCCAATCATCATCAAACATCATCCCATTCCAATACCTTGCCTCAATATCCCAAATCGAATCCCTCAGTAGCCATTTTCACCATTTTTAATCTGCCTTGGGAAGTGTGAAACTACCCAAAACTGCCTCCTGGAGTGCCTGTGCTGTCAAGGTGAGCCCACAAGGCTCTCTAGGAGGGGGTTAACATGGTAATAACAATTTTTTGGAACACCCCCTCCATGCATAGCGCCCTAGGTGAACCAATCAAATCTCATCACTGCTTTGACAACCCATCTGATAGGCCAAAACTGCACTAGGATAGCCAACTGAGGCTAAAAATCATTGTAACTGCCCGAAACTGAAAACAGACTGTCTCATTGGACTTGGAGAGCCCAAGTCCATCTAATGTGTGTACTCATACACCATATGGATCTCTACATGATCCCATAAAATATCCAATATGCCCAACAGACCAAATAATAATGATCTGTAAAAGTGCTAAAAAACACTAATCATCATCATAAGCCTGAAACCACTGCATAGAACCATCTAGTGACCTGTACCAGACCATATATCATACCTCTACATCATCTGAGGTCTGTGACCTCATGTCCTGTGGTTGAATTTTGGTAAAACTAGGTTTGACCAAGTCAACATGACCCTACATATAACTCAGGCTATCATCAAACTGTTGTAAGTGTCAAAAGTTAGAACATGCTCTACAATTCATTCAAGTAACAACTATAACAAGAAGTAATCATTTACTGGTGATCTAAAACCAAATATAAATAAGGATTTTAAGTATTATTATGACTCATACCGGACTTTCAAGACCAGACTCACTTCATAGTTGTGATCAATTTGCTAGTGAAGGGTGAGGGTTAAAAGTTAATAGGCTAGGCTAAGGGACGACTACTCACTTGACATTGTGACACTTTGGAAATGGAAAGGGAATACACACTCTAACATATGTTGGACAAGCAGTAACACAGGGGATGGCAGTGTCTCAAAGATGGGTAAGTTGTTTAAAGAGTGCTTATTCAACTTAGGCATCATGTCTACTTTTATAAAAGATGATCAAAGTTCATTAGGATCCATTGATTTCATTTCATGGCCTTTTGGACTAGATAAACCTTCGGATCTTAGGTGTGCCAAGAAGCACAACTAATGACAGCTTACATCCAGGGCATGTTTATACATATACATAAGGTTAGCAATTGTTTTGATATAGAGTTTAAGAACCATTGCTTTTTTGGACCTTTCTTATACTCTTCAAGGAGTATTTTTAGCTTTTCATTGTTCTTGCCCTTTGCTCACATGTGTTGATAAACACATTCTAGAGTTTACAGTTTCCTCAGGGAATTTACATAAGTTTCCATAAGTAGTACATGAGCTTTCAATTTTAGCCAACACATCTTAAGTGACTAAGGGGACTTCGTACCAGTGCCAAACATCGAGACAACCGACCAGAATGATTTAGGACTACAATCCAACTCACCAAAGGTAAGTTTTGTCACCAACTTAGATCCAAAACACAAGAAACATGGAAGCTTATGTTAGGATATTCCTATACTCGATCCTAGTCCTACCATCATTTTCATTATTTGCATTTTCAGTCATGTATGCACTTTTAGGGTTTGCATGCATTATTTAATGTTTGCATGCATTTGCATGCATCCCAGTCATTAGTCCCAACACCTAGCCCTTAGTTAGCTATCCCCCGGAGCTTCTTTCCACTGATTTTCAGCCCTCCTAATGCTTAGTGCTCCCTCCTTTCACCTACTACATGAGAAAGGCACCCTTCTTCAACCTACCAGTCCAGTTGTCTTCAGTTAACTGATTTCTCTCCTTGATTTTAGGCTTAACTCACTCTTAACTGACCTTACCACTCCGATGGACCTCCAGTGTGACTAGACTGCTCATTCTGACTCCAGTTAGCTCCTCATGCACCCTCCACTGAGCCTCCTTCATTCAGTTAGTGCCAGTTACACTCAGTTACACCTACCACACTCAGTTAGACTCAGTTTGACTGATGGTTGACAATTACTTGAGCATTGATGGCTCCACTAATGATGGGATAGACTTCTAGTTGTGCTCCAATGACACTCCAATGATCTTTTGATCACTCTATGAAGGATAATCCTCATGCATTGTATTATTTATTTGTTCATATTGTGATTAACTAATTAGTGTGTGTGAAGTATTTTTGCTTCTATCCGAGTTCTATTGTATTATTATTATGTTGCGCATTATACTACATTGACCACTCTTCTTCTATTTTCTTGTTTAATCAATTACTTTCTTGTGAGGAATACATCATCTCTTATATTTACTGTGAGGATTTTCACATGGTATCAGAGCATGTTGAGAGTATTGTTTATCTCCATTCCTGAGAGTTTTTTGCAGGTTATTATCAAGATTTCGAGTGCAGCAGTTGCAGCAGTTTCTGCATTTATGCAGTAGTAGCAGTTGCAGATATTCTCTATTGTTTTTGCAAGTCTTCTACAGCTTCAATGAATTCAAAAGAAATCCCTCCTCTTTCTCCATTCAACTATGATCTTCTTTCTCCATTCAACTATGATGAATGGAAACCGAATATGATAGCACATTTGAAGATAAATGGTCTCTTTGATTACTGTTTTGAAAGAGCGTTCGAATCCTCTGAAGAAGAGTATGACTGGTTAATTGAAGGAGATAGAGCTTGTGCAACCATGTTGTTTGCTATGCTTGGATGCATGTTACACCAATTCATTGATATTGAAACTCCAAAAGATCTATGGGCCCAATTGGATGTAATATTTGGTAAAGAGAATAAAGGAATTGGTCCAAACTCTTTCAAGAGAAATCAAAGTGATGCATTCACCCTTCTTGATGATCTCATTGATCATGAATCAGTATCAAACATATCTCATATTGAATTTTTCCACAAAGAACTTGCAGATTCTACACTCATGCTCCAAATTTCTTCTCTTTCTATGCCAGCTCACACTCTAGATATCGCAGAAGGTCCTAAATCCTCTCTTGCACCAGAGTCTGTTGGTCTGCATCATGATATATTGAATGTTTCGAAGGTCAAATAAGATATGGGAGGTAATGCATTCACTCTCCTCAAGCAATCAACTCTTGTGTACTATTATATGATCATTATTCCATGCTTTCAGAAGGTTATTGAAGAATATGGCCATTGCCATTTTCTTGGGATAATTTCTTATGCACATCATGGTTTTGATCTCACCCCTGCTGGTTCAAAGGAGATCTCAAGAAACCATTGCCATTCGCTTGGGATAAATTCTTATGCATTTACTGGTTTTAATCTCACCTCTTATGGTTCAAAAGAGATCTCAAGAAACCATGATTCAAGTCTTGGATCTAATTTGGATTCTAAGCAAACACTACTTGGGATAATTTCTCATGCATATGATAGTTTTGATCTCACCCATGTTGGTTCAAAGGAGATCTCAAGAAACTATTCTTCAAGTCTTAAATCTGATTTGGATTTCAAGCAATCATGTGATGGTTCTTTTTGGAATAATCTCACCCATGATGGTTCGAAGGAGAAGAAAAAAGACTATCTGCACATTCATAGATTTGATCCTACCTCAGCTGATTCAAATCATAGGTTCAAGGATCATCCTCATACTTTTGGATCTGTTCTCATAACATTCGATCTGAAGAGCAAGTACAAGCACATGCTTTCTGAGCATGATCCACTTCTTCCCAAGAAGAAGATACCTCTAGACATATGACCAAGCATCACACCTGCTTGAGTTTGGAGCATTTATTTTTGTGTGTGCCTTACAGTCTATTTTGAGGGGGGGTATTTTTCCCATGAGGTTTTCCCCATTTCCTCGGTTTATTGACTATTATTTTTCATTGTATTGGGTGACCTTTGGTCTTAGTTACCAGGGCCCAGGATGGATTAAGGGGGGGTGTTAGGATATTCCTATACTCCATCCTAGTCCTACAAGCATTTTCAGTCATGCATGCACTTTTAGGGTTTGCATGCATTATTTAGGGCTTGCATGCATCCCAGTCATTAGTCCCAGCACCTAGCCCTCAGTTAGCTAGCCCCCAGAGCTTCTTTTTATTGAGTTTCATCCCTCCTAGTGCTTAGTGCGCCCTCCTTTCACCTACTGCATGAGAAAGGCGCCCTTCTTCACCTACTAGTCCAATTGTCTTCAGTTAACTGAGTTCTCTCCTTGATTTTAGGTTTAACTCACTCTTAACTGACCTTACCACTGTGATGGACCTCCAGTGTGACTAGACTACTCATTCTGACTCCAGTTAGCTCCTCATGCGCCCTCCACTGAGCCTCCTTCATTTAGTTAGTGCCAGTTACACTTAGTTACATCTACCACACTTAGTTAGACTCAGTTTGACTGATGGTTGACAGTTACTTGAGCATTGATGACTCCACTAATGATGGGATAGACTTCTAGTTGTGCTTCGATGACACTCCAGTGATCTTTTGATCACTCCATGAAGGCTAATTAGAATTGCCACCTTGGCATTCAAATCCTCACGCATTGTACTATTTATTTTTCCATATTGTGATTAATTAATTAGTGTGTGTGAAGTATTTTTGCTTATATCCAAGTTCTAATGTATTATTATTATGTTGCTCATTATACTGCATTTACCACTCTTCTTCTATTTTCTTGCTTAATCAATTACTTTCTTGTGAGGTATACATCATCTCTTAGATCTGTTGTGGGGATTTTCGCAACTTATCCAACACAGAGGCTAAAGTGGAGGAAGGTCCTCCATGCCACTAGTCAAGTAGTAAGTCAGGGTAATAAACAAACTGGTAGGTAATGGATGGATGAAGATAGTGAATAATGAGACCAACACTAACAAGCAAAAGTATGGTGGGAAAGATCACCTCTATTCTCCATAGGGAGGGTAAAACCAATGAGTATGGGTAGTGAACTTCTAAGTCTGAGTGAGGACAATACAACATATATGAAGATACAACCAAGTCCACATTTCTATATGATCACCAGATCATGATACTAAATGCTAAGACATGCTACAAGAATGAATATAAAAGCAATATAACCATAACACAAAAATATAACTGTTGAGTCATATACATGAATGCACATAAACTAAACAAACATCTATCCTCTGAAACTGCTGCTACAACACTGGGCAATACTAACTACTCTGTATAAATGGCTAAATGGCTACATCGGTCGTCTCTCCGAGTGTCCTGAAACTCAGTCATGGCATGGGGTACAAAACTGATGTCCATAATAGATGCTCATCTCAGCATCTCAATGCAAGGGAACTGGATGAAAAGTGTACTAGAATAAAAAAAATAGTGTATGGTAGCCCGGCTACTATATATGTGATAACATTTGGCTCCAGCTGGGACAATTTCTCTACTAAAAAGAGCACTTGAGAACCTTAGAATCTCTAGTCCTCGCACTCTACAACTCATATCCTCAATCCAATAATCTATCTCTACAACTGCTACCAGCATATCACCTGCTATCTGCAAAATGGCCAGAGCTATACCAAACTCATAGACCGGATGTCAGAACAACGCATGGACTTATATATAAATCTCAAATAGCCAACAATACTAAAACTAAAATGCAGGAAATAAATCTAATTTACTAACAAAACTTTAAAAAATATATTTTTATTGTGCAGGAAAAGAAAATGGCAAGTACTCAGGACTACACTACGAGCTTCAAAAGTGAGCTTAGGAGAAGACAAAAAGGTGCCAGACTCAATGGCTGAAAAACTAGCTACTGCCCAAGCAGGCTTATTCAGTTTCTACCTATTCTAAACTAACCAGTTAGCACAAATGCTAGGTAAAATCATAAATCCAGTGCAACCATTCATCAAACATATTAGTGATTATTCTTTGAGTTTTGTTAATGAAACAAGTCATGATTGGATTAGAGATTAGAGAATTTGATAACACAATCTTCTTGGCTTGTTCAAAAATTGAAGGGTTTGAATGGTGCAAAATGAAATCATGCCACAGAGAAGAGTGATCGATGCAAACATCCTCCATCAAATAATTGATAGGATCATAAAATTCATGCAATTTATTATTTAAAATTGATGGAGGGAAAACACAAGGCGCTTGATTCACATTATTTTTATGCAAACTACTTTCCTCACTCACTTCTTTTTCACATTCAATTTGATTCTCCTTGGGACCGATGATCAAATAAAAACCAAGTGGGGATAAATTAAAGCTTAGAAGACGAAAGATCAAAATCAAACCCACTTGATGCTCAAAAATGGAGAAAAGATGAAATTGATCTTTTAACACCTTCTCTAGCCACCAAGAATGATTGATAACTTGACAACAAGCATTATGGTTCTGAAGTGACTGAAAAGGGAAATGAAGTGTTTTTTCTCCAAACATGTAATCATGCTTATACTTCCTATTGAAAATTTCCAAGGCAAAAGATTGACTAGAGCACCAACCCAAAGATGATTGAAAGCGTTGGGAAGGGAGGGTGGATTGCAAATATGAAAATTCTTCCAAATGGAAAAATGAGTTTGACCTTGGAATTTGACAAAAGGACACACTCTTTAGTCTAGGAATGATTTCAAATCTTTGATCAAGTTTAATATTTACAATCTAAGGACAAGGTTGACCATAACTATCTAACTATAAGCTATCTTGATTAAGGATGAAAAAAGGAAAAAAGATTCATTGTAAGAAGTGGAGCAAAGATTAGAACACCTAGTGTGATTTATTAGTTCTCTTCCTCTTGAGATTGATCTTTTATTGATTCATCATTAAATTCACAAGAGGATACTTGATCATTTTTATTTAATTGATCAGGGATAAAATTAACAAGTTCGTTTAAGACATCCTGATTATTTGCACAATGATCATGTGAAATCACTACTATAGGATCTTGGTCAATGTCCCTACTTTCTTCTTCTTCAATAAGGTGATGGGAAATTGAGCGATCACTAATGAGTTTCTCCGAAGGAAGAACTTCAATAGACTTATTGACTAACAACTCATCCTTAGAAATTTCCTCGGGATCAAGACTAGGGCTACTTAAAAAGAAATTTGAAAACCTATGATTTATACAATGATTAGGGATTTGACTTTCAATTGACTCAAAAGTGGAAGACTTATCCTCAAAAGAGATTGGGTAGGAGGGGTCATCTCTGGATGTTGAAAATTCACTTGATATTTGATTATTGATTGAATTAATGATAGGATCGGAAAAATGAAGGTTTTGATCTTGGATTTGAACTGAAGAATAAATATCATCGAATTCACTTCCCCATTCTTCTAATAATTTATTTTCAAACATGTCGTATCCAGAAATGATATTGGTCTTTAAATTTAGGAACTAGAGCTTAGCTCTTCCTTGGAAATATGAGGCCAATAGTTTCATACATACATCCTCATGGGTTATAGACAATTCATTAAAAATTTCCCTACAGGTGAGAAGGTGCCTTTTGCAGTGTTATCATAACTTTCAGCGAATTTAGGAAACCTTTCACGGGCTTGATGAGGAATATGATGGGGATACCCAACAAATTTTTGAGAAGTCAAAAACTTTCAATCGACCAAAAGTCCTAGGCCACTCAGAAGCAGCCATGGATGTCAAAAGTATTATATATATATATATATATATATTCTTTATTTTTTTTATTTTTTAGAAAATTAAGAACCTAAATACAAAATGATGCACCCCATGGATTCTAGATAATGATAGGATCGATCACCAGTAGAGTCGCCTATGTGGAGTCGCTAGATAGATTTTAAATCTATTCTACCAAAATATATGTCGTTAAACTAGCAGGGAGAGATTATTGGAAACAAGATGGCTATGTTTGAATTAAGGATGAAAATGATAGCCATCTAGATTAATCCAGATGCGATAAGATATGAGTTATGCATGGATACTTGCAGACACCTAAGGTAAGCCTCTACCTCCCCGGCAACGATGCCAAAATTTTATCACCAATTTGTAGTTGCCCCTACAGATGGATCCAAGGTGGATGATAGAGGGGACATGCAACTAAAGTGGTGAACCAAAAGAGCCTTAGTTCCCAAAAGGATGGTTGTCACACCAACCAATGCACTCTTCGCTTTAGCTATCAAAGCCAATATAGCAAGGGGGAGACCCATATTTCCTCCCGATGGGAGAGAACAACCCAATCACCAAATCAAATCAATCTAATGAAGTACGTAGGGTGACATGTATGGAACCCTAGAATTAAAGAAGTAGGACCACTGTGGAAGCTTAGGAAAGGTGTGATATGATGATTAAAGATAACACATAGAGATTCTAGGATGAAGTATGATTCTAGAACTCAAAGCTAGTTCAAGATGGTCAAAATCAACTGCCTTGGGAAACGTGACCCTTAAAACAGGGAAAGTATCCCAAATCAAAGACTTGACAATCAGGTATTTCTAGCTATGCTTGATGAAGGGATATGATATTATCTAAGTATGCAAGCAACCCGATAGAGACCAACCCACCAAGGAACCAGACAACCTAGGAAAGTCGTGAGGGCTTGGAGAAGATCAATGCCTTTGGAATTGGGCCAAATGGAGTCGGATGTCCACCAAAATGTAGATCAGGGTTGTCAAGGTGTAAGGCAAGGTGGGTTTTGAAGATCAAGGTCATCCAATGGCTAGATATTAGTAGATCTGAGATTCAAAATGCATCACCAAGTGACCCTTGTGGGCCCCAAGTCGCTTATGTGGAGTCTCCAGGTAGATTTTAAATCTCTTTTACCAAAATATATGTCGTTAAAATACTGGGTAGAGATGATTGGAAACAAGATGGCTATGTTTGAATTAAGGATTAAAATGATAACCATCTAGATTAATCCGGATGCGATAAGATATGAGTTATGCATGGATACTCATAGACACCTAAGGTAAGCCTTTACCTCCTCGACAACGGCGCAAAAATGTTGGCAAAGAGAAACGGCAGTAGAGCTTGAAAAATATATGTCTAACCAAGGTAGGCCTCTACCTTCCCCGACAATGGCGCCAAAATGTTATCACCAATCTTGTAGTTGCCCCTACAGATGCATCCAAGGTGGATGGTAGAGGGGACAGGAAACTAAAGTGGTGAACCAAGAGATCCCAATTCCCAAAAGGATGGTTGTCACGCCAACCAAGGAACTCTTAGCTTTAGCTATCAAAGCTAAGATAGCAAGGGTGAGACCCGGATCCACTTCCGATAGGAGAGATCATCCCGATCACCATATCAAATCAATCTAATGAAGAACATATGGTGACAGGCATGGAACCCTAGAATTGAGGAGTTAGGATCACTGTGGAGGCTTAGGTAAGGTGTGATAGGATAAGGAAAGATGACACACAGTGATTTTAGGATTAAGTATGATTCCAGGATTCAAAGCTAGTTTCAAATGGTCAAAATCAACTGCCATGGGAAACGTGACCCTTAAAACACGGAAAGTGTCCCGAAACGTAGATTTGATAGTTAGGGATTTCTAGTTATGCTTGATAAAGGGATATGAAAGTATCTAAGTGTGCAAGCAACCAAATAGAGATCAACCCACAAGATATCTAACAACCTAGGAAAGTCGTGAGGGCTTGGAGATAGATCAGTGTCTTGGAAATTGGGCCAAATGGAGTCGTATGTCCACCAAATTGTAGATTGGGGTTTTCAAGGTGCAAATCAAGTTGGGTTTTGAATATCAAGGTCATCCAATGGCTATATCTCAGTAGATCTGAGATTCAAAATGCATCACCAAGTGATCCAAGTGGGGCACAACCCTCAAAATGAGGAATGGGGCCCACAAGGTGAAAATCAACAAGGTGAAGCACTAGGGGTAGGTTATCAAGGTAGATCTATGCAAATCAAGTGGGATCTCACCTACCCATATCTTGGAACCTAGCAATCACCCTCTCAGGAAGTGTGACCTCCCTTGGAGAGGCTAATGTGCCTTGGGAAAGGGGTCAAATGGGAGCCAATCCACACCAAACTATAGATACGAATTGTCGTGGATGCTATAGAGGTGGGTTTTCAATATCTTACCCAAAATATTGCTAAATCCAAGTAGATCTAAGAAAAGGGGAAATGAGGGTTTTTTTAGTTAATGAGGTTTTTAATGACTTAGACAAATGGATAGATCATGGAATGAGAAATTTACCTTGAGATCATACGTGATTTTTGGATGAGGTTGCCATGTTGTTGACGAATGTTCCCGCATAGATCAAATGGGAGATATTTGATTTCTCTTTCCTTGAAGTGATGCCCTAGTCCACACGTGCACCCTCCTCTACCTGTCAAACCAAGGAAGTCGATTCAATCATAATGATCAAGCATGGAGGAAATACAAGCAAATAGAAAATGATAACATGAAGTAGAAGGTACTCAGACAGTAATACTCTCTGTCAGCGACGAAGAAATCCAAAGAAGAAGCAGGGAGATTCTTCCCCTACCAATGCGTCCTCCTTGAACCAATTCGGCCTCCACCTGTAGATGAAAAATAAATGGACAAAAAGATAGCAAGATAATCTCCAATAACCCAGTGCAAATGAAGAACAAACAGTCGAACTCCAAAAGCATTCACCAAACACAACTAGTAGATGCAATAGTATTTTTCTATTCCAATAATCCATTGCCAAAAGTCCCCTTTACAATGAGGAGCTCTCTCCTTTAAATAGGATGGAGAGACACCAAAACCCTAACCAACTTTTGAATGTATGGATAATATTAAAAGATCAAATTGATCTAATCAATGGTTGAGTTGAGGTCAACATAAAGTACATGGATCAATATAACAATATAATACATCAATGGACCAAATCTCCCTAGGAGAGGGGGTCCCACCAAATGTTAATGATAAAACATAAGATCTAGCTCATGGTGGGTCCAAGGGGTAATTTATAACACCCTTTTTCAATACCCATGGCACAATATCAATAAAATAATTCTCTAAGCACCAAATCGTGTCTCTCTGGAAAAGTTGTGAGCCTTAGGAGGCTCCAGAAATCCACAAAAAATACTGGAGTGATGGGTGTGGGTCCCACTGGAAGATGAAACTGCTGGAGAAGGTGTGGAAGACATCCCACTCATCATCAAACGTCATCCCATGCCAATAACTTGCCTCAATATCCCAAATCGAATCCCTCAGTAGCCATTTTCACCATTTTTAATCTGCCTTGGGAAGTGTGAAACTTCCCAAATTGCCTCCTGGAGTGCCTGCGCTGTCAAGGTGAGCCCACCGGGCTCTCTGGGAGGGGGGTAATATTTTAATAACAAGTGGTTGGACCACCCCCTCCATGCATGACGCCCTAGGTGAACCAATCAAATCTCATCACTGCTCTGACAACCCATCTGACAGGCCAAAACTGCACTAGGATAGCCAACTGACGCTAAAAATCACTGTAACTTCCCATAACTAAAAACAGACTCTCTCATTGGACTCAAAGAGTCCAAATCCATATAAGGTGTGTAGTCATACACCATATGGATCTCTGCATGATTCCATAAAATATCCAATATGCTTAATATACCAAATAATAATGATCTGTAAAAGTGCTGAAAAACACTAATCATCATCATAAGCCTGAAACCACTTCATAGAACCATCTAGTGACCTGTACCAAACCATATATCATACCTCTGCATCATTTGAGGTTTTCCACCTCATGTCCTGTGGTTGACTTTTGGTCAAACTAGGTTTGACCAAGTCAACATGACCCAACATATAACTCAGGCTATCATCAAACTGTTGTAAGTGTCAAAGGTTAGAACATGCTCTACAATTCATTCACGTAATAATTATAACAAGAAGTAATCATTTACTGGTGATCTAAAACCAAATATAAATAAGGCTTTTAAGTATTATTATGACTCAGACAAGACTTTCAAGACCAAACTCACTTCATAGTTGTGATCAATTTGCTAGTGAAGCATGAGGGATAAAATTTAATAGGCTATGCTAAGGGATGACTACTCACTTGAAATTGTGACACTTTGGAAATTGAAAGGGAATACACAATCTAACATATGATGGACAAGCAGTAACACAGGGGATGGAAGTGTCTCACAGATGGGTAAGTTGTTTAAAGAGTGCGTATTCAACTTAGGAATCATGTCTACTTTTATAAAAGATGATCCAAGTTCATTAGGATCCATTGATTTCATTTCATGGCCTTTTTGGCCTACATAACCCTTCGGATCTCAGGTGTGCTAAGAAGTACAACTAATCGCATCTTGCATCCAGGGCATGTTTATACATATATATAAGGTGAGCAATCATTTAGATATAGAGTTTAAGAACCATTGTTTTTTTGGACCTTCCGTATACTCTTTAAGGAGTATTTTTAGCTTTTCATTGCTCTTTCCCTTTACTCACTTATGTTGATAAACACATTCTATAGTTTACAGTTTCCTGGGCGAATTTACATAAGTTTCCATAAGTAGTACATGAGCTTTCAGTTTTAGCCAACACATCTTAAGTGACTAGGGGGACTTCGTACCAATGCCAAACATCGGGACAACCGACCAGAATGATTTAGGACTACAATCCAACTCACCAAAGGTGTCACATACCCCGATTTTGTAAAAAATTATGTAATTGTTTTATTATATTCCTGAGACATTATGTTAAATTTAATGCTAAGTAGGAATTGATGACTTAGCAGAGTCACCAGAATTGGAGTGTAATTCAGAATATTTTATTATTAATAAATAAATTATGGAGACAACAGCATGGGAGAGATGTTAAAAAGAGGTTACTGGTCAAACTGGTGGATGGAACTAGGTGGAAAGGAAAAAGACAAGTGGCAGCATCCTCAAACACTTCCTAAGTTGCAGGTGGCAACTTCCCTATATTTGGGGTCATGATTCCCCAAGAAAGTGGAATCAGAGCAGGTGGCTCATTAATGACAGTAACCCAACAAAGACCTAGGCAATATTTTAAAAAGAACTCAATGAACAGAGCTGGGGGCTCGAATTTTCCAGAGAGAATACATTCAGGTGAATGTTATTCAGGAAATCGATTGAGGAAGAGGGAAATACAGTAAGGAAGTTGTTTGAGAGGAATGCTGTAGTAACTTGGTTCCATTATAGCTGTTTGGGCTGAGAGAATTCACTTTGCTACACCTAGTTCCAGCCAGGGACACCAGAGCAAGCTCGGGGGTCCTGAGAAGTTGCTGTCTGAGCACTCTCCAGGAGTTGGTAGGGAGGAACTGCCTCCCATTGCTGTTGTTGTCCACAGCTTAAACAGGTTCTGCCATTTATTTCCTTATATTTATTAAGTATGAAATGATGTATGATGTGTTTATTTTCTATATGTATGAGGATCATGTATGAGGATTAATTAGTTAGTAAAGTCAGTATCTCAGGATAATAGTAGATAGATTTGGTAGAGTTACTGTGTTTTCAGCATCCCTTAATATTATTATTACATTACTGATAAGGTATCTTTAATGCATTCCATACAATAGTAATACTTTAGGAAATAGTTTATTATTGTAATTATAAACCTAGTTTAATTATAATGATTGAATAGATAAGTAAGGGTTATGTATGAATTATTATACTCTGTGCTTACAAAATTTAATAACAATTATGGGAAACAATAGTAAAATCATAATAATAGAAATTACAGTATTTATATCTTTGTCAACAATCATTATAGGAGAATCGTACTCACAGATAGGATACCCTAATGAGGATACAAACCCTAGTTAAGATTTAACAAGTCTTTACATAACAATTAAATCAACGTGCAAAACCCTAGCGGAAAATTATCACAAAGAATCTAACATGTTTAAATAACCTAGTCACTATTTTAAAACAAAGAAACAGCAGAACAGTATTAGCTCAATATCGAGCTTAAACTTTATAGTTATATCTTTCACTTAACTCTCAGTTACCGACAGAGTCAGACACATAGTGACAGAATAAGCATTTAAACAAATCACAACTGTAGAATTCGTTTTGAATCCTATCATTCCAGTTTTTCAAGTAAATTAAATACCAAGATCTAAAAACAACGATTTCCCCTACAGCCGCAGCACAAGTTCACATTATAGGCGATTTAAAAAAAAAACTTGGAATTTGAAATAGACACCACACACCAGCTCAAATATACAGGAGGACTGATAATAAGTCATATTATCAAAGCTTAATTACACAGGAAAATTTATAACAAAACATATTACCAAACCCTCAGTGAAACCCTGTACGTTTTAAGAGAACAAGTAATAAAACAAAATAACAAGGCCGTAACCTCATCTACATGCAGGCTCACGTTCTTACCATCTATCTAAATATATACACAATATTTCAGCTACAGAAATCCATTAATACGAAAGTAAGACTATTAATTACATTCTCGACCGAAGCCATAACAACCCTTTACAATACAGGGTTAAAACCTGTCAAGGAACTCGTTTAACAAGCAGTTAAAAGACAAATCAGAACGGATGTAACTACAGAGTTACTCATTCCAAGTCCAAACCCTAACCATCCTAACAACCAGCAAGGCGGAAACGCCATGGTGAAAACCAGGCTTACCAGGTTAAACAACCAAATGCCAAAGCTTGTGCCATCCATGTTGTAAATGGAGCCAGGACCTGCAACGAAAGAGCAATGTCAGTAACCCTTCAATGTTTTTGTTTGGAGATTCTTGTAACTAGAAACAACGAATAATAAATCCTGTAGCTTACCGGAGAATCGAAAGAAGATGCAAACACAGTAGATAGTTCGATGACCACGATCCAAGTAAGTATAAACCCCACCTTCGTTACCAAAAGAACGAGCTGGTTGAAGCAAAGGGTACCTTCCACGAAGGAAGCCTTGATAGAACTAAGCCAAGAGATTGCAATCACGCCTTGACAGGGTTAGAACTGGTAGCAAAGGGATAAACCCTAGGTTTTTAACAAACCAATAGCTGCTAACAACACATATAATGGTTCCCAAACGATACATCGGACAAACACGAAGGCCTGGAGCAGCATAGAAGCTGCTAGCACACAGTGAAAAGCAGAGACTGGACCAGGAGGGTTCATAGAGCGACCGATCCCGAAGGCAAAGGAGAAATGGCCAAGTAGGGTTTAGTCAACTGTTTTATATCACCAAACGCGTGGCTCAGGAGTGACCACGTAGCTTTTTAATTTTTTCCCATGCAGTGGGTCGGCGTTCCAAAGTCCACGATGAGTTTCCAATTATTTTGTTTTTCAATTAAAATCATAGCGTGGGTAAACCATAATCATAGCATGGATATTCCATGAGGGTCGTGACACCATAGTTTAAACTTGCCACTTTTTCATGTTAAAAAACAATGCTTCCGAACCTTGCATCAAGTGAACATTAATACTTTGCCCTACAATCAATACAACCTTGCATTTGTCAATAGTGTACAAGATTGAGTCTTGAAATCTATTTAGACTTAGAGAACTCGATAATGATTATAAAAATTATAAAGAGGTAGTTTTCAAGTGAGTTATATGCTGATGGTAAAACCTATCACTAATTTTGCCATTCACCCTATTTTCATATAACAAGACATAGATCATTACTTTCAAATTTGTAAGATAATAGAGTGATGTTAGGAATAGTTACTTACAATTCTACTAACTAAAGGGCCATAGCTAGAGCCTGCACAGATGTTATAGGACTTGTCATTCTTCTTACGTGTTTCTAACTTGTAGAACTAAAGTTGTATAACTCACAATTTTGGATTAGGGTTACTCCAGTCCATTTCACTTGATGTTACAATATAATAGCAATCTCTTAGTTGTTCCAGATTCTTTTTATAACAAGTAGACATTTGTTATTCTTTAGACTCAATGAGTTTAATCTAGATAGCTTATAGTTTTTAGTCCATTGTCAATCATTGAAACAGGAGTAGTTTTTCCATCCATACAAACTCTGAAATGTTAAGAGGAGACATGTAACTGACAGGATATCTTGCAAATGCTAGAAACAAGCTAAGTATATATTGATGATTTCAGATCCTTTATATTCTAACTTTAAAACTTGGCTTGATATAATAACAATGGGCGAGTAAAAACTGGTCTGAGTATGGTCACCCAGTTGTATTTTACATAGCTAGTTATAAAGTATATGTGCATTACAGTAATATCATCAAAGAACAATTACTCCATAGAGTTAGTTAATTCATTTGTTCTCAAGAAACATAGCTATCATATTTTCTAGTAATTTCTAATTCTCTAACAGTAAGATCTTGAGGGGGTCGTAGGAAGAATGCTACCTTTAAACACTTGATCACCTGGCTAGCATGCTTAGACTTTTTACTGAATGATTTGGTACAGCTAATTGATTTATAATACTTTAAAGATTATTTGCAGCTACCCGAACATTACCTGTACATCTGTAAGAGAAAGAAAATCTGTTGCATTAGCTCGGAAGCTAAGTAAGCCCAGTCTATTATGGTAATTCCTCCTTGTGGTTGAAAAACAGAAAAACAATCAGCAACGGTAAAGAAACTCATATTAAAATTTAAGTACAATAAAAGATCTTTCAGACATAATTATGATCACTTAAGCTAATCAAACAGTTAAATGAATGCATTTAATAATATTACATGCTATTTTAAAAATTTTAAATTTTTTCGGGATTTTTGGGTTTTGACAAAAGGTAAGCTCTGTCACCAACTCAAAACCAAAACACAATAAATAGGGAAGCTTATCCAACATAGAGGCTAAAGGGGGGGAAGGTCCTCCATTCCACTAGTCAAGTAGTAAGTCAAGGTAATAAGCAAATTGGTAGGTAATGGATGGATGAAGACAGTGAATAATGAGAAAAACACTAGCAAGCCAAAGTATGGTGGAAAAGATCACCTCTATTCTCCCTAGGGAGGGTAAAACCAATGAGTATGGGTAGTGAACTTCTAAGTCTGAGTGGGGACAATACGATATATATAAAGATACAACCAGGTCCACATATCTATATGATCGCCAGATCATGATACTAAATGCTAAGACATGCTACAAGAATGAATATAAAAGCAATATAACTATAGCACCAAAATATACTTGCTGAGTCATATACCTGAATGCACATAATCTGAACAAACATCTGTCCTCTGAAGATGCTGCTGCAACACTGGGAAATACTGACTACTCTGCATAAATGGCTAAATGGCTATATTGGTCATCTGTCTAAGTGTCCTGAAACTCAGTCATGGCATGGGGTACAAAACTGATGTCCATAATATGATCATGATCCATAATAGATGCTCATATCAGCATCTCAATGCAAGGGAATTGGCTGAAAAGTGTACTAGAATAAGAAAAATAGTGTATGGTAGCCCAACTACTATATATGTGATAACAGGAACTAGTAGGAGGATTCTTCAAAACTAACATACAAGCAACTGTCCAAGCAATTGTCCAAAAATTAAGTCCATGGATTTCCAGCCATTTTTAATACATCTAATAAAAAATTACAACCTATATTCTTACTACTGACAAACCAAAATAATTTTCAAGCAGTATGATCTTCATTGAAACTATAAAAAATTGTAAAGGAGTTTCTTCAACAATCTGGAAACCAAGTAGAGTTTTTGAAATAGACGATGTCCAAACATTCTTTTTTTACTCAAATTTTTTGATGTTGGTGCTTGTTTTATAGTGTTTATAGTATGTTTTTACTTCTCGGTAGTACATTTGATATGTTTGTTACTTAATCATGTGCATGAGCTAAAGTTAAGTTAGTAATGGAGAGGCCAGCATTTTGGTTTCATTGCCAAAATTTGTGAATATAGACAAAGTATTGGATTCAGGTAGAGGTCATAGTGATTCTTGTACACAACAGTATTTTCACTATAAATTTGATTGTGAATAGGTAGAGTAATGGTTTACTTAGAACACATTTGAAACTATTAACACACAACCTATGCATATTACCTCTCCTAAAGAGTGTGAATACTCAATTTCACGAAATTTTGATGAGAATACTCTTGTCTTAGTTGATAGAAACAATTTTCAAATACTTCTCCATCTTATGATGGAAACTTCACTCCCTCCATATTTTCCTCCAAGTTAGCCATTGGATAATTATTTTCCTCCTAATGATTCCATAGTTAGTTGAGTGTAGTTGCCAACTTTTGATGGTACTAGAGATAATAGACTGTACATCTTGGTTTGAACTTATCTCTGATGAATAGAATATTGTCTAATGCATTTCTCCAACAAGAGATGTCTATAAAGGCTTTAGATCTAAGGCCTTCATAAACCCCAACAGGTGAGAACAAACTTAAGATTTTTTTTTTGGACAAGTAGGTGTCTAAACTTAGTATGTGGAGATGAGAGAAATTTTGGTGAGGGTAGGATGATCTATTGTAATGGATGGGTAGAAAGATATAAATTACTGCCCACTTATAAACATCGTTGTAACATAAACAACATGTCCCTTTTTTTGAGTGATTGATTATTATAGAAAGTGCAAAGAATTGATTTTCAAGTTTGAGCTTTGTTACAATATATTTATTGGATCCATGCATGCATTGAATGAATCAATGGAGGGTATTGGTATGATTGGATGGATCTTAGAATTGGTTAAAGCACATAGTAACATGCAAAACTTTCTTTGCAACCACCATAACTATTGGTTTTACACACACAAGAATGGAAAAGAATACACCTTAGAACAAGAAAGAGTACATTCATTCATATCATTAAAGATGATATAATTCCCCATTACATAGTAGGATAAGAGGAGTACACTACATAACTCCCAAATACCTAACTAATAACCACTACATCAATTGCAATATTAAATGCCTCATTAGTACATCACTTTATTAGTGAGACTTTATTATGGGTCTAAGTCTTAATATGTCCAAGTTCTAAATATGACCATGATCTCTAACACCCTCCCAAATGGTCATTTTACATGCTTGTTCATAATACAAAAATACAAGCTTTGGATGAGCAAGATGTCTATAGTTCACTTCAAAATAGTAATCTAAAGTGAACTCTATCTGGAAAGGTTGATAAAGTACAAGTTACGCCACCATCCTTTTATTTTTCCATTGAATAACTAGCCGAATAAGAGCCAATGTTAGATGAATAGTCAACCTTTACACCATTGACCTAAAAATTGGCTTGTTCATTGAACTCACGTTCTCCACATCTTGGCGGTCCAACATATCAAAATTTTGTGTTTACTTCTCTGAGGAAGCACCATCTTGTTTAAGCACTTCATCTTCACCCTCTCTAAAGGTCTTCTTCTTATAAATTACAACATGTAACTCATACTATACCTAATCTTTGCCTTCTCTTTTTTACTAATTTTGACTTGTTTCAATAGCAGCATCACCTAGTGCTTCATTTCTTGAGATATCTCACCTGAAATCTCTTTGGCATGCGAATTATGGTTGACATTTCAATGAAATTACATCTAGATTTCCATTGAACCAATATTTTATTCTCAACTTCTATCAACCAAAATAAACCTTTTTTCCCATGCCCACAACAACCATCAAAGTATTTTTTTTTATTCAAACAAGGAACAAAATAGACATCTTTGATCATTACCTTCTTACCTCTTAACTGAAGTAGGAGATTTTCCTTTCCTAATTCCTGTATTTTTTTTTCCACTCAACACAATAGAATCACATGAAAAATTATCTACTAGAAAATCACCATACCAATCAATACTATTATAAAATGTCTAGATGGTCTTGAATCAATGTACCAATCATCCCTATTTCTATTTGAATCCTTGTTTCTGGCCATGAACACATAGAAATCTTCCTCCTTGTGTTCAACCACATTAGTATGTTTCTTTCTCGATTGATCATGGGAAGAATGCTCATGGTAATTCTTTCATCCCACAAATATTTCCATCAAACTCTACTTATATGGCCTAAATTTCCGCTGTAAAAATATTTAATAGCTTTTCTTTATTTACCTAACTGAGAAAATTTATCTCCATCATTTCTTTCCCTTTTTTTCTTCCCTTATTCTTAAATTTTGTTGCAAATGCCACCTCAGAAGACTCATTTCCACTTCTATTCCCAAACTACTTTTTACATTTGTCTTGCTACAAGAGCCTAGTGCTCAACTTCTCAAATGCCACATCTTTATTAGTAATAGTAATGTTTAAGGTCTCAATAAAATTTGCCTTGGAAGAAGGTAAACTTTTCAAAGTTATATTCACCATATCTTCTTCTTCCATTGTTCTTTAATTTTATCTCTAATATTGTTGATTTTTAACAAATGATTTTGCAAGGAGTCAAAATCCTCCATGTTAGTTGAGAATAACATATTTTAAAGGAAAAATGGTCCACCTTTGTTAGTGATTTCATATGTCTCTTGTAGATCCACCGACATGAAAAATGAATCATTACAATTTTGAACTATGGGGAAGCATCTTATTTGTTATCAAGAGATTGATCAATCACAACTGCTCGATTCTTTGAATCATATTTTTCTTTGGAATCCATATATATATTACTCCACCTTCTTTTTCCCAATACAAGTTTGTCCAAACCTCTGTATTCAAATATGAAAAATCATATTTTGTTTTAGGATTAATAATTTTGACCATTAATTTTTTTGTTTTTTCCCAACATTTAGGGGATAAACTAGGCATCTTTAAGGTTTTAAATACACCAAAGAAAACTTATTCTACCACTACAATGAAATTTAACGCCATACTACCGTCTCAAACAACAACAACACACTTCACAAATAATCAACTATATCCATGTTGTTGTTTTAAAACAAAGTCTTTGTCTACCAATCAACTCATAATTTTTTTATAATTCTCCAATCTCACATTCAAAACTACAATAAATTTTGCAATGATAAAAAATAGGTTCTTTTAAAAAAAAAAATTATACTTACTTGCAATGTGTCCTTTGTTACTTCTTTTCATGCATTTCTTCTTGTTAAGTCGTCCCTCTCTTTGTTGTCAAAATTATGCCTCTATTTCTGTGCACATACTGAAACTTTCCAAGATAGTTTTTTATGACTCTCTTGCAAGTGTAACCCTTTATTAATTCCTCACAGGATCCATCACTCTAGAGGGAAGCATGATATATTCCCTATAATCCTTCAAGTGGAATATGTGGCGCATGGACCTAATTTAATAGTTTAATTTAACAGTAAATCATAGTATCACATGTTTTCCTTTTTTGAAAGATTTTCTTTGAAAATTTTATTAAACTCATAAAATTAGATTAAACCATTGCATTAAACCTCTATCAGGTTGTCCTTAAATATGTCTCATCACTCGCACATGGATTGAATCGAGACATATACATGTGTTGGAAGTGGTTTCAACACTACTAGATTCCATTTGGATGGGTCTATTGGACACACCACAAGTGTCATATTTAGCGGCACACTTGCTTGACTACTTTAGAGCCTCACACCCATTTGACACGTTCAAGTAGGTTGTATTTAATGTGAATAAATCTAAACATATTTATGTTGTTTGGCATGTTTTTAATGTAAACAATTATCATCATGCGAAGGTGCATAGGCTTAGGGCAGGCCAACTTGGCTGCTTTGGACCCACATTCATGGAGGACATCATTAGAAAAATTTCACTATTATTTAACATGTCACTAGTGGATTTGGACCCAAAATCCAACGACCTCCGATGAAAAGGACTGTGTCATTGGATTTCACCTTAAAAATTACAAAAGAACAATGGAAGAAGAAGATATGGTGAATATAACTTTGATATCCGACGAGATATGCGGATATCCAACGAGGCCCCTGGGATATCCGACGGATCTGTGGATATCTAACATCATATTAAGCCTTAGGATGTCGGACATCCAATGCCAAGAGATACCACCAGAGGATGTCGGATCTCCGACATCAAATCTCCAATGGTAACTAAGTTAAAGGCATCGGATATCTGACAGCAGAATGACTTTTAAAACTTATAAATATTGAAACATTCCAACAAGTTTGCTATACAAGCAACGGTTTGCTGAAGTTTTTTTATTCGGTGGACTGTTTTTCTGCGAACTATTTTTCATTATTTCCATTGTTTTTGTGATTCAAGCGAGCGAAGTGTGGAGCTTCATTTTCTAAGATCGATAATCTTCATTCAAGCTCTTTATGAGAAAATGTCAACTAGCAATATTCCCAATCCAGACGAACAAAATCGACAATTGCTTGCTAGATTGTGGGAAGGAGTTGAAAGAAGGGGTGATGGGAAATGCTATTGTCCATGTAGTCAATGGAGGGGCTTTAAGAGGAGAAGAATTTTGATCACAATAGCTAGAAAACATTGTAGGGAGCATGGGCATGCTAAGGGGGGACATGAATACCATCCATTTGTAAGTTTTGCATTATATATGTTTTATTTTGAATGCTTTTGTAAATTTATGTATTATTTTAATATTTCTTATATTAACTTATATCTATTGATCATGGTTTCAATAGATGCATGGGGACTAACATGGACAATAAATATTATTTTAATATTAAATATTTATTATAATATTTTTTTCTTTTGTGCATGTTGAATCTAGGGTATAGTAAAATAACTCATTTATTTGTTTGTTAGTGAGACTAACCCACTCACCGTGGAAAGCACTTAACTCTCTAGATTTGTGACACTTTCCATCATGATAATAGAAATAACGACTATATTGGCATGTTGTAATTTCTCTTATATTTTATCTATAGAAATTACCATAGCATCATTTATCTTACCTTAGTGAAGTACAGTATGAGAAATTTTGGGTTATATTTGAGTAGCTTTGCTCAGTAATGGGGTCAATTATTATGTCTTTTGGATAGTTTGGATGCACCTATTCGACCAATAGTACAATTGGCCGTTGTTCTTTTCATCCCAACAGTACAAAATTTGTTACATTTTAAATGCATCACATAAATGTTTACATTTTGCGTTTGAAATTTTTACATTTTGCATTTGAATTTCTTACATTAAATTTTATCTATTGATGGTTTCATGTAATTATAAAGGAAATACATCCTAGGGCACTTCGTCCGGAGGAAGTGCTTCAAGAACAAGTACCGAAAGCTATGAATATTAATGGAGAACAAGTTAACGATCACATTAATGAAGAAGATGATCATACTGATAACATAGTTGAAGATGATGTTACAAATAATTTGATCCATGATTCATTTAATGTTGGAATGGATGTTAATGATCATGAAAATGATGAGCATTTTGATGATATTCTTGATATACCTCTTCTTGATAAGGCATACAAACCCCTTTATGAGGGCTCCAAGACAAATCTTCTCTCTGCTATATTGTTGATAATGAACTTGAAGGTTATGAATGGTCTTTCAAACATATCAGTCACACAGATGTAAAGGTATGTAATATATTACATCACACAATATATATGATTTTGTATTTTATTATTAATTCATATATAAGTCAAATTATTATGGATGAAATTTGTTTCATTAATATTATTTATATATTATATTAACTAGATTTTTATTTTAATTTGATGTAGCATGATATGTGAATATTTGTTACCACTATCAAATATTTTACCTCACACATATCGAGATTTATCTGCCATCATGAAAGAAATTGGAATGTAGTATGAATAATTTCACGCATGCTTTGATGACCATGTTCTATATTACAATTAGCATGAATTTGCAACAGAATGTCTTGAATGTCATATCAGTGGATATCGCACAGATCAAGTAACTAAAAAGGTGCCTCGCAAGGTTCTACATTATATTCCCATTATTCCACGTTTGCAACGACTATTCAGGTGCAAAAACATAGCGCAGTTTATGGATTACCATGCACATAACAGAAGTTAAGACGACATTATTCGGATGCCTGCATATGGGTCTACATTTAGAGATATGGAGGAAAAATGGCCTCACTTTAAAGAAGAACCTCGTAATCTTAGGATTTCTTTGGCAGCAGATGGTGGCAATCCATTTGCAGAGATGAGATCCGTTTACTCAGTGTGGCCTATTTTTTTTATCAACAACAACATTCCTCCATGGTTGAAAATAAAGTGAGAGCACATAATGTTGTCGATGATTGTTCTAGGTACGAACCCTGCAGTTTTTTTTTTAATGTAGTGGTATCTCATTTGTTGTATTTTTGTCGCATAATGTCATATATATATTTAATGTTTTTCTATTGTGCAATATGGTTTAATATATATAATCTAAATGGTACATCTCATAATTATATTTTTTATATGTTCAAATCAATCAGGTAAGTACCAAGTGAAAGATATGAATGTATATATCGAACCTCTTATTGACGAGCTACTGAAGTTATTGAATGGCATCACTATGTATGACGTATCTAGACCAATACAACAAAAGCAATTTTAATTCCATGCAATGCTTGTATGGACAATACATGATGCCCAGGGTTAACCCATTTTTGTGGTATGTAATTATAAGTTCCACTTTATTTGCAAAAAATTATATGAACTACTAGTTAATATACTACGCACGCATGTTTTTTCTAAATAATCCAGTCATTTTGTATATAATTATAATTGACATAGATATTCCATCTCTTTATGTAGGTCTTTAGACAAAGGGGAAATTTGCATGTCTGGTTTGTGGTCCTAAGATCAAATCTCGTCATTCAAAAAGCTTAGGAAATGAGGTGTTTGATGAATATAAGCACTTCCTCTATAAGAATCATGGGTATCGAACTACCGAAAAACATTTGTTCAATGGCAAGCAAGAAACTGCATTAAAACCACAGAGAGTGACACCTCACCTATGGAAGTTGTAATATAATAGAAATCGTCAAGGTACGTATAATGAATCATCGTATATGATATGTTATATTGCATTTTTTTATATTGTGTGTTGTTTATTATAATTGACATTGAGTTATGTAATTTCATGATTGTCGTTCATGTGATCATGAAGGCATTAATGGGATTCCACGAGGAATGAAAAGTTATCCTAGACAATTTAGTAGGTTTCCCTACTATGAGCACCTACAAATTGCTCATCTATTTGATACAATGCATATCGGAAAGAATGTGACTAAAACATTATGGTGAATATTGGATGGAAGGAATGACAAAGAAAAAATTGTCAAAATTTGGAAAGACATTCAAGATAGCAACCATGCAATGAAAGACGTCATTCAATTTCATAGCAACGGAGAGAAAATTAATATAAACTCACTTCCATGGATGTTAATGGACCAACAAAGTAATGTTGTAAAAGAAGTCATTTGAAAAATTAATTTTCCCACCGGATTTTGTGCGAACATGAAGAATAAAATAGCAAAGAAAGGTGATTTCGTGGGGGTGAAAACTCACGATTGCCATGTCTTCATGAAGGTAATTATTATGGTATAGATTTTTTTTTTTTCCTATTCCAGTGAATATGGTTGGTATATTTTTTGTTTGTCTACTCTTTATTAATAAAATGAAATGATTTGTATATTATTGTTACAGTATGTTCTACCTCTCTCTATCTCGGACAACTTCGACAACAATGTCAAGAAAATAATATATAGTCTCAAGAAATACATGAGGTAAGTGGTGATTTTTCCATGCACTTAGTGTTTGTTTAATTCAACATAGAACTTATATTTGATTTTTGTTCTGTAATTCATGTTACGTAATATAATGTTTCTTTGCTTTAATCTCTTGATTTGGTTGTCATGTCACTTGTAGATGGTTTTCATCTAAAGAATTCCATAAAGAAGACATAAAGTATTGGAGGAGAGAAATTCCTCGTCTCATGTGTGAAATGCATAAGCATCTACCTTTGGCATTTTTCAATGCACAAGAACACTACCTCATACACCAAGTTGAGGAGATTGAATTGTGTGGACCTGCGCACTCAAGGTCCATGTGCATGGTCGAGAGGCACTTGAAATTTATGAAGGGTTTGGTTAGACAACGAGCATATGCTGAGGGTTCTATGATGGAGGGATATATGGTATACCAAAACATGTTGTATATTAGTGAATATCTTCCTAAATTAGCAGAAAAACTCAATTTACGTCGCATTTGTGATCCGGAATCCAATAAGAGTTTCGAAGGGGAGTACTCGAAGGGGAAAGGTAGATCGAGGAAGGTGAAAGGTAATATAACACATTTGACTGGTGATTTTTATGTATATATAATATCATACATATTCTATTTTTATATTCAGTATTTTGCATCAATTTAGAGTGTAATATACTTTGTTAAGTTACTATACATTTGTATTGAATTTTAATTTTATTGTCATCAAATAGTTGGTCGAGAGTGGGATGCAATTCATTTATACATCGCAAAAAATCTTAACTGGATGAAGGTATGGATCGAACGATGTGAACAATATGGTCATGGAATATCATGGGAAGGTGTGGCTTCATTGGTTAAAGCTGCACATCGCAATGGAGACACCATTCTAACACAAAGGGAAATCGATTTAGCAAGAGGTTTAAAAGATAAGCAGGTAAGCATATTAATCATCCACACTATATTTTTTTGTGTA
This sequence comes from Larix kaempferi, assembly GCA_027924585.1. Taxonomy (NCBI): domain Eukaryota; kingdom Viridiplantae; phylum Streptophyta; class Pinopsida; order Pinales; family Pinaceae; genus Larix; species Larix kaempferi. The sequence continues at coordinate 16,645,420 of BSBM01002204.1, read as the reverse complement.
AAAAATAATTTCGTTGTATGTCACGCTCATTTTTTTCCTTGTATGGCATTATAAACATGCACTAGTTAATCATAAATATTGGATCATTATGTAATCTTTTCATGTATGGCTTGTTGTAGGTAAAACATCATAAGGTTATGTGGAGCAATGGATGTAGATATTGCATCAAAAAGTTGGATGAAACAAAGAAAGCATTTGATTGTGGGATATTTGCAGTCTTTGAGGTGACCAATGTTTCTTCTAGAAGTGACAGACATCCAGAACTCTCTGAAAATCGATACTATGGGTATCTGGAAGACATTCTTTAGTGTGACTTTAACTCCTTAAAGGTATTTCTGTTCGTTGTCAAATGGTACAATTATCGATTGAATCAACGTGATCCCGATAAAACAATTATTGAACATGATAATGGATTTACCAAGGTAAATAGAAGGTTGTTTGAGCCAGGAATGGAGCCCTATGTTCTTCCAACCCAATGTGAATAGGTATTTTACTATGAGGTTCCAGGTAGAGCGGGTTGGTCATTTGCTGTGAGACATGATCCAAGGGGAAGGCCGGTGAAGTGTAACTTAGATGAAGGTAATGAAGAAGTTCTCGAAGAAGAAGACGTCGTTGAAGATGATCATGATCAACATGAGTTAGATGATCATGTTCAAGAAGAATATGTTGAAGAACTTCTTGAATCAAATGATGTATCAGACAATGTACTCCATGAAGATGATATCGACGATGACATGATGATCATAACTGACATCGACGACGATGATGATACGGCCAATCCTTACAATGTTGAATTTGGATCATCGGATGATAGTACAAACGATGACTTAGATGAAGAAGATGATGAATACCATTGAAGTTTATGAGGTATGCAGTAATAATAAATTAACTATTTCTTAGTGAGTTTCCATTTTCCTGTATGTTATAATTAGAAACATTGCTTGTTATAGAGTATGACAAAAAGACATTTAATTTTTTTGTACATAGATATTTTTTCCGGTTTATGGGAAATTGAGAGTGATGTAAGGGGGGGAGGGGCCATAAGAGCTTCCACCTTCATGTGGTTGGCCCTGTTTAGTAGAGAATTTTAAATTATTCTTGAAACATAGAGAAGCTTAGTAATAAAATGCACAATTATCAAGACTAAAGCATCATCATCATCATCATCATCATTGTCATCATCATTATTATCATCATCATCATGGATGTTGTCATCGTCATCACCACCACCATCATCAACATCATCATCATCATCATCATCATCATCATCTCTTCATCATCCTCCTCCTCATCGTCATCGTCATCATCATCCTCATATTCATCATCATCTTCATCATCACTTCCATCATCCTCCTCCTCCTCCTCCTCCTCATCATCATCATCGTCATCGTCATCACCACCACCATCATCAACATCATCATCATCATCATCGTCGTCGTCATCATTATCATCATCATCATTCACGTTCTCATCGTCATCACCACCACCATCATCAACACCATCATCATCTTCATCATCATCATCATCATCATCATCTCTTCATCCTCCTCCTCCTCTTCCTCCTCCTCCTCCTCATCATCTTCTTCATCATCATCATCACCATCTTCATCATCATCATCATCACCATCATCGTCATCATCATCATCATCCTCATCTTCATCATCATCTTCATCATCACTTCCATCATCCTCATCATCATCATCATCATCACCATCGTCGTCATCACCACCACCATCATCAACATCATCATCATCATCATCATCATAATCATGACGAAGACGATGAAAATGGTGTTGTTTATGATGATGGTGTTGATTAATGACAACGACGATGTTAATGAAGATGCTTATGATGATGATTAATTACAACAACAATGTTAATCATGATGCTTATGATGGTGATGATGATGATGACAATGACAATGATGATGGTGACGATGTTGGTGTTGTTGTTTATGATGATTGTGATGATGAATGAGGATGATGACAATTATGATGGGGATGGTGATGATGAGGATAATCATGACCATGATGATGATGATCCCAATCATGATGATGATGATGATGAAAATGAATATGGTGATGATGATTATGATGATGATGATGATGGCGATGATGACGATAGTGAAGATGGTGATGATGATGATGATGACGATGATCATATGTATGATGACTATGATGGTTGTGATGACAACGACGATGACCATGATGATGACTCTTATGATGACGATAATGTTCTTGATGTTGATGATAATGAATATGATGATGATGATGATGACGTTGTTGTTGTTTATGATGATTTTGATGATGATTAGTGATGGCATCAACATTGATGATGATGATGGTGATGACGTTGATGTTGTTGTTTATGATGATTGTGATGATGAATGAGGATGATGACAATTATGATGGGGATGGTGATGATGAGGATAATCATGACCATGATGATGATGATCCTGATCATGATGATGATGATGAAAATGAATACGGTGATGATGATGATGATGGCGATGATGATGATAGTGAAGATGCTGATGATGATGCTGATGGCGATGATGACAACAGTGAAGATGGTGATGATGATGACGATGATGATCATATGTATGACGACTATGACGGTTGTGATGACAACGAGGATGACCATGATGATGACACTTATGATGACGATGTTGTTGTTTATGATGATTTTGATGATGATTAGTGATGGCATCGACGTTGATGATGATGATGGTGACAACGTTGATGTTGTTGTTTATGATGATTGTGATGATGACGATTATGATGGGGATGGTGATGATGACGACGATCATGACCATGATGATGATGATCCTGATCATGATGATGATGATGAAAATGAATACGGCGATGATGATTAGTGATTGCATCGACGTTGATGATGATGATGATGATGATGATGACGACGATGACGATGGTGTTTTTTATGATTATGATGACATTGATGATGATGCTTATGATGACAATGATGTTCTTCATGATGATGATGTTGATGATGATGCTAATGATGATGACAATGATTATCATGATGATGACAATGATGATGATGATGATGATTGGGATGGTGGTGATGGTGATGATCATCATCATCATCAACATTGATTTCATCATCATCGTCATCACTTACATCATTATTAAATTTTTAATTTAATTTTTTTTTCTCAATTTTTTAAATAAAATCTTATTTTAAATTTAAATTTAATTTTTTTTTCTCTCTCTCTCTATATATATAAGGGTGGGAGGATGAAAGGTGAGTCTTTTTTGTTATATATATATATATATATTGAAGAAACAAAAAAAAAATCATATTTATATGTGTGTGATTTATTTATTTGTTATATATATATACATATAATATAACAAATAAAAAGGTCACACACACACACACACACACACACACACACACACACACACACACATATATATATATATAAAGAGAGAGAGAGAGAGAGAGAGAGAGAGAGAGAGAGAGAGAAAGAGAGAGAGAGAAAGAGAGAGAGAGAACAAAATCTAACAAATTAAAAATTCACATATTATATATATAACAAAAAAAATCACAAAAAGACTTACCTTTCAAACTCCCGCCTGTGCACCCAGCGTCGAGTTCATGAGTGAGCTCTACTGAGTAGAGCATCCCTACTAGAGACTGAGAAAAAAACCTAGTAAAAAAGTTGCAATGGTGATTTTGGCCCACATATTCTTAGCAGAGTTGCGCCATTGATTTGCTGAGTGAGCCATGAGCATATCATCTCAGCCGGCGAAGTGATTTGGGCCTGTGGATACTGCGCATAGCAGAGTTGGAAAGACATCGTGTAGGGGACATGGAGGTCAAGCAGAGAAACTCTGAAGAGGAGCCAGTACCTCCCAAATCTATGAGTACCGAGCCCTAAATAGTTTCCCATTGAGCTTTAATTTTGGATTAATGTGTTTGAATGCAGTGATCTTGGATTAATGAGTCTTAATGAGCTTGACCTTGTGACTGTAGAAGGGATAGACCCTGTGACTGTAGATAATATCAATCTCCATTTACAGTCTGCGTTTTGAAAAAGCTATGGATGAAGAAAATATGAAATGTTTGACTAAGTTTTAGGGTGTTCGAAGGATTCGATCTTCGATCTAACCTTTTTGAGAACGTGCCCTAGCGTGATGTACCCAAGATTCTCGAAGAGTCCTTGTGTTATCTAACGGTTGTTCTATTGATAGCTCAAATACCAATTGATTCAAAACCTCTGCTTGGCAGCCAGCATGCAGTCGAACACCCAATGCATCATACATAACAACACAGGCCAAGACTAACTAAATCACTAGGGAAGACCCTCTAGGTCCATCTTGAAAGCCAATAGCTGCGGTAAGTGCAGTAAACAGATGCAGAATGCGATGAGGGCATTCCACCAAAACCAAGAAGTCATTTAGCATCCCACCATTTCTCTTTATACCTACATATGACAATTGATTCTGATCCAATGAAGCCCTTGTCCACTGCAAAATCCATGTAAAATTCCCATGCCAACAAATTTCAGGTAGTTTAATATTTTTAAGGGTTTGAGCCAACGTGAATGAGAGAAGGGTTGCCATCATTGGATAATGAGAGTGATAGCTCTGTTATTGTAGGTGTTCAATTTTTTTATTGTAGTTTCCCATCATGTATAAAAAATTGAATATTGCTGATATTTACCAATGTGTGCGATCATTCCAACTAGGAGGTATCCAATGCCATGATATGGACTCTGGCATATGATCTAAATGCACTTGAACCCCTCAACCATATATTCATGCCCATGAAATTGAGTGAAATCCTTGACAACTAGTGAAGAACCAAACCCTACTTCCCATAGCAAAAGACCAAATTGAAACAAAACTTAGAAACTTGACATTGGGAAGGAAATACAAATGTATTTGTCATTGGTTGAGAGAAAGTTCATCTAATATTGGTAATTAAAATCACTCAACTAGGCCATTCAAACTTATAGGATTGTTACATCCAGATTTGTGAAGGCTGTAGGGCTCGTTCCATCTTCCATACATTTCTTATCTTGTATTTTCAATTTTAGTTACAAAATAGAGAGCAGATCATATTTGGAAAATCTATTTTTAGATTATACCATGTCAATAATTTGAGGGTCATATTTGAGATATTAAGGCAATATCACATTTTCCTTAACCCCACCAAGTGTGTATTTGGAGTCACATTTGGAAAAATACTTAGCTGCATCATTTATTATTGTGCCATTGAGATTGATCCAACGAAGTTAAAGGCTATCCTTGATATGCAACCAGCTGAAAGGTTGTCATTCTTTCCTTAGTTTAGTTGGGGATATTCACCATTTTTTTGAGGGTTTAATATAAGTATCACAATCAATTAGCCACATCTTTAGGAAGGATGTTCTATATGTATGGTATAAAGGATGCTAGCATGCCTTTGAAGTTTAAATCCCTCCTTCTTAAACCTCCTACCCTCTATGATCCTCTTCTTGATCGCATTTTATTGTTGTATGTACTGGATTACACAAGTCCTTCCAAAAAAACATCCTTTAACAACCAAATTTTAACTTTCATAGTTTGGCGATAGTCCAATATGCCCCCCCCCCCTTAAGATTATAAATTCCAAATTGGCTGGGATGCTTGATCCCAAGTGAAATGGGGTCCCTCAAACTGCCAATAGAGAAAGTTGGTTGTTGAATCATTTGTACTTTTCTTTGCGGCAAGGGAATGAGCCTTTGAGGTATTTAAGGTGCCAATTTGAACAAGTTTGTCTTGCAGCTTGCTACCTTGTTAGCTCTGTAGTGAATTTTTCAAGAGACAACATTTTTCACATAGTTCCAAAAAACAATTTGTAGTGAAGTGTTCAATTTATACCGCAACATGCAATTATGCAATTTAGACTTCAAAGTGTCATTTCCTTCAATGATTTTTTCTTGTTCTTTGGCACACCATTTTGCTGACAAGTATATGGGAAGCTCTATTACAATTGAATGACTTGGTTGCTTCAAAATGCTTGCATTCTAGAATAAAAGTGAATCCCCAAAACTATGAACTTCCTTCCCAACCCGTCACTACCGAATTAGGACTCTTAGGAGACGAGTCTTCGATCTCTCAAAGCAATTAAGTCATATCTCAACCAAAGTATAATTTGCAATCAATATGAATTTGTTAGAGACACCAAACAGTCCCAAATGTGAGATCAAGGGCATGCAAAACATTAGATTAGGAGGCTGTCACGTAGCATGAATTTTTTATAGTGTTATTTAATCAAGATGTCTTAGTTGCCAAAGTAGTAATCAAGCAATATGCTCCACAAGTATTTCCAAGAATGAAGCAAATGAAGACCTATTACAACAGTAACCAAATGGTAACAAAGGGAAATAAAATCACTGTGAATCAAACTCATATTTATCTCAAAATATCTTAGCAGCTCTCATTAGTGAATTATTTTCTTTGCATATATTAGGATCTGTAAAATCAAGCCTCAGTCATAGGTTTAGAAAAACCAATCAATAGTGGGTACACATACGCTAAGTGCCAATCCAATTCCACTATTACTTACTCAATATCAGCAGTAAGGAGGTCAATATGTTTACTAATGGCATTAGGATATTGTGTCAATGCTACCTTTGAGTCCTTCAAACATAATAAGTCATTCCAAGTTCCAACAATGATATTTTCAACCACTAACTAGAAGAGAGATGCAATTTGGTTGTAACTTATTATTGGAATTAGAATCTAATGAAAAGACTGATACTCAATCAGAACAGTGACAATAGTGATTCTTTAGACCACAAAATGAGTATTAAAGTGATCTCAATATGGTGCCAATGAAGGAGTGAACCACAAATAGAGGTCTACTCTATGTAAGAGAGTATGAACAACAGTGAGACAAATTCCAAGTATGATGGTAATAATAGTGATCAAGTAACCAATATATGCTTAAGATATTTCTCAAACACTAACTCAGGAACAATATGATAGTGATCCAAGGAATCATAAACTAGCTAATTAGCATTTAATTTACCCAACGAATGTGATGAAAGATGGGTCCAAAAATTTGGCTAAGTATATCAAACCTGCATATTTATAATTTGTAAACCAATTTCCAAATAAAAATGCCTTGGGATACTTAGTAATACGGTATTGCGATGCATTTAATTGTAGAGGTTTATAAATTGCCCTGTATGGATGTCAACCAAATCATTGCCCTGTCTATAAATTAGATTGCCCTGATATGTGAAGGATTAGGTTGATAACTATCCTACAGCTAAAAATTTCCTTGTCTATAAATTGACATATCCTTCCATGTAGATTATAAAAATTGCAATTAGGTCAAGTTCTCCTTACATGGTTTGGATAAAATTGAAAGCTTCAATTTTCAGAAAATTAGAAAAGTTTGGGGAATGTAGAATGTGAGGAATGAGAAATATTCTAGACTATCACCATCTCTCCTACTAGCAGAATTTGTTTACCTTGTTATCAATCCTCTCTATTGTGTCCATATGTACAATATGTATCAATCCTTGCCACCATATGAGTTTTGACAGTCAAAATTAATTGGCCCCATCCCATTTTGAAGTAGAACCATGTGAGATAGATCCTATAACACCATTAGCATCATGATATTACCCTATTGTATCATGATAAAAATAAATATATTTGTATTTATAATTATATTTTCTTTGTTCAACTTGGACCTCTATTGTTTTTATCGCAAAACCAGAAGTGATTTAACTCTGTGTACCCACACCTTCCATCCGAGGATTGTTGCTAGTGGTCTTGAGTTTTAGCTTGGCAACAAGCCTCAGACGACGGGCGTGGGTACACAGAGTCTAGAGTTTCTTCCAAGCATGGGATATCACACAAGAGTAACTGAGCTTAGTTGATAGTAGTCTGTCTGCAATCAAACTTTGAGCTTAGTTGATAGTACTCTGTGTGCAATAAAATTTAGAGGAACTAAGGAAAATGAACATGACCATAAGCTTATTGATGGGAGTTCTATTATAAGGTAATTTTTTGCCAATTTAATTATTTGATATTTGAAATTCCAATTCAACTAATGTGTGGGATAGATGTGCCATAGATGAAAGTTTTAACATCTCAAGGAATTAGATCTTTGACCAAACACTAGGAATGACAAACTTGGGTACTAAGAAAGAAATAACAACAACCAATCATTATCATCTGTATTGTTGTATGAGGGAAGTTTCAATTCCCATAGGCAAGAGATTGGGGGCAATGATATCAAGGTACTCAATGCAAACTAAAGGGGAAATGATTAGTATTGCTCATGATGTAAAAGTAAAGGATGTATTGCTCATGATTATGATACTCTTGTATTTATAGTCATAAAAAAACAAGTTGTGGTATAGCTTCCCCTATTGTGGTTATTATTTTTTTATTAAGCTCATGAACATTTATATGCAGTTTATTGTTTCTACTATCACTGTGTTTTTGTGATGAATGATTGAAGAATGTTATAAGTGTGGCTAAAGAATTATGAACATGGATATATACAATTCCTTATATTTATTATCACTTTGTTTTATGTGATGAATTCATTTGCATGACTTGAGTATATCTGAATCTCTCCTTGAGGTCCCATGAATGAACTTGAACGCTTGCTGCATTCATTTAATTTGAAAGAGTAGTTATAGTTTGAAAGAACTCTCTCCTTACCTTAGCTAGCATTCATTGAAAGGAAAGGCTTATTTGATTCATATGCATTTGCATGGTTTGAGTCAGTCATCACACCACGAGTTGCACTTCCATCTCTCGACTGAGTAATGCAGCCAATAAAATTTAACTCGCTAACTAAACACACTTTAACCTCGCTTGAGGATAAAAATAATTTGGTAGTTAGGTAGGACACCAGGGATAGGCATCCAAACAATTCCCCGTTGTCATTTTCATCTGAGACATAGATGTTGTCCTCTAGGGTACTAAAATCCTCTAGTATTTATTGACATAGTCATCGACCAGTTTGTGGAGGGGCCTCCTATTTTTTTGGGGGTTAAGCCACGAGGATTGGTTCCGAACGGACTTTGTGGAATGTCGCACTCCACTTAGTGCCTAAGGCATACCGATCCATTGTCTTCCTTGTACTCTACCGGGATTGTGATACAGGGGCGATAAGACAGAAGTGTTGAAAACCTTCTCCGACGTGTCATGAACAAGGTAGCCTAGTGACTTTTCTTCTAGGGCTCTTTTACCCAGGATCTCTTTCGGTAGAGGGATATCCTTCAAATTCGGTCTCTCACTTCATATTGTTCACCTTGGATTTCATCACCTTGAGAAGGATATGATTTGTCGAGGTATCTAGCTCTTAGTTAGGAAGATTGCTTGCTATTTCACCTTTTTAGAGGGTCTTTTTCTTTTTAGTGCTGCTTGTTGGCATTCTGGCCACTTTTTTTTTAGCTCGCTTACTGTGACACCGGTCCCAGTATAGTTTTTTGAGCTTGTTTTTTTCGCCTGCGAGCCTTGTCTTTTCCTATCTCCCCTTCTGCACGCTCGGTTGCTTTAGGGTTTTTGAGCTCTTACACGGTCAGTTACCAATTATCTGATCACGTGTGATGTCCTCTTCTCCTAGTTCTTCGAGATGGTTGAGTTAGATGGTCTTCTCAAGGGACTGAACACCCCTTGATGGAGCCACTAATGCTTGACCTTAGTAGTAGTTTAGAGGACCACGTGATCACATCATCCGTGTGTGCTTTTCCATTTACTGTGATGATGGTCTTTCAGGTTATATGGAACAATGGTACATTTGAGAGAAAGATGATTGGTCGTACCCCACCTTGGTTGACTGTCTTATGGTCCTTCCATTTTGTCGATAATAATTTTTTGGTACCTTACCTTTTACCTTTTCGGTCTTTTAATCATCTTGGGATATCTTTTGATTTGTACCACCTTTTATGTTTTTGGTCTTGTGGGTACTACGATAGTTTGTCCACATTTGAGGTACACCCCCTTTGTCCAAGTTGTTATGAGTCTTTTTACCCACTTTGTACCACCCTCCATACCTTAGTTAGGAAGATTGCTTGCTATCATACCTTTTGGTGGTCCTATTTGAGTTACAAGAGGTAGTTACAAGGATCTATTGCATATAAGAGGTATTTACAAGGAGCTATTGCATATATTTGACATTATTTGACCTTCCATCTCTTTGGCATGTCAAATAACAGGTAGTTACAAGGAGCTATTGCAATATAAATTTTACCTTATTTGTACCTTCCCCACAATGGTTGATTTACGTTTGGTCCTTACACCCTGTTGTTTATTGGTCTTGTGGTAGATTGTCCTTTTATTTTGGTCCTTTCATTTTTTTGTGGTACCTTGCCTCTCACCTTTTGGGTCTTTTACCGATATTGAGTTATCTTTTGATTTGTACCGAATTTTATGTTTTTGGTCTTGTGGGTATAACTATGGACGTAGTTTGTCCACATTTGAGGTAGTACACCCCCTTAGTCCCAAGGGTTATGAGTCTAATTTATACCCACTCTTTTCTTTTTTACTTGTACCTTACTAGTTGGTTTTTTTACCCTTTGGTTGGTCCTTGTACCTTACTGGAGGCCGTGAGTCTCTTTGGCCTTAGTCTGTTGGCTGTTAGCTCGTCTTTATTGTGATTGTACTGAGCCTTTTGACTGTCATTGACTTTCTTTGATTGACCATACCATAGCCTAGTCATCTCTCTCTCTCTCTGGTTTGTACTAACCCTATAATAGGGTCACTTGGTTCCTAGAGTTGACTGGCCTCTAAGAGGCACAGTCATTTCTGAAAGTAACTCTTTTGAGTATATTACCGAAAACATCTACACCCAGGAATCAAATATGTGTTGGTTATAAGACTTAAGTAATCAAATTGTTGGTAATCAAATATTGGTAAATAATTTGAATTAAGTAGTTAAGACTTGTCCTGTTAGACAAAATTGTTGGTAATCAAATTATATTTGTTGGTAAAGAATTTTAAGAGTGGTGGAAATCCTCGATTGAACTTGTGAGGAAAATTATCTTAAAGAATAAGTGTCCTGACAGAAAACTAAGTAGAACTATGACTTTATTTGTTGAACCATGACTTTATCATAAGAATAGATTGCTCCAGTCTTCCATTTGTGCTAAACAACATAATAAAATTTGCAATGACAAAAGGAAAGTTTGCAAGATGGAAAGCATTATTTTGATTTTATAACTGTACTGTTCATGAGCACATTTCTGGGAAAGCAAAAAGCATTCCTAACTTTTTAAGAAGAGAATATTTGAAACAGAAGTGTTCTGTTAATTTTTAAGAAGCGAGCCCGAAGCAAGCGAGCCTGAAACAAACGAGCCTGGTGCAAGCGAGCGTAGAAGGTCAAAGCGGAATCCAGTGGCCCCATAACCCACAAGTAAACATGAAAATATTTGCTTGGACCAGAGGAAAAAATCATATATATACTATTAATGATAATATGAGTTGGTTGGATTATATGCAAGACTGGAAACCTAGGTGGGAGTTGAGACATGATGAAGTATTAGATGCTAACTTACAGGGATCTGATGCTTTTATTAGACTAGTGCCATAACTCAGAAGAATGCCTATGGGATCTAGTATTGTACTAGAGATGATTTACAACAAATCCTTGAGAAAAGTAGCTGATGCAAGCAATTGGTTAACACACCTCAACCATGATCTTAACTTAATCTCGACAGAGGGCTCTACACGTCACCCCAAGCTACAACTAGATCAACAATACTACTGTATTAACTGGATACGTTCTTTGGAAGCATGGCCACATCAAGATGCTAGTCTCCGGTTTCCAAGTACTACACACACTTATGAAAAATATAAAAAATTATGGTGGAAATTCTTGAGAAAAGAAAATACAGATAGAAAATATTATACCATGCTAAAGTTTGGACCTCAAATTACACATATCCATGAGGATCCTGCATTCTATGTCCCTGAATGGATGAGAGACTAGTGGCGGTCATTCGGTATCAACCTGATAGCTATGAACTAGCTATTATTTTTAATCTAAAATGGGAAGTTGGAGAATCTCTCGAATAGGTCAAAGATATTTTGCAGACAAAGATTACTGAGGATCAAATACTTGGGTACTACATTAAACACAAAGAACATTGGCTTGTCAAAACCCGCATAGACATCCACATGCATCATAATAGACGTGTGGTCTTGAAGTCTATTTATTCAAAGGCTTGGAGGACTAAATCCAATGTCTTTTGAGAAATATATGGTCCCCCATACTCCGATGATTTGTAAATATCTCAAAAGTATTTGGCTATGAGTGGGGCATGTCCATTTAGATTGTCATGAAGATTGAAAAGAAAGTATTTGTAACTATGTCATGATAATATAAAGAAAGCCCTATTTTTCTCCGTGTCAATATGATTGAAAATCTATGTTATGAATTAAATACCGTAAGTCAATATTACAAGTAATTGTCCAAAGGAAGCATTAGTTGGGAGTATGACTGAAAGCGACCATTTTTCAGAACAACTTACATGTTTACGGTTCCATTTTTGCTTGATTCAATTACTTTTAGTCATCTAAGAAGACCATGCTTGAATAAGATTATACAAGTTCCACAACATTATATAAAATATTGATTTTGAATCTTTTTGAAGACTTATTAACCACCTAAAAGATCTTACTTTTGAAAGTCATAAAAACTTTTAGAAGTTGTCCATAATGGTTAGTTATTTTTATTTTATATTATTATTGTTGACTATAAATATCTTTCTAAATGTGACTGGACTTCAATTATCGAGGTGATGAACCCAAACTGATGGGATGAGAGAGACTTTAGGGCCATGACGACAAAGCTGATAGTTGGATGGTTTGATATGGGAGTCAAGACCCAAATTAGCAATAAAAGAAAGCTCATAATTGCGTGAATTTGTACTCATAAGAAAGATAAAGTGATTGTCTTCCTCATCGCTTGAATGCCTACATGTTGAGAAAGGGAATGAGGATCAAGTAACATTATAAAAGGCGCTACACATCACCTTTTAAGAGGCGTTATGCCTTGCGGTCGTATCTAAACTTTTTTCCCATGGTGCAGGTAGAACCAAACAGGTATTTGTCAGATCTGTCTTCCTCGAGCGAGGGGAGTTTAGGAAGGCTAGAGGAAAGTGAGACATCTAGTAGGTCTAGAAGAGTTGTATCAACTAGATGTCAAAAGACCAGAAGAAAATTCCATAAACGCAATGAATTTTTTCACGGTCGAGGGGGGTCATGTTCCTATGGTGATGAGACAAAAGACGACGTCGAGGTGCCCTCGAGGTACAGACATTTAGTGAGACAATGGGTACCCAAGGATCTTCCTCAACCGAACACAGATTTTTGTGTGAATGAGAGGATATATCGAATAGCACCGTCGTTAATACATGGTTTCGAGTTATTTTGCATGGATGGCATAAGGGTCCCTTATGGCACATGTATAGAATTGATGGAGTATGTTGGACCCTGTTACAGCTACACAGATTGGATGCGCCTGGTCCAATTTACAAAAAGATTGCGTAGTTATGGATTGTCAACAAACTATTTACAATTGAAAGACAAAAATAAAAATAAAGGAGCAATGTTGTACATGGACAGAAGGCCAAAGGCCACAGGGAATATTGCGGGGTTTATAAACAGTACACAACCAGGGTATACAATTAAGCAAACAAACTACGAATTTGAGGGGTGTGAAGGAAACCGTGTTTTTGTAGTTGCCATTAAATCAATATCTACAGGGGAAGAGTTGCTTATTAATTACAATTTGAACTGAGTAGATACAAAAAAGGTTAATATGGGAGTGGTACATATAACATTTTACCCAACCTTTTATCAATGAATTTAACATATTAAGGATTTTTTCATTAGTTTATTTCATTTAAATTTTCCATATTTACTTCGCAGGCTAGTGATCAGGATAAAACCCCGCCAGCAGATGGTCAAAGGAGTACATATTCCTCAAGGGATCAGGTACACATCTTTGTAATAGTGCAAAAACAATAAGAAAAAATAGTTTTTTTTCCTTTGTTTTTTCATTATTAGTATATTGGTTTCGTTTCTATAATGTTATCTAATTATTTCATTTACGTAATTTTTTCTATGTTTTTGATGCAGTCAGGTTCTGCAAGGGTCACAGTACTCTCGACGCAACAGGTATACATCTTTTTGTAATATTAAAAATATAATACTTAATAATAGTTTTTAATCGATGTGTTTTTTCATGATTAGTTTTGGATTCGTTTAGGTAACTTTCACTATGTTTTTGATTTAGGTATTTGTAAGGTGCAGCTCCCAGATATTAGCAGATCGAGGCAAGTCACCTATGACCATCGATATGATGAGTGGATCACGATCCTCTAGGTTGCAGGTATAATCCAATATTGGAATTGTACCAATATAATACGTAGCATAATGTTTATTTTGTTATGTATTTTTCGTGTATATATTGGTTTCGTTGTGATAATGTTTTCTACTTTTTTTGCAGGGTCCCGATGATCGGGGCAAGTCCACAGTTGTGGATCAGACAACACCATTGTCCAGGCACCAAGTAAACCTAGTTGTAATTTTAGGAATCTATCATGATAGATATATTTTGTTAATATAATTTTAGGAATCTATCATGATAGATATGTTTTGTTAATATAATTTTAGGAATCTATCATGATAGAACTCAATAGTGTTTTATTAATTTTTTGTTGCAGCCCAGTGAATCGATGTTTGAAACAGAATCGCAAGAATATTTAGTAGATTCTAAAGTAGCTGAGATGCTTAAAGATTCCGACATAATTGGTGAAGCCACAGACCCGTTAAAGATGATAGACAAAATGTTGGAAAAATATAGTGTGGAAATTGTTTCTCTACTAATCAAGGATCCTTGGACAAGCCAGATTAGGGAAAGGATTGAATTGTTGGGACGAAAATTTGAATCCTTGCGAGTATGTTGAGGAATCTTGAATCGTAAAATAATTCATTTATAACTTTATAATTTTCTCTTTTATATGATAGTACTGAACGTATAAGACGTGGTTTGTATTTACAAAATTATTGGAGACCACACAATAGTGGTTAAGGCAGTGTTGGCCCCAGCGAGGCTTGTGGAGAGACGTGATATCATGAGAAAATGACTCCATGTGCATCGAATCCTTCTCCATTTTTGTCGACTAAACAGTTGGCAACACGTTCTAACACACCACAGACCCCAACTGTGAGCACACCAGCCGCTAGTGACCGACGCACACCAGATCGTCCGGAAGAAGGGGTCGACACCGAGAATCCTGGTAATATTTATATCGACCTAGCTGCATTTCCAGGATCTTCCCGTGTCACTAGCATGGGAACAATGGAGGCAATATTTTGGGTGGACAAAAATCTCGTCCCAATAAAGATCGATAAGATCCCAGGTAATTAATATACGTTGATCAAGTTAGTGTTTATAATTTCAATGTAATATATTGATAAAATGTTTTTTTTCAAATAATTATGATCATGGCATGATCGTTTTGCAGGAAATGATGTTTTTTATAAACAAATGAATGACGTGTCCTTGGAGATCTTCATGCCCACCATCCGAACAAGGTGGGATAGACAACCGAAATTTTTAAAAGATGAACTCACTAATCGGTTGGTTGGCATGTTCGGCAACAAGACCTTCAATCAATTCGAGGTCCCGAGAAAGGATGGACAACATATCAAGGTTGTCCAAGACCAATATAGGACCCACCTGGAAAAAAAACCTAGGTATGAGCGCCCTCTAATGATTCCAGCAATGGAGTGGAGAGCTCTAGTGGAGAATGGAAAGGAGAGGGCTCAGCGAAGAGAAGGAAAGATAGCACCAGGCACAGGGAGGTATGCAATACTTTCCACAATGTAATTCTAAACCTTATTATTATTGATTTCTATATCGAACTTGGAACATCTAACGTATTTCAACACTTGCATAGGCTTCCAAACACATCAAAGGCCACAAAGGTAAGACTGGAAAAAATAGGCCAGCACAAGCTTGGGCTTGGTGGTGATTCGAATTTGGCGGCACGAATTGTAAGTTTCAAAAAACCAATAATGCATACAAATAATAAATTGCTAATTATTTCTCGTTTTATTGCACCGCAAAATATTAATTAACGACGTTATGCAAATATGCAGGCCTAAAAATTCAATGAAGAGGCCACTGAGGAACACATGAAGCTTGGCTTCAAGCAAGGCTTTGGAGCTGTTGTTGAACACCGAAAAAGCTTGTCTAGGAAAACATAGTCTTCTGGTACCAATCCATCTGGTGCATAGGTAAATAGAATCTATATACTTTAATGAAGATTTATGGCTTGTGCAATCTATTTGTTATAAATACTTGACAAAAAATATTGAGTTTGTTTTGAGTAGGAAAGCAATGATCCCCCTAATGTCGAGGAGGGACAACAACAAATCGAAGATCATGCTTTGAATCCTGGTAATGAATTTATTCATATGCTACAATTTTATGTTAAGCATTGCAAATGGTGAACATTAATTGTAGTTCACCATATTTCAACTGCAGAGCATGTAGAGAGTGAAACTGTACAGGTTGAGCCTGGACAAGAACATGAACAACATGATGTGGCCACACTAGGTAAAAAAACATCTTTGTTTATTTTTTAAATGAAATACTTGTCATTACAATAGAAAAATACAACGAAGTAACATTTTCACATTGTTGCATCAAATCCGAACCCCTTGCTACACAATCCACGTCTAGATCAACACTCTAGGATGCAAACATCAACACAAGCGCCTGATTAAGAAGCAAGAACTGGAAGAGAAATTCCAGATGTAGATGCTCCTCTTAGAGATTATTTACCACTAAAGAGAAAAAAACTTAAAAATAAGTGACTGGAAAAATGTCATCTAATTATTTTTGATAATAATATATCGTCCATGATTTTTGGCCGAATGAATGAATGAATGGTTTAATGGTTTAATGATTCAGTGTAGTAAACTGTTACCTATATTGAATGTCATCTTTTATTGAATGAATGTGTTGACTGAATGAATGAATGGTTTATTGAATGCTATCTTTTATTGTATGAATGTGTTGACTAAATGAAACAATGGTTTAATGATTGTTATCTTTTATTGTATGAATGTGTTGACTGAATGAAACAATGGTTTAATGAATGTTAGCCTTTATTGAATGAATGGTAGATGAAAGTTCATGATGAAATATAGATGAATTTGCACGTATTTGTTTTTTTCAAGTACATGCATTGGGTATGGGGAATTGAGAGTGATGTTGGGGGGGGGAGGGGCCATAAGAGCTTCCACCTTCACGTGGTTGGCCCTGTTAAGTAGAGAATATTAAATTATTCTCGAAACAGAGAGGAGCTCAATGAATGGCTACAATGCTGACTTTCTACAACCCACTCGCGTGTCATCTAAATTTTGACAATTTCTTGGAGCTTGTTGTGATGTTTGGTTGCTCCTCATAACCAATTTTGGGTTTCCAGATGATGAAAGATCACTTGAGTAACTATTTGTGGAGTAGAGTGAGATCTTGCTTCTAATGGGTTTTTTGATTCGACATGAAACTCTTAACGAAGATGAAGTGGCTAGTACTGGAATAATATCAGTGCTAATTGATGTCCTTCGAGATAAGCAGGAAAAAGTGAGATTGTTTTTCATGACAACACTAAGTGAGCTAATTTTGAGCTTTTTTGCAGGATTGAAATATCCTCACATGTCTTTCAATTCAGATGTACTAGCTTCAAACATTAACTTAGACACTTGGTAATTGTGACAGGCTCCTAGTGCATTGTGGAATTCCTTGAAGATGGGTTGAAATCCTAGGATCAAATGCTAAGTAAGAAATGATCTATATTGAAACCCTACCTAGCCAAAAATCCTTAGATGTTCTGTAAAACAATACAAATTTGAAGGCAATGTCACCATATTGTAGTCACAAAAAAGTCATGCCACTAAAAGTCTCTAGACTGTTGTTGAGAAATCAAATATGGAAACACTAGTTATGTTGTGATAAAAAAGTAGTGTATCCAATAAGTTCAAATCCATGATTCTGCAATCACAAAAAGATAGTGATGTTGCATATTTAGATCCTCTTGTTGTTGGTAAGACAAGATGTAGGCTAGGTCAATTTTTTTCTTCTTTCTAGCAGCAAATTATTGGTGGATTGTGGTAATAGGCTTTATTGTTTCTTCCTGGTTATTGGTGGATTGTGGCAATGAAAAACAGTATGTAGTGACTTCTTGTTAAGATTTTGTGTCAATGTGATTTTGGCTACAGCTTATGGCTTATATGACATTGAACACCATTGATTACCTATAGAATTCCTTCTTATAACATCTTCTAATATCTAACATGATATCTATTTATAATTAATTTTTGATAGTAAAAAAACATGGAATAACATTGATTGTTCCTTGTAAATTTAGTTGGAGTCAATATTCATGAGGATGAGCTGGCCCTTGGGTTCTTGCTTCGATTGTAGTTGATGTTGCAGTACCTATTCCTACATGTTATTCTCTTCCATCACTATCTTGGCTTTTTCATCTATGACTTCATTAGATTCTAATTAGCCTAAAATTGCATCATTCAAGGTCTCATATTTCCGCTTCATCTAATTTAATTTTGTATTTGTAAAAATTCATCTAATTAATAATGTATTTTTTTTTTAAAAATACCATAAGGTCATCCAATGACCAGGCCAAAGATATCCGACGTCCTTGCCATACCTCCGACGGCAAGGAACGTCGGATATCGGCCATTTCCACATGGAAATGTAGTCGGATATCTGACGACCAGGCCAAAGATATTTGACTTACTATTAAGTGCTAGTTGTCGAATATCTAACTTCCTGTTAAGTGCTAGATGGTCGGAAGTCCATCTAGGAAGACGCGTCGGATATCCGACGACCACCTCACCGTCGGATCTTAGCCGAATTTTGACCGACATTAAAAAAATAGGTAGGTTTTCGGCTATCCGACCACCATACGTTGAAAATCCAACTTTTTGTCCGTCAGATTTTGGGTCCAAAAAATCTAGTGTGTTAAGGTCTAGGTTATATTTAATGTTTAATGTGAAAAAAATATGAACGTAAGTGATCTTCTTTTGCATTTTTTTAAAATCTTGTCATGAATGGGTAGTGGCTCTAACCATGACATACGCCATTTTGACAATAGATTCAACATTAGGATGGCTTGACTGTTTCCCACCCACACGCCCATAGGACACATTGTAATGTACCCGACCTCAAAACCAAGACCAGGGACACCAAATAACTAAGGGGAAGGCTGAATGAAGTGAAAACCATAGTGGATTATGGTTTCTAAGGATATTCCATCAAGTCAATTAAAATAAACATTCAACCTTTAAAAAAATAAATTGCAACAGTTTAAAATACAATTAAAAACTTCCCAAGAGCTCATGTAGATGCAAGACCATGCAAACATAAAAAATTAAACTAGATTTGCATGATTATTAAAATTGTACATAAGTATTATTTAAACATTCACGGGTGACCATAATCATCCTAATAAAACTTATAAACAAGATTTATGGACTTCTTTGCAAACAATCACAAACCAGAGATTTCAACAGTTAAACTATGCAAATTATGACACTTCCATAAATCCAGACTACGACACTTCCTTTAATAGTTTTTCATTGCTTATCAGACCATATATGAAGTTAAGATATACAACCATTCAATAATGAATAATACCAGGCATAAGGTTTCCATCCAAAGCCATTAACTTATTTAGAAAATTAGATCTACAGTTAGCTTGTAAAGTCACAACCAAGTCATCCGATAAGCATTTGATTCCCTGCAAAACCAACTGTGAACCCAAAATAAAAGCATATCATCCCCCAGGGGAATTCTATAGCCACCAATGGTGCACTAGAATTTTCAGGTATAGCCATACAACAAATGATAATCAAATCTACAGAGAAACTATCAATCATTTCTAGTTTTCAATCATATAAACTCATCAACTAGTGACTAAAATTCAGTATTTCATGTGCATATTCATTTTATGTGTATGATCATCCACACAGGGCACATTTTTTAGGTTAAGATACAAAAATAGATACATAAATAAACATATTTCAAGTTTCCATCAAGATCAGATGACATAGACAAGGAGAATGTACAAGTTTCCAAGTAGTTAAACCATCAAATCTATATCCAACCATTGATAGATAAAACATGTACATCAACAATAAACAGTTCAGCCATCAAGGGAACATTAGCAACAATAGATGAATGATATAAAATTTGTGAAATAACACAAAATGAAACACTTATATTTCAATTTGGACTCACATAAACTAGTCCACGTTCCACCCAGCCTTAGTCACTACCAAGCCAAATCCTCTTGGGTAGGACACCCCCGAGATGAGGCCACTGATCCACAATCAAAGGTGCACTCAATCAATGGAATAGCTCAAGTTTAATAGCATGAGAATCCACAACTCAATTCCTCACCTTCTTTCTCCTCCACCTCACTACTAGGTGCAATGGAAATCCTTTTACGACCCAAGTCCCTCAAGACATCACCATTCACCATCAGGATTTATGTATAGGATCGAGATGGAGACAGGCAGTGGACTTGGAGGAACTATACTAGAGTTTTCCAGGCTTACATAAAACACAACACAATATCACAGTTCCTTCAAGCATGTAGTTCTCACACATAACATAGCATACATGGCTTCCCACGCTCACAAGCACAACATGAGATTACATGAATTAGCATGAATATTGATAGCTAGCTCCTTATCAAGGAGATGAAACATGGATTTATAAACCAAAGGAGGAAACTCAAACCCAAGGAGGTCAATTAGAACCAAGGTAATCCAAGTTTATTCAATCAAAGGAGGTTAACTCAATCACAAGAGACCAATTTGAATTCTACCCAAGGTAACTCGAATTTCAAGGAGGGTGACTCCAAACAATCCAACCCAACTCGAATTCATGTGGGGACACTTCATTCATGAAGAGGAAATAAAATTAATGAGAGGAGGGGTTGTAAAAGCTAAAGATACCTTCCTGGAATAGCACCATCATGAGGAGTTACCCAAAATTAAGGAGTGGAAGCACAATTTTAGCTAGTGAGGGCGCACTCGGTCATGAGAGAGAATAGAGGAGGCATAATAGGAGTCATAAATACCCATAAGCACAAAAATAGGATATAATCTCCTCATGAAGGTGCATTTCCCAAGAAAGAGAGCATGTAATAGGAGTGGGTCCCACAAAAGCATCTTTTCACCCAAGGAGGGTGCATTTCTCAAGTGGGATCCACTAAACCACGAATAAGGTCTCAAAGTAACTCCAAAGGCTGAAATAATCAAAATTAGGGTCTGTTGTACAATGTTTGGGTGACCATCAACTCATAATGTCACCAAGGTACAAATACGAACTAGTATGAACAAACTCAATCCAATCAAGTTCTAAAGTGCTAGGAATGCCCCCATTCCCCCTCACATTGTTGAAACATGGCCTCCCATCCTCGTTTGTGGTTCATGCTTTTCCAGTTTTTTTATTAATTAACTCTTTACAATAATAATAATGTCTCTCTGTCCTTAAAGACTCTTGGCCCGTCACCCAGTGCCACAATAATAAACAATTACAAAATATTGCATATCACGGGGTATTACACACACTTAGGTACATTCTACTATTATTTATAATTTAGTTATTACACACAATCTAATACTTTCACATTTGACTTCTTACAGGGTTTTTTTGTTTGACCTCCTATTGGACCTCGTGAGAGGGGGAGAGGTTGCAAGGCGCTTGAGTTTGTCCAAAATACAAGCTAGGACCCTCTTTACCCTCATCCTAAAGATGTTCATGAGGATATTCTCTAAGAAGACAACATTGCATTGCTTACTGTGGAAGGGATGGGGGAGCATTCCATGAGATTGCAAACTCAATTGGAGAGTACTAATATCTCTATCAGTAGTCGACATAATCTCTAGTTTGTTTCAGATAATCTAGATAGTTTGATAGAGACTTATCACGGGGTTGGACCGTCGACCTATGTTTTTTTTACATGATGTGTAGGAGGATATTGTTGGTGATTGGTTGCCACTCCTATAATGAAATTAAAAAAGTGGTCACTAAATAAATGGTCATTACAATAGATTGTTGAGCTCCCTAATTTCACTATATATTGATAAATACCTACAAAAAACATTTTGTTGAGCTCCCCTCCCAATACATATTTCAAATTTAAAAAACTCTATTAAACTATGTAAACCCACATTGTTGTCAGTCGTAAGACCTTCAAAATTACACCATTGTATTCCACCTTCAACCCACTTCCAAGGCCTATAGTTCTAGCTTTACTTAAACAAGTATTCCCCAAAGTTTTGAGCTTTCATGAACCAACAGTAGCCTAAGTCCTTCCTCTCTGAAGTATTTACAAATTGTGGCCATGTACGTTTGGTTGTGCTTTTGCTTACACTGAAGTACTCACTCAGTCACACTCGCTGCCCGGGGATACTGAACCACAGTCTTCAGTGACGCACTTTCTGGCATCTTCAGTGGAACACAGCACAGGTGAGTTGATACCCTGTGGATGAGCTGGCACCTTGTGCATGGGCTGACGCCCTGTGGAGTGACCTGTGCAGGATACCAGCAGAGGATAATGTGAAAGTTTACTGGACCTATTTTCTGGGAGCAATAATGGGCCCACATAAGCTGTAAATTCTAGTACATGCCAATGAGAGCAGCTACATAGCAAAAAATTCTTCTGAGCATTATCTTCCCGATACTCTTCTCACAGCTGTTGGGTACCATCTAAGTTTTTGATATTCAGTTTGGGATTAATTAAATCTTATTATAATTTTTATTTATGTATTAGCTACCAGTTATTTTTTATATTTCTTTCTTTTAATAATTGTTTATTTTGAAATTTGAACTACTTCCATAAAATCAATTTGGAATACACTTGTCCCATCCTCTTTTAATCTAGGAAAAACCTAAATGATAGTCCACCCCAAATTCTAAGATATTAACACCTATAGATATAATTAAATCTACCTCCAAATTATGTTATATGCACATTTCCACTACCACTGATGATAATTTATAGATATGGTAATTGCGAAGGGATTTAAAATTTCTAAATATTTGTATTAATATGTGATTTAATGATTCAAATGAAGAGGGGTTATATATTTAATTACTTGTAACATATTTATTTAACAATCATGTTAAGATAAATATGATTTTAAAAATATTAATATAAAATAAAATTTTAAAAATATTAATATAAAATAAAATTTTAAAAATGTTATTATAATAATATATAGTTATAATACGATATAAACTACCCATTGTTCAAGAAGGTGTAAAACATCCATATTGTGAACGTGTAAAACATCCATAGTGTGACCAATTTAAATGTAATAGAAAAAGTAACAAATGGAATAGAAGTAAAAGTAAGATACATCGCTTATGTGAGAAATGATGCTATATGTAATAATAGATTGAGGATATAATTTATACACTCGATAATTTTGAAGGGATTTAAAATTTACAAATATTTTTATTAAGATGTGATTTAGTGATTGAGATGAGGTGATGTTATATATGGAATTATTTTTAATATATTTATTCAATAATTGTGTTAAGAAATATATAATTTTAAATTGTTTTAATTTTTTTTAAAATAGTTTAGAAGGTATCAAACTTATTAAAGAGGAAATGCTTAAGCTATTAGAATTAGATAATGAGTGTAACAAAGTTTTGAACTTCATAATTTTTGGTTTGAAAGAAGAGGCAGAAGAGGATATGTTAGCTATAGTCAAGGAAAAACTACATAATAGGCTACAAATTGAATCAACGTACCTCACATAAGCAAATAATTTAGAGAAATTAATTGAGAATAAATAAAGGTTGATCTGGGTCAAAGTTAGCTCTACTGACCATAAATATGGAATACTCAGTAAAACCTCAAGTCTAAAAGGATTGGGAATATTTATAAATGAAGATCTCATGCCAAAAGACCAGGTTAAATTAAGAAAGGAGGTTCAAAAGTAAAAGAAGTTAGGAAGGAAAGAAAATGACATTAATTAGAAATAGAAAAGTTTTTATTTGGGAGAGAAACCAAAAATACAATAATAAATAGTAAGTTGACACGCTCCGGATCCTCCCTTGGAATTGTCGAGGCTTCCCATGGAATAAAGGCCCCAAGTTAAGTTGGATCCTAAGTGAAATTGATATTTTACTTCTTGTTGAAACCGAGTAACATGAAGAATCTAAGGTCCCTAACATAGAAGGATTTGTCCTATGGTTCGTTTGGAACAAGAGATCTTGTTGTAAAGGAATTTGAGGTATAGCTTGTTACATTAGGGAGAACATCTCTCCCCATGTTAGGATTTATAAGAAAGACCCTTACAACCAATATATTTGGATAGAGATTTCATACATTATTGCTAAAAGAGCCTACATAGAAATATGTTATTTTGTCCCTATTAATTCTAACCTTTTATAAAAAAAAACAATACAGATAGAAATTGTCCTTACAATGGCTTAGAAAATGATATTTCTAGTCTAAGGAATGAAGGTAATATCCTCTTAATAGGTGAATTTAACGCTTGAACTTCAATTAAACAACTTATTCTTTTAAGCAATTATTCCAACCTTGATCCTCTTTGGATAGATAGAGACCATGCTCTAGATATCAGGTACAAAAGAAGTTATACAGATCTAGGTGAAAATTTGTTCGACTCTGAGCTAGTCAAACTCTATAGCACTCAAGATCTTATAATTTGCAACGGTCTAAAGAAGTGTCCAAATTCTAACCAGATGACTTTTATTCATGGGCTTAGAAATAGTGTGGTAGATTCTATGATATATGATATCCCTTTATACAACAAAATGATAAATCTCGACCACGAGTATGACTCTGATCATATACCTTTAATTGTAACTCTCAATTTTTTCATGAATAGCGATAACATATGAGAAAATCCTCATTGTCAAACGCATTTGATATTCAACAGAAATAAGGATGATCATTTTTCTAAATGATTAAAAAAATGAATTGGTTCCTCTATCACGTATGGACAATATAGAAAACCTCCATCATAATTGTACTATGTTTTTCTCATCTTCCATTAACAAATTCTCCATTGAAGTTTCGGGTAAAAAGAGAAATAGAAGAACCAACCCCTGTTATGATAAAGAATGTAAAAATGCAAGAAGAGAAATCAATGAATCTATTGAAGAGTGTCTTAAAATTGACAAGATAAATAGATACAAAGCCCCAATTAAAAGAAAAATGCACTATACAAATAAAAAATAGGAAAACCTTTTTATATCTGTCTTAGGTAGCTCCTAAGAAATTCTAGAGGCAAAATTTCACTAGTAAAACTAAAGATGATAATAATAGGATTGCTTTGAAAGATTGGAATTCCTATCTTAATTTTTTTTACAAATCGTTGGATGTCATAGATCACATTCAAACCCTCCTTACAATGGAAGAATTTTTCTCATTAGAAGACATAGATTTTCGGGTTAAGTGCTTAACAAATGGAAAAGCTAAGGACATTGAACGATACCAAGTAGAAAACTTAAAAATTGGAGGGCTTGTCCTCATCCCTCATAGCCACAAACTCTTCAATCTAGTGGTCAAGCAATGTTTCCCTCATCCATGGACTCAGCCTCATTATTCCTATTTTTTAAAACGGTAGTACAAATAACCCCTCTAATTATCATACCATTATAATTATCCTTCTCTTAGCCAAGTGGTGTTATCTTGGAAAATAAAATAAATATATGGCTTGAAAGTGAAGGTAAGCGAGCTGAAGGTGAAGCCGACTTTAAAAGACATCACTCAACCATAGACCACCCTATTACGCTTAGGATCATTTTGGAGGAATCTCCTAATAGTAAATCTAATCTCTAATGTTGCTTTCTGGACTTAAAAAATGTTTCGATATGGTCCTAGAAATAACATGTGGAATATATTAGAAGATCTAAAGGTTCCATTCAAGTTGAGAGTTGCCACAATAAGGTTGTACGAGATTTCCATTGCCAAGTGTAAGAGTATTGAGGGGTGGTTGCAAGATATTAATTGTAGTATTGGATTTAAGCAAGGCTTCCCACTCTACCCTACCCTTTTCGGCATATACAACGATAATCTAGAAGGTTGTTTAGAAGAATCGGGTTGTGCCGACATGACCTTAGCTGGAATCATTCATCATCCTTCTTCTTAAGCTGATGCTATTGTTCTTATCACAAGGTGTACCTATGATCTTGATAAGCAATTAAGAATTCTCAAAGATTCCTAGTCTAATATAGCTATGATTGTTAACATCGACAAAACAAAAGTTATGATTACCAAGTCCAAGAAGGTCAGTTATGCTAATTTTGTATATGAGAATAATAACTTGGAGGAAGTGTCTTCTTACAAATATCTCATAATTGATATCCATCACAAGCTCAACAGGAACTATAACATTGAGGAAATAATTAATGGAGGGTGGAAAACTTATTGTGGTCTTGAAAACAATTGTAAACAACAAACCTTGTAATGTGGGATAAAAAGTTCATTTTTGAAACTATAGTCACTCTCGTTATCTTGTGCAATTGTGAAGTTTGGGGTTGTAGCACCTCTAGAGAATCCTGGAGAAAGATATAACAAATCCAAAATCATTTTACAACCTATAACCTCAAAATTAAAAGCAATACACCATACCCTATCCTCCTAATGGAAGTGGGTCTTCCCCCCATCGAGAGCATAAATATTTCTAGGTACCCGATGTACAAATACATGATAAATAACATGTGAGATAAGAGACTTCCTAAAATTGCTTTAAAATCCAGTCAATACCACCTACAACTTAAGAGAAGTTGGTATAAAGACGTCATAGGTTGGTTACACCATTGGTGGATTGACGAACATGTCACTTTGCAAAATATAATAAACATTAAAAATATTATTACTTCTAAGTTTAAAGAGAAAATGTGGGGTGAGAAAGAATTAGAGGCTAAAATAAAATTAAGATACTATAAGGAGGCTATTAACCCTAATCTAGAAGAACAAAAGTATCTCTCTATTTTAACTAGTTCGAAGAAAAAAATTAATGTAGCGAAGATAAGGACAAACTGGCATGAGCTTCATAGTGAAATGGGTCACTGGATAATTCCTAAAACACCATGGGTAGAAAGGATTTGTCATCTCTGTGAGACTATGAGCATTGAGGATGAAAGACACTTTCTCTTAAAGTCTGTTGCATATACCCACATTAGATTATAGTTTCATAATCTTTGTTACAATACATATCTCCCTAACCTTCTAACTTGTCAAAACTACGGTAACCTAGGAACACTTCTTTCTAAATTTTTTGAGCATTGGAAGAAAATTTTATAGCAAATCAAATAATTCCTTTCTGTCCTCTTAAAGAATGATAAACCAAAATTGATTTCAACAAATGTTAATCATCATATATATATATGATACTCATTGTATTGTATATAATCAACTATTTTAACGATAAAAAAAACTAAAAACTTCAAAAGTAATTCCGCTTTAATTAAAAAATTGAACTTTTATTTGATATTTTTAAAAATAAAATCTTAATCTACATATTATTTAAAACAACTATATCACAAGATAAGCATAATTAGGATTTTTTCGTTTCATATGTCGTAGACATGATGAAATCTAACAACTAAGAGTTGTTGAATAATACAAAATCCCATAAAACGGTTGCTACGATAGGGTTGTTGAATGATGTAACCTTACAAATTGAATTTTGACTCTCTATCAAAAGGAATCGCACGGTATATCTTCTCCCAAGCACCAAGGACACAGAGGAATCCAAAAAAAAATGTGAAGAGAAGACATTTCCTATCACACTCTAATGGTGAAGACGGTGTAAAGTTTATGGAGCAACACTTGATGTTTAAATGAAAAATATAATGAAATAGTGTACATATACTAAGAAATACTAGTATGCTTATATATTAAATATATAACTTTATTAATTATATTGTAAATGTTTTTGAATTAAAGTTTTTTAATCACTCAAAACAAATTGTCCAAAAGTTATACGATTTAACCTACAATTTGTATAATTTTATTTTCAGAAGAAAAAATAGTTTCTTGCTATCCATAGTGTGAATTGAAACTACAAAGACTACCTATCCTATATATAGTGATCATAAAGACGGATAATCCAAAAGTGGCTAATGTCTCTGTGAATCTAGTAACTGAAAAATTATTTAAACTAGCTGGGACCATAATTCCAAGTTTGTCTCAGATGCTAGGCACCAAAACTAATATGAAAATTAGTTACCAAAAATAATAACTATCAGCATTTATGTCATGCAATATCATAAAAAAGGCATATCGACCACAATAGCCAAAAATAGGAAAATGTCTAAGGAAAAATGGAGCTAGGAAAAAGGGGAATGTAGAATGTGAGGAATGAGAAAGATTCTAGACTATCGCCATATCTCCTACTAGTAGAATTTTTTTACCTTGTTATCAATCCTCTCTATTGTGTCCATATGTACAATATGTATCAATCCTTGCCACCATATGAGTTTTGACAGTAAAATTAATTGTCCCCATCCCATTATGAAGTAGAACCATGTCAGATAGATCCTATAACACCATTAGCATCATGATATTCCCCTATTGTATCATGATAAAAATAAATATATTTGTATTTATAATTATATTTTCTTTGTTCAACTTGGACCTCTATTGTTTTTATCGCAAAACCAAAAGTGATTTAACTCTGTGTACCCACGCCTTCCATCCGAGGATTGTTGCTAGCTGTCTTGAGTTTTAGCTTGGAAACAAGCCTCGGACGGCGAGCGTGGGTACACAGAGTCTAGAGTTTCTTCCAAGCATGGGATATCACATAAGAGTAACTAAGCTTAGTTGATAGTAGTCTGTCTGCAATCAAACTTTGAGCTTAGTTGATAGTACTCTGTGTAAAATAAAATTTAGAGGAACTAAGGAAAATGAACATGACCATAAGCTGATTGATGGGAGTTCTATTATAAGGTAATTTTTTTCCAATTTAATTATTTGATATTTGAAATTCCAATTCAACTAATGTGTGGGATAGATGTGCCATAGATGAAAGTTTTAACATCTCAAGGAATTAGACCTTTGACCAAACACTAGGAATGACAAACTTGGGTACTAAGAAAGAAATAACAACAACCAATCATTATCATCTGTATTGTTGTATGAGGGAAGTTTCAATTCCCATAGGCAAGAGATTGGGGGCAATGATGTCAAGGT
Organism: Larix kaempferi; assembly: GCA_027924585.1. Lineage (NCBI taxonomy): Eukaryota > Viridiplantae > Streptophyta > Pinopsida > Pinales > Pinaceae > Larix > Larix kaempferi. The sequence goes on along the minus strand of BSBM01002204.1, from coordinate 16,616,166 downwards.
ACTCAATGCAAGCTAAAGGGAAAATGATTAGTATTGCTCATGATGTAAAAGTAAAGGATGTATTGCTCATGATTATGATACTCTTGTATTTATAGTCATAAAAAAACAAGTTGTGGTATAGCTTCCCCTATCGTGGTTATTATTTTTTTAGTAAGCTCATGAACATTTATATGCAGTTTATTGTTTCTACTATCACTGTGTTTTTGTAATGAATGATTGAAGAATGTTATAAGTGTGGCTAAATAATTATGAACATGGATATATACAATTCCTTATATTTATTATCATTTTGTTTTATGTGATGAATTCATTTGCATGACTTGAATATATCTGAATCTCTCCTTGAGGTCCCATGAATGAACTTGAACACTTGCTGCATTCATTTAATTTGAAAGAGTAGTTATAGTTTGAAAGAACTCTCTCCTTACCTTAGCTAGCATTCATTGAAAGGAAAGGATTATTTGATTCATATGCATTTGCATGGTTTGAGTCAATCATCACACCATGAGTTGCACTTCTATCTCCCGACTGAGTAATGCAGCCATTAAAATTTAACTCGCTAACTAAACACACTTTAACCTCGCTTGAGGATAAAAAGAATTTGGTAGTTAGGTAGGACACCAGGGATAGGTATCCAAACAATTCCCCGTTGTCATTTTCATCTGAGACATAGATGTTGTCCTCTAGGGTACTAAACTCCTCTAGTATTTATTGACATGGTCATCGACCAGTTTGTGGAGGGGCCTCTTATTTTTTCTGGGGTTAATCCATGAGGATTGGTTCCGAACAAACTTTGTGGAATGCCACACTCCACTTAGTACCTAAGGCATACCGATCCATTGTGTTCCTTGTACTCTACCGGGATTGTGATACAGGGGCAATAAGACAGAAGTGCTGAAAACCTTCTCCGACGTGTCATGAACGAGGTAGCTTAGTGACTTTTCTTCTAGGGCTCTTTTACCCAAGATCTCTTTCGGTAGAGGGATATCCTTCAAATTCGGTCTCTCACTTCGTATTGTTCACCTTGGATTTCATCACCTTGCAAAGGATACGATTTGTCGAGGTATCCAACTCCTAGTTAGGAAGATTGCTTGCTATTTCACCTTTTTAGAGGGTCTTTTTCTTTTTAGTGCTGCTTGTTGGCATTCTTGCCACTTTTGTTTCAGCTCGCTTACTGTGACACCGGTCCCAGTACAGTTTTTTGAGCTTGCCTTTTTGGCCTACGAGCCTTGTCTTTTCCTAGCTCCCCTTCTGCACGCTCGGTTGCTTTAGGGTTTTTGAGCTCTTACATGGTCAGTTACCAATTATCTGATGACGTGTGATATCCTCTTCTCCTAGGTCTTCGAGATGGTTGGGTTAGATGGTCTTCTCAAGGGACTGAACACCCCTTGATGGAGCCACTAACGCTTGACCATAGTAGTAGTTTAGAGGACCATGTGATCACATCATCCGTGTGGACTTTTCCGTTTACTGTGATGATGGTCTTTCAGGTTATATGGAACAATGGTACATTTGAGAGAAAGATGATTGGTTGTACCCCACCTTGGTTGACTGTCTTATGGTCCTTCCATTTTGTCGATAATAATTTTGTGGTACCTTAACTTTTACCTTTTCGGTCTTTTAATCATCTTGGGATATCTTTTGATTTGTACCACCTTTTATGTTTTTGGTCTTGTGGGTACTACGATAGTTTGTCCACATTTGAGGTACACCCCCTTTGTCCAAGTTGTTATGAGTCTTTATACCCACTTTGTACCACCCTCCATACCTTAGTTAGGAAGATTGCTTGCTATCATACCTTTTGGTGGTCCTATTTGAGTTACAAGAGGTAGTTACAAGGAGCTATTGCATATATTTGACATTATTTGACCTTCCATCTCTCTGGCATGTCAAATAACAGGTAGTTACAAGGAGCTATTGCAATATAAATTTGACCTTATTTGTACCTTCCCCACAATGGTTGATTTACTTTTGGTCCTTACACCCTGTTGTTTATTGGTCTTGTGGTAGATTGTCCTTTAATTTTGGTCCTTTAATTTTTTTGTGGTACCTTGCCTCTCACCTTTTGGCTCTTTTACCGATATTGAGTTATCTTTTGATTTGTACCGAATTTTATGTTTTTGGTCTTGTGGGTATAACTATGGATGTAGTTTTTCCACATTTGAGGTAGTACACCCCCTTAGTCCCAAGGGTTATAAGTCTAATTTATACCCACTCTTTTCTTTTTTACTTGTACCTTACTAGTTGGTTTTTTTACCCTTTGGTTGGTCCTTGTACCTTACTGGAGGCCGTGAGTCTCTTTGGCCTCAGTCTGCTGGTTGTTAGCTCATCTTTATTGTGATTGTACTGAGCCTTTTGACTGTCATTGACTTTCTTTGATTGACCATACCATAGCCTAGTCATCTCTCTCTCTGGTTTGTACTAACCCTATAATAGGGTCACTTGGTTCCTAGAGTTGACTGGCCTCTAAGAGGCACATCCATTTCTGAAAGTAACTCTTTTGAGTATATTACCGGAAACGTCTACACCCAGGTAATCAAATATGTGTTGGTTATAAGACTTAAGTAATCAAATTGTTGGTAATCAAATATTGGTAAATAATTTGAATTAAGTAGTTAAGACTTGTCCTGTCAGACGAAATTGTTGGTAATCAAATTATATTTGTTGGTAAAGAATTTTAAGAGTGGTGGAACTCCTCGATTGAACTTGTGAGAAAAATTATCTTGGAGAATAAGTGTCCTGATAGAAAACTGAGTAGAACTATGACTTTATTTGTTGAACCATGACTTTATCATAAGAATAGATTGCTCCAGTCTTCCATTTGTGCTAAACAACATAATAAAATTTGCAACGACAAAAGGAAAGTTTGCAATATGGAAAGCATTGTTTTGATTTTATAACTGTACTGTTCATGAGCACATTTCTGAGAAAGCAAAAAGCATTCCTAACTTTTTAAGAAGAGAATATTTGACACAGAAGTGTGCTGTTAATTTTTAAGAAGCGAGCCTGAAGCAAGCGAGCCTGAAACAAGCGAGCCTGGTGCAAGCGAGCGTAGAAGGTCAAAGTGGAATCCAGTGGGCCCATAACCCACAAGTAAACATGAAAATATTTGCTTGGACAGGAGGAAAAAATCATATCTATACTATTAATGATAGTATGAGTTGGTTGGATTATATGCAAGACTGGAAACCTAGGTGGGAGTTGAGACATGATGAAGTATTAGATGCTAACTTACAGGGATCTGATGCTTTTATTAGACCAGTGCCATAACTCAGATTGTACCAGAGATGATTTACAACAAATCCCTGAGAAAAGCAGCTGATGCAAGCAATTGGTTAACACACCTCTACCATGATCTTAACTTAATCTCGACAGAGAGCTCTACACGTCACCCCAGGCTACAACTAGACCAACAATACTACTGTATTAACTGGATATGTTCTTTGGAAGCATGGCCACATCAAGATGCTAGTCTCTGGTTTCCAAGTACTACACACACTTATGAAAAATATAAAAAATTATGGTGGAAATTCTTGAGAAAAGAAAATACAAATAGAAAATATTATACCATGCTAAATTTTGGACCTCAAATTACACATATCCATGAGGATCCTGCATTCTACGTCCCTGAATGGATGAGAGACTGGTGGTGGTCAATCGGTATCAACCTGACAGCATTAGAACTAGCTGTTATTTATAATCTAAAATGGGAAGTTGGAGAATCTCTCGAACAAGTCAAAGATATTTTGCAGACAAAGATTACTGAGGATCAAATACTTGGGTACTACATTAAACACAAAGAACATTGGCTTGTCAAAACCCGCATAGACATCCACATGCATCATAATAGACGTGTGGTCTTGAAGTCTATTTATTCAAAGGCTTGGAGGACTGAATCCAACGTCTTTTGAGAAATATATGGTCCCCCATACTCCGATGATTTGTAAATATCTCAAAAGTATTTGGCTATGAGTGGGGCATGTCCATTCAGATTGTCATGAAGATTGAAAAGAAAGTATTTGTAACTATGTCATGATAATATAAAGAAAGCCCTACTTTTCTCTGTGTCAATATGATTGAAAATCTATGTTATGAATTAAATACCCTAAGTCAATATTACAAGTAATTGTCCAAAGGAAGCATTAGTTGGGAGTATGACTGAAAGCTAACATTTTTCAGAACAACTTACATGTTTACGGTTCTGTTTTTGCTTGATTCAATTACTTTTAGTCATCTAAGAAGACCATGCTTGAATAAGATTATACAAGTTCCACAACATTATATAAAATATTGTTTTTGAATATTTTTGAAGACTTATTAACCACCTAAAAGATCTTACTTTTGAAAGTCATAAAAACTTTTAGAAGTTGTCCATAATGGTTAGTTATTTTTATTTTATATTATTATTGTTGAATATAAATATCTTTCTAAATGTGACTGGACTTCAATTACCGAGGTGATGAACCCAAACTGATGGGATGAGAGAGACTTTATGGCCATGATGACAAAACTGATAGTTGGATGGTTTGATATGGGAGTCAAGACCCAAATTAACAATAAAAGAAAGCTCATAATTGCATGAATTTGTACTCATAAGAAAGATAAAGTGATCGTCTTCCTCATCGCTTGAATGCCTACATGTTGAGAAAGGGAATGAGGATCAACTAACATTATAAAAGGCGCTACACATCACCTTTTAAGAGGCGTTATGCCTTGCAGTCGTATCTAAACTTTTTTCCCATGGTGCAGGTAGAACCAAACAGGTATTTGTCAGATTTGTCTTCCTCGAGCGAGGGGAGTTTAGGAAGGCTAGAGGAAAGTGAGACATCTAGTAGGTCTAGAAGATTTTTATCAACTAGATGTCAAAAGACCAGAAGAAAATTCCATAAATGCAATGAATTTTTTCATGGTCGAGGGGGGTCATGTTCCTATGGTGATGAGGCAAAAGACGATGTCGAGGTGCCCTTGAGGTACATAAATTTAGTGATACAATGGGTACCCAAGGATCTTCCTCAACCAAACACAGATTTTTGTGTGAACGAGAGGATATATAGAATAGCACCGTCGTCAATACATGGTTTCGGATTGTTTTGCATGGATGGCATAAGGGTCCCTTATGGCACATGTATAGAATTGATGGAGTATGTTGGACCCTGTTACAGCTACACAGATTGGATCCGCCTGGTCCAATTTACAAAAAGTATGCGTAGCTATGGATTGTCAACAAACTATTTACAGTTGAAAGACAAAAATCAAAATAAAGGAGGAACGTTGTACATGGACGGAAGGCCAAAGGCCATAGGGAATATTGCGGGGTTTATAAATAGTACACAACCAGGGTCTACAATTAAGCAACCAAACTACGAATTTGAGGGGCGTGAAGGAAACCGTGTTTTTGTAGTTGCCATTAAATCAATATCTACAGGGGAAGAGTTGCTTATTAATTACAATTTGAACTGAGTAGATACAAAAAAGGTTAATATGTGAGTGGTACATATAACATTTTACCCAACCTTTTATTAATGAATTTAACATATTAAGGATTTTTTCGTTAGTTTATTTCATTTAAATTTTCCATATTTACTTCGCAGGCTAGTGATCAGGATAAAACCCCACCAGTAGATGGTCAGAGGAGTACATCTTCCTCAAGGGATCAGGTACACATCTTTGTAATAGTGCAAAAATAATAATAAAAAATAGTTTTTTTTTTCCTTTGTTTTTTCATTATTAGTATATTGGTTTCGTTTCGATAATGTTATCTAATTATTTCATTTACGTAATTTTCTCTATGTTTTTTATGTAGTCAGGTTTTGCAAGGGTCACAGTACTCTCGACGCAATAGGTATACATCTTTTTGTAATATTAAAAATATAATACTTAATAATAGTTTTTAATCGATGTGTTTTTTCATGATTAGTTTTGGATTCGTTTAGGTAACTTTCACTATGTGTTTGATTTAGGTATCTGTAAGGTGCAGCTCCCAGATATTATCAGATCGGGGCAAGCCACCTATGACCATCGATATGATGAGTGGATCACGATCCTTTAGGTTGCAGGTATAATCCAATATTGGAATTGTACCAATATAATACGTAGCATAATGTTTATTTTGTTATGTATTTTTCGTGTATATACTAGTTTCGTTGTGATAATGTTTTCTACTTTTTTTTGCAGGGGCCCAATGATCGGGGCAAGTCCACAACTGTGGATCAGACGACACCATCATCTAGGCACCAAGTAAACCTAGTTGTAATTTTAGGAATCTATCATGATAGATATGTTTTGTTAATATAATTTTAGGAATCTATCATGATAGAACTCAATAGTGTTTTATTAATTTTTTGTTGCAGCCCAATGAATCGATGTTTGAAACAGAATCGCAAGAATATTCAGTAGATCCTGAAGTAGCTGAAATGCTTAAAGATTCCGACATAATTGGTGAAGCCACAAACCCGTTAAAGATGATAGACAAAATGTTGGAAAAATATAGTGTGGAAATCATTTCTCTACTAATCAAGGATCTGTGGACAAGCCAGATTAGGGAAAGGGTTGAATTGTTGGGACGGAAATCTAAATCCTTGCGAGTATGTTGAGGAATCTTGAATCATAAAATAATTCATTTATAACTTTATAATTTTCTCTTTTATATGATAGTACTGAACGTATAAGACGTGGTTTGTATTTATAGAATTATTGGAGACCACACAATAGTGGTTAAGGTGGTGTTGGCCCCAGCGAGGCTCGTGGAGAGACGTGGCATCATGAGAAAATGACTCCATGTGCATCGAATCCTTCGCCATTTTTGTCGACTAAATAGTCGGCAACACGTTCTGTCACACCACGGACCCCAACTGTGAGCGCACCGGCCGCTAGTGACCGATGCACACCGGATTGTCCAGAAGAAGGGGTCAACACCGAGAATCCTGGTAATATTGATATCAACCCAGCTGCATTTCCAGGATCTTCCCGTGTCACTAGCACGGGAACAATGGAGGCAATATTTTGGGTGGACAAAAATATCGTCCCAATAAAGATCGATAAGATCCCAGGTAATTAATATATGTTGATCAAGTTAGTGTTTATAATTTCATTGTAATATACCGATAAAACGTTTTTTTTCAAATAATTATGATCATGGCATGATCGTTTTGCAGGAAATGATGTTTTTTATAAACAAATGAATGACGTGTCCTTGGAGATCTTCACGCCCACCATCCAAACAAGGTGGGATAGACAACCAAAATTTTTAAAAGATGAACTCACTAATCGGTTGGTTGGCATGTTCGGCGACAAGACCTTCAATCAAGCCGAGGTCCCGAGAAAGGCTGGACAACATATCAAGGTTGTCCAAGACCAATATAGGACCCACCTAGAAAAAAACCCTAGGTATGAGCACCCTCTAATGATTCCAGCAATGGAGTGGAGAGCTCTAGTGGAGGATGGAAAGGAGAGGGCTCAGAGAAGAGAAGGAAAGATAGCACCAGGCACAGGGAGGTATGCAATACTTTCCGCAATGTAATTATAAACCTTATTATTATTGATTTCTATATCAAACTTGGAACATCTAACGTATTTCAACACTTGCATAGGCTGCTAGACACATCAAAGGCCACAAAGGCAAGACTGGAAAAAATAGGCCAGCACAAGCTTGGGCCTGGTGGTGATTCGAATTTGGCGGCACGAATTGTAAGTTTCAAAAAACCAATAATGCATACAAATAATAAATTGCTAATTATTTCTCATTTTATTGCACCGCAAAATGTTAATTAATGACATTATGCAAATATGGAGGCCGAACGATTCAATGAAGAGGCCACTGAGGAACACATGAAGCTTGGCTTCAAGCAAGGCTTTGGAGCTGTTGTTGAACACCGAAAAAGCTTGTCTAAGAAAACATAGTCTTTTGGTACCAATCCATCTGGTGCATAGGTAAATAGAATCTATATAATTTAATGAAGATTTATGGCTTGTGCAATCTATTCGTTATAAATACTTGACAAAAAGTATTGACTTTGTTTTGAGTAGGAAAGCAATGATCCCCCTAATGTCGAGGAGGGACAACAACAAATCAAAGATCATGCTTCGAATCCTGGTAATGAATTTATTCATATGCTACAATTTTATGTTAAGCATTGCAAATGTTGAACATTAATTGTAGTTCACCATATTTCAACTGCAGAGCATGTAGAGGGTGAAACTGTATAGGTTGAGAGTAGACAAGAACATGAACAACATGATGTGGCCACACTAGGTAAAAAAACACCTTTGTTTTTTTTTTAAATGAAATACTTGTCATTACAATAGAAAAATACAACGATGTAACATTTTCACATTGTTGCATCAAATCCGAACCCCTTGCCGCACAATCCACGTCTAGATCAACACTCTAGGATGCAGACATCAACACAAGCGCCTGATGAAGAAGCAAGAACTGGAAGAGAAAGTCCAGATGTAGATGCTCCTCTTAGAGATTATTTACCACTAAAGAGAAAAAAACTTAAAAATAAGTGACTGGAAAAATGTCATCTAATTTTTTTTTATAATAATATATCGTCCATGATTTTTGTCCGAATGAATGAATGAATGGTTTAATGGTTTAATGATTAAGTGTAGTAAACTGTTACCTTTATTGAATGTCATCTTTTATTGAATGAATGAATGGTTTATTGAATGCTATCTTTTATTGTATGAATGTGTTGACTGAATGAAACAATGGTTTAATGAATGTTATCTTTTATTGTATGAATGTGTTGACTGAATGAAACAATGGTTTAATGAATGTTAGCCTTTATTGAATGAATGGTAGATGAAAGTTCATGATGAAATATGGATGAATTTGCACGTATTTGGTTTTTTCAAGTACATGCATTGGGTATGGGGAATTGAGAGTGATGTTAGGGGGGGGAGGGGCCATAAGAGCTTCCACCTTCACATGGTTGGCCCTATTCAGTAGAGAATATTAAATTATTCTCGAAACAGAGAGGAGCTCAATGAATGGCTACAATGCTCACTTTCTACAACCCACTCGCGTGTCATCTAAATTTTGACAATTTCTTGGAGCTTGTTGTGATGTTTGGTTGCTCCTCATAACCAATTTCGGGTTTCCAGATGATGAAAGATCACTTGAGTAACTATTTGTGGAGTAGAGTGAGATCTCGTTTCTAATGGGTTTGTTGATTCGACATGAAACTCTTAACGAAGATGAAGTGGCTAGTACTGGAATAATATCAGTGCTAATTGATGTCCTTCGAGATAAGCAGGAAAAAGTGAGATTGTTTTTCATGACAACACTAAGTGAGCTAATTTTGAGCTTTTTTGCAGGATTGAAATATTTTCACATGTCTTTCAATTCAGATGTACTAGCTTCAAACATTAACTTAGACACTTGGTAATTGTGACAGGTTCCTAGTGCATTGTGGAATTCCTTGAAGATGGGTTGAAATCCTAGGATCAAATGCTAAGTAAGAAATGATCTATATTGAAACCCTGCCTAGCCAAAAATCCTTAGATGTTCTATAAAACAATACAAATTTGAAGGCAATGTCACCATATTGTAGTCACAAAAAAGTCATGCCACTACAAGTCTCTAGACTGTTGTTGAGAAATCAAATATGGAAACACTAGTTATGTTGTGATAAAAAAGTAGTGTATCCAATAAGTTCGAATCCATGATTCTGCAATCACAAAAAGATAGTGATGTTGCATATATAGATCCTCTTGTTGTTGGTAAGACAAGATGTAGGCTAGGTCAATTTTTTTTCTTTCTAGTAGCTAATTATTGGTGGATTGTGGTAATAGGCTTTATTGTTTCTTCCTGGTTATTGGTGGATTGTGGCAATGAAAAATAGTATGCAGTGACTTCTTGTTAAGATTTTGTGTCAATGTGATTTTGGCTATAGCTTATGGTTTATATGATATTGAACACCATTGATTACCTATAGAATTCCTTCTTATAACAACTTCTAATATCTAACATGATATCTATTTATAATTAATTTTTGATAGTAAAAAAACATGGAATAACATTCATTGTTCCTTGCAAGTTTAGTTGGAGTCAATATTCATGAGGATGAGCTGGCCCTTGGGTTCTTGCTTCGATTGTAGTTGACGTCGCAGTACCTATTCCTACATGTTCTTCTCTTCCATGACTATATTGGCTTTTTCATCTATGACTTCATTAGATTCTAATTAGCCTAAAATTGCATCATTCGAGGTCTCATATTTCTGCTTCATCTAATTCAATTTTGTATTTGTAAAAATTCATCTAATTAATAATGTATTTTTTTTTTAAATACCATAAGGTCATCGGATATGTGACGACTAAGCCAAAGATATTCGACGTCCTTTCCATACATCCGACGGAAAGGAACATCGGATATTGGCCATTTCCACATGAAAATGTTGTCGGATATCCGATGACCAGGCCAAAGATATCCGACATCTTTGCCATATCTCTGATGACAAGGAACGTCAGATATCGACCATTTCCACATGGAAATGTCGTCGGATATCCGATGACCAAGCCAAAGATATCCGATGTCCTTGCCATACCTCCGATGGCAAGGAACGTCAGATATCGGCCATTTCCACATGGAAATGTAGTCGGATATCCGACGACCAGGCCAAAGATATTTGACTTACTATTAAGTGCTAGTTGTCAGATATCTGACTTCTTGTTAAGTGCTAGATGGTCAGAAGTCCATCTAGGAAGACACGTCGGATATTCGACGACCACCTCACCGTTGGATCTTAGCCGAATTTTGACCGACATTACAAAAATAGGTAGGTTTTCGACAATCCGACCACCATACGTTGAAAATCCAACTTTTTGTCTTTCAAATTTTGGGTCCAAAAAACCTAGTGTGTTAAGGTCTAGGTTATATTTAATGTTTAATGTGAAAAAATATGAACGTAAGTGATCTTCTTTTGCATTTTTTTAAATCTTGTCATGAATGGGTAGTGGCTTTAACCATGACATATGCCATTTTGACAATAGATTCAACATTAGGATGGCTTGACTGTTTCCCACCCACACGCCCATAGGACACATTGTAGTGTACCCGACCTCAAAACCAAGACTAGGGACACCAAATAACCAAGGGGAAGGTTGAATGAAGTGAAAACCACAGTGGATTATGGTTTCTAAGGATATTCCATCAATCCATCAAGTCAATTAAAATAAACATTCAACCTTTAAAAAAATAAATTGCAACAATTTAAATTACAATTAAAAACTTCCCATGAGCTCATGTAGATGCAAGACCATGCAAACATAAAAAATTAAACCAGATTTGCATGATTATTAAAATTGTACATAAGTATTATTTAAACATTCACGGGTGACCATAATCATCCTAATAAAACTTATAAACAAGATTTATGGACTTCTTTGCAAACAATCACAAACCAGATATTTCAACAGTTAAACTATGCAAATTACGACACTTCCATAAATCCGGACTACGACACTTCCTTTAATAGTTTTGCATTGCTTATCAGACGAGATATGAAGTTAACATATACAACCATTCAATAATGAATAATACCAGGTATAAGGTTTCCATCCAAAGCCATTACTTTATTTAGAAAATTAGATCTACAATTAGCTTGTAAATTCATAACCAAGTCATCCGATAAGCATTTGATTCCCTGCAAAACCAACTGTGAGCCCAAAATAAAAGCATATCATCCCCCAGGGAATTCTATAGCCACCAATGGTGCACTAGAATTTTCAGGTATAGCCATACAACAAATGATAATCAAATCTACAGAGAAACTATAAATCATTTCTAGTTTTCAATCAGATAAACTCATCAACTAGTGACTAAAATTAAGTATTTCATGTGCATATTCATTTTATGTGTATGATCATCCACACAGGGCACATTTTTCAGGTTAAGATACAAAAATAGATACATAAATAAACATATTTCAAGTTTCCATCAAGATCAGATCACATAGACAAGGAGAATGTACAAGTTTCCAAGTAGTTAAACCATCAAATCTATATCCAACCATTGATAGATAAAACATGTACATCAACAATAAACAGTTCAGCCATCAAGGGCACATTAGCAACAATAGATGAATGATATAAAATTTGTGAAATAACACAAAATGAAACACTTATATTTCAATTTGGACTCACATCAACCAGTCCACGTTCCACCCAGCCTTAGTCACTACCAAGCCAAATCCTCTTGGGTAGGACACCCCCGAGATGAGGCCACTGATCCACAATCAAAGGTGCACTCAATCAATGGAATAGCTCAAGTTTATCAGCATGAGAAGCCACAACTCAATTCCTCACCTTCTTTCTCCTCCACCTCACTACTAGGTGCAATGGAAATCCTTTTATGACCCAGGTCCCTCAAGACATCACCATTCACCATCAGGATTTATGTACAGGATCGAGATGGAGACAGGAAGTGGACTTGGAGGAACTATACTAGAGTTTTCCAGGCTGACATAAAACACAACACAATATCACAGTTCCTTCAAGCACATAGTTCTGACACATAACATAGCATACATGGCTTCCCACGCTCACAAGCACAAAATGAGATTACATGAATTAGCATGAATATTAATAGCTAGCTCCTTATCAAGGAGATGAAACATGGATTTATAAACCAAAGGAGGAAACTCGAACCCAAGGAGGTCAATTAGAACCAAGGTAAGCCAACTTGATTCAATCAAAGGAGGTTAACTCAACCACAAGAGACCAATTTGAATTCTACCCAAGGTAACTCGAATTTCAAGGAGGGTGACTCCAAACAATCCAACCCAACTCAAATTCATGTGGGGACACTTCATTCATGAAGAGGAAATCAAATTAATTAGAGGAGGGGTTGTAAAAGCTAAAGATACCTTCCTGGAATAGCACCATCACGAGGAGTTACCCAAAATTAAGGAGCGGAAGCACAATTTTAGCTAGTGAGGGTGCACTCGGTCAGAGAGAGAATAGAGGAGGCATAATAGGAGTCATAAATACCCATAAGCACAAAAATAGGATATAATCTCCTCATGAAGGCGCATTTCCCAAGAAAGAGAGCATGTAATAGGAGTGGGTCCCACAAAAGCATCTTTTCACCCAAGGAGGGCGCATTTCTCAAGTGGGATCCACTAAACCACGAATAAGGTGTCAAAGTAACTCCAAAGGATGAAATAATCAAAATTAGGGTCTGTTGTACAATGTTTGGGTGACCATCAACTCATAATGTCACCAAGGTACAAATACGAACTAGTATGAACAAACTCAATCCAATCAAGTTCTAAAGTGCTAGGAATGTCCCCATTCCCCCTCACATTGTTGAAACATGGCCTCCCATCCTCATTTGTGGTTCATGTTTTTCCAGTTGTTTTTATTAATTAACTCTTTACAATAATAATAATGTCTCTCGGTCCTTAAAGACTCTTGGCCCGTCACCCAGTGCCACAATAATAAACAATTACAAAATATTACATATCACGAGGTATTACACACACTTAGGTACATTCTACTATTATTTATAATTTAGTTATTACACACAATCTAATACTTTCACATTTGACTTCTTACAGGGTTTTTTTGTTTGACCTCCTATTGGACCTCGTGAGATGGGGAGAGGTTGGAAAGCGCTTGAGTTTGCCCAAAATACAAGCTAGGACCCTCTTTACCCTCATCCTAAAGATGTTCCTGAGGATATTTTCTAAGAAGACAACATTGCATTGCTTACTATGGAAGGGATGAGGGAGCATTCCATGAGATTGCAAACTCAATTGGAGAGTACTAATATCTCTATCAGTAGTCAACATAATCTCTAGTTTGTTTCAGACAATCGAGATAGTTTGATAGAGACTTATCACGGGGTTGGACCGTCAACCTATGTTTTTTTACATGATGTGTAGGAGGATATTGTTGGTGATTGGTTGCCACTCCTATAATGAAATTAAAAAAGTGGTCACTAAATAAATGGTCTTGTCATTATTTGACTTGCGGCTCGAAGATAAAAAAACGTATAAAAGTCGCAAGATTCAATGATCCTAATATTACACCATATATTTATGAAAGGTTCCTCTATGCATATGGGAAGTTCCCAAATAATGATGAGGATTGTTCCTATCCTGCCTCGCATATCTTAAGTTGTTTCAACACAACTCTTAATAAATTCATTTTTCCTTGGCACTTTGGGAGCAAAGATATCTTGAATAAGAAACCAACACCTAAAAGCAATAAGCATTCAAGAATAGCCCTAGATAATTATTTCCAATTCTTCTACACTAAACACTTGTATTTGCATTTTCAGGCAATTGAAAATGGACATAATTGAAATATTTAACACATATGGTTTAGGGATACTAAACCTATTAATCCATAATGCTATCCCACAACTATATATTTTTGCATTTTTAGGTAATTGAAGATAAACTTAATTGAAATATTTAACAAATATGAATTAGGGATACTAAACCTTTTAATCCATAATGTTGTCCCATCTCAACTATTTGAATTTTGAGTATACTTTGATTTTGTTTCTAATTTAAATCCATATCATTTAAAATTTTAAATGTTCATACATGGATGTGTATATCATCCACAACAATAACTTCCTTTAAGTTTCCGTTCACATTGCTTGAATATTATATTAAGTTTAATCTAAATGGCATATATTTAAGATCTTTTAGGCCTTTTGTTTTTGTGAGGCATGTGATAGGTGAGTATAAACATCATTAGATGTGCAGAATCCACCGAAATGGTTTGAGCTCATCGTTTTTCTTTCCTATATGATAAACAATTTGGTTTATAAATTTTATTTACTTGATTCATTAATATTTATATTTTTAATACTAAAATTAGATTAAAAAACTTAGATATTTAATTGGTAGTGTTACATGTTTGTGAGCTAGATTTAAATATGATGTTTTAAGTTTATATAAAAAAATTGTAAACTAAAACAGACGTAAGATTATGAGAAAAATGAAGTGTTACCATATTACACCACAATATTAACTACATGAAGAAATCCATTCTTTCATATTACAATATGAATTGATAATATATTTGTTTGCTAACATGTTATCATATGTTGTTATTTGGTATTTTTTTAAATTGTGGCACACCATTACTATTCTTATTTACTTAACTATTATTACCAATTTGGTAAGGGGAACTCTATTTCTTAATTCAAGACATGATTTTTAATTATGTTTTAATTAATTTGTTCATTAATTTCATTTGCGTTAAATTCATATATTATTGAGTCTTTATATAATATTGTTTAATAAGCAAATTTTGGTGATCCATGAGGTGGCAATAGATATAATTGGAGGAGGGTTGTTGCATATGAACGCTAGGTTGAAATATATATATTCAATGCTTTCGTTGAGTTTGCTATACTAATGAGAATCCAGTGAAGTGTTTTCACTGAACTTTTTGTCATATCATTTCAACTTTTTTAATGACTTAATTTGGACAATATTATTTTAACATTTTAGTGAACTGATTTGGAGAAAGTAATAATGGAATTTTATGAATTTCATAAAAAATTTCTTGCAAATTGATATGTTGATCTTTATTGTCGGCAACTTTATATTGGAATTTGACTGTCTTCACAAAAATTTGGTGTATTCTAAATTTAAAGTTTTCAATTTTTTTTCAAGCATATTTTTTATGTAATTTTGTTTGTATTTTGGCTGAAAATCTTTAAAAAATCTTAGAACCACATATATTTGGTATGGAAATTGCATAATTCAAATACCACGAAGATATTTGAAAATGCTGACTTTTTTTATAAATTAAAAAATACAATTTAAACACTTAGAAATTTAGATTTTGTCAAAAAAAAATACCTATCAGAAAGATAAAATAAATAGTATACTGAACCCACATTCTTGTCAGTCTTACACAAAACTTTCAGAATTACACCATCACCTTCAACCCACTTGTTACTTAAACAAGTATTCTCCAAAGTTTTGAGCTTTCATGAACCAACAGTAGCCTAAGTCCTTCCTCTCTGAAGTATTTACAAATTGTGGCCATGTACGTTTGGTTGTGCTTCTGCTTACACTCAAGTACTCACTCAGTCACACTCTCTGCCCGGGGATACTTAACCACAGTCTTTAGTGACGCACTTTCTGGCCTCTTCAGTGGAACACAGCACAGGTGAGCTGATACCCTGTGGATGAGCTGGCACCTTGTGGATGGGCTGACGCCCTGTGCAGGATACCAGCAGAGAACAATGTGAAAGTTTACTGGACCTATTTTCTGGGAGCAATAATGGGCCCACATATGAAACCCCATAACCTGTAAATTCCAGTACATGCCAATGAGACCAGCTACATAACAAAAAAAATTTCTGACCATTATATTCCTGGTACTCTTCTCACAGCTGTTCGGCATCATCCAAGTTTTTGATATTCAGTTTGGGATTAATTAAATTTTATTATAATTTTTACCTATGTATTAGCTACCAGTTATTTTTTATATTTCTTTTTTTTAACAATTGTTTATTTTGAAATTTGAACTACTTCCATAAAATCAATCTGGAGTACACTTGTTCCATCCTCTTTCAATCTAGGAAAAACTTAGATGGTAGTCCACCCTAAATTCTAAGATATAAATACTTATAGATATAATTAAATCCACCTCCAGATTATGTTATATGCACATTTCCACTTCTCATTAACATACCACTAAGTGTGTTTTCTTGATGATAATTTATAGATATGGTAATTGCAAAGGGATTTAAAATTTCTAAATATTTGTATTAATATGTGATTTAATGATTCAAATAAAGAGGGGTTATATATTTAATTACTTTTAATATATTTATTTAACAATCATGTTAAGATAAATATGATTTTAAAAATATTAATATAAAATAAAATTTTAAAAATGTTATTATAATAATATATAGTTATAATACGATATAAACTACCCATTGTTCAAGAAGGTGTAAAACATCCATATTGTGAACGTGTAAAACATCCATAGTGTGACCAATTTAAATGTAATAGAAAAAGTAACAAATGGAATAGAAGTAAAAGTAAGATACATCGCTTATGTGAGAAATGATGCTATATGTAATAATAGATTGAGTATATAATTTATACAGTGGATAATTTTGAAGGGATTTAAAATTTATAAATATTTTTATTAAGATGTGATTTAGTGATTGAGATAGGTGATGTTATATATGGAATTATTTTTAATATATTTATTCAATAATTGTGTTAAGATATATATAATTTTAATTTTTTTTTAAATAGTTTAGAAGGTATTAAATTTATTAAAGAGGAAATGATTAAGCTATTAGAATTAGATAATGAGTGTAACAAAGTTTTGAACTTCGTAATTTTCGGTTTGAAAGAAGAGGTAGAAGAGGATATGCTAGCCATAGTCAAGGAAAAACTACATAATAGGCTACAAATTGAACAACGTGTCCCACATAAGCAAATAATTTAAAGAAATTAATTGAGAATAAATAAAGGTTGATATGGGTCAAAGTTAGCTCTACTGACCATAAATATGGAATACTCAGTAAAACCTCAAGTCTAAAAGGATCGGGAATATTTATAAATGAAGATCTCATGCCAAAAGACCAGGTTAAATTAAGAAAGGAGGTTCAAAAGTAAAAGAAGTTAGGAAGGAAAGAAAATGACATTAATTAGAAATAGAAAAGTTTTTATTTGGGAGAGAAACCAAAAATACAATAATAAATAGTAAGTTGACACGCTCCGGATCCTCCCTTGGAATTGTCGAGGCTTCCCATGGAATAAAGGCCCCAAGTTAAGTTGGATCCTAAGTGAAATTGATATTTTACTTCTTGTTGAAACCGAGTAACATGAAGAATCTAAGGTCCCTAACATAGAAGGATTTGTCCTATGGTCAGTTTGGATCAAGAGATCTTGTCGTAAAGGAATTTGAGGTATAGCTTGTTACATTAGGGAGAACATCTCTCCCCATGTTAGGATTTATAAGAAAGACTTTTACAACCAATATATTTGGATAGAGATTTCATACATTATTGCTAAAAGAGCCTACATAGAAATATGTTATTTTGCCCCTATTAATTCTAATTTTTATAAAAAAAAACAATACAAATAGAAATTGTCCTTACAATGGCTTAGAAAATGATATTTCTAGTCTAAGGAATGAGGGTAATATCATCTTAATAGGTGAATTTAACGCTTGAACTTCAATTAAACAAGTTAATCTTTTAAGCAATTATTCCAACCTTGATCCTCTTTGGATAGATAGAGACCATGCTCTAGATATCAGGTACAAAACAAGTTATACAGATCTAGGTGAAAATTTGTTCGACTCTGAGCTAGTCAAACTCTATAGCACTCAAGATCTTATAATTTGCAACGGTCTAAAGAAGTATCCAAATTCTAACCAGATGACTTGTATTCATGGGCTCAGAAATAGTGTGGTAGATTCTATGATATATGATATCCCTTTATACAACAAAATGATAAATCTCGACCACGAGTATGACTCTGATCATATACGTTTAATTGTAACTCTCAATTTTTTCATGAATAGTGATAACATAGGAGAAAATCCTCATTGTCAAACGCATTTGATATTCGACAGAAATAAGGATGATCATTTTTCTAAATGATTAAAAAAATGAATTGGTTCCTCTATCACGTATGGACAATATAGAAACCTCTATCATAATTGTACTATGTTTTTCTCATCTTCCATTAACAAATTCTCCATTGAAGTTTTGGGTAAAAAGATAAATAGAAGAACCAACCCCTGTTATGATAAAGAATGTAAAAATGCAAGAAGAGAAATCAATGAATCTATTGAAGAGTGTCTTAAAATTGACAAGATAAATAGATACAAAGCCCCAATTAAAAGAAAAATGCACTATACAAATAAAAAATAGGAAAACCTTTTTATATTTGTCTTAGGTAGCTCCTAAGAAATTCTAGAGGCAAAATTTCACTAGTAAAACTAAAGATGATAATAATAGGATTGCTTTGAAAGATTGGAATTCCTATCTTATTTTTTTTACAAATCATTGGATGTCATAGATAACATTCAAACCCTCCTTACAATGGAAGAATTTTTCTCGTTAGAAGACATAGATTTTCGGGTTAAGTGCTTAACAAATGGAAAAGCTAAGGACATTGAAGGATACCAAGTAGAAAACTTAAAAATTGGAGGGCTTGTCCTCCTCCCTCATAGCCACAAACTCTTCAATCTAGTTGTCAAGCAATGTTTCCCTCATCCATGGACTCAAAGCCTCATTTTTCCTATTTTTTAAAACGATAGTACCAATAAACCCTCTAATTATCATATCATTATAATTATCCCTCTCTTAGCCAAGTGGTGTTATCTTGGAAAAGAAAATAAATATATGGCTTGAAAGTGAAGGTAAGCTAGCTGAAGGTGAATCCGACTTTAAAAGACATCACTCAACCATAGACCACCCTATTGCACTTAGGATCATTATGGAGGAATGTCCTAATCGTAAATCTAATCTCTAATGTTGCTTTGTGGACTTAAAAAATGTTTTGATATGGTCCTAGAAATAACATGTGGAATATATTAGAAGATCTAAAGGTTCCATTCGAGCTGAGAGTTGCCACAATAAGGTTGTACAAGATTTCCATTGCCAAGTTTAAGAGTATTGAGGGGTGGTTGCAAGATATTAATTGTAGTATTGGAGTTAAACAAGGCTTCCCACTCTACCCTACCCTTTTCGACATATACAACGATATTCTAGAAGGTTGTTTAAAAGAATCGGGTTGTGCCGACATGACCTTAGCTGGAATCATTCATCATCCTTCTTCTTAAGCTGATGCTATTGTTCTTATCACAAGGTGTACCTATGATCTTGATAAGCAATTAAGAATTCTCAAAGATTCCTAGTCTAATATGGCTATGATTGTTAACATCGACAAAACAAAAGTTATGATTATCAAGTCCAAGAAGGTCAGTTATGCTAATTTTGTATATGAGAATAATAACTTGGAGGAAGTGTCTTCTTACAAATATCTCATAATTGATATCCATCACAAGCTCAACAGGAACTATAACATTGAGGAAATAATTAATGGAGGGTGGAAAACTTATTGTGGTCTTGAAAACAATTGTAAACAACAAACCTTGTAATGTGGGATAAAAAGTTCATTTTTGAAACTATAGTCACTCTCATTATCTTGTACAATTGTGAAGTTTGGGGTTGCAGCACCTCTAGAGAATCCTGGAGAAAGATATAACAAATCCAAAATCATTTTACAACATATAACCTCAAAATTAAAAGCAATACACCATACCCTATCCTCCTAATGGAAGTGGGTCTTCCCCCCATCGAGAGCATAAATATTTCTAGGTACCTGATGTACAAATACATGATAAATGACATGTGAGATAAGAGACTTCCTAAAATTGCTTTAAAATCCAGTCAATACCACCTACAACTTAAGAGAAGTTGGTATAAAGACGTCATAGGTTGGTTACATCATTGGTGGATTGACGAACATGTCACTTTGCAAAATATAATAAGCATTAAAAATATTATTACTTCTAAGTTTAAAGAGAAAATGTGGGGTGAGAAAGAATTAGAGGCTAAAAGAAAATTAAGATACTATAAGGAGGCTATTAACCCTAATCTAGAAGAACAAAAGTATCTCTCTATTTTAACTAGTTCGAAGAAAAAAATTAATGTAGCGAAGATAAGGACGAACTGGCATGAGCTTCATAGTGAAATGGGTCACTAGATAATTCCTAAAACACCATGGGTGGAAAGGATTTGTCATCTCTGTGAGACTATGAGCATTGAGGATGAAAGTCACTTTCTCTTAAAGTGTGTTGCATATACCCACATTAGATTATAGTTTCATAATCTTTGTTACAATACATACCTCCCTAACCTTCTAACTTGTCAAAACTATGGTAACTTAGGAACACTTCTTTCAGTTTTTTGAGTATTAGAAGAAAATTTTGTAGCAAATCAAATAATTCCTTTTTGTCCTCTTAAAGAATGATGGACCAAATTGATTTCAACAAATGTTAATCATCCTAACGAAAAAAAACTAAAAATTTCAAAAGTAATTCCGCTTTAATTAAAAAATTGAAACTTTTCTGTGATATTTTTAAAAATAAAATCTTAATCTACACATTATTTAAAACAACTATATCACAAGATAAGCATAATTAGGATTTTTTCGTTTCATATGTTGTAGACATGATGAAAATCTAAAAACTAAGAGTTGTTGAATAATGCAAAATCCCATAAAACGGTTGCTACGATAGGGTTGTTGAATGATGTAACCTTACCAATTGAATTTTGACTCTCTATCAAAAGGAATCGCACGGTATATCTTCTCCCAAGCACCAAGGACACAGAGGAATCCAAAAAAAATGTGAAGAGAAGACATTTCCTATCACACTCTAATGGTGAAGACGGTGTAAAGTTTATGGAGCAACACTTGATGTTTAAATGAAAAATATAATGAAATAGTGTACATATACTAAGAAATATTAGTATGCTTATATATTAAATATATAACTTTACTAATTATATTGTAAATGTTTTTGAATTAAAGTTTTTTAATCATTCAAAACAAATTGTCCAAAAGTTATACGATTTAACCTACAATTTGTATAATTTTATTTTTCAGAAGAAAAAATAGTTTCTTGCTATCCATAATGTGAATTGAAACTATAAAGAGTACCTATCCCATATATAGTGATCATAAAGACTGATAATCCAAAAGTGGCTAATGTCTCTGTGAATCTAGTAATTGAAAAATTATTTAAACTATCTGGGACCATAATTCCAAGTTTGTCTCAGATGCTAGGCACCAAAACTAATATGAAAATTAGTTACCAAAAATAATAACTAGCAGCATTTATGTCATGCAATATCATAAAAAAGGCATATCGACCACAATAGCCAAAAATAGGAAAATGTCTAAGGAAAAATGGAGCTAGGAAAAAGGGGAATGTAGAATGTGAGGAATGAGAAAGATTCTAGACTATCGCCATCTCTCCTACTAGTAGAATTTTTTTACCTTGTTATCAATCCTCTCTATTGTGTCCATATGTACAATATGTATCAATCCTTGCCACCATATGAGTTTTGACAGTAAAATTAATTGTCCCCATCCCATTATGAAGTAGAACCATGTCAGATAGATCCTATAACACCATTAGCATCATGATATTCCCCTATTGTATCATGATAAAAATAAATATATTTGTATTTATAATTATATTTTCTTTGTTCAACTTGGACCTCTATTGTTTTTATCGCAAAACCAAAAGTGATTAACTCTGTGTACCCACGCCTTCCATCCGAGGATTGTTGCCAGCTGTCTTGAGTTTTAGCTTGGAAACAAGCCTCGGACGACGAGCGTGGGTACACAGAGTCTAGAGTTTCTTCCAAGCATGGGATATCACATAAGAGTAACTAAGCTTAGTTGATAGTAGTCTGTCTGCAATCAAACTTTGAGCTTAGTTGATAGTACTCTGTGTGCAATAAAATTTAGAGGAACTAAGGAAAATGAACATGACCATAAGCTGATTGATGGGAGTTCTATTATAAGGTAATTTTTTTCCAATTTAATTATTTGATATTTGAAATTCCAATTCAACTAATGTGTGGGATAGATGTGCCATAGATGAAAGTTTTAACATCTCAAGGAATTAGACCTTTGACCAAACACTAGGAATGACAAACTTGGGTACTAAGAAAGAAATAACAACAACCAATCATTATCATCTGTATTGTTGTATGAGGGAAGTTTCAATTCCCATAGGCAAGATATTGGGGGCAATGATGTCAAGGTACTCAATGCAAGCTAAAGGGGAAATGATTAGTATTGCTCATGATGTAAAAGTAAAGGATGTATTGCTCATGATTATGATACTCTTGTATTTATAGTCATAAAAAAACAAGTTGTGGTATAGCTTCCCCTATCGTGA
This sequence comes from Larix kaempferi, assembly GCA_027924585.1. Classification (NCBI taxonomy): domain Eukaryota; kingdom Viridiplantae; phylum Streptophyta; class Pinopsida; order Pinales; family Pinaceae; genus Larix; species Larix kaempferi. The sequence goes on along the minus strand of BSBM01002204.1, from coordinate 16,593,236 downwards.
TTATTATTTTTTTAGTAAGCTCATGAACATTTATATGCAGTTTATTGTTTCTACTATCACTGTGTTTTTGTAATGAATGATTGAAGAATGTTATAAGTGTGGCTAAATAATTATGAACATGGATATATACAATTCCTTATATTTATTATCATTTTGTTTTATGTGATGAATTCATTTGCATGACTTGAATATATCTGAATCTCTCCTTGAGGTCCCATGAATGAACTTGAACACTTGCTGCATTCATTTAATTTGAAAGAGTAGTTATAGTTTGAAAGAACTCTCTCCTTACCTTAGCTAGCATTCATTGAAAGGAAAGGATTATTTGATTCATATGCATTTGCATGGTTTGAGTCAATCATCACACCATGAGTTGCACTTCTATCTCCCGACTGAGTAATGCAGCCATTAAAATTTAACTCGCTAACTAAACACACTTTTACCTCGCTTGAGGATAAAAAGAATTTGGTAGTTAGGTAGGACACCAGGGATAGGTATCCAAACAATTCCCCGTTGTCATTTTCATCTGAGACATAGATGTTGTCCTCTAGGGTACTAAACTCCTCTAGTATTTATTGACATGGTCATCGACCAGTTTGTGGAGGGGCCTCTTATTTTTTCTGGGGTTAAGCCATGAGGATTGGTTCCGAACAAACTTTGTGGAATGCCACACTCCACTTAGTACCTAAGGCATACCGATCCATTGTCTTCCTTGTACTCTACCGGGATTGTGATACAGGGGCAATAAGACAGAAGTGCTGAAAACCTTCTCCGACGTGTCATGAACGAGGTAGCTTAGTGACTTTTCTTCTAGGGCTCTTTTACCCAAGATCTCTTTCGGTAGAGGGATATCCTTCAAATTCGGTCTCTCACTTCGTATTGTTCACCTTGGATTTCATCACCTTGCGAAGGATACGATTTGTCGAGGTATCCAACTCCTAGTTAGGAAGATTGCTTGCTATTTCACCTTTTTAGAGGGTCTTTTTTTTTTTAGTGCTGCTTGTTGGCATTCTTGCCACTTTTGTTTCAGCTCGCTTACTGTGACACCGGTCCCAGTACAGTTTTTTGAGCTTGCCTTTTTGGCCTACGAGCCTTGTCTTTTCCTAGCTCCCCTTCTGCATGCTCGGTTGCTTTAGGGTTTTTGAGCTCTTACATGGTCAGTTACCAATTATCTGATGACGTGTGATATCCTCTTCTCCTAGGTCTTCGAGATGGTTGGGTTAGATGGTCTTCTCAAGGGACTGAACACCCCTTGATGGAGCCACTAACGCTTGACCATAGTAGTAGTTTAGAGGACCATGTGATCACATCATCCGTGTGGAATTTTCTGTTTACTGTGATGATGGTCTTTCAGGTTATATGGAACAATGGTACATTTGAGAGAAAGATGATTGGTTGTACCCCACCTTGGTTGACTGTCTTATGGTCCTTCCATTTTGTCGATAATAATTTTGTGGTACCTTACCTTTTACCTTTTCGGTCTTTTAATCATCTTGGGATATCTTTTGATTTGTACCACCTTTTATGTTTTTGGTCTTGTGGGTACTACGATAGTTTGTCCACATTTGAGGTACACCCCCTTTGTCCAAGTTGTTATGAGTCTTTATACCCACTTTGTACCACCCTCCATACCTTAGTTAGGAATATTGCTTGCTATCATACCTTTTGGTGGTCCTATTTGAGTTACAAGAGGTAGTTACAAGGAGCTATTGCATATATTTGACATTATTTGACCTTCCATCTCTTTGGCATGTCAAATAACAGGTAGTTACAAGGAGCTATTGCAATATAAATTTGACCTTATTTGTACCTTCCCCACAATGGTTGATTTACTTTTGGTCCTTACACCCTGTTGTTTATTGGTCTTGTGGTAGATTGTCCTTTAATTTTGGTCCTTTAATTTTTTTGTGGTACCTTGCCTCTCACCTTTTGGCTCTTTTACCGATATTGAGTTATCTTTTGATTTGTACCGAATTTTATGTTTTTGGTCTTGTGGGTATAACTATGGATGTAGTTTTTCCACATTTGAGGTAGTACACCCCCTTAGTCCCAAGGGTTATAAGTCTAATTTATACCCACTCTTTTCTTTTTTACTTGTACCTTACTAGTTGGTTTTTTTACCCTTTGGTTGGTCCTTGTACCTTACTGGAGGCCGTGAGTCTCTTTGGCCTCAGTCTGCTCGTTGTTAGCTCATCTTTATTGTGATTGTACTGAGCCTTTTGACTGTCATTGACTTTCTTTGATTGACCATACCATAGCCTAGTCATCTCTCTCTCTGGTTTGTACTAACCCTATAATAGGGTCACTTGGTTCCTAGAGTTGACTGGCCTCTAAGAGGCACATCCATTTCTGAAAGTAACTCTTTTGAGTATATTACCGGAAACGTCTACACCCAAGTAATCAAATATGTGTTGGTTATAAGACTTAAGTAATCAAATTGTTGGTAATCAAATATTGGTAAATAATTTGAATTAAGTAGTTAAGACTTGTCCTGTCAGACGAAATTGTTGGTAATCAAATTATATTTGTTGGTAAAGAATTTTAAGAGTGGTGGAACTCCTCGATTGAACTTGTGAGAAAAATTATCTTGGAGAATAAGTGTCCTGATAGAAAACTGAGTAGAACTATGACTTTATTTGTTGAACCATGACTTTATCATAAGAATAGATTGCTCCAGTCTTCCATTTGTGCTAAACAACATAATAAAATTTGCAACGACAAAAGGAAAGTTTGCAAGATGGAAAGCATTGTTTTGATTTATAACTGTACTGTTCATGAGCACATTTCTGAGAAAGCAAAAAGCATTCCTAACTTTTTAAGAAGAGAATATTTGACACAGAAGTGTGCTGTTAATTTTTAAGAAGCGAGCCTGAAGCAAGCGAGCCTGAAACAAGCGAGCCTGGTGCAAGCGAGCGTAGAAGGTCAAAGTGGAATCCAGTGGGCCCATAACCCACAAGTAAACATGAAAATATTTGCTTGGACAGGAGGAAAAAATCATATCTATACTATTAATGATAGTATGAGTTGGTTGGATTATATGCAAGACTGGAAACCTAGGTGGGAGTTGAGACATGATGAAGTATTAGTGTTGGAGTCAAGGACGTAGCTACGGTAAAGCTGCGAATTTTGGGAAAAAAGCACAAGTATGGAAGGAAAGTGCTAATTTTGGGAACAAGCACTAAGTTTTGGACAAGAAGGAGACGGTGCGCAGTACGGTGCCAGATAGACAAGCTCAGCGAAGATCACGGACCGGAAATCGCGGAGCTCGCGCGCACGACAGAAGAGAATGAAGGTTGAATAGAAAGCTCAGCTACCATAATAAATAAGGCGATGGAGTAGAGGGCTCAGCTACCCTCATTTAAAGGCTTAGTACAGAATTTATGGTTGCTCGGATCAAGGAGGAGCAACGGGCCAGAGCATTGAAGGCGAAGGACAAGCGCCCATACCCACTATCTGCGCCGAGAGTCAAGGATCCTGCAGGAAGCGGCGACGTGACTGCAAGCGGCGCCTACAGTACACCTAGCCATGTGCGTGGTTAGGGTCTTTGGGAATCACTGTTGGGAAAGGCCCACAGTTTTGTAAAGGTGCGACCGCCATGGCCACCTATATATATGAACAATTGTAATGGATAGATGTTAGTTAGAGTTAGCAAGTAAGAAGTAGATACTCTTGGGATAGTTTGTTAGTTAGACTGTTAGATAGTCAGTCTCGAGGATAGATCATGTGTTGAATATCCTGTGTTAAGTGTTCTACCGAGTCTGTAGAACTAGAAAAGAATCGGATAGCCGAGGAGCTAATCCCTGAGTAGCCAGACAGTCTGTGTGACGTCTGCGCCTTTGTAATCTCTGTAGAGAAGAGACTAGATTGAGAGAAGGGCTCCCAGCTGTGTGCGTGGAGTTTCCTGTAAGAATCTAAGACTGCAGCTGTGTGCGCAGCATATTGTATAACTCTATGGTTTTCTGGTTAATATAACACTCCCGAGGACGTGGTTTTCCTCGAGGAGAAGAGCTTCCCATATTTCCACTTGTTATAATGTTTGTGTGAGTGATTAACTGTTTAAGTTCATTACCTGTGTATGCAAAACTCTTGTGTTATCTTTGCGACGGTTTGATTGAGTTTGGGAAGGTCCCTTGTTTGCCATAAGTGTTAAGGCCTGAAGAAATCGTGGAGCGCTGTCGCTGCAGTGAGCGAGGAATGCGTTACTGCGCTGGGTGCGCAGGGTGAGGAAGTACGTAACGCTTCGACGCATGGGTTAGTTGCCCTCTGCGCCAGAGAAGAAGGACTCCGCGCAGCTGCGTCGAGGGGCCTGCGGGAAAGTCCAACCGCCAGTATCTGAGGAACCAGAAGAGGAAAGAACAATCTTCGCGTCACCAAGGTTGAGGAAACCTGATTCCTTAGCCCCCCCATAGCCACTTCGGGTGAGACCTCGAGCTGCTGCGCAGCTCGTTGCTGAGAGGGCCAGTGCGCCAAGGGGTTTGTTGCTGCGCTTCATTAAAACCCGGGTCTGCCCAAGAAAGCAGCCAACAAATGGTTCCGTTGCCGCGTGACTCGAACTTGCTATTTTTGTGATGTAGAAGGTTGTTGCTCAGCCAACAAATGGTTCCGTTGCCGCGTGACTCGAACTTGCTATTTTTGCGACGTAGAAGGTTGTTGCTCAGCCAACAAATGGTTCCGTTGCCGCGTGACTTGAACTTGCTATTTTTACGACGTAGAAGGTTGTTGCTCAGCCAACAAATGGTTCCCTTGTCTTGCGACTTGCTGTTGTGAGACTTACTAATTCCCCGACGTCTAAGATTGTTGCTGAAGCCAGCAAAAGGTTCTGTTACACTGAGACTTGCTCAGTTCACAAATGTGCTACTGGAATCCCACAGCTAAAGAAATTGGAGACTGGTTTGATTTAAAGGCTAAAGAGTTCGCTGAACAAGAAAATAGAAGCTCTACGCTCCAAACAGAAGACTGGTTACAGAAGTATATTTATACTGACCTTCACGAAATTTTCTTTGTTACATTTGCACCAGAATTGCACGCTTGGATAGCCAAGTTAGCAGACTCTAGACCTACTGTGCATATTGATCGACCCGTCGCTTGGACGCCTGAGCTAGTCAGTATTGTGAAGCGGATAGACAATCCTGTGTCCCGCGCAGTCGACTTTTGGTTGAATAGTCTACTGAAAGGTTTCATCACCGAATTTGCAGTAGATACAAGAAAGAGTTTCAGTGAAGCTGAGAGGAATTTCTTCCAAGTACACAGAGGTAAGTTCTTAAATTCTCTGAACTTATGGATTAAAATGCTTCTATATGAAAAAGGAAAGCTATGTATTACTTCTGATGAATAGCATAGACAAGTAATGTCCGTAGATTCTGATAGTGATCCTGAACTTATTGGTTGCACTCGTAGTGGAAAACGATATAAAGTAGGCCTTGACCAATATTCTTTTGAGTCTAGTCCAGACAATAGCCAAGTCCCTGGACCAAGCCATATAGAAAGACAAGGAAGTGCTCATATCCCTTATCACCCTTTTACACCGCAAAAACCAGACCAAGCTCAGTATAACCCTACAGTAACACCTTTAAGTAGCCCACACGGTACTTCTAGCACCTCTGTACCACCTTTATTTAACCAGCCCAGAAGCACTGCTACAGCAGCCTCACCTCAACCTAGCACAAGAAGGATGGGTGATGACATGAAGCTACCAACTTTTAGAGGAACAGGGATAGAAGACCCTGAGCAGCACTGGTTCTTATGTGAAGCCATTTGGACAATTAAGCAAATTAATGATGATGCTGCTAAACTGGTTCAGTTAGCAACCACACTAAGAGATAGAGCCTTGACTTGGTTCATGAAATACTCAGCAGCACAGAATAGAACGCTTGCTGAGGTAAGAAATGCTATGATTCGGGAATTTAAGAAACCTAAATCAGAATCACAGTGTATAACAGAACTCAAAGACATCAAACAGTTACCTACAGAATCAGTATGGGACTTCGACCAGAAGTTCAAAGCCTTGATAGATCATGTAAGCTTCGAGTTTGCACCACAGCAACATAAAGAATGGTTCATTGCTGCACTACTTCCACACATTAGACTTCCTCTTATGCAACAGAATCTCAATACTCAGGAACAAGCTCTAGAGATGGCTATGAAACTAGAATCTTCGCCAATTGTGGGAACAAGCAACGATGTTGCGCATTTACAGAACCAATTAGCAAACTTAACCTTGCAAGTGCATGATATTAAGAAAGGCAAGGAGATTAAGGAAGAAATTTGGTGTACAAAATGTAAAGCCCAAGGTCATTCAAAGGACCATTGCCCCGTTTTCATAGACTGTATTGCAACTGGAGCACCTAACCCTTTACCACAGGCACAAGGGCCTTGGTGTGAAATCTGTAGAACTAGAGGTCATAGACCACAAGAATGCCACTTACTTCAGAAATATGTACAAACTCCAAAGAATCTATATTGTAATTTCTGTAAATCAGTAGGTCATGATGAGAACAATTGTAGAGCATATGATCTTATGATAGAAAGAAAGCATGATGTTTATAGGGTACAAGCAGAGACACAAGGACCCACAGCAGGTCCACCGTATGACCAAACCCGCGACGCCCGAGCAGGAAATTACAGGGGACGTGGACGCACAACAAATTTTGGTCGCGGAAGAGGACAGATCACTTGTTATAATTGTGGAGCACAAGGTCACTTTGCTAGGGATTGCCAAAATCCTACAACCCTCTGCAGGTATTGTAAATCTTCTGACCATATCATTGAAGAATGCCCTCAGTTACAGGCTAAGATGCAAGCCAAGACCCCACAGGTCAATCAGAATATTCAGTTGATTGCAGCAGAAAAAAGAGAACCAGACCCTACAGTTAATATAGTGACACGCAGTGGAGCAACCACTGGTGCGCAAGAGATGGGAATAGGAAAGCAAGCGACGCAATGGGTGCGCCGCGCTAATATTAAACCAGCTCCACTTAACCTGCATAAGCAAAAAGAAGCATTCAAGCAAGCTCAAGAGTATTTCTCAGATCCGAGAGCTTCAAGTTCTGCCGCAATTCCGCCGAACAATATTAGATCGCAAGTGCTAAGACAAGACAACCTTGTACAAGAACAGGCCACTACAGCTGGAAGACCCGACGAGGAGCATGCACTAGGCAGTGTTCATGCGTTCCTGCGACAATGTTTAAAATTGTTGCGCAATGAAAAGGCAACTCTAGAACTCCAACACCTGTTGGACCAGTGCCAACAGTCTGCTTCGACAAACACACCGCAGTGTGTTGTTCACCAGATTAGGAGTCACATTAGAACTGGAAAAGAGATGAGGCTCACAGCGCAGATTGGAGCATTTGAAATGGACGAAGTCATGTTAGATTTGGGCTCAGAATCTAATGTTCTCACTATGCAGACATGGGAACAGATGGGAAGCCCTCAGCTTACAAGATCCCCTATCCAGCTAAGACTCGCGAATCAGCAACGAGTCTCTCCATTGGGCAGACTACCCAATGTACCTATTGATATTGAAGGAGTCAGAAGCTCTGCAGATTTTGAAGTAATCAAAATCATGGACGATAGTAGACCATACCCAGCACTTCTAGGAATAGACTGGGCATTTGATAATTTGGCTGTCATTAACTTGAAGAAAAGACAGATGACTTTTGAGGATGACCAGATTAGGGTCATCGCACCACTTGATCCTATTCAAGGACCAAGGTATATAGAACCCATTCGCGCAGAAGAAGAAGCGCGCCACATGGAAAGTTTGTACCAAATGACTACCAACCACAGTGACTATGTCAACCCCACAGCAGACGGACATATCAGCTGGCGATGCGATAGCTCGTGCACATCAGACTCAGATGCAGGATTGGAAAACTGGCAGAATCGTTTACATGAGGTTTCTGCAAGACGTTGCGCTATGATGACTAAATCCATTCGATGGATTGGCACAGAATTAACTGACACTCCAATTTTTGATGGTTCAACCAAAGTAACCAAATTCATACAGGAATATGAACAAAAGCTTCCAGAACCGCAGCGCATACAGGCACTGGACGTAGCATTGCGCGCCACACCAGCAAGATGGTGGGTTGCGCATAGGGAGAATATTCATACATGGCAAGACTGTCGCAGACTGATACTGCGCAGATTTCAGGACACCACAGCCGAAGTCCTATACAAGTATAAGGGACAGAGTGACCCCAGGTCACACATTGAAGCATGTATTCAGCAATGGTCAGATATTCCGCAAGATGAATGGGTGCACCTATTCATCCACACATTGGATACAGTTCCAAGGAACTGGTATACTGAAACAGAATTACGCAGAGGCACTCTCACTTGGCCTCTAATGATAGAAAGTTTTCAACTTACCTTCAATTTTGAGTCAGAACATCCAAGTATTGATCAGGCTCTGAAGTGTATTAAAAAGAAGGTATTTGAACCATGTCTAGTAATAGAATATTCCCAACTAGATTGGGCTGTCCAGATAGAACATGCCCTGGAATGTTATAACTTCACCGCTGAAGATGAGGAGGACAATCCTCGCAACATCAATATCCCAGAATCAGAAGGGACGCGCAATATTGAAGGTCCTGAGCTTGATATTCCTGCCATCACAGAACACATCAAGCTCAAGAAGATTAACATTGGTACAGAAGCTGAACCAAAGTTTGCTTCTATAGGAGATTATTGGGATGATGAAACTGTTGGACATGTTTCAGAATTATTGCGTGACTACCAGGATATCTTTCCTACCAAGTTCACAGAAATGAAAGGCATCCTAGGAGACTTAGGAGTGATGCGCATACCTCTGAAACCAGATGCTAAGCCAGTAAAGCAACGCCCATACAGGTTGAACCCGCGCTATAAAGAAAAAGTCAAAGAAGAAATTGATAAGATGCTCGCAGCAGGTATTATTGAGCCAGTAGAGGAAAGCGATTGGATTAGTCCTATGGTGGTCCAAGAAAAGAAAACGAAAGGTGAAATAAGAATCTGTGTCGACTTGCGCAAACTCAATGATGCATCAGCGCACGATCCATTTCCCACTCCTTTCACAGACGAAGTACTTGATAATGTTGGAGGACAAGAGGCTTACTCTTTCACTGATGGTTTTTCGGGATATCATCAGATCAGAATTCATCCGGACGACCGCCACAAGACTACTTTTGCAACTGAATGGGGCTCATTCCAGTATACGGTAATGCCCTTTGGTCTTAAAAACGCACCTGCTATCTTCTCTCGAGTTGTTGTTGCTGTTTTTAAAGAATTTATTCACAAGTTTCTAGAAGTCTATTTTGATGACTGGACTGTATTTGGCCTATTAAAGAACCATATTGCAAATCTGCGCATGATGTTAGAAAAATGTAGACAGCATCAGATTTCCCTTAACTTGAAAAAATGTATCTTCTGTGCGCCCTTTGGTATTTTGTTGGGACATATTGTATGCAGACAAGGACTCCTGATGGATCCTGCGAAGGTTGCCATCATTGCTAATTTACCTGCGCCCAACTCAGTTAAGCAATTGAGCACTACATTGGGACATACAGGATACTACAGAAAATTTATCAAGGGTTATGCAAAGATCACAGCGCCTATGGAAAGATTGCTCAAAAAGGATTCGAAGTTCCAATGGACAGAGGAATGCCAACAGAGTTTGGACACACTTAAAGAAAAGATGATCACAACGCCTATTCTAGTTTTCCCGGACTGGAGAAAACCTTTTCATGTTCATGTTGATGCTTCTTCCATAGCATTGGGGGTTGTGCTTACACAGCCTGGAGAAGGAAGTATTGACCACCCGATTGCTTACTCCAGCAGAAAGCTATCTACAGCCGAGAAGAACTACACCACCACAGAAAGGGAAGGATTAGCTATGGTGTATGCCTTACAGAAATTTAGACACTACCTGTTAGGCGCTCATTTTAAAATGTACACTGACCACTCTGCTTTGAAATATTTGGTCAATAAACCAGTGTTAGGAGGAAGAATTTGCAGATGGCTACTGCTCTTTCAAGAATATGATTTCGAGGTCATTGTAAAGCCAGGCAGACTGAATGCAGGGCCTGACCATCTATCCAGGATAGAGTCAGGAGAGGAACCTACAAGTCTGGAGGACAATCTGCCTGACGCACAGTTGTTTTCTATTCAAGCAGCAGATGAATATTATTTTGATATTCTTGAGTTTCTCACTACCGGGCAAGCGCCGGCTGAGTTTACAATCCAACAGAAGAAGCAACTTGTTGTCAGAGCCGCAGACTTCACTTTGATAGCAGGCCAGCTTTATAAGTTGGGCCCTGACGAAGTTTTGCGCAGATGTATTTTACCACATGAAAAGAACTCTATCATCGCAGAAGCGCATTCAGGTACTGCAGGAGGCCATTTCGCAGGAAAGCCAACCGCGCAAAAGATATTAGCCGCAGGTCTTTGGTGGCCGACATTGCACAAGGATACTAAGGAATTCTGTAAATGTTGCGATGTGTGCCAGCGCACAGGAAAACCCTCAAGGAGAGATGAAATGCCGCTAAGACCCCATATTACACTGCGCGCTTTTGATAAATGGGCCATTGACTTTGTAGGACCTATTAACCCACCTGGAAAAAGAACTGGCGCAAGATACATCATTACAGCTACTGAATACCTCACCAGATGGGCTGAGGCGAAGCCAGTTAAGAACTGCGACGCTGCTACGGCCGCGCAGTTCATTTTTGAAAATATTATCACTAGATTTGGATGTCCATTGATCCTCATGAGTGATCAGGGTACACATTTTCTCAATGAGACTATAGAGGCCCTTACTGAAGAATTCCAAATTACTCACCATAAGAGTACACCCTACCATCCTCAAGCTAATGGTACGGTGGAAGCATTCAATAAAATTCTTGAGAATGCCCTGACGAAGATCTGTAATCAACAAAGAGATGATTGGGACCTTAGAGTCACAGCTGTATTATGGGCTTACAGAACCACTTGCAAGAAACTAACAGGTCACACACCTTTCAGTTTGGTGTATGGACAAGAAGCAGTTATTCCCATGGAATACATTATCCCTAGTCTTAGAATTGCGCAAATTACAGAAATGGCAGATCCTGATACTATGAATGAAAGACTTTCGCAATTGCTTGCCTTAGAAGAAGACAGACTCTTAGCCGGATTCCATCAACAGGTACAGAAGGCAAGACAGAAAGCTTGGCATGACAGGCATATTAAGAATAAAGTCTTTCAGGAACGAGACTTGGTACTCCTTTATGACAGTAAATTTACCAAGTTCCCAGGCAAGTTTCGTATACATTGGTTAGGCCCTTTTCAGGTGATAAAAATAACAGACGGAGGCGCAGTTCAGCTTGCAAAGCTTGATGGAGAATTACTACCTACAATGATCAACGGGAGTCGGCTCAAGCTTTATCGCGACAGCCACTCCGCTCTGTCGACCTAATATATTGCTAGTGATGCAGATGCCCAGTGTAGTTGAAAGAGGCACCGCATTCAGTCTACACGGAAGTTGCGAGACACTCAGTCTCCGGCTTCCTGCGCAGTTCCTAGAAACATCCGCGCATGTCTAAATTTTGGTTGGAGCGAACATAGTTGCGCTCTTGTGAAGCTTCTCCCCGGACCGTTGAACTATCGCTCTTGCGGAGTTCCCTTTGATAATTTGCCGCTTGAAAAAGTTTTGTTGTGGGCCCTTAGAGGCACAGTTCCCTAAGTTGAAATGACCCGCCGGAAATTTTGAATTATAGCAGTTATGTAGCTGCGTCTGAATAAATGAAGGATAAGTCCGCTATTTAAGTCTAGCCGTTCTGACGGATTCGGCTTGATCTCCGAAAGATTTGCATTTAACTCAGGCGCCGAAAGCATTAGCTTCTCCCGGAAGGCTGTCAGAACCCGTCAATCACACTAAATGCACCCCTACGGCGACGAGGATAGCGTGTTGTCAACTCACCTATAGCCGCCTATAGCTACGTTACCCCACTTGGTCGCATTTACTCACATCTGGCTATAAATACCTCACACTTGTATAATTTTTGGGTTACTTTCCTTGAGTTGCTAGCTTGTTTACGAATCCAAGTTATTGTTTTCAGAGCCGAGTTGTACAGAGTCTTTTCCCTTGTTTTCAGCGTCCATATCCTACGAAGGTCCGCCATTTGCTGTCCAGAGTTTTGTTCCCTACATCGATTCAAGACGGAGAACCTGTCAACTGAAGAAGTTGTTCGTCAATTCCTGCGCCGAGGCTTAGATTTCGGCATGACTACTCCAGTCACGGCCTCGACTTATGTACATCCTGGTTATCAAGATCCCAGACAGTCTCCGGCTACAAGAGCGTCGCCATCCCAACCAGAAGAACCTGTTCCAGAGCCGTTGGCGACCATGGCGAACTATATTCCGCCGCGTCCAGATGATGCGCCAGAAGTACAGATCCCGAAGAATGCAAAGTATCCCATTCCGCTACCGCCACTACCGGCTAGTGTGCGGGTAGAAGGGCAACTGTTGGGACACATTCCAATGGTCAAATTCTCTGATTTCAATCTGGGAGACTATAAAACGTATCCCCAGTTTGCGCCAGATCGATATCTGACGATAGTGCACAATCCCGCCCGAAAGGTCGATGAATTTATTCCAAAGGGATTTGCAGCAAACTTGGAGAAGCCAGGTTTGTTGAATTTATTGAAGCTACCGCACTTTGGGCGTAGCAACGAAGTCAATGCAGTTGTTAAGACGCTGCTTACATGTGTTCATGGAGGTTATCTTTGGCTAGGGAGGCCAATTGATTTAAATGTTGATTTAATTCACCGCATTACTGGTCTATCTAAGGTTGGTAAGGATCCCAATATTCATTTTGTGGGAAAGGACAAGGACAGAAAATTAGCTGCACAGCTGGTGCAGAAGTATAACTTGACAAGAGGAGGTCGGGCTTATGACCTCACTACAGTAGAAGATGAGGCACTTCGATTTACAGGAAGTCTGCTTGCAGGCAGACTTCTCACAAAGTGCCGACCGAAGGAAGTCACTGGAGCTGTCGTGGAGCTCGCCATCGCAGCTGCGGAGGGAGAACAGTACAACTGGTCTCTCTTCCTGCTGAATTCTTTCTTGGCTGATTGCCTGAATGTGCAGGACAATGCAGCCCAAGCATTCCATTTTTCATGGCTTCTAATTTTATGCGCTCTCGTTGGGTGGAAGGAGCCCCCGAATACTCAGTTCCTTCCGCGCCGCGCAGGAGAGGTTGCCGGCATGCGCTACATCAACCTCTGGGATTCCCCTAATCCCGCGAAGCGCAAGATGAATCGCGCTGTCTTTTGTGAGTACTACTTTCTCCTCCGAGATACCATTCAAGAAATGCCAAGGCTGAGCGAGGAGACAGCCACGTTATATGAGGGAAAGTTGGCTTTTACTGCCGACATACATCAACTTTACCTCCGCCCTTGCGGCATTCCAGATGAATGGGCGCTAGGCCTTTACAGAATGACTACCGAGGATGTTGAAGAAACCATCAAGTCTTGGTCCGATGAGTGGAGGGAGGCCGCCGATCTCGCATCCGCGCTGCCAACCGCCGCTACGAAAGAAAAGGATAAGGGCAAGGAAGCCCGTGAGCAGAGAAGTGATGAAGGCTCCACAGAACCGGCCACCAAGAAGCAAAAAGTGTCGCATCCCGCTGAGGCTATTCCCTCGGGGATCGACCAGTACCTACATGAGCAATTTCGTGAGCTGCGCAATGCGCATGCTCACATCAGAAGTGCTTTAGATTTGCAGTTTGTAGAATTGAAAGGTCTCGCAGGAAGAGTTGCGCAGACCCATGCGCCAGCATCTACTTCGCAGGTGCCACAAGAAATTCCAAGTGCCGAGCGAGTTGAAGAACTCATTGAAAGGCATACTGTCGTGCATATTCCGACTACCAGCATGACACTTCCAGATCCGCTAACTGCACTACAGGTAAGCGCCGTTGGACCTGTTGAAATCAATTTGTCTCTAATTCCTATAGAGACTCTACAGCTAGTGCATGAGAAAGTTTCTCTTGAGTTGAGAGCTAGAGATCTCTCTACATTTCAGGAAAATCAGCGACTGCAATCGCAGGAGTTAGAGTTGAAGGCAATCCATCAGAATACCTCTGAGAAGCTTGCACTTTATGAGGCGCAAGACATCGGTATCAGAAACGCAGTGGATGAGATTGCCCAGTTATTGCCGGCTTGTGAGATTCAACCAGACCTCCCTCTGGTTGCAAAAGTTCAAATTATTGGCGAAAGGGCGAAAACCCTGGAGCAAGAAATAGTTGCTATGGCTGAAGGCCATAGAACCCAGATCGCTGAGCTAGAAGCTCGCGTTGCTGCGCATCCTATGGATGATGCGCAGGTTCAATTTGAAGCACTGAACAGAGCTTCCACGCAGATGAAGGATCGAGTACAGGAAGCTGAGAACCTGATGAACCAGGCTATGGAAGCTTGGACGGAGCTTGTAAAGCTCCCTTTTAAAGTTGGACTGTCAGAACAGGTGCAAGCTGCAGAACAATCTCTCACTGTTCTGAATGAAGAAGTTAAGGCTTTAACAGGCTTGCCAAAAATGAAGAAAATGGGCGAAGTGCGCAAAATGCAGCAGCAACTGCACAAGCTCAGAACTGAAGATGAGAAGCTCACCAACAGCATTCAGCCATTCATGGATGACTATGCTGAAATCGTTGCCCAGGTTGAGACAAAAATCAAAGAGATTGCTGAATCTCAGGAGATCATTGATACCATCACTCCAGACGAAGCAACCGCAGAAACAGTGCAGACAGCTGTAGAGTGTGTCGATGAATTGGACTCCGCTATTGCGAAGTGGAAGAAAACACTCGCGGAGACACAAGCAAAAGCAGATGCGCAAATCAAGCGACCACACGCCAGTGCGAGTGGCTCGAGGGTGAGCCACAAGTGAGTGTTAGGGGCCTGTTGGAGTCAAGGACGTAGCTACGGTAAAGCTGCGAATTTTGGGAAAAAAGCACAAGTATGGAAGGAAAGTGCTAATTTTGGGAACAAGCACTAAGTTTTGGACAAGAAGGAGACGGTGTGCAGTACGGTTCCAGATAGACAAGCTCAGCGAAGATCACGGACCGAAAATCGCGGAGCTCGCGCGCACGACAGAAGAGAATGAAGGTTGAATAGAAAGCTCAGCTACCATAATAAAAAAGGCGATGGAGTAGAGGGCTCAGCTACCCTCATTTAAAGGCTTAGTACAGAAGTTATGGTTGCTCGGATCAAGGAGGAGCAACGGGCCAGAGCATTGAAGGCGAAGGACAAGCGCCCATACCCACTATCTGCGCCGAAAGTCAAGGAGCCTGCAGGAAGCGGCGACGTGACTACAAGCGGCGCCTACAGTACACCTAGCCATGTGCGTGGTTAGGGTCTTTGGGAATCACTGTTGGGAAAGGCCCACAGTTTTGTAAAGGTGCGACCGCCATGGCCACCTATATATATGAACAATTGTAATGGATAGATGTTAGTTAGAGTTAGCAAGTAAGAAGTAGATACTCTTGGGATAGTTTGTTAGTTAGACTGTTAGATAGTCAGTCTCGAGGATAGATCATGTGTTGAATATCCTGTGTTAAGTGTTCTACCGAGTCTGTAGAACTAGAAAAGAATCGGATAGCCGAGGAGCTAATCCCTGAGTAGCCAGACAGTCTGTGTGACGTCTGCTCCTTTGTAATCTCTGTAGAGAAGAGACTAGATTGAGAGAAGGGCTCCCAGCTGTGTGCGTGGAGTTTCCTGTAAGAATCTAAGACTGCAGCTGTGTGCGCAGCATATTGTATAACTCTATGGTTTTCTGGTTAATATAACACTCTCGAGGACGTGGTTTTCCTCGAGGAGAAGAGCTTCCCATATTTCCACTTGTTATAATGTTTGTGTGAGTGATTAACTGTTTAAGTTCATTACCTGTGTATGCAAAACTCTTGTGTTATCTTTGCGACGGTTTGATTGAGTTTGGGAAGGTCCCTTGTTTTCCATAAGTGTTAAGGCCTGAAGAAATCGTGGAGCGCTGTCGCTGCAGTGAGCGAGGAATGCGTTACTGCGCTGGGTGCGCAGGGTGAGGAAGTACGTAACGCTTCGACGCACGGGTTAGTTGCCCTCTGCGCCAGAGAAGAAGGACTCCGCGCAGCTGCGTCGAGGGGCCTGCGGGAAAGTCCGACCGCCAGTATCTGAGGAACCAGAAGAGGAAAGAACAATCTTCGCATCACCAAGGTTGAGGAAACCTGATTCCTTAGCCCCCCCATAGCCACTTCGGGTGAGACCTCGAGCTGCTGCGCAGCTCGTTGCCGAGAGGGCCAGTGTGCCAAGGGGTTTGTTGCTGCGCTTCATTAAAACCCGGGTCTGCCCAAGAAAGTAGCCAACAATTAGATGCTAACTCACATGGATCTGATGCTTTTATTAGACCAGTGCCATAACTCAGATTGTACCAGAGATGATTTACAACAAATCCCTAAGAAAAGCAGCTGATGCAAGCAATTGGTTAACACACCTCTACCATGATCTTAACTTAATCTCGACAGAGAGCTCTACACGTCACCCCAGGCTACAACTAGATCAACAATACTACTGTATTAACTGGATATGTTCTTTGGAAGCATGGCCACATCAAGATGCTAGTCTCTGGTTTCCAAGTACTACACACACTTATGAAAAATATAAAAAATTATGGTGGAAATTCTTGAGAAAAGAAAATACAAATAGAAAATATTATACCATGCTAAATTTTGGACCTCAAATTACACATATCCATGAGGATCCTGCATTCTACGTCCCTGAATGGATGAGAGACTGGTGGTGGTCAATCGGTATCAACCTGACAGCATTAGAACTAGCTGTTATTTATAATCTAAAATGGGAAGTTGGAGAATCTCTCGAACAAGTCAAAGATATTTTGCAGACAAAGATTACTGAGGATCAAATACTTGGGTACTACATTAAACACAAAGAACATTGGCTTGTCAAAACCCGCATAGACATCCACATGCATCATAATAGACGTGTGGTCTTGAAGTCTATTTATTCAAAGGCTTGGAGGACTGAATCCAACGTCTTTTGAGAAATATATGGTCCCCCATACTCCGATGATTTGTAAATATCTCAAAAGTATTTGGCTATGAGTGGGGCATGTCCATTCAGATTGTCATGAAGATTGAAAAGAAAGTATTTGTAACTATGTCATGATAATATAAAGAAAGCCCTACTTTTCTCTGTGTCAATATGATTGAAAATCTATGTTATGAATTAAATACCGTAAGTCAATATTACAAGTAATTGTCCAAAGGAAGCATTAGTTGGGAGTATGACTGAAAGCTAACATTTTTCAGAACAACTTACATGTTTACGGTTCTGTTTTTGCTTGATTCAATTACTTTTAGTCATCTAAGAAGACCATGCTTGAATAAGATTATACAAGTTCCAAAACATTATATAAAATATTGTTTTTGAATATTTTTGAAGACTTATTAACCACCTAAAAGATCTTACTTTTGAAAGTCATAAAAACTTTTAGAAGTTGTCCATAATGGTTAGTTATTTTTATTTTATATTATTATTGTTGAATATAAATATCTTTCTAAATGTGACTGGACTTCAATTACCGAGGTGATGAACCCAAACTGATGGGATGAGAGAGACTTTATGGCCATGATGACAAAGCTGATAGTTGGATGGTTTGATATGGGAGTCAAGACCCAAATTAACAATAAAAGAAAGCTCATAATTGCATGAATTTGTACTCATAAGAAAGATAAAGTGATCGTCTTCCTCATCGCTTGAATGCCTACATGTTGAGAAAGGGAATGAGGATCAAGTAACATTATAAAAGGCGCTACACATCACCTTTTAAGAGGCGTTATGCCTTGCAGTCGTATCTAAATTTTTTTCCCATGGTGCAGGTAGAACCAAACAGGTATTTGTCAGATTTGTCTTCCTCGAGCGAGGGGAGTTTAGGAAGGCTAGAGGAAAGTGAGACATCTAGTAGGTCTAGAAGATTTTTATCAACTAGATGTCAAAAGACCAGAAGAAAATTCCATAAATGCAATGAATTTTTTCATGGTTGAGAGGGGTCATGTTCCTATGGTGATGAGGCAAAAGACGATGTCGAGGTGCCCTTGAGGTACATAAATTTAGTGATACAATGGGTACCCAAGGATCTTCCTCAACCAAACACAGATTTTTGTGTGAACGAGAGGATATATCGAATAGCACCGTCGTCAATACATGGTTTCGGATTGTTTTGCATGGATGGCATAAGGGTCCCTTATGGAACATGTATAGAATTGATGGAGTATGTTGGACCCTGTTACAGCTACACAGATTGGATCCGCCTGGTCCAATTTACAAAAAGTATGCGTAGCTATGGATTGTCAACAAACTATTTACAATTGAAAGACAAAAATCAAAATAAAGGAGCAACGTTGTACATGGACGGAAGGCCAAAGGCCATAGGGAATATTGCGGGGTTTATAAATAGTACACAACCAGGGTCTACAATTAAGCAACCAAACTACGAATTTGAGGGGCGTGAAGGAAACCGTGTTTTTGTAGTTGCCATTAAATCAATATCTACAGGGGAAGAGTTGCTTATTAATTACAATTTGAACCGAGTAGATACAAAAAAGGTTAATATGTGAGTGGTACATATAACATTTTACCCAACCTTTTATTAATGAATTTAACATATTAAGGATTTTTTCGTTAGTTTATTTCATTTAAATTTTCCATATTTACTTCGCAGGCTAGTGATCAGGATAAAACCCCGCCAGTAGATGGTCAGAGGAGTACATCTTCCTCAAGGGATCAGGTACACATCTTTGTAATAGTGCAAAAATAATAAGAAAAAATAGTTTTTTTTTTCCTTTGTTTTTTCATTATTAGTATATTGGTTTCGTTTCGATAATGTTATCTAATTATTTCATTTACGTAATTTTCTCTATGTTTTTTATGTAGTCAGGTTTTGCAAGGGTCACAGTACTCTCGACGCAATAGGTATACATCTTTTTGTAATATTAAAAATATAATACTTAATAATAGTTTTTAATCGATGTGTTTTTTCATGATTAGTTTTGGATTCGTTTAGGTAACATTCACTATGTGTTTGATTTAGGTATCTGTAAGGTGCAGCTCCCAGATATTAGCAGATCGGGGCAAGCCACCTATGACCATCGATATGATGAGTGGATCACGATCCTTTAGGTTGCAGGTATAATCCAATATTGGAATTGTACCAATATAATACGTAGCATAATGTTTATTTTGTTATGTATTTTTCGTGTATATACTAGTTTCGTTGTGATAATGTTTTCTACTTTTTTTTGCAGGGGCCCAATGATCGGGGCAAGTCCACAACTGTGGATCAGACGACACCATCATCTAGGCACCAAGTAAACCTAGTTGTAATTTTAGGAATCTATCATGATAGATATGTTTTGTTAATATAATTTTAGGAATCTACCATGATAGAACTCAATAGTGTTTTATTAATTTTTTGTTGCAGCCCAATGAATCGATGTTTGAAACAGAATCGCAAGAATATTCAGTAGATCCTGAAGTAGCTGAAATGCTTAAAGATTCCGACATAATTGGTGAAGCCACAAACCCGTTAAAGATGATAGACAAAATGTTGGAAAAATATAGTGTGGAAATCATTTCTCTACTAATCAAGGATCTGTGGACAAGCAAGATTAGGGAAAGGGTTGAATTGTTGGGACGGAAATCTAAATCCTTGCGAGTATGTTGAGGAATCTTGAATCATAAAATAATTCATTTATAACTTTATAATTTTCTCTTTTATATGATAGTACTGAACGTATAAGACGTGGTTTGTATTTATAGAATTATTGGAGACCACACAATAGTGGTTAAGGTGGTGTTGTCCCCAGCGAGGCTCGTGGAGAGACGTGGCATCATGAGAAAATGACTCCATGTGCATCGAATCCTTCGCCATTTTTGTCGACTAAATAGTCGGTAACACGTTCTGTCACACCACGGACCCCAACTGTGAGCGCACCGGCCGCTAGTGACCGATGCACACCGGATCGTCCAAAAGAAGGGGTCAACACCGAGAATCCTGGTAATATTGATATCAACCCAGCTGCATTTCCAGGATCTTCCCGTGTCACTAGCACGGGAACAATGGAGGCAATATTTTGGGTGGACAAAAATATCGTCCCAATAAAGATCGATAAGATCCCAGGTAATTAATATATGTTGATCAAGTTAGTGTTTATAATTTCATTGTAATATACCGATAAAACGTTTTTTTTCAAATAATTATGATCATGGCATGATCGTTTTGCAGGAAATGATGTTTTTTATAAACAAATGAATGACGTGTCCTTGGAGATCTTCACGCCCACCATCCGAACAAGGTGGGATAGACAACCAAAATTTTTAAAAGATGAACTCACTAATCGGTTGGTTGGCATGTTCGGCGACAAGACCTTCAATCAAGCCGAGGTCCCGAGAAAGGCTGGACAACATATCAAGGTTGTCCAAGACCAATATAGGACCCACCTAGAAAAAAACCCTAGGTATGAGCACCCTCTAATGATTCCAGCAATGGAGTGGAGAGCTCTAGTGGAGGATGGAAAGGAGAGGGCTCAGAGAAGAGAAGGAAAGATAGCACCAGGCACAGGGAGGTATGCAATACTTTCCGCAATGTAATTATAAACCTTATTATTATTGATTTCTATATCAAACTTGGAACATCTAACGTATTTCAACACTTGCATAGGCTACTAGACACATCAAAGGCCACAAAGGCAAGACTGGAAAAAATAGGCCAGCACAAGCTTGGGCCTGGTGGTGATTCGAATTTGGCGGCACGAATTGTAAGTTTCAAAAAACCAATAATGCATACAAATAATAAATTGCTAATTATTTCTCATTTTATTGCACCGCAAAATGTTAATTAATGACATTATGCAAATATGGAGGCCGAACGATTCAATGAAGAGGCCACTGAGGAACACATGAAGCTTGGCTTCAAGCAAGGCTTTGGAGCTGTTGTTGAACACCGAAAAATCTTGTCTAAGAAAACATAGTCTTTTGGTACCAATCCATCTGGTGCATAGGTAAATAGAATCTATATAATTTAATGAAGATTTATGGCTTGTGCAATCTATTCGTTATAAATACTTGACAAAAAGTATTGACTTTGTTTTGAGTAGGAAAGCAATGATCCCCCTAATGTCGAGGAGGGACAACAACAAATCAAAGATCATGCTTCGAATCCTGGTAATGAATTTATTCATATGCTACAATTTTATGTTAAGCATTGCAAATGTTGAACATTAATTGTAGTTCACCATATTTCAACTGCAGAGCATGTAGAGGGTGAAACTGTATAGGTTGAGAGTAGACAAGAACATGAACAACATGATGTGGCCA
This sequence comes from Larix kaempferi, assembly GCA_027924585.1. Classification (NCBI taxonomy): domain Eukaryota; kingdom Viridiplantae; phylum Streptophyta; class Pinopsida; order Pinales; family Pinaceae; genus Larix; species Larix kaempferi. The sequence goes on along the minus strand of BSBM01002204.1, from coordinate 16,571,862 downwards.
CACTAGGTAAAAAAACACCTTTGTTTTTTTTTTTAAATGAAATACTTGTCATTACAATAGAAAAATACAACGATGTAACATTTTCACATTGTTGCATCAAATCCGAACCCCTTGCCGCACAATCCACGTCTAGATCAACACTCTAGGATGCAGACATCAACACAAGCGCCTGATGAAGAAGCAAGAACTGGAAGAGAAAGTCCAGATGTAGATGCTCCTCTTAGAGATTATTTACCACTAAAGAGAAAAAAACTTAAAAATAAGTGACTGGAAAAATGTCATCTAATTTTTTTTATAATAATATATCGTCCATGATTTTTGTCCGAATGAATGAATGAATGGTTTAATGGTTTAATGATTAAGTGTAGTAAACTGTTACCTTTATTGAATGTCAGCTTTTATTGAATGAATGAATGGTTTATTGAATTCTATCTTTTATTGTATGAATGTGTTGACTGAATGAAACAATGGTTTAATGAATGTTATCTTTTATTGTATGAATGTGTTGACTGAATGAAACAATGGTTTAATGAATGTTAGCCTTTATTGAATGAATGGTAGATGAAAGTTCATGATGAAATATGGATGAATTTGCACGTATTTGTTTTTTTCAAGTACATGCATTGGGTATGGGGAATTGAGAGTGATGTTAGGGGGGGGAGGGGCCATAAGAGCTTCCACCTTCACATGGTTGGCCCTATTCAGTAGAGAATATTAAATTATTCTCGAAACAGAGAGGAGTTCAATGAATGGCTACAATGCTCACTTTCTACAACCCACTCGCGTGTCATCTAAATTTTGACAATTTCTTGGAGCTTGTTGTGATGTTTGGTTGCTCCTCATAACCAATTTCGGGTTTCCAGATGATGAAAGATCACTTGAGTAACTATTTGTGGAGTAGAGTGAGATCTCGTTTCTAATGGGTTTGTTGATTCGACATGAAACTCTTAACGAAGATGAAGTGGCTAGTACTGGAATAATATCAGTGCTAATTGATGTCCTTCGAGATAAGCAGGAAAAAGTGAGATTGTTTTTCATGACAACACTAAGTGAGCTAATTTTGAGCTTTTTTGCAGGATTGAAATATTTTCACATGTCTTTCAATTCAGATGTACTAGCTTCAAACATTAACTTAGACACTTGGTAATTGTGACAGGTTCCTAGTGCATTGTGGAATTCCTTGAAGATGGGTTGAAATCCTAGGATCAAATGCTAAGTAAGAAATGATCTATATTGAAACCCTGCCTAGCCAAAAATCCTTAGATGTTCTATAAAACAATACAAATTTGAAGGCAATGTCACCATATTGTAGTCACAAAAAAGTCATGCCACTACAAGTCTCTAGACTGTTGTTGAGAAATCAAATATGGAAACACTAGTTATGTTGTGATAAAAAAGTAGTGTATCCAATAAGTTCGAATCCATGATTCTGCAATCACAAAAAGATAGTGATGTTGCATATATAGATCCTCTTGTTGTTGGTAAGACAAGATGTAGGCTAGGTCAATTTTTTTTCTTTCTAGTAGCTAATTATTGGTGGATTGTGGTAATAGGCTTTATTGTTTCTTCCTGGTTATTGGTGGATTGTGGCAATGAAAAATAGTATGCAGTGACTTCTTGTTAAGATTTTGTGTCAATGTGATTTTGGCTATAGCTTATGGTTTATATGATATTGAACACCATTGATTACCTATAGAATTCCTTCTTATAACAACTTCTAATATCTAACATGATATCTATTTATAATTAATTTTTGATAGTAAAAAAACATGGAATAACATTCATTGTTCCTTGCAAGTTTAGTTGGAGTCAATATTCATGAGGATGAGCTGGCCCTTGGGTTCTTGCTTCGATTGTAGTTGACGTCGCAGTACCTATTCCTACATGTTCTTCTCTTCCATGACTATATTGGCTTTTTCATCTATGACTTCATTAGATTCTAATTAGCCTAAAATTGCATCATTCGAGGTCTCATATTTCTGCTTCATCTAATTCAATTTTGTATTTGTAAAAATTCATCTAATTAATAATGTATTTTTTTTTTAAAATACCATAAGGTCATCGGATATCTGACGACTAAGCCAAAGATATTCGACGTCCTTTCCATACATCCGACGGAAAGGAACATCGGATATTGGCCATTTCCACATGAAAATGTTGTCGGATATCCGATGACCAGGCCAAAGATATCCGACATCTTTGCCATATCTCTGATGACAAGGAACGTCAGATATCGACCATTTCCACATGGAAATGTCGTCGGATATCCGATGACCAAGCCAAAGATATCCGATGTCCTTGCCATACCTCCGATGGCAAGGAACGTCAGATATCGGCCATTTCCACATGGAAATGTAGTCGGATATCCGACGACCAGGCCAAAGATATTTGACTTACTATTAAGTGCTAGTTGTCAGATATCTGACTTCCTGTTAAGTGCTAGATGGCCAGAAGTCCATCTAGGAAGACACGTCGGATATCCGACGACCACCTCACCGTTGGATCTTAGCCGAATTTTGACCGACATTACAAAAATAGGTAGGTTTTCGACAATCCGACCACCATACGTTGAAAATCCAACTTTTTGTCTGTCAAATTTTGGGTCCAAAAAACCTAGTGTGTTAAGGTCTAGGTTATATTTAATGTTTAATGTGAAAAAATATGAACGTAAGTGATCTTCTTTTGCATTTTTTTTAAATCTTGTCATGAATGGGTAGTGGCTTTAACCATGACATATGCCATTTTGACAATAGATTCAACATTAGGATGGCTTGACTGTTTCCCACCCACACGCCCATAGGACACATTGTAGTGTACCCGACCTCAAAACCAAGACTAGGGACACCAAATAACCAAGGGGAAGGTTGAATGAAGTGAAAACCACAGTGGATTATGGTTTCTAAGGATATTCCATCAATCCATCAAGTCAATTAAAATAAACATTCAACCTTTAAAAAAATAAATTGCAACAATTTAAAATACAATTAAAAACTTCCCATGAGCTCATGTAGATGCAAGACCATGCAAACATAAAAAATTAAACCAGATTTGCATGATTATTAAAATTGTACATAAGTATTATTTAAACATTCACAGGTGACCATAATCATCCTAATAAAACTTATAAACAAGATTTATGGACTTCTTTGCAAACAATCACAAACCAGATATTTCAACAGTTAAACTATGCAAATTACGACACTTCCATAAATCCGGACTACGACACTTCCTTTAATAGTTTTGCATTGCTTATCAGACGAGATATGAAGTTAACATATACAACCATTCAATAATGAATAATACCAGGTATAAGGTTTCCATCCAAAGCCATTAACTTATTTAGAAAATTAGATCTACAATTAGCTTGTAAATTCATAACCAAGTCATCCGATAAGCATTTGATTCCCTGCAAAACCAACTGTGAGCCCAAAATAAAAGCATATCATCCCCCAGGGAATTCTATAGCCACCAATGGTGCACTAGAATTTTCAGGTATAGCCATACAACAAATGATAATCAAATCTACAGAGAAACTATAAATCATTTCTAGTTTTCAATCAGATAAACTCATCAACTAGTGACTAAAATTAAGTATTTCATGTGCATATTCATTTTATGTGTATGATCATCCACACAGGGCACATTTTTCAGGTTAAGATACAAAAATAGATACATAAATAAACATATTTCAAGTTTCCATCAAGATCAGATCACATAGACAAGGAGAATGTACAAGTTTCCAAGTAGTTAAACCATCAAATCTATATCCAACCATTGATAGATAAAACATGTACATCAACAATAAACAGTTCAGCCATCAAGGGCACATTAGCAACAATAGATGAATGATATAAAATTTGTGAAATAACACAAAATGAAACACTTATATTTCAATTTGGACTCACATCAACCAGTCCACGTTCCACCCAGCCTTAGTCACTACCAAGCCAAATCCTCTTGGGTAGGACACCCCCGAGATGAGGCCACTGATCCACAATCAAAGGTGCACTCAATCAATGGAATAGCTCAAGTTTATCAGCATGAGAAGCCACAACTCAATTCCTCACCTTCTTTCTCCTCCACCTCACTACTAGGTGCAATGGAAATCCTTTTATGACCCAGGTCCCTCAAGACATCACCATTCACCATCAGGATTTATGTACAGGATCGAGATGGAGACAGGCAGTGGACTTGGAGGAACTATACTAGAGTTTTCCAGGCTGACATAAAACACAACACAATATCACAGTTCCTTCAAGCACATAGTTCTGACACATAACATAGCATACATGGCTTCCCACGCTCACAAGCACAAAATGAGATTACATGAATTAGCATGAATATTAATAGCTAGCTCCTTATCAAGGAGATGAAACATGGATTTATAAACCAAAGGAGGAAACTCGAACCCAAGGAGGTCAATTAGAACCAAGGTAAGCCAACTTGATTCAATCAAAGGAGGTTAACTCAACCACAAGAGACCAATTTGAATTCTACCCAAGGTAACTCGAATTTCAAGGAGGGTGACTCCAAACAATCCAACCCAACTCAAATTCATGTGGGGACACTTCATTCATGAAGAGGAAATCAAATTAATTAGAGGAGGGGTTGTAAAAGCTAAAGATACCTTCCTGGAATAGCACCATCACGAGGAGTTACCCAAAATTAAGGAGCGGAAGCACAATTTTAGCTAGTGAGGGTGCACTCGGTCATGAGAGAGAATAGAGGAGGCATAATAGGAGTCATAAATACCCATAAGCACAAAAATAGGATATAATCTCCTCATGAAGGCGCATTTCCCAAGAAAGAGAGCATGTAATAGGAGTGGGTCCCACAAAAGCATCTTTTCACCCAAGGAGGGCGCATTTCTCAAGTGGGATCCACTAAACCACGAATAAGGTGTCAAAGTAACTCCAAAGGATGAAATAATCAAAATTAGGGTCTGTTGTACAATGTTTGGGTGACCATCAACTCATAATGTCACCAAGGTACAAATACGAACTAGTATGAACAAACTCAATCCAATCAAGTTCTAAAGTGCTAGGAATGTCCCCATTCCCCCTCACATTGTTGAAACATGGCCTCCCATCCTCATTTGTGGTTCATGTTTTTCCAGTTGTTTTTATTAATTAACTCTTTACAATAATAATAATGTCTCTCGGTCCTTAAAGACTCTTGGCCCGTCACCCAGTGCCACAATAATAAACAATTACAAAATATTACATATCACGAGGTATTACACACACTTAGGTACATTCTACTATTATTTATAATTTAGTTATTACACACAATCTAATACTTTCACATTTGACTTCTTACAGGGTTTTTTTGTTTGACCTCCTATTGGACCTCATGAGATGGGGAGAGGTTGGAAAGCGCTTGAGTTTGCCCAAAATACAAGCTAGGACCCTCTTTACCCTCATCCTAAAGATGTTCCTGAGGATATTTTCTAAGAAGACAACATTGCATTGCTTACTATGGAAGGGATGAGGGAGCATTCCATGAGATTGCAAACTCAATTGGAGAGTACTAATATCTCTATCAGTAGTCAACATAATCTCTAGTTTGTTTCAGACAATCGAGATAGTTTGATAGAGACTTATCACGGGGTTGGACCGTCAAAATATGTTTTTTTACATGATGTGTAGGAGGATATTGTTGGTGATTGGTTGCCACTCCTATAATGAAATTAAAAAAGTGGTCACTAAATAAATGGTCTTGTCATTATTTGACTTGCGGCTCGAAGATAAAAAAACGTATAAAAGTCGCAAGATTCAATGATCCTAATATTACACCATATATTTATGAAAGGTTCCTCTATGCATATGGGAAGTTCCCAAATAATGATGAGGATTGTTCCTATCCTGCCTCGCATATCTTAAGTTGTTTCAACACAACTCTTAATAAATTCATTTTTCCTTGGCACTTTGGGAGCAAAGATATCTTGAATAAGAAACCAACACCTAAAAGCAATAAGCATTCAAGAATAGCCCTAGATAATTATTTCCAATTCTTCTACACTAAACACTTGTATTTGCATTTTCAGGCAATTGAAAATGGACATAATTGAAATATTTAACACATATGGTTTAGGGATACTAAACCTATTAATCCATAATGCTATCCCACAACTATATATTTTTGCATTTTTAGGTAATTGAAGATAAACTTAATTGAAATATTTAACAAATATGAATTAGGGATACTAAACCTTTTAATCCATAATGTTGTCCCATCTCAACTATTTGAATTTTGAGTATACTTTGATTTTGTTTCTAATTTAAATCCATATCATTTAAAATTTTAAATGTTCATACATGGATGTGTATATCATCCACAACAATAACTTCCTTTAAGTTTCCGTTCACATTGCTTGAATATTATATTAAGTTTAATCTAAATGGCATATATTTAAGATCTTTTAGGCCTTTTGTTTTTGTGAGGCATGTGATAGGTGAGTATAAACATCATTAGATGTGCAGAATCCACCGAAATGGTTTGAGCTCATCGTTTTTCTTTCCTATATGATAAACAATTTGGTTTATAAATTTTATTTACTTGATTCATTAATATTTATATTTTTAATACTAAAATTAGATTAAAAAACTTAGATATTTAATTGGTAGTGTTACATGTTTGTGAGCTAGATTTAAATATGATGTTTTAAGTTTATATAAAAAAATTGTAAACTAAAACAGACGTAAGATTATGAGAAAAATGAAGTGTTACCATATTACACCACAATATTAACTACATGAAGAAATCCATTCTTTCATATTACAATATGAATTGATAATATATTTGTTTGCTAACATGTTATCATATGTTGTTATTTGGTATTTTTTTAAATTGTGGCACACCATTACTATTCTTATTTACTTAACTATTATTACCAATTTGGTAAGGGGAACTCTATTTCTTAATTCAAGACATGATTTTTAATTATGTTTTAATTAATTTGTTCATTAATTTCATTTGCGTTAAATTCATATATTATTGAGTCTTTATATAATATTGTTTAATAAGCAAATTTTGGTGATCCATGAGGTGGCAATAGATATAATTGGAGGAGGGTTGTTGCATATGAACGCTAGGTTGAAATATATATATTCAATGCTTTCGTTGAGTTTGCTATACTAATGAGAATCCAGTGAAGTGTTTTCACTGAACTTTTTGTCATATCATTTCAACTTTTTTAATGACTTAATTTGGACAATATTATTTTAACATTTTAGTGAACTGATTTGGAGAAAGTAATAATGGAATTTTATGAATTTCATAAAAAATTTCTTGCAAATTGATATGTTGATCTTTATTGTCGGCAACTTTATATTGGAATTTGACTGTCTTCACAAAAATTTGGTGTATTCTAAATTTAAAGTTTTCAATTTTTTTTCAAGCATATTTTTTATGTAATTTTGTTTGTATTTTGGCTGAAAATCTTTAAAAAATCTTAGAACCACATATATTTGGTATGGAAATTGCATAATTCAAATACCACGAAGATATTTGAAAATGCTGACTTTTTTTATAAATTAAAAAATACAATTTAAACACTTAGAAATTTAGATTTTGTCAAAAAAAAATACCTATCAGAAAGATAAAATAAATAGTATACTGAACCCACATTCTTGTCAGTCTTACACAAAACTTTCAGAATTACACCATCACCTTCAACCCACTTGTTACTTAAACAAGTATTCTCCAAAGTTTTGAGCTTTCATGAACCAACAGTAGCCTAAGTCCTTCCTCTCTGAAGTATTTACAAATTGTGGCCATGTACGTTTGGTTGTGCTTCTGCTTACACTCAAGTACTCACTCAGTCACACTCTCTGCCCGGGGATACTTAACCACAGTCTTTAGTGACGCACTTTCTGGCCTCTTCAGTGGAACACAGCACAGGTGAGCTGATACCCTGTGGATGAGCTGGCACCTTGTGGATGGGCTGACGCCCTGTGCAGGATACCAGCAGAGAACAATGTGAAAGTTTACTGGACCTATTTTCTGGGAGCAATAATGGGCCCACATATGAAACCCCATAACCTGTAAATTCCAGTACATGCCAATGAGACCAGCTACATAACAAAAAAAATTTCTGACCATTATATTCCTGGTACTCTTCTCACAGCTGTTCGGCATCATCCAAGTTTTTGATATTCAGTTTGGGATTAATTAAATTTTATTATAATTTTTACCTATGTATTAGCTACCAGTTATTTTTTATATTTCTTTTTTTTAACAATTGTTTATTTTGAAATTTGAACTACTTCCATAAAATCAATCTGGAGTACACTTGTTCCATCCTCTTTCAATCTAGGAAAAACTTAGATGGTAGTCCACCCTAAATTCTAAGATATAAATACTTATAGATATAATTAAATCCACCTCCAGATTATGTTATATGCACATTTCCACTTCTCATTAACATACCACTAAGTGTGTTTTCTTGATGATAATTTATAGATATGGTAATTGCAAAGGGATTTAAAATTTCTAAATATTTGTATTAATATGTGATTTAATGATTCAAATAAAGAGGGGTTATATATTTAATTACTTTTAATATATTTATTTAACAATCATGTTAAGATAAATATGATTTTAAAAATATTAATATAAAATAAAATTTTAAAAATGTTATTATAATAATATATAGTTATAATACGATATAAACTACCCATTGTTCAAGAAGGTGTAAAACATCCATATTGTGAACGTGTAAAACATCCATAGTGTGACCAATTTAAATGTAATAGAAAAAGTAACAAATGGAATAGAAGTAAAAGTAAGATACATCGCTTATGTGAGAAATGATGCTATATGTAATAATAGATTGAGTATATAATTTATACAGTGGATAATTTTGAAGGGATTTAAAATTTATAAATATTTTTATTAAGATGTGATTTAGTGATTGAGATAGGTGATGTTATATATGGAATTATTTTTAATATATTTATTCAATAATTGTGTTAAGATATATATAATTTTAATTTTTTTTTAAATAGTTTAGAAGGTATTAAATTTATTAAAGAGGAAATGATTAAGCTATTAGAATTAGATAATGAGTGTAACAAAGTTTTGAACTTCGTAATTTTCGGTTTGAAAGAAGAGGTAGAAGAGGATATGCTAGCCATAGTCAAGGAAAAACTACATAATAGGCTACAAATTGAACAACGTGTCCCACATAAGCAAATAATTTAAAGAAATTAATTGAGAATAAATAAAGGTTGATATGGGTCAAAGTTAGCTCTACTGACCATAAATATGGAATACTCAGTAAAACCTCAAGTCTAAAAGGATCGGGAATATTTATAAATGAAGATCTCATGCCAAAAGACCAGGTTAAATTAAGAAAGGAGGTTCAAAAGTAAAAGAAGTTAGGAAGGAAAGAAAATGACATTAATTAGAAATAGAAAAGTTTTTATTTGGGAGAGAAACCAAAAATACAATAATAAATAGTAAGTTGACACGCTCCGGATCCTCCCTTGGAATTGTCGAGGCTTCCCATGGAATAAAGGCCCCAAGTTAAGTTGGATCCTAAGTGAAATTGATATTTTACTTCTTGTTGAAACCGAGTAACATGAAGAATCTAAGGTCCCTAACATAGAAGGATTTGTCCTATGGTCAGTTTGGATCAAGAGATCTTGTCGTAAAGGAATTTGAGGTATAGCTTGTTACATTAGGGAGAACATCTCTCCCCATGTTAGGATTTATAAGAAAGACTTTTACAACCAATATATTTGGATAGAGATTTCATACATTATTGCTAAAAGAGCCTACATAGAAATATGTTATTTTGCCCCTATTAATTCTAATTTTTATAAAAAAAAACAATACAAATAGAAATTGTCCTTACAATGGCTTAGAAAATGATATTTCTAGTCTAAGGAATGAGGGTAATATCATCTTAATAGGTGAATTTAACGCTTGAACTTCAATTAAACAAGTTAATCTTTTAAGCAATTATTCCAACCTTGATCCTCTTTGGATAGATAGAGACCATGCTCTAGATATCAGGTACAAAACAAGTTATACAGATCTAGGTGAAAATTTGTTCGACTCTGAGCTAGTCAAACTCTATAGCACTCAAGATCTTATAATTTGCAACGGTCTAAAGAAGTATCCAAATTCTAACCAGATGACTTGTATTCATGGGCTCAGAAATAGTGTGGTAGATTCTATGATATATGATATCCCTTTATACAACAAAATGATAAATCTCGACCACGAGTATGACTCTGATCATATACGTTTAATTGTAACTCTCAATTTTTTCATGAATAGTGATAACATAGGAGAAAATCCTCATTGTCAAACGCATTTGATATTCGACAGAAATAAGGATGATCATTTTTCTAAATGATTAAAAAAATGAATTGGTTCCTCTATCACGTATGGACAATATAGAAACCTCTATCATAATTGTACTATGTTTTTCTCATCTTCCATTAACAAATTCTCCATTGAAGTTTTGGGTAAAAAGATAAATAGAAGAACCAACCCCTGTTATGATAAAGAATGTAAAAATGCAAGAAGAGAAATCAATGAATCTATTGAAGAGTGTCTTAAAATTGACAAGATAAATAGATACAAAGCCCCAATTAAAAGAAAAATGCACTATACAAATAAAAAATAGGAAAACCTTTTTATATTTGTCTTAGGTAGCTCCTAAGAAATTCTAGAGGCAAAATTTCACTAGTAAAACTAAAGATGATAATAATAGGATTGCTTTGAAAGATTGGAATTCCTATCTTATTTTTTTTACAAATCATTGGATGTCATAGATAACATTCAAACCCTCCTTACAATGGAAGAATTTTTCTCGTTAGAAGACATAGATTTTCGGGTTAAGTGCTTAACAAATGGAAAAGCTAAGGACATTGAAGGATACCAAGTAGAAAACTTAAAAATTGGAGGGCTTGTCCTCCTCCCTCATAGCCACAAACTCTTCAATCTAGTTGTCAAGCAATGTTTCCCTCATCCATGGACTCAAAGCCTCATTTTTCCTATTTTTTAAAACGATAGTACCAATAAACCCTCTAATTATCATATCATTATAATTATCCCTCTCTTAGCCAAGTGGTGTTATCTTGGAAAAGAAAATAAATATATGGCTTGAAAGTGAAGGTAAGCTAGCTGAAGGTGAATCCGACTTTAAAAGACATCACTCAACCATAGACCACCCTATTGCACTTAGGATCATTATGGAGGAATGTCCTAGTAGTAAATCTAATCTCTAATGTTGCTTTGTGGACTTAAAAAATGTTTTGATATGGTCCTAGAAATAACATGTGGAATATATTAGAAGATCTAAAGGTTCCATTCGAGCTGAGAGTTGCCACAATAAGGTTGTACAAGATTTCCATTGCCAAGTTTAAGAGTATTGAGGGGTGGTTGCAAGATATTAATTGTAGTATTGGAGTTAAACAAGGCTTCCCACTCTACCCTACCCTTTTCGACATATACAACGATATTCTAGAAGGTTGTTTAAAAGAATCGGGTTGTGCCGACATGACCTTAGCTGGAATCATTCATCATCCTTCTTCTTAAGCTGATGCTATTGTTCTTATCACAAGGTGTACCTATGATCTTGATAAGCAATTAAGAATTCTCAAAGATTCCTAGTCTAATATGGCTATGATTGTTAACATCGACAAAACAAAAGTTATGATTATCAAGTCCAAGAAGGTCAGTTATGCTAATTTTGTATATGAGAATAATAACTTGGAGGAAGTGTCTTCTTACAAATATCTCATAATTGATATCCATCACAAGCTCAACAGGAACTATAACATTGAGGAAATAATTAATGGAGGGTGGAAAACTTATTGTGGTCTTGAAAACAATTGTAAACAACAAACCTTGTAATGTGGGATAAAAAGTTCATTTTTGAAACTATAGTCACTCTCATTATCTTGTACAATTGTGAAGTTTGGGGTTGCAGCACCTCTAGAGAATCCTGGAGAAAGATATAACAAATCCAAAATCATTTTACAACATATAACCTCAAAATTAAAAGCAATACACCATACCCTATCCTCCTAATGGAAGTGGGTCTTCCCCCCATCGAGAGCATAAATATTTCTAGGTACCTGATGTACAAATACATGATAAATAACATGTGAGATAAGAGACTTCCTAAAATTGCTTTAAAATCCAGTCAATACCACCTACAACTTAAGAGAAGTTGGTATAAAGACTTCATAGGTTGGTTACATCATTGGTGGATTGACGAACATGTCACTTTGCAAAATATAATAAGCATTAAAAATATTATTACTTCTAAGTTTAAAGAGAAAATGTGGGGTGAGAAAGAATTAGAGGCTAAAAGAAAATTAAGATACTATAAGGAGGCTATTAACCCTAATCTAGAAGAACAAAAGTATCTCTCTATTTTAACTAGTTCGAAGAAAAAAATTAATGTAGCGAAGATAAGGACGAACTGGCATGAGCTTCATAGTGAAATGGGTCACTAGATAATTCCTAAAACACCATGGGTGGAAAGGATTTGTCATCTCTGTGAGACTATGAGCATTGAGGATGAAAGTCACTTTCTCTTAAAGTGTGTTGCATATACCCACATTAGATTATAGTTTCATAATCTTTGTTACAATACATACCTCCCTAACCTTCTAACTTGTCAAAACTATGGTAACTTAGGAACACTTCTTTCAGTTTTTTGAGTATTAGAAGAAAATTTTGTAGCAAATCAAATAATTCCTTTTTGTCCTCTTAAAGAATGATGGACCAAATTGATTTCAACAAATGTTAATCATCCTAACGAAAAAAAACTAAAAATTTCAAAAGTAATTCCGCTTTAATTAAAAAATTGAAACTTTTCTGTGATATTTTTAAAAATAAAATCTTAATCTACACATTATTTAAAACAACTATATCACAAGATAAGCATAATTAGGATTTTTTCGTTTCATATGTTGTAGACATGATGAAAATCTAAAAACTAAGAGTTGTTGAATAATGCAAAATCCCATAAAACGGTTGCTACGATAGGGTTGTTGAATGATGTAACCTTACCAATTGAATTTTGACTCTCTATCAAAAGGAATCGCACGGTATATCTTCTCCCAAGCACCAAGGACACAGAGGAATCCAAAAAAAATGTGAAGAGAAGACATTTCCTATCACACTCTAATGGTGAAGACGGTGTAAAGTTTATGGAGCAACACTTGATGTTTAAATGAAAAATATAATGAAATAGTGTACATATACTAAGAAATATTAGTATGCTTATATATTAAATATATAACTTTACTAATTATATTGTAAATGTTTTTGAATTAAAGTTTTTTAATCATTCAAAACAAATTGTCCAAAAGTTATACGATTTAACCTACAATTTGTATAATTTTATTTTTCAGAAGAAAAAATAGTTTCTTGCTATCCATAATGTGAATTGAAACTACAAAGAGTACCTATCCCATATATAGTGATCATAAAGACTGATAATCCAAAAGTGGCTAATGTCTCTGTGAATCTAGTAACTGAAAAATTATTTAAACTATCTGGGACCATAATTCCAAGTTTGTCTCAGATGCTAGGCACCAAAACTAATATGAAAATTAGTTACCAAAAATAATAACTAGCAGTATTTATGTCATGTAATATCATAAAAAAGGCATATCGACCACAACAGCAAAAAATAGGAAAATGTCTAAGGAAAAATGGAGCTAGTATATACTATAATGGCCCTCCTCCACCAAAATATTTGAGTAGAATCTTTTGAAATGTAGTAATCCTTCCATGAGGCCTAGACCCTGCTTTGAAAGGAAATCAACTCTTTGATTGTATGCATGTGGAAGGTGCAAGTAGCTGATTGAGGAGAAACGGTGGTGTAGAGTCAGGACCTGGGATTTCTAGTGTTCAAGGACCGCAACCTGTAGGAGTTTCTCACCAATGATCCACTCTATAATTGTAGAGGAGTCACTAAAAATATGTAGAGTGGTAACTTCCATCTTAAGAGCAAAGGATAATAAGCCCCAAAGTGCTAGTAACTCTGTGTTGGCTGGTGTAATGTCCCTCCTATCCTATAAGGCTATGGAGAGGACACTAACAATAATACTGGACATCTAGTCCCATACTTAATCAAATAAGCATTCATATAAATTGTAGATGGAGATATGCAAATGCATAAACATTTGAAAACACAACAGAATTTGATTCCATTACACATCCATCATACATTCCAGATTTTCATCTCATTCATCAATTAAGCAATATCAAATTAGCAAATGAGAATACTTATCTCAAACCCAGTAGTCCCTGAGCAACCAGCTACGATTCTGCAACATTCCACCCAACCATAGGCCAGTGTGCTCCTTAATCTCTCAGCACCACTGCCACCCCCGAGTTGGGCATGATCTCCACAAGGAAAAGGGGAAAGCAGGCTCTCACATAGCCAAAGATACACCAGAATCAGCCAAGCTAATCGGCAGTTGGGTTTCTCAGGCTACTAAGAGATGGACAGAGGTGAATTACTAGGCTAGTGGCTCAACCATTAAGCTATGGATACTTCATTGGGCTCATCAAGCCAAATCTTTTCTCTTCCACTCCTGAATCTCCTGCTCACAGGTTCAAACTAAACAGGGAGGGACATAACAGCCAGAAATGCAAGTGCTGGGCGTTTTTGCAGTAGGATGCCCAACGATGGTATTTCAACCAATTCATAAAAACGTGGGAAAACCCAAAATGAAAATTGGAAAATGGGAAAACAACCCCAGGAGCATAATCATTTTCAGAAAAACATCCATGGGCATTTCATGGGCAGAAACGGCCTCTATAACCCCAGAAAATTGTGGTTCTCTTCTCCCAGCCACTATGCTAACCAAAAAACGAGTTCCCAGGCATGGAACAATGCAAAGAAATGGTGAAAATGTGAAGGAAAAACCCCAGTTCGCCCCAGGCTGCGTGAGAGAGGAAAGACCGTGGTTCATAATGGCTTGGGAAGGCAAAACGTGGGTGATTTCTTGCCTTGCAAGAAAAAAATCAAATTCCCAGATTGATGGCTTGCCCATACCCGAAATTGGCTGCCATACCTCATCATTCCCAAGGCATTAATTGCCTCAACCAACTCTTGAAATAATTTAATGATTGGGGCATAAGCCAAAATGGGTAGTTGGGATCTCATGGGTTTTCTCATTGACACATGGATTGACTCCATTGGATCAAGGGTTTGGTTATTTTTCCTCCCTATTCCTTGTAAGATCATGCCCCCATCTCTTTGTTGCATTGCATAGCTGGTTGTTGGTTTTTCATTAAAATTGCATATTTACATGATGTTCGAATTTACATTGTGCACGGATAGCACAAGAACCATATGCATCTATTCTAATTGTCGATACATAGAACGATAAATCAATGGTGGGGCCTTGGCCTTGAGCTCCTCACCATGACTAAATAACAATATTTACATCATTTACAATATTAATGCAATAGGGTCAAGATGGGGACATTACAGTTGGGGAGCATGATCTTCCTGATTCATAGATGTTGTTGTTTCAGTTGTGTTTGTACCATAGTTTTATATGTTGTGTAGGTGGATTGTATACTCATCCAAGCAAGGGTGTGTGGGGGGCATCTCCCCCCCACAGAGGCGTAAGGGGGACCACCCCCTTGGTTGGGGTGTTTGGGGGACAGCGGGCCCCCAGCGGGGGTTCAGGAGCTAAACCCTTGAAATAAATTTTTGGGTTGTTTGTTGGCCAACAGTTTGCGGGCCCATGGTATTGGGTAGTTTGTAGTATTTTTCCATGGTAATTCCCCTTTAAAAGGAAGACATTGTAATATGGCTGTGTAATGTATTGTAGCATTGTAATGATCTCTATGATTGTGTAAGAGAGACTGAGAGAGACTGAAGAGGAAGTTGCAACATATGTGCTGCAGGTTGTATCCCTTCATTTGTTGGATGGTATAATAATAAAAGGACTGGCAATTTATCCGTGGACATATCCCAGATTGGGTGAACCACGTTATATTGGTGTCTCTCTTATATTGTGTTTATGTGATTTATATTTGCATATTGTTTATTGTTATTGCTCTACGATTATGTTTTTCTAACACGTTGCCTGAACGTTACTCCCATCACCACAACCAATACAGATATCAATGTGATTATCTTTATAAAGTATGAGATGGATCCCTGCTCTATATCGCCCACCTTGTTCTGCCCCACCAAAAAATCCAGTGGGATTTTGCCCATAATATAGAGGAGGAGGTTTGTAAAAGGATTTGACAAGTGCATAATGCTTCAAAATCTCTAAAAATAAATGCATAATGTATCTGCAAGAACCTTCAAAGCTAAATTGTAAATCTTCAAAGAGTAATAAGTTCTCGTAGCGCCAAATACCCCAGATGAAGAATAATGGATAATATGGGGAGTAATCTCTATTTTGTGACCACTGAAATGAGATCGTTTCCAAAGTGCCATTATTCCAACTGCTAATAATTATGAACCTGTGTGCCACGTCATCCCAAAGTTGAAGAGTGGAGTGATGGGTGACAAGAAGATGATCCACAGTTTCTGTAGCCTGGTAGCAAAACATGAATCTCGTAGGACCCATGCCTCCTCTCTTCATGAAATTTTCACCAGTCAAAATCTTGTTTTGCAAGGCCATCGACATAAAATAAAGAATCTTGACAGGGGCTAGCCAATGCTAGAACCTCTTATGCCACCGTTTCGAAGAATAGACTGTGCATTCATTAACAATAGAGGAATATGCCAACTTGGTATTAACATCGCTAGTCAATTTATTCCAGGTCCATAATAAATGATCATCATTCTCCCACAATATAAGACCAGCATGATAGAGGGAATCCACATAGGAGTCCCATTATGTCACTTCTAGTGATTCCAATTAAAGATCAGATGTCATTAACCAATAGTTTCCACTGTCATCATATTCCAATCTACTGGCGTGGTAGAGGAAAAAAATGTCCTTCAAATGAAGAGAATGAATCATGGCAAAGGATAGTAAGCGGTTAGATGAATCACCGACATATGGATCCACACCAATCCTCATCTGAAATCCATTCCCATTCTTCCAGGTGAGCCATCTGTTCAAATCCAGGAATGTCTCCAATAAAGCATGCTAGAAATTTGAAATAGTGGGAGATTTATTTTTTTCCTTCTTGATATATTCAATGACCGAAAGACTCTTGAAATAATTATTCCTAATAAATTGACCCCACAGGCTTGGATTTGTGATTCCACGCCATAAAATATTCAACTGAAAGGCCTTGTAGACCAAAAAAATACTCTTAATGCCCTAGCCGACAAGGCCGTGATGAATCACCAATTTAGCCTAGGACACAAGATGAGTACCAGGCCTGGACTGGGTAGCAAACCAAAGAAACTTGAAGAACATATGATGGATGAGGGTCAAAATGTAAATGGGAACCTTCACCAACAACAACTAGTAAATTGGGATGTTGGTAAGTACTGAATTATGGAGGGTGGGTCTTCCTCCCAAAGACATTTTATGATTGTACCAGCTATTAATCTTCTTTTCAACTTTCTTAACCAACTAGTACCATTTTGCTACTAAGTAATAATTTGGTTTTAGAAAATAACCAAGATATTTCATACCATTGTCAATCTCCTGAAGATCAATGGGAAAAAGGGAATTGACCTGAGAGTGCAAATCCTCCTCAATATTGGAATAATAAAGGCATGATTTATGAGTGCTAACCTCCATGATTGAAGCCAAACATAATCTATCCAGTATAGCTTTGTAATTATACCACTCCAAAAGGTTGGAAATACCAAATAATAGGACATCGTCGACGAAAAGAAGGTGTGTAATGTAATGTGAATTGGAGACCTTAATGCCTTTGATCTTGCCATTACCTTTATCTTTGTTTATCAACCTGCTCAAACCCTCTATAACCAACAGAAATAGAAGAGGCGACAATGGAAAGCCCTAACGAAGTCCACATGAGATTTTAAAGAAATTAGATGGGTTCCCATTAATCATGACAACAAAGTTGGAAGAATTGACAAAACCCATAATCCATTGAGTGACCTCAAAATTCAATCTCGCATTAAGGAGGAGCACTAAGATAAAGACCAATCAAATTTATCATATGATTTCACCAGATATATTTTCATAACTAGATATTTGCAGTGATTAATTTTAGCAAAATGTATTGTCTCCTGAGCAATTCCAATGGCATTGGAAATTTGCCTCTGATGAAGGAACCCAAATTGTTCCATAGAGATGCCTTTGGATTATCCAACCTTAAGCCGGCTAGTTATCACTTTAGAAATAATCTTATATAGTAAATTGCAAAGTGAAATTGGATAAAAGTCCTAAAAAGAAAATGAGTTAGAGGACTTGGGGATGAGTTCCAAGAAGGCGGCATTAACCCCCCCAAAACCTTGCCTAAGGTGTGAGCTTCTTCAACCAAATGAACAATTTTCGGGCCCAAAATATCAAAAAACTGCACATAAAATTTGACAGACAAACCATTTGGTCCAAGACTCTTATCCTTGGCCATCACTTTCATAATACTTTCAATTTATAGAAATGAAACAGGTCACCCCACAAGAAATATCTCCTCCTTAGAGAAAATGTGCACCCGCATTGTAATACATAAGGTTGTTTAGCAGTATTACTGTCTAAAGGTTTAGTAAACAAATGAGAGAAATACCTATTGGCATCCTTTTTCGATTCCTTGCTGAGAAGTGACCTTACCACCACTAAGATTTGTAATCTCCCATATAGCATTGTGTTTCCTGTGCTAGTTGGCAAACATGTGGAAGAAACCAGTATTTTGATCACACTGTGTTATACACAACGCCCTGCTTTTCAATCACCAAATAACTTCCTATTCCTGGATAAGCTCATTTTTTTCTCTTTTCAATGATTGGATGAGATCCACCTTAGGACTCGACACTATAAACATAGGCAAAGAACTGTAGTACTCCTTGATCAAAGCTTCAATATAGACTAGATCCATTCTTTGAGAAAGTTTCTTATTCTTAATCCAATGAGCTATAATGTTCTAGATGCAATATTAGTCCCTTGCACGAAGTTAGGGACGTTTTAGATGCAATCTTAGTTTCGCGAAACGCATGAAAGTTTAGAGAAACCAAAATGCTCAAGCGTTTCTTTGAACTAGGCATGGGTGGACCCGATCCTTCCATGTCATTTAACACACAGAATAGGAAACAAAAATGTTCGAGCATTATGGAAATACATAATGTTATAGCATTATGTATTTCTATAATGCTCTATCATTATAGAAACACATAATGCTATAGCGTTATAGAAACACATAATGCTATAGCGTTATAGAAACACATAATGCTATAGAGTTATGTATTTCTATAACGCTCGAGCATTATAAAAATACATAACACTCTAGCATTATCTTTAATATCTATACACACAACATTATCCTTGAAACCTTATTTAATATTTCCTTACCAAGAAAATATTTCCTTTATTTCCCTATTCCTCCTTATCTTCAAGGGTTTTGGGATTCATGTTGTATGGGTTAGGAGTTTAACTAGGGATTTGGTGTTAGGGGTTAAGGGATTAAAGTTAAAGGGATAAAGGGGTTTAGGTGTTCAGATATTATGGGGTTAGAGGGATAAGGAGATGAGAGGTTATGGGGTTTAAACTCAGTGTTTGTGGTTAGTGGTTGAGGCATTAGAGGTAAACATGTAAAGGGGTCAAGGTGTTAGGGGTCAAGGAGTTGAAGGGTTAAGGGATTTAGTTCTTAAAAGGGATTTAGGGTTCTAGGTTTAGGGGGTTATGGATTTAGAGGTTAGACATTAAGGGCTTAAGTTTTTGTGGATAAAGTAGGGATTAGGTGTTAGGTGTTAGGTGCTTAGAGATAAAGGGTTTTAGGGGTTAGGGGCTTCAGGGGTTAAGGGATTGAGGGAATCAATTTTAGGGGATTAGGTTTCAAGAGGTTAAGCGTTAAAGGTTAAGGGTTTAAGTGTTAAGGGATTAGGGGATTAATGGTTAAGAACATAAGGGTTAGGGGATTGGTGGTTATTTAAGAGGTGAGGCCTTTAGGGGATAGAAAATTTATGGGATAAGGGATTTATGGCTCTAGGTTTAGGATGTTAGGGATGATTTGGTTAAGGGTTAAGTGTCAATGGGTTAAATGATCAAAGGCTTGGGGGGTTCAGGGATTAATGTCATCTAGGAGATAAGGGATTAGGAGTTTCTAGGGATTTATGGGTTTTTGGATATAGGGATTTATGGGTTTTGAGATTTAGGGATTATGGGTTAGGGGTTTTAGGGTTAGTGGGTAAACTAGGACTTAGGGGTTATGGCTTAAGAGTTTAGAGGTAAAGACATAAAGTGGTTAGCAAGTTTAAAGATTTATCGGTAAGGGATTTAAGCAAATAGGGGGTTAAGGGGTTTTATGGGTTATGGGATTTAGGGGTTAAGGAATTTAGGGATCAATGGTTAGGGAGATAGGGTTTAAGGGGTTAGGGGTTAAAGACCAAGCATTTAAAGGTTTAATTGTTTCTAGGGGTTAAGGGCTTTATATATTTGGGCTTTAAGTATTATAGGTTAGGTTGTTTAGGGGTTAGGGGTGGACTAACTCTTAGGGGTTAGGGGTTGTACGATTAGAAGTAAAGTGCTTAAGGGGTTTAAGGGTTAGATTATTTAGGGGTTAAGGGATTTAGTGCTCTATGGTTAGGTTCTTAGGGTTTATGAGGTTAGGAATTAATGGTGAAAGGGTTAAAGGGTTAAAGACTTATAAGGGGTAAACTAGAACTTAGAGGCTAATGCACAAGCCCAAGCGAGAATTCCAAATTCAAGAGATGAGTGATCAATCCCAAGGGAGAGAGATCAAGAAAAAATAGAGCTCTCATGTAAACAAAGAGTGCACAAGGAAACACAGGTTGCACTGGCACAAAGGGAGTTCGTACATGCAAACGTAGTGTTGATGTAAACAATTATTTCACCTCTATAGGGTAAGAGGCCAATGGTTAAAGGATTATAAGTAAATAATTAAAGGAATTAAGGGATTTAGGGGTTAGAAGCTTAATGGGTAAAGGGACTTAGGGCTTTGGGGTTAGGGGGTTAGGTTTTAAGTGGTTAGGCATTAAGGGCTTAGGTACTATAGTGTTAAGGGATTATAATGGGTTAAGGTCTTGGGGTGTTAGTGGAAAAGGACTACAAGGATAAGAGATAAGGGGTTAATTAAGGGACCAGGGCTTTAAGGATTAGGATATTTATAATTTAAGGGATTCAGGGATCGACTATTAGTGGGGTAAGGTATAAAAGGTTAGGATTAAGTGTCAAGGGGTTATAGTGTTAATGGATTATGTGTTAAGGGCTTAGGTTCTTAGGGGTTTAGGGATTTAGGTTGTTTGGGCCTTAGGAGTTATGAGTTTACGCATTTAATTCCCTCGCTCCTCATTCCTCTCTCCACCTCCATAAATTTATGTCCCTTAATCCCCCCCCCTTGTATCCTCCCTCTCTCTCTCACCCCTTATCTCCATTCAACATTTAACTTATCTCCATTCAACATTTAACACATATTTTATGTGTTTTATAACGCTAGAGCATTTTGTAACTCCAAAATATCTAGATTTTTGTTTCTCCAAAATGCTAGAGCATTTTGATTCTCCAAAACACTAGAGCGTTTTTGTTGACACCAAGCGCGGGAATAAAAATTTGAATTTAAACACAACGCGTGATCATTCCTTAGCGCCTCAAGCACGCCTCCTCACGCACCTGCGTGCCATCCATATTCCAATGTAGTTTCTTCAGGCTTACCAAACATGTGTTATGGATTGTACTAAACCATAGCTAATTGAGCATTTCCACCATTTTTCTCAATATGCATGTCTTTCACCACTCTTTACAACATGACATACACAACCATTTTTGACGAAATTTAGGAATAGATAGCATTTTTATGCAGATTCTAAATATGTAATTTAAAAAAAAAAAAAAAAATTCTATTTTTTTCCTAATTTTCTTGTATCATCACTCCTTAAGTCAAAAAACATGTTGTTAGTGTTTCTTCCGTAACTTTTCCATTTCACAACTATTTAAAAAAAAATGTATGTTGCACTAGTAGACACTGACCTATATGCTCTATAAAAAATCCAAGTCGAAATGATTTCATTTAGACCTTCAAATGTTGCACCCACATTTGATGTACCATTCTCAAGGTTTGGTCACTTAGATAATTAAAAATAAATAAAAATTAAACATTTAATATTGGAAAATTAGTGTTGCACTAGTGCTACGTGTTCTCTACATGTCTACCAATTTTTGTATCCCGAAAACATCATTTAGGCACTCAAAGGCTGCATCCACAAAAACACATACCTTGTCATTTGCTAAAAGAAAAAAGTGATGTTTTTACCAGATAGGTATTGAAGCAAAGGATAGATATAAAACTGCTTTTGTGGTTCCACATGGGTAGTATCAATGGAAGGTTTTACCTTTCGGCATCAATAATGCCCCCTCTGAGTTCCAGAAACGAATGGAGGATATTTTCAGAGAAAAACGTTGGGCTTTGGTATTTATTGATGATATCTTAATCTGTTCAAAACATTTGCAAGAACATTTAAAGCATCTGCAAGAATTTTATTAGTTGGTGTTTCAGCATGGACTAGTTTTGTCACAAAGTAAAATGGAAATAGGCAAAACTGAAATTGAGTTTCTTGGTTTAAATATTAACAAAGGCCAAGTTGTTTTGTAGTAGCATGTTTTGCAAGTATTTTCCTACTTTCCATATCAGATTTTGGAGAAAGTCCAATTGCAAAGATTCTTACGTATTAGAGCCAGTCCAGCATATCAGTATTGCATTCAACACACTTTTTATTTCTGGTATGAATATGATGTTTCAGTTTTATTTTCTGTACTGTTAATGGTCACATTGTGTGTTATGTTTGTGCAATCTTAATAATTGTAGCCGGTAGACTGGTGGAAATGACCAGTTGAGTTTATTGTTGGTCGTGAGGGGTTTGACAAAAAAGTTTCTGAGGTGAGGTCGTAACCGCAGGAGAGGCGTTGTAAATCCTCTGGTGCTGGAACTAGTGTGAGCTAGAAATCCCTATTCATACATGGATCCAACAATGGATACAGTTATGCTCAGCACCCTAGATTGCCAGACTGAAACTGACACTAATGTTTCATTAGCTGATATAAAATATTCTTTCGAGAATACATCAACTTCATCCTCTATTATTACTATCGCTAATTGTAATCCTTCTGCTAATTGGCAACTTCCTGCCATATTATCGAAAGATGTCTACCAGCTCCACTGGTGGCAGTATTATTCTGTGACTCAAATCAAAGTTAGTTCTACTGATATTTCTTTCACAGACACAGACGATCCTATTCACATCAATCTTCTCAACCGAGCCCAATTTGATTGGGCCAAAGCTCAAAAGTTAAAATATGTCCATTTAGGAGCATTAAAATTAGGCCTTGGTCCTCTTGCCAGGCCTTACCTTCCAGTTTCTTCGTTGTGTGCTCCAGTAGATACTTGGCAGTTAGAATTTGCCGACGCAATAATTGGTGGCTTTACAGCCCCTCTCCATGATGGTCTTTCCTTTGGCACAATATTTCCCAAATACTTTGTTAGTCTTGATGACCCTTTTATTTATGATCTTCTCAAAGCTTATATCATGCCCAAGGGTTTCCATATGGCTAATGGCTCTAAGATTATTCAACTCAAGTCTGTTGTCGTTGTTCGCTTTGGTAACATGACTCTTCCTTCTCTCCGGTCCCATGTCCATCAGAGTTCACACCTTCAAAGTGTGGTGGAAACCGACAATTCTTCTAAATCCACCCATGTTACTTTCGACTGGACAGGTATTAACTATCCTAGACAATGGGAAGTTAAATACCAAGAATTAAAAAATCTAGATCTAAGTAGATCTTCTTTCAACAGGCCTATCATTTATGATAGATCTTCAAACTCATTTAGATCTCAAGATAGCAACCCTACTCCCAGATCCCAATCCCCTCTTAAAAGGAGTTGCTCCTTAGCAGAATACCGGAAAGCTAAAGCAAAGGCTATAGCAGATGGAGAAGCACCCAGTACTTCATACACTGGGTTATCTGATAATGAGCACAAAGGACAGCATGCAGAATGCAAATCCTGTCAAAAGATTGTTGAAAAATTGAGGCACCATAGATCGCGTGACCCTCCAAGCCTATGAATGTTTTCAGCATTACCTAGAAGTGGCCAGAGCGCTGAAATTGTTGTTAATAACAATCGTTCCTATCTTCTTGGAAGGAATCTTCCTTCTACTCCTTTCAGACAGTTTGGATCAAATGGCCAAAGTAAAAGAGAATTTTTACCCTGTAAATCCTCTTCAGTTGAAGAATCAGTTTCTGACAAAATAAAGTTAGCAAATTGAGGAAATTTGCAACAGCAGTTAACAGCTCAAAATCTGGATGCCATGGCAAATGACATTATCCAGCTTAAAAGAGTTATGGGATAAGAACATGAAAAATCTCTCTGCTTTCAACAAAACTTGATTTGATTGATCATGTTTTGCATGATACAACAAATATTAAAGCAGCTTTAGATGCATCACAAGATAAAGTAGATAGGAGACTTGTTGTTTTAAAAGATCTGCTGACTAGGACAGAAACATTTAAAAAGAAAGTTACACCTAGTCAGAAAGCTATTTCCCATGCCTCTCAAGGATATGAAAGAAATTCATCTCATACTAAATTTTTTTCTTTCGGAGCTTTTAGTTTCCCAGAACAGGAGATAGATGACAAACCAGAATTTGATTTTGGTCAAAGTGATATTGAAAATCAAACAGAATTTGACTATCTTCAAGAATATATTTCTAAGTTCAAGAAAATGCCTCCTACTCTAAAACCATGTACACTTGCTGCTTTACAGATTCCTTCATCATCTGAAGCCCAATCAAGTAATACCCATCAGCAGGATAGTACAATGCATGAATCCCGTCAGATTGCTTCTTCCTTCCCTTCTCATTCTTTATCCCTTGGAATAAATGGTATGAACCGTCTTCTCTCCCAAATTCTTGACCAACCTATTCTCAATATTCAGTTTCAGTCCAGAAAAGAGGTAAAAGTTGCAATCCAGTTGTTAGGACAGTGGGCTCTTTATAAAAAGACCCAAGATGAAAATATTACAGGACAACAACTTGGAACACAATTAGTTGCTGGCCTTGCAGGCCTTGCCCTAGACTAGTGGTGTTGTCTACCCCATGAAACAAGAGAAGAAATTTTGGTTGCTGATTATGTTGATCAGCAAATCTTGAAAAGTCTAGGTAAATAATTTTACGGTGCAAATGAACAAGATGATTCTGAACATCTTGCATCCCGTGTTTATGTCTACTCGACTCTGCGATTTAAGCCAGAGTGAACAATATTTCTGTTATATGCAAAAGCTTTTGATTTCTTCAAGCAAATCAAGAGAACCAGTTTATCTAAAGCATTATTTAAGAAGTTTTCCAGGGCATGTTCTTGATGTCGTTGAGCAATTCATGAAAGATAAGAATATTAATCCAAGAGATATTTCATTAGCACAATTGCACAGATATATACTGGAGACTTAGCAAGAACATTGCCTAGAACGTCGAGTGAGCAAAGACTTCAAAAGACATCAGTCTATGTACTCTCCAGGGTTTTGTAAATCTATTGCTCAGATGCCTGATTGGGGTTGTGGTGCACACAACAGAGGTCACTTACAGAGTTGTCACTGTAAGAAAAAGAAAAAGTTTTTTAGTAGTGAAACTTGCTACCATTATCCAGAGAAAGTTCAGAAGTATAAGTCTTTTCCTCGGAAAGGGAAAGGAAAAGCCTTTGTTCCCAAGAAATGCAAGTTCCTCAGAAAAAGACAAGAATATAATAAGAAGGAAAAATGCTTTCTTTGTGGTCAAAAAGGTCATTGGGCTAACCAGTGCCCAAAGAAAAAGAGCAAGCCGAGACTTGCAACATTTTTTGCTGGTATTGATCCCGGTTGGTGGTCCCTTGATTCCTGTTCAATTGATAATTCTCCTTTTGGAGAAGTTTTGTTTCTTCCTTCTGAAGAATCCTCTGATTCTGAGTCTGACTCTGAGTTTGCTAACCTTAATAAATTTGAGCAGTCCTCTTCCTCCTCTTCTGAGTCAGAGTCTGCCCCAAATTTAGGGGGGTGTGATGGGTTCCCTTCCTCTCCTCCTGAATATGATTTCGCTTGCTATATGTTTTCTGCAGTCCCTAAGCCTACCCTTTAGCAACAAATTGCTGAAATTGACCGACAGCTCTCATCTATCCCTCTTTTTTAGTATGTAAAAAGACAAACTCTACGAGATGAGAAAAGAAGATTAAGTTCCCAGTTAGAGAAAGATAAAGGTAAGGGAAAAGTTAATCCTTCCTCTCCTTCATCCTTTTATAATCCTGCAGAACTCTTTGAAAATTATCCATCAGAGCATGAGAGTAGACAACAGTTCAGAAAAGATAAAGAAGCCCTTCTCAAGCTTCAAATTAGAGATAAGAAAAAAGCTCTTAAAGTACTAATGGCTGAGATACAAGATCTCAAGAATACTTTGAGAATTGTTCAGCAAGAAAAGGATTTCTCTTCTGATGAAGAACTGAGTCGAAACTATGAAGAAGCATTACAAGTAGTGGCTATCAAGGATTCTCCTCCTTCCTCTCCTGAACATGATCCACTTCTTGGACTGTTTACAGGTCCAAAGATGTTTGTTAAGTTTACTTTCTTCCCTCCAAAATTCAAACCATATACTCTTGATTGCATGATTGATTCCGGGTGTCAGATGAATTTGGCTAAAGGCAATGTTATTCCTCAATTCTATTGGGAAAAGTCTTCAGGTCATGGTATGGCTATTGAAGGAACACGAGTAGCCCTTTCTGGACAAGCTGCAGATTTCCCAATCAAAGTGGGAAAAAGTATAACCTCTATTTCTCTTCATAGGTTAGATAATATAAAAGAAGACTGCATAATAGGATCAGAGTTTCTACATAAAGTTTCTCATATCTCTGTAGATTCTCAGAAATTGGTTTTCACTTATACTATCAATGGTAAGACAATATGTTGCCCAATATATTTTGGATCCAGTTTCAAATTACAAAGTCCTGCTAATCCGCCTGCCCAAAAAAAAAAAGCCGCAGATCTGTTTAAAATGGAAAGAAGCATAGCATTTGTAGAAAATCATAAAGAAAAGACACTGGTAGAAATCTCTGTAAAACTGGTCAAAGAGTGTTGTTCTGAGAGTCCCAATGCATTCTGGACGTGTGAAAAGTATTTTGTTTCCCTACCCTTTGATCCCTCTACCAAGCACAGACCCATGAAAGCTTTAGCTAGACTTATGTCTCCCTCTGAACAAGAGTTCTGTGCTAAAGAGATAAAAGAGCATCTATCAAAAGGATTGATAGAACCTTCAAAAAGTCTGTTGGCTTGTAGAGCCTTCGTAGTAAACAAGCATTCAGAAATTAAAAGAGGTAAACCCAGGCTAGTTGTCAATTATAAACCATTGAATGTTGTTCTTCAGAAAGTCCGGTATCCACTTCCGGATAAAGCCAGCTTATTGCAAAAGATTGCAGGATGCACTATTTTCAGCAAGTTTGACTTGAAGTCTGGTTTTTACCAGATAGGTATTGAAGCAAATGACAGATATAAAACTGCTTTTGTGGTTCCACATGGGCAGTATCAATGGAAGGTTTTACCTTTCGGCATCAATAATTCTCCCTCTGAGTTCCAGAAACGAATGGAGGATATTTTCAGAGAAAAACGTCGGGCTCTAGTATTTATTGATGATATCTTAATCTGTTCAAAACATTTGCAAGAACATTTAAAGCATCTGCAAGAATTTTATCAGTTGGTGTTTTAGCATGGACTAGTTTTGTCACAAAGTAAAATGGAAATAGGAAAAACTGAAATTGAGTTTCTTGGTTTAAAGATTAACAAAGGCCAAGTTGTTTTGCAGCAGCATGTTTTGCAAGTATTTTCCCACTTTCCAAATCAGATTTTGGAGAAAGTCCAATTTCAAAGATTCTTAGGGAGTATTAATTACATCAGACCATTTTACAGAGGTCAAGCAGAAGATATCTTTGTTTTGTAAGAAAATTAAAGAAGCATCCGCCAAAGTGGTCCCCAGAGATGACTGCAGCAGTTAAACAAATTAAAGCTAAAGTACTGCAGTTACCAGTATTGTCTCTTCCACAAGGAACAAGTTCCTTGATTATAGAAACAGATGCCTCTACCCATTCTTGGGGTGGAATTTTGATTGAAGAAATTCTGGGAAGAGAAAATATTTGTGGTTTTGCCTTTGGTTCTTTCAGAGGAGCAGAATTGAACTATCCATCAAGCCACAAAGAAATTTTAGCAGTCAAAAAAGTTGTAAATCATTTTCGTGTAATGTCCCCATCTTAACCCTATTGCATTAATATTGTAAATGATGTAAATATTGTTATTTAGTCATGGTGAGGAGCTCAAGGCCAAGGCCACGCCATTGATTTATCGTTTTATGTATCGGTAAGTAGAATATATGCATATGGTTCTTGTGCTAACCGTGCACAATGTAAATTCAGACACCATGTAAATATGCAATTTTAATGAAAAACCCACAACCAGCTATGCAATGCAACAAAGAGATGGGGCATGATCTTACAAGGAATAGGGAGGAAAAATAACCAAACCCTTGAGCCAATGGAGTCAATCCATGTGTCAATGAGAAAACCCATGAGATCCCAACTACCCATTTTGGCTTATGCCCCAATCATTAAATTCTTCCCAGAGTTGGTTGAGGCAGTTAATGCCTTGGGAATGATGAGGTATGGCAGCCAATTTTGGGTATGGGCAAGCCATCAATCTGGGAATTCAAATTTTTGCTTGCAAGGCAAGAAATCACCCACATTTTGCCTTCCGAAGCCATTCTGAACCACAGTCTTTCCTCTCTCACGCAGCCGGGGGTGAACTGGGGTTTTTCCTTCACGTTTTCACCATTCTCTCCATTCTTCCATGCTTGGGAACTCGTTTTTGGTTAGCATAGTGGCTGGGAGAAGAGAACCACGATTTTCTAGGGGTTTATAGAGGTCATTTTTGCCCCAAAATTCCCATGGACGTTTTTCTGTTAACGATTATGCTCCTGGGGTTGTTTTCCCATTTTCCAATTTTCATTTTGGGCTTTCCCACGTTTCCTGAACTGGTGGAATTCCCATCGTTGGGAATCCTACTGCAAAAACGCCCAGCACTTGCATTCCTAGATGTTATGTCCCTCCCTGATTAGTTTGAACCTGTGAGCAGGAGATTCAGGAGTGGAAGAGGAAAGATTTGGCTTGATGAGCCCAATGAAGTATCCATAGCTCAATGGTTGAGCCACTGGCCTAGTAATTCACTTCTGCCCCTCTCTTAGCATCCTAAGAAACCCAACTGCTAATTGGATTGGCTGATTCTGGTGTATCCTTGGCTATGTGAGAGCCTATTTTCCCCTTTTTCCTTGTGGAGATCATGCCCAGCTCGGGGGTGGCAGTGGTGCTGAGAGATTAAGGAGCACACTGGCCTACGGTTGGGTGGAACGTTGCAGAAGCGTAGCTGGTTGCTCAGGGATTACTTGGTTTAAGATAAGTATTCTCCTTTGCTAATTTGATATTGCTTAAATTGATGAATGGCATGAAAATCTGAAATGTATGATGGATGTATATTGGAATCAAATTCTATTGTGTATTCAAATGTTTATGCATTTGCATTTCTCCATCTATAATTTGTATGAATGCTTATTTGTTTAGGTATGGGACTAGAGGTCTAATATTATTATTAGTGTCCTCTCCATAGCCTTGTAGGATATGAGGGACATTACAATTTGGTATCAGAGCTGCTAGTTGCAACATTGGGCCTTTATGGGGCTACCTATCATAGGTGCAGAGGGAAGTATGCTTCCTGCTCAGCACTGAGAGTTAAGAAAAATTTCAAAAATTTTCTAAGTTTCTATGAGTTCTGCCTGAAATTTCGGAAGGAATTCTCTTCCGAAATTGCGTAAGGATTCCGCGAATCGTTCCGCAACGTGGAAGAGTTCGGCGAGTGGGCCCGAAATTTGCGGAAGGGTTCCGCGAACCGCCCCGCAACTGCGGAAAGAATTCCGGAAAGTCTTCCGCAACTGCGGAAAGAATTCTGGAATGTCTTTCGAAATTGCGGAAGGGTTCCGCGAACCGCCCCGCAACTACGGAAAGAATTTTGGAATGTCTTCTGAAATTGCGGAAGGGTTCCGCGAATCTTCCTGCAATTGCGTAAGGGTTCCGCGAATCTTCCCGCAATTGCGGAAGAGTTTCGCGAACCGCCCTGAAACTGTGGAAAGAATTTCCTAGTGTCTTCCGAAACTGTGGAAGCATTCCGCGAATGGCTCCGCAACTGCGAAAGCATTTGTCGAATTGCTCCGCAACTGCGGAAGCATTCGGCGAATTGCTCCGCAATTGCAAAAGCGTTCGGCGAACCGGCCCGCAATGGAGGCAAGCCCCCTTGACCCCCGTCATCCCCGGAGATAGTCATTGAAAGTGTGAAATGCACTCTTGGGATGAGGAGCACAGATGGCATAAAGGATGAAATTCTCAGCAAGAGAAATTGGTTGTGATATCCATTATGGAAGATGAAAGGGAAAATGCCTCACCTTAAACTATTTCTGTTTATAGCATCATAATTGCATGTTTGGAAAATAGCAAGAATGAATTATCGCACATATGTATATGTTGAATTTCTAATTCATGATAATATCATAGCTACTGATTGCTTGTATGCTTGGTAGGGAATCCAAGGAAAGGATTAGCTATGATGTGGATGAGGAACCCCATGATGGAATGAGAAATTGGGAAGAATTCCTTAACTCCTCCATTGCTATTATATTTATATTTCCTGAGTTGTCTATACAGAAAATTATGGCATAGGGATGCTGGAAATGCAAGAGGATAGATAGATGAAGTGAATATGTACTAGATGGCATATTGCACAGTGCATGTGAAAATGTTTTTGCATGTATATGATATTACATATTGGTAAAATAGTGAGGTTTTACATATGCAATGAGCCACTTAAGACGATGATTGTGGTTGCTAATAATTAGTTGTGTTAGCATTGGTTGTAGGACCAGAGGCAACCGAAGCATGGCTAAGGATGTGGGTGATGATTGTTGCATACAACCTCATGAAGAGAGGATGGTGAAACCAATCCATGATCATGATGTTGGCAAAAGGACTGAGTATCCTTGGTAAGAGGTCGACTGATCAGGTAACATCAAGCGATATTGATAACAACCATGCAGGTAAGGGTTAACTGTGCTTAATTTCATGAATGTTGAAAGAGGATTTGGTGAATCTCTTCAACTAAGCTTAAACTAAGGTGATTTGGGTTGCATTGAGTCCCTGAATGTGAATGTTAACCTACCAAGTATGGTCAAGTGTGGGTAAATGAAGGCAAGGAGCCTTACACCCTATAGTTTCTAGAAACCTCAATGCATTCATATGAATTCATGTCATGCAATTGGTGAAGATTGGTTGTGAGTTTAACAACCAAAGCAACTGAGGACTTATGGACCTTTCATGGTAGTGCATGATGTATGTAGTAATCATGGTTAGGCCATAGTATGATGGAATGCATAGTATTCATGAAATCATGCAAGATGACATTGAAGAGATATGCATTGAAATATTCGATAAATGTAGTAAATATGCATGCAGGTGTAGGTGCGCATGTTGAAATGCATCGTGTGGATGCATGGGTGTGACATATATATGTTTCAATGCAGTTAGATAATAGATGAAATGGTGGACTATTGCTAATCCTGAGACCATTCCATAAGCTGCTATGAATGCAGGAGAAGGACTGCATGAAGAAGGTAGACATGTGATGGGCTATCAGAGCACTCTGTTGGAAGGATAGAGCTGCATGGAAATGAAGTAATGAGTATTTAAAGTTATTTAAATTGCATGGATAGTGTGACTATGTCTTGCAATTTTATTGTGATAGTGATGCATATATAGAAATGTATATATGTTTCATTACATTTCAAATGTTAAACAGCTGAAGGTGTTTGAATTTTGGAGTATTATAATTCTGAGATCACTCCAGTAACTGTTATGGCAATGAAGGATTATGTGCGTGGATACTCACAACGTGTTTAGCCGATTGAAGTTTCAGTTTTCAGGTAAAAAGGTCTTGTGTATGGCAATGAGGATAAGTCCATAGTAAAGACCGAGATCTACCATGTGCAGAAGCCAAAGGTTATGAGAAGGTTCTCATGGTTGTAAATTTATGCATGAAACAAATCTGAAAAATGTCTGGTTTAAGTTTATGAGAATAGGCTCATAGTTGCAAATCAAATTTCTGTAGGAAAACATATTTACAAATTTTAGATTTGAGAATTTGCTTATAATTGCTAATGATTGTTTGGGCTTATATAGAATTGTGTCAGGAGGACATGTTGTAGGTGGATGTTCATGTATGGTAGCAAGGGTGAGACCATAATGGGTAGAGTGATACCACTTACAAGAGCCAAACAATATGAGGAGGGCCTCATTGCTAAGCAAATCAATTTCTGTAGGAGACAGAATTTGTGCCAGGATGACACATTGCAGGAAGATCATGTGTGATGGCCTGCAGAAGCCAAACCAGATGGGAAAGACTCCATGCTTTGGAAATGGGTTTCGGGTAAAACGCCATTGATAATGTCTCAGCCAAACCGGATGTCGGTAAACCATGAAAGTGAGATGGTAAAGCTATGCCCAGAAGGCATGTAAGACACATATGCAAAAAGAATGAGTATTCTATGACCCAAGACAAGAACATGCATGTCTAAATTATTAGGGTTAATATGCAGAGCATGCTCTATCTTATTTCTATCATTGCAAACTGCTTGAGTATGATTAGGGCCTACATGGCGCACATCAGAAAGGGGGTGCACACCTTTTCTGGTGCTGGGTCATGTTAGGGTTTTGAATATTGACTACACCCTAAGGGATTGGACGCATTCCTGGTGTTTCAATACTTGGTAGTGAATGATATGGAATGTGGTTAAGAATTGAACAGCAATACTGATGAGCTTGCTTATCCTTCTTGTATTGTCATCCTACACAGATGCAGATTGATACTGCACATTAAAAGAGGAAGTGAAGAAGGGTACGCAAAGGGACTGTATGGGAATTGGCAACCTTTCTATGCTCACGTGAAATATTACCAGAAGGGATGGACAGGCCCGAAGGGCTGTGAAATAAGAGAAGGTATCATCCTTGTGTGAATGGGGGGTCATGTTAACCTGCAGTCAAGAAAGTCACCTATAATATTCCTAAAAGGAACCACCGATTTGCACAAGAGAAGGAGTGGCATCCTTGTATAAATGAAGAGTTGATGTGTGTGAAGGGTTACGGTGCAAGAAGGTGTGGTGCCATTGGTAAAGGCATAAAATATCTACTGGGACAACAATGGGAGGGCGGGCGCCGAGGACTGACTGAAAACCCTGAGATGCCTATGGCTCCATAGTAGAGCCTTGACCTATAATGGTCGGTGGCGCAGTTCCTTCCATTGGTCGATGACCCAGACGAATGTGCTGGATCGGCACTGGAGAGGGCCAACCAGGTATGGGACTGGTTGGGCACCACCAAATGCTTGGTAAATCCAGCCGATGGGGAGGCATACTGGTTAAGCATTAGCTATATCCAAGTCCATAGGCGATCCCAAGGCTTGCAAAGCAAAGCAGGATCCTGTGGACTAGAGGGGAAATGCACAATACATATAAGTATTCGTTTTCATTTATGTTTTGTTTGGAATAATGAAGATTTCAGGTATAAGTCTTCTAACAACTAAGCTGATACACTATTGTTTCTTTGTTGGGAACCTTGGTCATTATAGGAATGCAAGACCCTGAAAGACTATAAATTGCTGGTGAATCCAGAGAGTAAATGAGTGGGCGATATAAATTATTAAGAAATCCATGGAGTAGCTGGTTGAACGCTATAAATTTCTTGATAAGTCTAGAGAGTGACTAGTTGGGAATTAACTACTTGATATGGTAAAGTAGCATGTACGCTGGCCCAACACCCCTTAAACAATTGATAAACCCAGTCGGAGCACTGGCCTAGTATATTGCTAAAGGAAATGATTGATAAACCCAGTCGGCGTACTGGCCTAGAATTGCCTATTCGAATGATTATGCGGTAGCCTACATGCTGGCCCAACATTCATTATTGTGTTCACGGGAAATCCAAGGCTCGTAAAGCAAAGAAGGATCCCATGGA
This sequence comes from Larix kaempferi, assembly GCA_027924585.1. NCBI lineage: Eukaryota > Viridiplantae > Streptophyta > Pinopsida > Pinales > Pinaceae > Larix > Larix kaempferi. The sequence continues at coordinate 16,537,651 of BSBM01002204.1, read as the reverse complement.
ATAAAGTAAAGACATCCAATACAGATAAGTATTCAGTTACCTTGCAGCTTCTTGCTTATGAATATACGTGTGTATATGATTTGGTTATGATTTCCTAAACTCTTGATTAGAGATAAACCCTATGAAAATGAACTAAACATGTGAATTGATTCAATGTTTGAGTGTAGGTATTGCTGGAAGCAAGGATTATGAAGGCATCCTAGAGATGCATGTGGACATGTGACCATCCTAAAGAGCTCAGTATGAGTAGTAATGAAAGATGGTGCTAGTGGATACAAGTGGATCCTAGCAGCCAAAGGTTCTATAGGCAATAATGGGAAGGGTGACCTAGCTGAAAGTCCATATACAAACCTTAGACACTAAGTGTCATAACCAAGAAAGGAAAGTCAAAGCATTCACATTGAAGTGAAAGAGACCAAGGAGCATGAAACCACAATGATGGTGTAGCTCCATGATAGAACAAGACTAAGAGGGAGAAGCCCCTACTCTTCTCTTTCCTTTTGATTGAAGCATTTATAAAACAAAAGATTGTTTAATGCATACCATGGATGAAAATAGATTGTGTTTAATTGCTTGAGATGAATTGTGAATGCTGAAATAATAAATTTCTTGTGAAAGGATGAACATGAATGAGTTCATGTGTATGTTGGGAAAGCATGAAAAGTGTGGGAGTCCCATGAATAAAGCATGGACATTCCATGACAATTGGGAAAATAATAGACTAATCTTAATGTTTATGTTATGCTTGTCCTAACAAAGAATTCCCATGATGAATTTCACAGGAAAGAAAGTCAAACAATTGGTTGCAGTCGGCACAATAAAGTGTTGCTAGTAAGCAAAGTGTGTTCAGTTGTGCCCATTGACCATGGAAGTAGACCGAGGGCTATTAGAGTTGGCTGAAAGTCTTCTTCAAACAATTGCCAGGACCCAAGAAAATCTTGGGGAGATGCTCAAGCTACAAAGGCAACAGAATGAGATAAAACATGAGGATTTGCAGGACTCTATTCGTCTGCAAAAAGAGGTAAAAAGCATTCTGGGAGCAATCAGCAAGGGAAAGGAAAGTGGATCAATGAAGAAGCATTCATCCAATCGTCCGATTAAGAAACATTCCAGGTGGGAAGATTCAAAGGAAATGGACTGGGAAAAGGTAAATCCACCAATGAAATGTTGGGGATGTGGAGGAAATCATTGCCTCCGTGACTTCCCAACAAGAGAATATCAAGAGGGTAGCAATAGTAAATTCCCCAGGTTCGTGGACCCGTTGGAAGGGAAAGAAAAGGAAGGAATTGTTTTGGAACGATGTCCTCATGCAGAGCTAGAAGGTTCCAGCCAACAAGAGCAGTTTGTAAAGACCAAAGGACTTAGTCCTGAAAAACCCAAGTAAAAAGGTGAAATGCAGGACAAACATACCACATTTTGTGAATTTTGGACATATGTAAAGTGGGTATTTATTTTCCGAAGCGTTGGAACACCGAGGACGGTGTTATTCCAAGGGGAGGGGAATGTAATGTCCCCATCTTAACCCTATTGCATTAATATTGTAAATGATGTAAATATTGTTATTTAGTCATGGTGAGGAGCTCAAGGCCAAGACCCCGCCATTGATTTATCATTTTATGTATCGGCAAGTAGAAGAGATGCATATGGTTCTTGTGCTAGCCGTGCACAATGTAAATTCGGACACCATGTAAATATGCAATTTTAATGAAAAACCCACAACCAGCTATGCAATGCAACAAAGAGATGGGGCATGATCTTCCAAGGAATAGGGAGGAAAAATAACCAAACCCTTGAGCCAATGGAGTCAATCCATGTGTCAATGAGAAAACCCATGAGATCCCAACTACCCATTTTGGCTTATGCCCCAATCATTAAATTCTTCCCAGAGTTGGTTGAGGCAATTAATGCCTTGGGAATGATGAGGTATGGCAGCTAATTTCGGGTATGGGCAAGCCATCAATCTGGGAATTCGAATTTTTGCTTGCAAGGCAAGAAATCACCCACGTTTTGCCTTCCCAAGCCATTCTGAACCACAGTCTTTCCTCTCTCATGCAGTCGGGGGCAAAATGGGGTTTTTCCTTCACGTTTTCACCATTCTCTGCATTCTTCCATGCTTGGGAACTCGTTTTTGGTTAGCATAGTGGCTGGGAGAAGAGAACCATGATTTTCTGGGGGTTTATAGAGGTCATTTTTGCCCCAAAATGCCCATGGAAGTTTTTCTGTAAACAATTATGCTCCTGGGGTTGTTTTCCCATTTTCCAATTTTCGTTTCGGGCTTTCCCACGTTTTCTGAACTGGTGGAATTCCCATCGTTGGGCATCCTATTGCAAAAACGTCCATCACTTGCATTCCTAGCTGTTATGTCCCTCCCTGATTAGTTTGAACCTGTGAGCAGGAGATTTAGGAGTGGAAGAGGACAGATTTGGCTTGATGAGCCCAATGAAGTATCCATAGCTCAATGGTTGAGCCACTGGCCTAGTAATTCACTTCTGCCCCTCTCTTAGTAGCCTGAGAAACCCGACTGCTGATTGGCTTGGTTGATTCTGGTGTATCCTTGGCTATGTGAGAGCCTGTTTTCCCCTTTTTCCTTGTGGAGATCATGCCCAGCTCGGGGGTGGCAGTGGTGCTGAGAGATTAAGGATCACACTGGCCTACGGTTGGGTGGAACGTTGCAGAAGCATAGCTGGTTGCTCAGGGATTACTTGGTTTAAGATAAGTATTCTCCTTTGCTAATTTGATATTGCTTAAATTGATGAATGGCATGAAAATCTGGAATGTATGATGGATGTATATTGGAATCAAATTCTGCTGTGTATTCAAATGTTTATGCATTTGCATTTCTCCATCTATAATTTGTATGAATGCTTATTTGTTTAGGTATGGGACTAGAGGTCCAGTATTATTATTAGTGTCCTCTCCATAGCCTTGTAGGATATGAGGGACATTACATTTCGGTTATTTTTGAAGCCTGTTAGATTTGTTATTAGAACATACCTAAAGATAATGCCAGGTATCTTTAGGAATGAAAGTTTAATGGCGGAGAATAGATCCCGTATTTTGAAATGGTTTTTATGGTTACAAAATTTTGATTTTGATATTATATATAAACTAGGACATTTGAATTGTGTTGCTGTCATGTTAACCAGGGAAGAGTTGCATCCAAAACCGCTTCTCGGTATGTTTTTCTCTAGAGCATCCAATTCAGTCAATAAAGGAAAAGGAATAATGCATGATCCTCATGTCTCCAATTCGCTAGTTGAATAGCTTTCTGAAGAAGAAAAACAATTTACAATTGATCATGCTAATCGTGCTCGAGCAGAAAGATTTCTGGACATTACCCCGATAAATCAAATTTTAGCCTCTCCGCTAAAGATCCATATTTTAGAAAGATGGGAGAGAGATGCCTTTCGTAGTTTCGAGAATGCACAAGAAAAGCTTCTCAGATGTCGAGAAGTTTGGCTAGACTGTAATGATGAACCTGAAGGTCCACTCTGGTATGTGGACATTTGAGATGGTAGTCTCTCATGGCAATGTTATAATTTAATTTTGCAATTTTGTAGAGAGAAAAGACAGATTGTAATCTGTGCAGATCCATCCAACTTGCTCCAATTCAAATGGTCAGGTTGGACATAGATTCTACTGGATAAGTTTTGCCCGCGTAATGATTGGGAACAATGGCATGCTAATTTCATTATGCACCTCCAAGCCGATATGATTGTTTCTGACCAAAACCACATGTGGTTTAAATTCAAGCTAAGTCACCATGGAGGCAGATACACATAGCTGGGACAAACCATTTACACATCCCATAAATTTATTAAGCGTGACAGCCAAGGAAACCGTATTGATTCCAAAGTTTATACTAGAAGACTTCCTTTAAATCTTCGTTTGGAATCTTTGTTCCAAGGTGCTTTTATGAGTGGGAAGAACCTTATTTTATTCGGTTCATATGTGGAGCGTTGTTTTGATTACCACCTTTATCCACCAATCAGCCCTGAAGATCCAACAGATCCGCCGACAGATTATAACAATGAAGATTTTGATTCTTTTGATTGTCCTTGTGGGGGACAAGATGTAACCAGAGATGGAAAGCTCCGTTGTATTTGTCATGTAGGCCATGATGCATGGGATTGAAATCCTTGGTGGGCCTCCCATAGTTGTAAATACTTTTGTTTATCGGACTCTATGATAAATTTGAGTCGGTTCGGGTCCCCATATGTCACTGACCACTAAGGGACGAGATAACAATCATGACAATCCTCGTGATTTCCCTGAATATTTTCTTTTGATAGACGCTTGCCGGTTCTTGCTCACCGAGTAACTGGTTGAGAGTTGTATAAATAAGTGATCCTCGATCTCATTCGGATCATCGAGTCTTAGAGTTTGCGAGCGATCCAGTAGTTGGAGCTCTGCAGGAGTCTTAGTTTTTGTAAAGAGCCTGTGTCAAGAAAAGGCGTGTATGCTCTGCAACTAGCCTCAGTGGTATTAGATTGTATCAGAGGTCTGGACTCATGTATGTAATTTTGTGAGTCAATCTAGTGGACATATGCTGAGATGCCCAGGCAGCCTTCGAAAGGTTACAACTTTGCTGTTTCTGGAAGATAAACGGCCTCAGTGCATTGTGTTTAGGATTGAAGTCTGAGTTTGTGTTTGTAGTGTCTCAATGATGAGCTTCGCCCTCCGAAGCCGATCTGAGAATTTGAGTATGTAATGCTACATATGAAGCTGCAATAAAGAATATTTTCTGGAATCGGTCTTGGCGTTTGGTAAATTTTCAAAACATAAAACTTATATATTCAGAAACGTGATTCAATTTCCTACATTTCATCTTTTTTACTCAATGTAAGATACCTTGTGTAAGTATCTCAAAAACATCAAGTAAATTGAGGGATGCATGATTTTTCAGTTTTCTATTGCATCTAACGCACCAAAAGTGACCCTCATTAGCTTGCACTCACCCTTTAAATGACATATTTAGGATCCTTTTATGACTTTTTATCTTTATAAGGATGTTTGATAGGTAAATATAAGTATTAGACTAGCTTATTAAATGTGGATATCCATTTGGTTAGAGCTCATTTTTTTTCCTTTCCATAATTTGGTTGATAAATGTGATTTAATTATTAAGATTTAGAATCTTAACACTAAAGATTTAGAGTTTTAACATTAAATCTACATTCAAAAGTTTAAATATTTTTATCATGTTACATGTTTTTTTTAACTATGTTTGAATGGGTTATTTTAAATCCATTTAGAAAATTTGACAAAGTGTTGTAAGGACAGAACATAAGGCCATTTTTTATTTCAAATGAAGTGTTACTCTATTAAATGATCTTAATATTATAATATTTAATTCTAAATTATTATAATATATAAATTATTATATAATTAGTTATTTTTTAATGTTTCATTAGTAATATAAATGGTTTTTTTTATTGATATAAAAATATAAAAATTTATTACATATAAAAAGTATTTTATAAAAAAAAAATATTAATTTAATATTTATAATTATTTGTTGAAATGTTTTATTGTGCCCGGAGTAAGGTGCAAAATAAAAAGTTAAAAATAATTAAAACAATTAATGTGGAGTTATAAAAAAAATTAAAATTAAAAATAAATAAAAGTAAACTAAAAAACTTTAAAAAAATTGAAAAGTAAAATATATTAAAATCAACAAAAATCCATTTTAAACTTAATATAGAGGGATCCAATTTTTTGAGGTATAACTTTTTTTGGATATGTAAACAATTTAAGATTAAAAATATTACACATGGAGAAATTGAATCCATATATACTCATATATAATATTAACAAAGACAAAAACTAACATATTATGTCTCTTTCTATTCCTATTTACTTATCCATTATTAGTTTGGTAATAGATTAATCATTTCTTGATTCAAAAACTTGTCTAGTAATTCTATTTATGTCTTTATATAATAATAATAATAATAATATAGTTTGTAATATATTAGTGATAGATGCATTGTTTTACTAAATGATCTCTTGTCCTATCATTTCAATGATTTCAATGTCTTAGCATTTTAATTTTGACAAAGTTCCATTAAAATCTCATGAACTCCATAAAAAAAATTGCTTGCAAAATAACAAATAGATTCCAATGAAAAACAAAGAGTTTTGGATTTCAATGTATCTTAATTAGAAGAAATAGGTTGTAGAGTGGAATATCTCTCCTTACATGATTATGACAAAACTAATGCCACATCCGCCTTCAAATGGGACCCTAGTTCCCTTGATTAGTTACTATTAGTTATTAGGGTTTTGTAAGTAGTTATAGATAAGGATGTAGTTATTATTGTTAGGATTTTATACTGAGTAATAAAAGTTTAAAGCAAACCAAATAATAAGCTTTTTACTAAGTAATAATTTTTTTAGAAAGCTTCTTACCAAGTTCTTTGAGCATAGGAACAAAAGTTTAAAGCAAACCAAGTAATAACCTTCTTAAAGTCATCAAAATTGGTCGTGTCATCATCATCATAACTAATAGCCATACATTAAGAAACAAATAAACACAAGTAAAAAGCGGATAAGTTGTTTTCGTAACCTAAAGTTATTTTGATAAAATAAAATATTAAATATTATGAATATATTCAATTTTAACTTTTAAGTATTTCGATAAAATAAAGTATTAAGTATTATGAATATATTTACTTTTAAAAGTTAAAGTTTATATCAATAACTTAATACTTAATACTTAATACCCTATGGACCTGAGAACAAGATATGCATATCTAAAAAACTACCCTCTTAATTGCACATCCATCTAAGCATTAAGCACAAATTCACAACAAAACATTATTTCAATGATTAAGTCTATGAATTCGGTGGTAGAACATTCATACATAAACCTTATACTGATCACAGCAATGGTTCAGATCGTATTGGTTGTACTCTTTCAGTTTATATCTGAGATTCTGCATAAGTTGGTAGCTTTCTCGTTTTTGTTTTACCTTAGTTACCTTTTTAATTTTTTCATAGGAAATTTGGCCAGGTTGGTATAGATTAATCTGTGTGGCAACATACTCAGGAATAACTTAAAGATAAAGATAGGAATAACTTAAAGATAAAGATATGTTTATGTTAAGGATTATATTATTTAAATTTTTTATCAACCCACTTGTATTGTCTAGATTGATTTTATGGTAGTCTTTACAATTTTCAAACAAACACTTAAAACAAAACAATTTGATAGCTATTCATAGAAAACTCAGAGTTGATGCATAAATAACTCATAACTAATACATGGATAAAGAACAACTCTTATTTTCACTTATATTGTTTAGATTGATTTTATAGCAATCTTTACATTTCACTTATCAAGTTACGGCTTTATGTTTGGATTTTGCCAAATGTTTTAAATCCAAGAAGCCACCATCATAACAGTAGCTTTCCTCTGTCCTAAAAGTATTTACAAATTCTGGCCATGTACGTATGGTTGTTGTGCTGAATTTCATATCTTGTTTACTGTGGTTTGCTTCTACACTTGTGACTCAAGTACTCACTCAGTCACACTCTCCAGTGACGCGCTCTGTGCAGAGGGAATAATCACAGTTTTCAGTGACGTACTTTCTGCCCAAGGGGGCTGGATCACAGAAGAGCTGACACCCTGTGGATGAAATGGATTAATCTGTGCTAAAGCCAGAGTTGGGCAGTATATCAAACCAGAGCTGGGATGCCTAAGAAAACCATATGCGGTAAAAGTGAGGATAACGTGAAAGTTTGTTGGATCTACTTTTATGTAACAATAATAGGCCCACTTCAGCTTTAAAGTCCAGTACATGCCTGATCGCAATGCCAGTCTACCAGTGAGAGCAGCTACATAACAAAAAAGTCTTCTGAGCATTATATTCCCGGTACTCTTCTCACAGCTGTTGGGCACCATCCAAGTTTTTCAACATTCACATTGGGATTGAATTGGATTAATTATAGTGATTTAAGGAAACTTACATTATTTGAAATAATTTGTTGTTACTTTGTAAGGGATATATTTTCAGTTTTGTGAGATGTTTATGGGTTTAGATTGTAAATATGTATTTTGAAATTTAAGGATCATGAACTTTTAACCAATTAAATAAGTTTTAAAGTTTTACTTCAAAACCAATATGTGGTTTTAATTTAGATAGTATAGACAATAAAGTCAACATTCCTTTTGATAATATAACTTTAATATGTATATAAAACTTAATAATGCCACCAATTACATTGCAATCTTTAACTTGTTGCCTAACAATAACAAGAATGGTTTATATTACATATACTAAAAATTTATTTTCTACATTAAAATATAAAAAAAAATGATCATTACCCAATTCATTGCAAAGGATTTTTTTTTACAATTTATTTCATAATGTATAATGATAATGATAGGTTCTCCATTTCTGTCTTTCTTGCTTCTTCAATCTACAACTTCACTTTGAATTCTTATACCAAATATTTATGTTTTTTAAATAACTTTAATCAAAAACTTATACACTCTTATTTTTTAAACATAACAAATGAATATATAGAAATACATGCTTGAAAAAACAAATTGACATGAAGTTGCTATTGATTGAGCTCCCTAGTTGTATATCGTTGAACTGCTTTGGAGAGGTGTTTTTTAAAGGAGTGAGATGTGCCGAATACATGTGAACTCTCTCTCTGTATATATATATGAATGATTCATTATTAAAATTTTAAAAAAATAGGTATACCATTTATTTCTATATTTTGATGTAATATAATATTTTATTATATGTAAATAAAATAATAATATCATAATAAAAATAATTCTAAAAAATAATAAAATTTAAATTTTATTGAATTTTTTATGTGTTTGTAGTTCCCTCATTTTGGACATGAATATTAAATAATAACAAATAAAATTGATTTTTATTTTTCATAGTCCTTAAAATAACTTTAACATATGAGCTTGCGCACAAAGTTGCTCATCAAAAGTGTTGTAATCGTAGCATGCAAGCAAGTTTAAAACAATTTAGCGTGCATGCCTTATAGATGCGTGCACGCACTTTTGGCTCGGCTTCTCCGAACCTCCACGTTGGATAAAAAGAAGAATGTGTGCACACTAGTAGTGTGCACGAGTTAATAACACATGTGTACTATTAGCGTGAACACTTTCCTTTCAAAAATAAAAAAAATAAATAGCAGTCTGCAGGTTGTTTGGCAACAAAACAACCCAAGAATCCGCATAACAGAGCGCACTTGGTCATTCAAAGAACACATGCGCGAAACCTCAAGGGTGAAAACGTGAACCTGGGAAACAATTTTATGACAAGTGGAGTGAAGAAACACTAGTGCGAGCGGATGATCACTCGAAAAAAAGTCAACCTCAAACTCCAGGCTGAGAGTTTAAAAAAATCTAGATCGAGAGTTTGTGAGAGTTCAAACTCTCGGCCGAGAGTTTCATACAACTCTAGGCCGAGAGTTTGAACCAATCGCCGCGTTGTATTTTAAAAAAAACTCTCGGATGAGAGTTTGAACTAAAATCTCAGCTTAGAGTTTGGAAGATATTGTTTCGACTGATAGTTTATGGTCAACAAACCTACGAAAATATATGGCATCTTTCTGGAACCTGCAACTTCGGCAAGCCCAAATACCTGCAAATTTTAAATATTATTTGTCGGACTTGGTAGCAATGGATTCATCTCCGAATCTAGTTTCCAATGATATAATAATTGTTTCATTTCGATTTGAATTTCTATTTATTAATATTTTTTTTCTAAACCTTATCCCTTAAGAATTTTATTACTCTGAAAATCACCCGAAATAAAAATTCAATATCATAACATAGACAACACCAAATTTTTTTAAATTTCACAGAGATCATAATTGGCTCGTCCTCTTCAAAAGGGTACCTTTAGTTTTTCCAATAAGAGTCACATTTGAAAGAAACCGCGAAGACAAAAACATGTGTCGATAATGCACCATTTTCTGAACATGTGTTGTTTCGATAAATAATAAAAAATAGTTCCCAAGCCTTAAAAACCTCAAAATATAGTCTATGCATAGTGTAGTGTGTGTATATTATGAGCCTACAATTTTTTTCCCTAAAATGAATAACCATCTATCAAAAAATCGACGTCAACACAGTTCACTCATTATCCATACCTAAAATTTTCAAGTATATGCTCTTGGTTGACAACAAATTTGTCCCACGATATGTCCATAATTTTTTTTAAAAAAAATATGAGCAGAAAGCTAATTCAATTCTCTAAAACCTTTGTGTTTTCTTCATGTTGAAATTCCTAATGGAGATATGGGTTTGAAGAGGTTGAAGTTGAAAAACATAAAATTTAGCAGTTATGTTTGTCAAAACAAGCCAAAATTGTTTCCCAACTTCATGTTTTCACCCTCAAGCCACCAAATCAACCCAAACTAATAGGTATGCGCCCAATCATCATCTCTTTTTTTTCAAGTTTTTCAGTGTTTATTCATGTTTTGCAACAAGAACAAAAATAAAAAATCCAAGTTTTTTAATAATTTTTTTTATAAAATCCATGTTTTTTTAACAATTTTTTTTTCTAAAACATTCAAAATATTCATAAATTGTAGACCATGGAACCATAAGAACACCAACCACCCGAAGAAAACCAATCACCACAACAAAATGTCCACCATGACCCAAACCAAAACCCCAACAATGAAGACCTCAACCAAAACTTGGATGAACTTAGGAATTTGATTCAGCAGTTGAGAAGCATAGGAGAACCATCCCAATTGTCCCTTTCCACATCATTGATTCCCTTTACCATGCCCATTCTCAGTTGAATGGTATGACCAAATATAGGGCTAGAATGAGAGTTTTTAATTCAAATGGACGAAGTAAGGAGCAAATAAAAGATTTGAATATTACCAAAGTCGAGCTTTATAGTAATTTCACATATCCTAGAACAAGCCAACCACCCATTGCCACAAAGAAACGTGTGCATGGATTTGTGTTATTTGTAGCGATGGAAAGATAATTGGATGAGCAAGTGGTTCATGGTGTTTGATAAACCTCCTTGCAATAATAGGGAGGTTCCACTATACTTCCTTAGAAAACTATGGGTCGAGTTTGTGCTTGGTTTACATGTCAATTACTTTGACATTAATGAGTTTCAGGGTGTTGGTATGGGATCTTCCCAAGATCAACCTACTACTATAGGAAACCCATTGAGAGGGCCACCCACTCCTAGGCATGATCCTGACCCCTCCCTAGCGACCTCAGCTATCTCATAGAATTGATGAGATCGGTGAGTTGATGAGATGTGTTGCATGCAATTTTCTTAGACATACGACATTTGTGGCAATGTCTCTATAAGTAGACAGATGGGATGTACATGAAAGAGACATAGGTTTTAGGTATCCGGGGCAGACCGAGGAGAGACCAGTGTCTGATTGCAGCCAGGATGTTCCATTTGCATCGATGAGTATTGCGCCACATTGTTGTTCTCATTGCAGGAAAAATTTCCATGGCCTAACGTAGGAGCCCCTCCATGGCAGTTATATGGATCAAGTTAGCACTTTTTTTTATTTATGTGTGATCGATGAGTATATGTTTACCTATGCAATACATAATTTTTCAGTATACTTAATTTTAAAGTATTTTCTTTTGACCTTTGTTATTTGAATGTATAGTTGTTTACATCCAAGGCATTGCCTTCGATGTGGGAGGACATAGGTTCTCACAATATAGATCGAGCTCTGACAGTGGCGACAAATATTGTGACACCTAACACACATGTATCTTTATTATTTGGAACAATTTAAATGAATGCATAAGTAAACAATGAAATATCAATGTACTCTTCTAGTGGTTTATGTAAAATTTCTTATAGGGTTTATGTACTCTTCCAATAGATGAGCTATTCCATGGCATGCACTATATCTGCATAGAATCATCCAAAATTGTATACCCTAAGACTAGATCCTACCATCCTCCATCAAAATAAAACATGGAAACATGTGTATAGCCTAATACTAGATGCCTACCATCCACGAGACATGAATGAAGAGAACTAACATATTTATTATCACAATATTTATTATCTATGGTCATTTGAAAATTCATCCAGCACAACTCTATCACCCCATGGATCTCATAGTCTAAACCCCCACTCAGATCCTATTGTGCATGGATGTGTCCATTTTAGAGGGAAACCCTCTCACCCTAACAAATGTTCACTTACATGTATGGGTCATTATTACTACATACTATCACCCTGCACTTGCTACCAGCCTCCTTTTAGGCTCTTGGTGTTCTAAATAGGGTATTTTTGCTCAAAATGGAAGTGTATCACAATAGCACAACTTTGTCTAGGTTTTTTGGTCCTCCCATATATCATTGTTGATCTTTTTTACTATTATATGCCATCCATCCCACAACTATTATTCCAATTGAATTACTATGAATGGAAGTAGATCTATCGTATTTGTGATAAGGGTTTTCCTTCAAATATATGGAATCCCTAACATGAAGAAGGATATTCATAATACTATATTATTCATGTTTCACAGGAATACCTCATAATGGATTAATGTGAAGATATGGAAAATTTAGTTACCCCAATATTTGGTCACTATTAATAAATACGATATCATGTTGAAACTAAGTGATTATGTTTCAATCCCATGGGGGGTAGAGCAATTGGTAATGACTAATTGAGATGAGAAGTTGCAAATGGAAGGTCACAAGTTAAAATCCCCTTGGGTACTTACTTACAAAAAAAGGTGAATATGTTTCAAATGTTGACATGGCCAATACAACAAATTATGTCCAAGCAGTTGGAAAAAATGAGATGTAGTAAAGAGATTTCAATGCTATTGTTGATTTCCTTATTCAATTCCTTGATATGGAAAAAGGATTATATAACCATAGAAACCTAGTTCAGTTAATGGACATACATTTCAACATGCTATTTGAAAAACTTAGATGCTTTAAAAATTGTGCCCAAGTTGGTCCATGCCACATGCCACATTCCACATGCACCATGCACCACATCACTCCTATACAAAAAAGTTAAACTTTACATCATGCGCGACTAAAATTAGTTATATCTTCCGTTGTGTTTAATAGTGTTATTGTTTTGTTTATAAATTGAATCATAATATTGTTGTGTTTCCATAGGTGTCTACATTTTTTGGCAATCAACCATCTCTATCGGGGATTTGTAGATCACCCTATGCTCAACTATCACGTGTAATTAAGTACATCTTTAATTAGTTTTTTTTAATTATTATGATTTTTTTTGTACTAAACTATGATATTACAAATGTGTATGTGGATTCTACCATTCGCTACAAGTGCCACCATTCCACCTCCCCTTCTATCTAGTTTATATGGCCTCCCCTATCAGTTTCCCTCCCTCATTCCATCTAGTTTATACAACCTCCCATGTCATCCTCCATCCACATTTCCATCCACCCCCATCCTCCCATCCACCCTCCCCCATCTTTCCACTCCCCCTTCCATCCATCCTCCCCTCTCCATCCACCCTCACTCCTCCATCCATGACATCCTTTTCTTCCACCCTCCCCCCTCCATGCACCCATGCCCTCCCATCCAAATATGAAACTACACATCTACATCTATAAACATAACAATAAGACAAACTAGGGTTTCATATCAAAACCCTAATTCCCAAGTCTCCAAGGATGAAACTATAATAGCCTACACAATATTATGCTTCGTATCCTATTGTAAGTTTTCTAGGGGTGTACTTCATCTGAGGGGGTTCCATTGCATATTATTATAACATTCTACTATATATTGCATAATATGTGATTTGCAAGTGGTTATTAAGAACATCTATATTAAAATTTACTCTTAAGACTCGATCGAAATTACTTGCAAGTTTTTAAAATCATCTCTATATAAATTATGTAGGTGGATAAAGTTGCAAGCCCTCATGTTCTAATTTAACGCCATATTACGCTTCTTATCATATAGAGGGGGGTACCATTTCCCATTGTTGTAAGTATAAATTACTTTTGCAATATCTTACACTACTGCACAATTTCTCACATTTTCCCTTTTTCCTAGGCTTTTCTCATCTATCTATTGCTACTTTAGAATTCAAAACCTCCCTTTCTTATCTCCCTTCTTGGATTCCACATATCAAGAAAGAGTAGTGTGTACAAAACTATGCATCTCCAATACAACAATTATAAAATTCAAAGGCTTACCCATGGTTTCATTTCTTCAATGTGCACCTATCAAGGACACATTGACATAATAACAATATGATCCATAATGTGTTATCATATTTCCAATTCATTTCACCAATATGGATGCTACTTTTTCATGTGGAATTCAATTGCTAGGGTTTACATGTACAACACAAACCCTAGTTTTCACAAGAGTAATCCTTAGCACCACACAAGAGAAATCTCTCCAAGAACATTGAAGATGTCTCTCTTTCCCCTTATCTTTGCATACAATAGCATCATGATCCATATCATCTAACTCATGTGGTTTCTTCATGAACCTATCATCTCCAAGAGAGGTAGAAAGTCCTCATTGGATTCAACATTAAGGTTATGTCACTCATGTTCTCCACACTAGCATGATTGTATTTATTAGGGCTTGCAAACATTAGCCCTGTTACAAGACAAATCTAGTGCTCCCATCCAATTCTACATGTCAATCCTAGTATTCCAATCCTTGGTAGGAAACAATAGGAGTTAGATGCTTAAGGTCTCTTACTAAGTGAAAACTTAGTTTATGAAATCATGAAACATTATAGGATTCAATCCATGGACCCACATGAGAGATACACCCCTAGAACTATTCCAATGGAGACAATGGTTAATTCATCCCATCCGTGGTCATCATTCTATGGCTAGTTGCAACTCTTCTCCTAGATGATTTCAGGGACACGTGTTGAATCCCTACTTGGGACATAGAATTTGAACTAAGAAGCATAATTGAGTTTCATGAAATCCTACAAGCATGTTTAGGAAGGTCCCACATGGTCATTCTTCCTATGGCTTAACAATCAAGAAATTTCTAAAGTTGACCCCCTTGTGCAAACTTTGCATTATTTCTTCCTGAGAGAAACCCTAGTTTATGAAATCCTGAAACAATACGAGATCTGGGCCATGGAACCAAAATAGAGGGGCACCCTTAGAAATTTTATGATGTCTCGATTTCAATGGATTCAATGATTCATCGATTTGAGCCATAATCATCATTTTATGTCCCGTTTAAACTCACCTCCTGGAGGCTTTCAAGGACACAAGTTGAATCCCTGTTAAGGGCATAAAATTTGATCCAGGAAGAAAAATTGAGTTCCATCAGACCCTGAAAGTGTCTTTTGGAAGGTTTGACATGGGAACACTAGCCACGAGTTCACGATCAAGGAATTTCCAAAGTTGACCCCCTTGTGCAAAAATTGCATTCTCTCTTACAGAGTCAAACCCTAGTTTATGAAATCATGAAACAAGATGATATATGGGTCATGTAACCATTCAACAGAGGAATCCCTATAATTATTTTGATGTCCTAATTCCAACAGATTCAACGGTTCATTGATCTGATCCACGGTCATCTTTTTATGACCCATTTAAACTAGCCTCCTGGAGGATTTCATGGACACATGTTGAATCCCTGTCAAGGGCATAGAATTTGTTTTGGGAATAAGAATTGAGTTCCATGAGACCCTAAAAGTGTGTTCGAATATGTTCTACATGGGAATGCTAGCCACGCATTCATGGTTAAGCAATTTCCAAAGTTTCCCCCCTTGTGCAAACTTTGCAGTGCCTCTTACTGAGTGAAACCCTAGTTTATGAAATCGTGAAATGGAATGAGATCCAGGTCATGGAACCATGTGAGAGAGGAACCCATAGCATTATTCTGATGTCCCGATTCCAACGAATTCGATAATTCATCGATCTAATCCATGGTCATTGTTTTATGTCCTGTTTAAACTCGCCTCCTGGAGGCTTTCAGGGACACATGTTGAATCCTTTCCAGTCGCATAGACTTTGATCCGGGTAGCAGAATTGAGTTTCATGATATCTTGCAAGTGTGTTCTGTAGTTTTGATGTGGGAATGATAACCATGAGTTCACGATTGAGGAATTTTCAAAGTTGATCCCCTTGTGCAAACATTACATTATCTCCTACTGAGCCAAACCCTAGTTTATGAAATCGTGAAAGAGGACGAGATCCAGTCCATGGAACCACGCGAGGGAGGAACCCATACCATTATTCCAATGCCCAAATTCCAATGGATTCGATGGTTCATCAATTTGATCCATGGTATTCGCTTTGTGTCCCGTTTAAAATCGCCTCTTGGAGGCTTTTAGGGACAAATGTTGAATCCTTGCCTGGGGCATAGAATTTGACCCATGGAGTAGAATTGAGTTTCATGAGATCCTAAAAATGTGTTTTTGTATGTTCAATGTGTGAACACTAGCTACAAGTTCATGATTGAGGAATTTCCAAAGTTCACCCCCTCGTGCAAAAATTGCATTGTCTCCTACTGAGCCAAACCCTAGTTTATGAAATCATGAAAGAGGACAATATATGGGCCATGGAACCACGCGAGAGAGGAACCCCTATAATTATTTTGATTTCCTAATTCCAATGGAGTTGATAATTCGTCTATCCGCGCTACGGTCTTCATTTTATGGCTTGTTTAAACTCTCTTCCTAGAGGCTTTAAGGGACACATGTTAAATCCCTACCGGGGGCATAGAATTTAATCTAGGTAGAATAATTGAGTTTCATGAGATCTTGCAAATTTTTTTCTATAGGTTTGATGTGGGAATTCTATCCATGAGTTCACAATCAAGGAATTTTCAAAGTCGATCCCCTTGTGCAAACATTACATTATCTCCTACTAAGCCAAACCCTAGTTTATGAAAACTTGAGAGAGGATGAGATCTAGGGCATGGACCCACATGTGGGAGGAACCCCTATAATTATTTGAATGTCTATACTCCAATCGATTCGACGGTTCATCAATCCGATCCACGGTATTTGTTCTATGTCCCATTTAAAATAGCCCACTGGAGGATTTTAGGGACAAATGTTGAATCCTTGCCAGGGGCATAGAATTTGATCTGGGCAGTAGAATTGAGTTTCATAAGATCCTAAAAATGTGTTTGATTAGGTTCAATGTGTTAACACTAGCCACAAGTTCACGATCGAGGAATTTCCAAAGTTCATCGCCTTGTACAAAAATTGCATTGTCTCCTACTCAGCCAAACCCTAGTTTATGAAATCGTGAAAGAGGAAAAGATATGGGATATGAAACCATGCAAGAGAGGAACCCCTATTATTATATAATGTCCTTATTCCAATGTATTTGACAATTCGTCTATCCGAGCTACAGTCTTCATTTTATGGCTTGTTTAAACTCACCTCTTGGAGGCTTTCAAGGACACATGTTAAATCCCTACCGGGGGCATTGAATTTGATCCGAGAAGCATAATTGATTTCTGTGAGATATTTCAAGTGTGTTTGGGAAGGTTCTACATGGGAAACCTAGCCATGAGTTCACGGTCAAGGAATTTCCAAATTTGACGCCCTTATGCAAAAATTGCATTGTCTCCTAGTGAGACTAACCCTAGTTTATGAAATCTTGAGGATGGGCATGATGAGATACTGTTTATAAATATCACCTTGTTCCCATCCTATAGGATGTATCCCCTTCTTCTACCTTGAATCTCAAATTTAGTCCTCCGAGGTCATTAGTCAACACCCTAAGTTTTCATGAAACTTCCTAATGCAAGTGTCAAAATAAGGTATAAAAAACTTCCCACACTTAATAAGTGGTTTTGCTTGAGTGAAGGTTGCATTTTTTTTAAGGTCATGATAGAGGATTTGAATATTAATCTTGTAAAACTAGAGCTTGGAGCCTAGCCTAGAAACCCTAGAGTCTAGCTTAAAATCCCTAGTTTGTAGCATAAAACCTAGTTTGTACTATAAACCCTAGAAACCCTATTTTGTAGCGTAAACCCTAGCCTAAATTATAATACATATAAAAATTAAATTGTTTTCACTGTACATATATATATTCATGTGCATACATTTGAACCCAAATCATTTTATACACATATGAAAATTTTCTCATGTATATAGCAAGTATGCATACAACTAAACAAACATCAAGTGCAATCCATATTTGACCCAAATTACATAAACAAAGAGGCTAAATGGCCTAGAGTCCAAAAAAAATCAAGCTACAACAAATAATTACATATCAAAATCCATGCCTAGATTGGGATCCTATTTACAAATAGCACAATGTTCCCCTCCTCTAGGATGTAGCCCCTGCCTCTACCTTTAATCTCAAAGTTGGTCCTCCAAGGTCATTAGTTAACACCCTAAGTTTTGATGAAACTTCCTAATGCAAGTGTTAAAATAATGTATAAAAAGCTTCGTATGCTTAATAAATGATTTTGCTTGAGTGAATCTTACATTATTTTTAAGTTCATGATAAAGGAGTTCAACATTAATCCTATAAACCTAGAGCCTAGAGCCTAGCCAAGAAACCCTAGAGCCTAGCCTAAAAATCCTAGTTTGTATTCTAAACGCTAGAAACCCTATTTTGTAGTGTAAACCCTAGCCTAAATTATAATACATATAAAAATTAAATTGTTTTTACTGTGCATATATGTTCATGTGCATACATTTGAATCCAAATCATTGTACACATATATGCAAAGTTTCTCATGTATATAGCAAGGGTGCATACAAATAAAAAAACATCTAGTGCAACCCATATCTAATCCAATATACATAAACAAAGAGGATAAATGGACTAAAGTCTAAAACAATTTAGGATACAACAAATAATTACATATCAAAATTCTTTCCTATATTGGGATCCTATTTATAAATACCACCATGTGCCCCCTCCTCTAGGATCTAGCCCCTGCCTCTACCTTGAATATTGAAGTTGGTCCTTCAAGGAAATTAGCCAATTCCCTAATTTCTATGAAGCTTCCAAATGCAAGTGTTAAAATAAGGTATAAAAGTATTCCCATGTTTAATTAGTGGATTTTCTTGAGTGATGATGGATGATGGATGAGGATGATGGTGGTGGAAAAATGAGCATCATTGAGGATGATGAGGAATGATAGTGATGGTAACAATGGGGATGGTGATAATGAGCACAATGGTGGTGACGTGATAATGTGCATGACTCATGGGGATGGTTATGGTGATAATGAGACAATGAGCATTAAGATGATGGTGTATGATGGATGATAGATGAGGACAATGATGGAGGAAACACAAGCATGAGGATGATGAGGCATGATGGTGATGGTGACAATGGGAATGGGAATGGTGATGGTGACAATGAGCACAATGGAGACTATGGTGAAAATGGGCATGAGGATGGGGATGGTGATGGTGACAATGATACAATGAGCATGAGGATTATGGTGGATGGCGGGTGATCAATGAGGACAATGGTGGTGGCACCACAAGTATGAGGATGATGAGGCATGATGCTGATGGTGACAATGAGAACAATGGTCACAATGGTGATAATGGGAATGAGGATGGGGGTTGTGATGGTGACAATGATACAATTATCATGAGGATGATGGTGAATGATGGATGATCGATGAGGACGATGATGGTGGAAACACGAGCATGAGGATGACGAGGCATGATGAATTAGAAGTGTCATAACACATAGTTCATGATGTATGAAGGCCATTTACTGGGCATGGGAGGGCATATTCCATAACACAATATTGAATATGGCATAACATAAAAAGGAAATAAACAATCTAACATAACAAGATCTACATAACATGAAATAAACAATCCAACATAACATGAAATAAACTATCTAACGTGAATAACGTTATACATGCATGAATAAATAAATACATGAATAAACTATGTACATAGCGTGAAATAGTTACCTCATTCATGAAGGCCTTTTGGATCCTCTTTGTTTTCGATTGTCTATATCAATATCTCATGCTCTGCATGGGGTAGCAAGTAGTGTGCATTTTTCGCTCTCTTTCTAGACATTGTTTGTAGTTGGATGTTTGTACCAACAATCAAGTTCGTAAAGTGATACACCATTGAACCCGATTTGTAATCCATGTATACATACAACCAGTATTGATTGAATTTCCATTTAATGTAATATATTCACCTTTAACAACCATCGATCCAATGGGAAATTCAATGGCTTCACTATTAGTTAATGATGCATTGAGGGTTTGCTTCCTTTGGATGCATCGTTCCAACCAATAATACATGCCCCATTCATTTCCTTTCAAAGAAAAAACTATGTAGATGTGTTCTTCAAATATGCACTGTAAGTTCAAATGCAAACATGCAAGGGTTTGATAACATGGTCAAATCAAAAAACAAGAATGGATCCGGGATACGATTGCAGAAATATATACTTGGTTGTACAAGATCATATATATGATCATAGTTGGTCGAAATAGATGAATGGCCCTCGTCTAACTAGATTGATTCAACATCTGCACGTGGGTCTACTGCAAGTGACACATGATCCCATTCATCAACCCAATCCATTGATTCACAATCATCGCACTTTCCATTGCTACAAGGGCCACAAAATCAAGCAATTTTATGTGTCCATATTTCAAATAAGAGGTTGTTTGAGATTTGAACATACTGAAATCCACGTGTTCCTTGTACTGTACTACAACTATAAGAACGTGATTTATCTATATCATCCACTTTCCAAAAATTTATTACCAAATGTCCTCTTCTAGTTGATGTCTCCTGCTTTATGATTGGATTTGACATTTTTTGTAGAGCACCATTGAACTATGGAATCTGCATCTCTGATATGAGGGTTTATCATGCACCTCGTCTCCTCCCTTTGTATGGCGGTTTTGATACATGCACCATACCCATTGTGCTCTCCCTTCTCATGCTCGGTCTCAAAATAGTTCCATATATGAAGCACATCATATGTCTTGTGCAAAATATTCAACCATTGGAATACACAAGCATTTTTTAACTGACCTGCATAACCATCTCACCATATCCAATGTTGATTGATCTATATAGCTCTCTCCTTCATCCGATCATAGAAAATTCAAAATTAGTGTTGTACATAATGCAGGTCATTGCACATGTCATCGCTGATGTAGAAGTTTGTCTCCTTCACTATTACCCTCTTGTCGTTGCTATTATTTGGTGCATGCTTATATGTGATATGTACCATTATACTAACTTGGTACGAATGGTAGTATTGACTTTGAATCTCATTATGTGGTTGAAGAGTGTAGTTATCAGCAAAATCCACAACCGACAATATGGTTCCAATGGGAAAGTTATCCCTACATATTCTATATTTCTCACCCTCCCACTACGCTACGTGCACATGTTGAACATACTACTCTATTTTTTTGTAATATTCCTCCATGAAATTGCATATTTGTACCTGGTGCCACGAAAACAAGGGCATTATTTCGACGTGACCTTTGAAATATATGTATGTAAAACTTGAATGAACAATATCAAAGTATGTAATCTTAACTTACATGTGTCTTCACCAATGCAATCTTTTTTCTCTCTTTCACACTATTTACTTGATATGTTACATTTTTTAAGCTCTGCATCTCTATTGCCATCCTCCCAAATTCATGCTCCTCACTTTCATGAATGCAATATCTCAACAATGCAAATCCACTACACCTAGAACATGTCCCATAAAGACAAGATTTTTTATAGAATTTTTTCCCTTCATCCCTTGGACACATTATGCTATGGATAAATTCTCTTGATGCATTCAATGGTATTATGAAAAAGAATTCTTGCATAATGCTAGTATGCAAATCATGAAATATATGTTTATATGTGTCATAATAATATTCAAATTCTACATGGTATCTACAGTAACATGTGTTGTGGTCAATGCATATTCTAATATACTAGGGCTTGCATTTTTCAAATGACCTTTGGCCCATATTCAATTGTGTGTGCTCAGTCTTGAATCTATCGTAGAGTTCCGTTTGTTTCATGTCAAGGAAGTGCTTGATGTGGGGTTCATGTGCATTAGTACATTTTCTGAACTTTGTAACATCTCTTTGATTGGATGAAGGTCTAGTATTCTCATGCCAAAAAAATTTCACTAGTTCTTTAACAACATTAATCAGCTTCATGTTTGAACAAGGCAACCTACCAACGGATACCCAACAATATTTTTGACCCAGAGTGTCAAATTTTTCTCTAATAGTAGAATACTTATGAAGAGTCTTCCTATCCACTTTAAAGATGTGATATTTGTGTGACAACAAGCGACGATGCCTTGTGTATTTGTTCACAATTGATTGTGATAATACCTAACAGGCCGCATTAAGATATTTTGTATGAGCCCTATTTCCAATTAAATTAAATGCAGCTTGAATATTTATAACAACATGACTATTATCCTCTGAACTTCGAAATACCTTTATGCCTCAAATTATCCTAACAAAGGATGAACAACATTATTTGAACAAAGCTAAGAATAATTGACATTTCAATGCATTACTCTTAGATTCAAAAAATTCTTTGACGATTTTGCTACATTGCTAATCAATAGTTCGTTTAGGTAACTTAGTTGACCTGCTAGGGCACTTTCTCCACATAAATACATCTAGGAGTTCTTCTTCGTTGTGCATTGGATAGTTGAGGTGAAGGAGGTATAGAAGAACTATGAGTCCCGCCACCGCTTTGTTGTGGAACTTTGTTCACACGCTGGTCCAAAATGGGAATGCATTCAACATGTGTGTGGTATTCTTAGGGAGATTGCAAATTAGCAACTCCTTGAACATCTAACTATGCATACTCAACATCTTCCAATATTTGAATGTATCCAACCGCATGAGCATTACTTTTCGATGGATTATTGATTGGAAGATGACTTGATGTTGGGATTTGACTAGGTTCTGTTGGATGCATTCTCTTCACCTTTGGTGTCGAACTAGAGGTCATTGTGCCATGCAATGTGCTAGTATCTGAGGCAGTGACTAGTGCATGTGTATGTTTTTCCATGCCCAACCTTGCTTTTTATCTTAGATCATGGATCTTTTCAAGGGGCAGAGCCTTCCTTCTGGAATTTGTTTCTCTATTGCATTTGTTTCCCATCACCAAAAAGTTTTTTAATAAACAAGTTTATTTCCTCTACAATATAAATACCATTTGCAACAAGATTGTGTGGATCTTTCCATACAATTGCAAGTGAAACAATAAATGGCATCATTCTGCATCAATCACTACATATTTTAAAAAACAAGTTATACAACTTGACAAGAACTTTATACTCAAAACAAGAACTTTAGCCATAAAAATTCATATTTTTGCATAAAAACCACCAAAAAACAACCACGAATCAAAAAGTGGTGCTATTGGAAGCACCACTTTTTTTTTGAGGGTTAAAATTATAGACATGGACCAAAACAATCCTTACTAGTGTTTACAAAAACCTTAAAATCAAGCCTTGAATTGCAAACTAATGCTACCAGTAGCACACTTTTTCAAAAAATGGTATTATTATATCATTTTATCATAATTTAAAATTTTATTTATTAAACCTCTTAGTAACACTATATAAAACCTGCACTCAGACAAACACAAATTATTGAAGAAATTGTTCACCACTCTTTCCATATAAAATAAAAGAATTTAGATAATATTGATAATAAAATAAAAGAAATTAAAAAAATCTTCCAAAAATATATATATATTTTTAAATTTATAAAGAAGATTATAAAAACTTAATTTTATTTTTTTTTAAATTTAAAAGTAAGAAAAAATAAAAAATAAAAACATTATAAAACGAATTTTTTAAAACATTTAAAATTTATAAAAGAAAATTAGAAAAAAATTATAAAACAAATATATATATATATATATTAAATGCAATATAACAAAAAAAAAAAAAAAAAATTATTTAAAAAAACAAAAAATGCCTAAATTTTTTATAAAAATTTATAACAAAAAAAATTAAAACATTTAAATTTATAAATAACTTATAAAAAAATTAAAAACAAATTTAAAAACATAAAATAAATTATAGAACTTTTATAAAATACAATAAAACAAAAAAAATCAATTTAAAAAAAAAAAACAAACAAAAAACCACTCCCCACCCCCTCTCCCCTCCCCTCCCCTGGCTCCACCATCCTCCTCCATCTCCCATTCCCCTCCCCCTCACCCTCTCCGTGCCACCCCCCCCCTCTTCCCCCTTCCCCCATTTTTAATATATTGGAATCCCTCTGGGCTTACGAGGGGCGGCGACGCCGTTCCCTCGTGTGCCCAAAGGGCTTCCCAAGGATACAGTGCGATTTATAAGAATCATGTCTCTCCTTGGGCAGCCCTTTAGGCGCATGAGGGGTGGTGACGTTGCTCCCCCGTGCACCCAAAGGGTCGCCCAAGGAGCGACACAATTATGAGGCCGTCTAAGGAGTCGGCGCAATTCTTAGAATCACGTTGCTCCTCGGGTGGCCCTTGGGCGCACGAGGGAGCGACACCTACACCCCTCGTGCTCCCAAAGGGCCACCCATGGAGGGGGAGGGGGGGAGAGAGGGAGAGGGAGGGGAGAGGGGAGAGGGGAGCCAGGGGAGGGGGAGAGGGATGGGGAGTGGGAGGGGAAGGAAAGAGGGGAGCCAGGGGTGCGGGAGGGGGAGGGGAAGGAGAGAGGGAGGGGGGGAGGGGGGGGGTAGAGGGTGTGGGGGATGGAAGAAGAAGGAGAAGGGGAGAAGGAGGAGAATGGAGGAGCGGTTGGAGAGGGGAGGAGAGAGGGGGAGAGGATGCATTTTTTGTTGTTGTTGTTGTTGTTTTTTAATTATTTTCTTATTGTGGTATTGTAAAGTTTTTAATTTTTAATTTTTTAATTGCTTTAATGCTTGTTCTATTTTTTTTATTTTTTAACAATATTTTTTAAAATTTTAAATGTTTAAAAAAACGTTTTTGTTTTTCTTTTATTTGGAATTTTTATATATTATCTATACATTTTTAAATTTTGTTTATTTTTTGTTAAAATTTGTTTATGAATTGTTTATTTTTATAAATTTTATAAAATAATGTTAAAAATATTATTTTTATACATAAAATTGCTAAAAATATGTTAAAATGATTTAAATGTTTTTATTTTCTCATTTTTTTTTCAAATTTTCCCAAAAAACTGACAAATTTAAGAGAAAAGTTTAAAGAAAAAATTCCTAAAATGTATATATTTTTCATTCTAACTAGCTTCTAAATGTAAAAAAATTCAAAAATGTATGTATTTTTTAGTTAGAACTAGGTACTAAATGTATTTTTTTTGTAAAATTCAAAAAAACACAATTGTAAATAAAAATTATAGGTTTTTTATGACCAAGAAATTTCAAAATCGCAAAAAAATGACTCAAAATGAAAAATGGTGCTACCAGTATACAGAATTTTTGAAACAAAGCTAAAAATAGCTACTGAAATTGTCCCCCCAAAAAACGAGAACAATGATGGGTCTCGTCAAGTTGTATAACTTGTTAAAATTGATAGTGCTTCTATTCCTCTAAATGAATTCCAAAAATATGAGAGTACATGATAGGGGTACGAGGGTGAGGAGTGGGGGTTTGGGGAAAGAGAGATATATATTGAGGGATAGAGGTTTAGATTGTGAGAGGGAGAGAGAAGGGGATTGGAGGTTATGGGCTTAGAGAGAGAGAGAGAGAGAAAGAGAGAGAGATTGGGGGCTAAGGGTTTTGAGAGAGAGAGAGAAATCACGAAGGGTATTGTCGATCGTTGTTGGTGGGGGGTTATGCGTAGGGGGGCTAGGGGAGAGAGAGAGATATATATCGAGGGTTTAGGTGTTTAGAGAGAGACAGATTGGAATATAGGGGTGTGTGTGTGTGTGTGTGTGTGTGTATATATATATATATATATATATATATATATATATAGAGAGAGAGAGAGAGAGAGAGAGAGAGAGAGATCTGGTGGTGGTGGTGGTTAGTGGTAGGAGTAGGTGAGAGACTGGGAGAGAGGGAGTTGGTGGTTAAGGGTAGGGGGGAGTAGGAGGGTAGGGGCATATATAGAGAGAGAAGGGGATGGGGAGGTGGTCATTTGTGGCAGTGAGAGAGAGAGAGTGGAGGGGGGTAGGGGTAGGATGGTGAAGAGTGGGGGTTTGGGGAGGAGATATAGAGAGATATTAGGAGTTAGGGGCTTAGAGAGAGAGATATTAGGGCTTAGGGTTTTAGAGAGAGATATATTGGGGGTTAGGGATTTACACAGAGAGAGAGAGAGAGATTGGAGGTGAGGGGTTTAGAGAGGGAGAAAGGCATGGAGAGGGAGAGAGATCAAGGAGATGGTTAGTGGTAGGAGTAGGTGAGATATTGTATAAAGAGAGAGAGTGTGTGGTTAAGGGTGGGGGAGAGTATGGGAAGAGGGATATAGAGAGAATGAGAGGGATGGGTATATGACTAGTAGTAGGGGAGAGAGAGATATAGAGAGGGATGTTAGTGGTAGCAGGGTGAAGAGTGGTAATTTTTGGGGAGAGAGAGAGGGAGGGGTTAGTGGTATGAGTAGGAGAGATGATGGGAAAGGGAGAGTGAGTGGGTGGTTAAGGGTATGGGAGGAGAAGGGGGAGGCGGTTAGTCATAGGGGGTGGGATGATTATTGATAGGAGGAGGGGGATTTTTGATATGGGGGAGGGGGATTATGAGAAAGAGGGGGGGTTTATAAATAGAGGGTATATATGGTTAGGGATCTGGGGGAGAAAGAGAGAGATAGACAAGGGGAAGAGGAGGGAGGGAGGGAGAGAGAGGAAGGAATAGAGAAATAGAGAAAGGATGGGGTAGGATTTAGGGTAACAAAGAGGGTATACAAAAATTTGTCATTACTTTAGTTTTATGTATACGTAACTAATGAAAACAAAATTGAATTGAAAGGACCATATGTAAGGTCAAATTCTCATTGTCGAAATGTAAGTAAGTCGTGGTTGAGATAAGGTTTTGCTAATTGCTGGCTACAGTTTATAAGAATTGGGGTTCAACTTATACGATCAACCGAAACCCCATAGGCATCGAAATCTTTTAATACTTTGTGAATAGAGTAAGGTCTCACCCGAGATGCACACAATAAATTACATAGGAACCTGAATCAGGGTTGCACAGGGAGGACTAAGTTCTTTTCACTTAACATTTTAATAGTTCTAATATACACATTCATCCTATCTTTTCCACACAAATATCCATCCTTTGACTGATACACATTCCATTGACATTCATTCATAAGGACAGTGCACATAAGAGATAAGGAAACATGAACTTCATTCTATTAATTGTAAAAAAATTGGTATCACCATGCATAAGCACAGCATTCATCTCATCAACTTCACTTTATATACATGAAAAAAATACATAATTCTTTACATCATCAGTGTAAGGAATTAGCAACTAACAAAACCATAAAACATTACATCTCAAAATAGCTACAGTAGTAATCACATTACACAACAATACAACTATAGAACCCAATTGACCAAACCCCAACCCTTTACAAATTTGATCCTTATATAGGCTAATTTTTCTGAATCGGTGCACAGTAACTGAGCAAAACTCAAGTACCAACAGGACCCCAAAACTAAGATGTGGCTTGTCCCAAGCCACACAACTCACGGCTCCAACACTTTTAATGAGGGAAAGCGTGTTTTTTGGTGATAGACGAAGTCTTGGAAGCTTTTTTTAATTGGATCAAACTCACTAGTAATGTATTTGAGCTGTGCAGTGAATGCATCAACCTCCTCCTTGTGACTCTTCATGACTTCTACTTTTTCTTGCTTTTCCACGAGAATAAAATCAATAGCCTTTACCTAGAGTTCGGACAAACTGTCAAACTACCTCTGGAGTGGCCAAGTTGTGCATGACAATCTCCCAACTCTACACAAGGAAAAAAATACAAGGAAGGTGGAAACCATTCTTCTTGCGACAAAATAGATGTGGGACAATTGAGGTTTGGGATTGGAAAATGTTGTGATGCCTTTTCAAAAGTTGTAACCCTGATACCATTTTATGCATGTGAACTATGGAAGTCAAGTACATCTAGAAATAGATAGAACCTGTTTGAGCAAGTAAAAAAATGCATGATAACAAGTGGTCTAATAGTAAAAAACAACACCCCTTATGTTATAATCCTAACTAAAACATGATTATACCTAATAGAATTGGAAAAACACGTTGACTCTATATATTTAGACAATGGAATTTGTGGACAACAATGTGATCTCAATTAAAATCAACCAATATGAGGAAGCAAACTTGGAATTAGCGTTGCATAAAATGGTTTGTATAATACAATGTAGAAAAAGAAAGATACCCCATAGATAAAAAGTCATGTACATGAATTCTACAAGAAGGGGTCAATGGAGAAAACATGCCAAAAGAAAACTACAATACAACATAAACAACTTCAACAAATAAGAAGAGATCAAAGTTCAAAATTACTTGAAACTTAATATCCCATGGTGTGTAAGACAAGTAATAATACAACTAAGAAACAAATCAAAGTTGTTGAGATGTTAAATAGGAAGATGGGAACAACCTAAGTAGTCATGGTCGAAAGAATCTGTTCAGTATATGGAATGAGTAGGTAGAAACTCCACAACCATTTCTCTTACATTATGAAACACACTCACCAATTATGGAGAGACCAAATTCCATTAGAAATTGGGAATCACCAATTTAGGAGGATCTAGTGAAATTGAGAAAATGATGTGCGTAAGAAGTAGATGGTTGAGAGTAAAGTCAATGAATAAATTATTCCTTTATGTAGAGCGCCAATGCGTACCGTAATTGTGTGGACCCAATCCATGATTATGGTCTTGCCACAACACTACTAACTCTAGTTATTATAATTCTTTGCTTTAATCTCTTGAAAAGTGGTGCACAAAACAAAAACCTTATTGTCACGTTTGATCATTCAATTTCATAAACAATTTAATGAAATATATCTATTTATTTTGACTAACCACTCAAATCCCCAATAATTACAATAAATACATATTAAAAATTATACGTTCAATGTATATTAGTATATATAATATAACTTACATAACACTATGTAAGATATTTATTTATTTAATAATTATATTGTTTAAATTAAAATACTCTCATATGTGTGTGGGGCACACTCAAAGAGTTTATCATAACTATGTTACATTTTATACTCAATGCATTTTATATAATTAATTGTTTAAAAATAATTTGGTATAAAAAATACACTTCAAAAGTAACTCCACGTGAAAAATAAACATTATTTAAAATAGTCTCATATGTGTGTGGGGGGGACACTCAAAGAGTTTATCATAACCAGGTTAGATTTGATAATCAATGCATTTTATATAATTAATTATTTTAAAATAATTTGGTATTTGGAATAAATAATACACTTCAAAAGTAATTCAAAGTAACTCTTTTATATAATTAATTGTTTTAAAATAATTTGGTATTTGGAATAAATAATACACTTCAAAAGTAAGTCAAAGTAACTCCATTGTGTGAAAAATATATCTTTTAATATATACATTATTTTAAAAAAACACATTACAAAATAAACATATTGCAATTTGCAAAATAAATTTTTTAATTTATACATTATTTAGAAAAAAACACATTACAAGATTAGCATATTGCAATCTGCAAGTGCTTTAGTATTTGGTAGGATTTTTTCGCTCAAAACAAACATATCACAAGACAAGATAAGCATATTGCAATTTGCAAGTGCTTTAGTATTTGGTCGGATTTTTTCGTTTCATATGTTGTAGACATAATGAACATCTAACCATTCTTATTCTTAGTTCTTAGTTGTTGAATAATGTAAAATCACATAAAACGATTCTTGAATTATAAGTTGTTGAATAATCCAACATCACATAAAACAATTCTTGATTGATGAACATCTAACAATTAAGAGTTGTTGAATTATGCAAACTTACAAATTGCATTTTGATTTTTTTTACAAACGAATTGCATGGTCTTCTTTTGCCAAGCACCAAGGACAAGAAGGAATCAAATTGATGAGCATCTAAGAATTGAGAGAGAATTGAGAGTTATTGAATTATGAAGCTTACAAATTGCATTTTTATTCTCTATCAAAAGGAATTGCATGGTCTTCTTTTTCCAAGCAAAGGACAAGAAGGAAGCAAAAAAATCTAAAGTGAAACATTTCCCATCACTATAAGTACATAGAGTGTCTTTGAGGTTTAGATCACAAATACATTTTTTATTATTTACATCGTCGGTGTGTTGAAGTAATGTAAATCTACTAAAAAACATTAGTTGAAGATATGATAAAAATCTAACAACTAGTTGAATAATGCAAGTCGGAATTTTAAATAAGGTTGTTAAATGATGCAACATCACAAAGTGAATTTTGATTCTCTATCGACACATAGTCTTATCTTCTTCTGAACACCCAGGAGACAATTCTGATCATACTCTTCATGGTGAAGTCTGTGAAGTGAGGGAAGCAAAAAATATCGAGAGAGAACAATCTCCATCCTACTTTCATGGTGTGAGTTTATGGAGCACTTGAAGTTTAAATGATAAATATATTTTTCATCACTTACATGGTTGGTATGTTCAAGTAGTGTACATTTACTAAGAAATACTAGCATGTTTGTTCACTAAATATATAGTTAAAATCATAGTCTAAATGTTTTATGAATTGATTATTTTCCTATCACTCAAAAGAAATAATCTAAACATTTACAATTTCGAGTGTTTTAGAGTATTATCATTGGAATCTAGCTATATGATCTTTGGTCAATTACAAATTTTCATTGTTGAAGCTTGACATTGCATTTTGAATGCAAAAATGGATTCAATGCACTCAAATACCCATAGACAAACAAGTAGGACCCTACCTATAGGACATGTTGAATGATCAAAACTCCAAGAAAGGAACAATCATCGAACTACACTATGCACACACATCGTACACAATGTTAAAGGGACTTGACTAATTAATTATGCCCCGATGAAGGTTAAGGCATTGTGGGCCACTTGAAGGAAGATAAAAGGGTCTGACTCAAAGACAAAGGACACTTAAATCACAATACTTCTAAGCTATTACCAACAAACCAGACAACTTTGAAATCACCAAGATTAACCTAGTTTCATTAGTTATCTAAAAGCTGAATACAATTCCCCATATCTCATTATAGCACTCCCCCACTTTATCCTAACTATTTAGTGAGTTACAAAATGTACATTGCACTTCATATGAAGGGAAACGTACTCTAAGATTTCCACTTTCAAACTAAATACCCCTATTTCACTTGGAAATTATGCAATCTCAACAATTGATATGTGCAATTCCAACAATTCTTTTGAAAATTTCACTGGATTTTGGGCAAAAATGGTCCAAAAATGTAATTGGAAAAGGTCCAAATCGTAGAATATTTGGACTACACTTGACTCAAAATAATGGGAAGGGACTATCAACATTTTTTTATGTAAAATCTAGCAAGAATCATTTTGAATTGATAGAATTGTAGATAACAATCATTAATATTGCAAATTCAGGTTACATTGGAACTATTTAGGTATAGATGCATTAAAAACAATGATTTAAACAATTCAAAATTACAATTTTAGCAAATATTTTATGACTACATTCCAATGATGGAAAATTAAAAAAATTCAAAATAGTAGAATGTTTAGCCTTCTTTAATATTAAATAGTTCCATTATAAATAACCATTAACAACCACTCTTTTTATGTGGTTGTCACTTAATAACAAGGCACCTACATGGGATAACTTGCAACAAAGAAACAAAAAATGGGCGGCCTCGATGGTGTTCAGTCTCAAAGAAAATGATGAAAATATTAATCACCTACTCATTTTTTGTTCTTACACTAAACATGTTTGTTAGGACTACGATGCATTAATAGTTTCAAATAATTTTTGGAATAAAGTCACAATAGAAGAAAATCTTAAATTTGCGATGGAAAATTTGCTATAAAATTTTACCATTCTCTTCCTCTCATTGTAACTTGGGGAGTATGGTTATCTAGAGATATGAGTTTATTTGATGATCAACAAATTTGAGGAAAGTTTGCACCTCAAGAGATTTGACCCCTCTCCCTACATGATAGATCTGGAGTTAAGATGGATCTACATTGGTTCAATTTGTGGGAAGCCACATCAAATATTCATACAATGAGTGCAAGCTAATGATTGTCTCTTTTTACGTGCATTAGATGCAACATAAATGAAAAACATACATCCTTCATCTTACATGGGTATTTTGACATACCTACACAATGAATCTTGCTTCTAGTAAAAAATATGAAACATGGGAATTTGAATCACCTTTCCGAGTATATAAATTTTATTTATTGAAAATGTTCACAACTAACTAAATTTTGATTTTTTCTAACATTGACATTTTATTTTTTCAGCAAATGATAAGGTATATGTCCATGATAGTGCAACCTTTTAGTGCCTAAATGATGGAATCAATATACAAACAGTGACAAACATGTAGATACCAAATAGTACTAGTGCAGTGTTATTTTTCCAAAATAAAATTAGTACTTTGAAATATCTTTTAAAAATATCTAAGTGAACAGACCTCGAAATTAGTATGCCAAGTGTAAGCGCATATTTTCATGGTCTTAATGTAATGATGATGGATTGAATTTTTTATAGAATGTACATGTAAGTGTCTAGTAGTGCAACATATAATTTTTTTATGAAATGGTTGAGAAAAGAAAAATTTAGGGCATAAACATGATCAATTTCCTACAAATCCAATTGCATCTATAAGGCCCACCAACTTCATGCACTAATTAAATCTCATAAACTAATCAGAATATTTGTATGTTAATTTAATCTCATAAACTAATTAGAATATTAGGAAATTTACATCATTGTGTGGAGTTAGGATGTATCACATGTATATGTTTAAGATTCACCACATCATTTTTTTTTTGTTCTTATTGTTTATCAATTGAAACTTCTTGAGATTGAATTTGTCAATATGTTCATTGTCTCTGTGAATTTCTTTTTTCTCTCTTATTGTTATTGGTAACTTGTCATTTGTTGCAACTAAATTTCCCATTGTGCTCTTTGTTGTTCACTTTTTTGTTTTATGCCATCTTCTCTTTGTTCATCATTGATATCTCTAGCTTCTCTCTATGCAGCCTCACACTTTCTCATGTATGTATTCCTACTCCCCCCACATGTATACCATCCACTTCTTCATCATGAGAGGACATAAAAAGGTGAATTACTATACCATGATTGTAATTGGAACCTTGTAACAAAGATATAATTACCATTAAAAAGAACTGAAACACACACAACATTAAATGAATGCAAACAAAAACTGCAATCAATGAACTACAATTAATTTTATTGAATCAATTAACATTGAAATCAATGCATTGTACTTAGAGTGATGCATAAAAAATTGGAGTGAAATTATTGATTTTACAAACAATGAAATCAAAGCACCATAATAAAAGTATTGCAACAAAACTGCAATGTGACATTATTGATTTTACAAACAATGAAATTAATGCATGTATCCCTATTTATTTTCCCAATTGTAACTTAGTTGGATAAATTGCAATGCATTGATTTTAGTAAGAAGATCAATTCTTAAGTCAATTCACAAATCACTACAATAAAATTACTATATTGCATTGGTTAACACTAAAAATAATGCAATGAATTAAGAGTATTCCAAAAAAATACTTGGTACAAAATTATTGAATTTATGATCACTGAAATCAATGCATTGTACTAAGGGCATTGTAACAAAAAACTTTGTCTAAAAATATGGATTTAACAAACATTGAAATGCATGCATCTAGGGCATATTCCATGCAAACACCACCTATCGAGATATACAATTAATGGTTTTATGCCATCATAATCATTATCCCAAATAAAACTTTTCATTGTAGTCTTGAGATGTCTCGTGGAAAAACCTCTTTTAACATGAAATAATTTCATGCCACAGATATTTTTAGATCACAAAGGAATACAGGCTTTTGTCCATCCAACTTTATCTTTCTATGGACTTTTTTCACTCTATAATTCTAGAGCAACACTTGAATTCTTACAACATTTCAATTTATTATTTTTCCCTTTTTATTTTCCATGATATGTTACCCTCCTTTACAGGCAGGTGAACTACATGGCATGTATACATAGCCGGCACTCTCAACGATGACCCAAAGAGACTGTTAGCTTGTCTTTTTAAGTTTCGGGCTTGAAATGTATCAAATTGTATTTACACATATATGTGGATCATTTAGAAAGTAGTTTCTTATATAGTGCACAACATCCAACATCTCAATAAGCTGCTACTAATCTTCAATGTATTTCTCACATCTCTTCTCACCTTGAGGATTACATTATTTTTTGTTAACCCTAGGAAATTCTTAATTGTGAGAATTACGTAGAGTAGACTCAAATTCAAATTACTTATGGTTTTCTTAATTGTGAGAATTACGTAGAGTAGACTCAAATTCAAATTACTTATGGTTTTAGCTTTTAACTTTATTTAAACAACTAATGTTCACAGTTTTGAAAACGAACTTTGTTTATCATGTAATTACTGCATTATGTTTTACATCTACAGTGAGTTTATCACGTTACTGCGTTATGTTTTAAATCCATGAAGCCACCATCACAATCACAACAGTGCCTTCCTTTCTGCTAAAATGTTTACAAATTCTGCCTATGTCCTCTGTGGGTTTGTATTGGGAATCCCCAAAACATTTTGTCACATTTGTACATGTGAAAGGTCATGTGGATTTCCTGCAAATTCCATGTGAGATTTCATGTTGTTGAAGTGTAACAGAACTTGTTTATCTGAATGTATACTTTTATGGTGTACTAAGAAATTTAAACCTATGGACTATATGTGAATTATGGGCTCTGCTAACGATTAGCAAATGAGATTCTTGGTTTCTGCAATTGGCACCATAATAATAAAGAGTTCTATCTTTTGCAATTTATGCTCTAGTTCTCATTCTCATTATAGGCTTTGTTCACACTTTTTTATTTTGAGATTTTGCAACTTTGATTTTGGTTTTTAGAACATGAGGATATGTAACATGTAACTCGCTATAGAATGGATTTTAAGGTCTTTATATAAAAAAACTTATTATAAGTTATCAAACTAGCAATAAAGACAACCACCATCAGTGAATAGTATTACTATTAACAAATGCTAATTGACTGGTCACTATTGTATTGTTATTCAAGAAAACCAGCCACCTAAAATAACATGCTGGAGACAATCCTTATTCAAGAAAACCAGCCACCTAAAATAACATGCTGGAGACAATCCTTAACCAATCTAAATAGTGTAAAGCCTTACTCCAAAATCGTTAAAATCTTTATTCATCTTACAATAATTCCATAATGCAATTAGTTAATCAGCATATGTAATTCCAAGAATATGTCAAAATTCTTACTAAATTTAGAAAGAAAATCCACCAGAACATAAAATCTATTAAACCTCTTCACGTTACTTATCTTATCACGTTACTGCATTATGTTCTAAATCCACGGTGACCTAATCCCGCGCTTATCACAACAGTAGCTTTCCTGTAGTTTTGCTCGTGCTTACACTCAAGTACTCAATCGCACTCTTCAGTAACTCGCTGTCTGTGCAGGGAATCTTCAGTGACGCACTTTCTGGCCAATGGGGTCTGGATCACAGAAGAGCTGACAACCTGTAGATGAAATGGAGAGATCTGTGCTAAAGTCAGATTTGGGCACTATACCAGACCAGCGTTGGGATGATGTAAAAGTGAGGATGATGTGAAAGTTTATTGGGCCTACTTTTGTGGAACAATAATAGGCCCACTTAACCTGTAAAGTCCAGTACATGCCTGATCACTAGCACGGCCAATGAGAGCAGCTATATAAGAAAAATCTTCTGAGCATTATATTGGGCATTCAGTCTGTTGTAGGCCATTTAATGGGGTGGTAGTAGGTCGGTTGGATCTCAAGCAGGTTGAGATCCAACTGCCAACCGGTCTGCTGCCCCTGTGTTAAATGGCCTGCAGCACGCTGGATGAAGAGCGTTATATTGGGCATTCAGTCTGCTGTAGGCCATTTAATGGGGTGGTAGTAGGTCGGTTGGATCTCAAGCAGGTTGAGATCCAACTGCCAACCCGCCTGCTGCCCCTGCATCAAATGGCCTGCAGCATGCTTGATATTGATCACCTTCTTGGTACTCTTCTCATGGTTGTTGGGCACCATCAAAGTTTTCAACAATTCACTTTGGGATTAAATTATGGTTCCAATAGGTTTGTGGTGAGGGTAAAATTTATAATAATTTAGTTTTCAATTATTAGTGAACATCATTATTATTGGTTTTTGTTTGATCTTGGTTTGATTAATCATCTTTATTTAAAGATAATTACACTATCTCAAATAACTTGTTACTACTTTGTCAAGGGTATATCTTTTTTATTGTGAGATGTTTTTGGGTTTTATACGTTCCCTTAAGTCAAGGGAGATGACCTCTAATGCAATCATAAATAGTTTTAGGTCTTACTCTAAAATCAACTTGGTTTTAACCTATATAGTATATATCTCTCGAGAAAACCTAGATAATATATACAAGAAAACCAATATATCCATAGTGGTTATCATACATTTTGATCATATAGCCTTACTTTCATACCTGGGACTTCATAATGCCCACATAATGCCTCCAATTACATTGTAGTTTTACTTTCTTACCTAAAAATAAGAATGGTTTATATGTTACATTTGTGAAAAATGGTTTATGTTACATATACTAAAAAGATGTTGAGAAATGATTAACTAGTTGTATATTATTTTTATGCTTAAGAGATGCTTTCTACAACCTAGGTGGGTGAGAGTCCCTTTTTAAAAATATGTGAGCTCTCTCTTTATATTCACAATTAAAATTAAAAAAAAAGATATAAAAAGATATGTATTAAATTGGACAAACATACCCCAAGTAGGTTGCACAACCCACATGCCACCCATGCATGTACCACCACTAGAGATGTGGCAAGAGGCATCAAGTGGAAGGAAGGGAAGAGAGTGATGACGAGACACAAAGACACATGGCAGTCTCAGGCCACGATGGAGGTAGGAGGCAAAAGGATGTAACAAGAGGACACCTAGCTCCCCTAGTACAAGACATGGTCAACGGAGATGAGGACCCACTAAACCACCTCCCTTCGCACATTTAGAATTTATGATTTTACTAGTTAGTGGCTTATCTCTTCATGGTCGCTTAAGATCTTGACCCCTGAGAACACCAGGTGTAGGTTGGCCCTCTATAACAGAACTCTAGATCTCCACTGGTCAATTAAGACTCTCTTGGGGAAGGCGTTAACGAAAAAGAGGGGTAGCCTACATAGGAGAGCTAGATGAAATCTATTTAGAAATAGTTCCTCTCATAGGCATTTCATATCAACTGAAGGTAATTGAGGCCAAGCAAAATATCCTAGCCAAATATATGGGCATCCAATTTAAAATTATGAAGGAATTTGAGGAGCCTTCAATGCAACTCCCAACAAATACTCAATTCATCAAAACTGGAAGAGGACAAAGACCTCGACACTGCTCATCGTGATCAAAACCAGGGACCATCCTCATCGGGCCCTCTGGAAACTCAATTGTCCTCTCATTTTTTTTTCCAGACCTCCTCGTACCTCGTAGTTATATATTTTATTAGGGTTGCAAATGGATAATGCTTTGTTCATACTTTGATATTTATTTAGCTTCTTGGTTTTAAACTTTAAATATGATATGATAGTTGGATATATGGTATAATCTATGATACTCTTGCAGCTCTCAGGATGCTATGTTTTCCTTCGGGGGGAACGCTTGAGAGCTCAGTTTTTTGTATTTTTACTGTACATTAATAGCATAGTAGGCTATATCTTACTTACAACAAAAAAATTCGACAAACATAAATATAATTATCAAATAAATTCATATTAAATTTTATAACCTAATAATAAGGAGATTGTAACATTTGTTTACTAGGAGGTCACAGGATTAAATTTGAATGTGAGTAGGATATGTACTCACAATTCCTAGTGTCATCGGTCACAACCTCAAAATGCAGTCTCATCGCAAACAATACTTATTCGTATGCACACTATTTTTTTCCAAATGCATATCTCAATGTGCATCGAACCTCCGATGTGCCATCCAACCCAATGATTCATCACGAAGTAAGTAAATTAAAAAGCTTGACAAATTCATTTTGTCCAAAATCAAAGTTTTAAAAAGGAAACAATTCGTAATTTACAATATTTAAAAATATTATAATTTACAATTTTTTCTGCAATGTTTTGATCCTTTTTTAATTTTATTGGTATTCTTCTTTGTTGTTTCTCTTTATTATTTGTATTATTTGTAGTCACTCTTTTGACATATGGTAAATTTAGAGTTGAGATAGATCTATGCCTTTTAATTATTTTTTTAAATGATATTGACATAAAAATATATCATTAAAATAGTAAAGAGTTAGATAACATGTTAAATAATGTATTTCTCTATTGAAAAATCTATGAAAACGAATATATTTTGAGTATTCTTGGTAAGGTAGATATAATAACCCAAAATCATCTTCTTCATATCTATTAGGTAAGAATTGGGTTCGTTCAAGCCTTTTATAAGAGATTCAAGATCATCTTCTTGATATCTATTAGCTAAGAAATGGGTTTGTTCAAACCTTTTATAAGAGATTGTTGTTTGGTTAAAAATTTAAATATTGTTTTAGTGCCAATTAGATTACGGTCTTCTTGGTGAAGACGGGCTTTTAAGTATTAGTGCATGTTTTCTAGGCTTAATTAAATTAAGGATTATACATTTTGAAATTTATGTCATTACAATATTCATTCAATCAATACAATATTAAAAAAAACAATAATGAAGTGTACATATATATTTTATTATATTATATTAAATGAAGTGTTTTAACAATATTATTATAAATTATTTATTTATAATATAAATTAGATTTTAATAAAGAATTAATTAACAAAATTTATAATTAAATTAAATTTATATTTGCTAAACATTTATATATCATTTTAAAAATTAATAATTTTTTTTATAAATTATATTTAGATATTTCTGTTAATAGAATAAATACTACAAAAAGATTGAACGGGCCTACTTGTTAGGAAACCAAACATGTCCTTCATTGATCATGTCATGAGTTCAAAATACTATCACTAAAGTCTATCTTGAAGGGAAACCAGACTATAAAACATTGTTTGATATGTATTCATGTCAAGTAAAAACCATAAAATAGTATTTTTTATTGTGCATGAAAAAATCTAAGATAAGAAGCCTAACTTAGTATCAAAATAAAACTATCTGACCTATAAGTATGAGACTAGTTCTAGTCATAATGAGAAATTGGTATAACTGGAACCTTTGATCCTTGGGTAGGAGACTAATTTGGTTGTGGTGTAGGCTTTGTTGTAAAAACAATTCATGTTATTTTTCTAGCTAAAATATTTAGCTTAGTGTCTAGATTGGTAAGAGATTTAATCAACAGGTTAAACCTATTATTGAGATATTCTATCATGTCATTGATGTTTTGGATATGTGATTGAACCTCTTCTTCTTTCTTGTCTTGCTTTCCTTAGCTATCCATTAGAACTTTTCCCAATATTGTTTTTCTTTTCCAGTAAATAGGAGAACAATTTTGGCATGTTTGGTCTCTCTAGAGTGGGAGGTGTTGGCAGCTTGGATCAAATTATGCAATTCATGTTGCTCTACTTCTACAAGGACAAAGTCCTTCTCTCCTTCAACTTAGGCTTCTATCTATTGTATCTTTCCCTTAACACTCTAAAAAATGTGGAGGTGGTAGGCTCCTTTAGCCTCCTCAATTTCATTTTTCAATCTTAGTGTGTGGTTATAGCTATGGGTTTGTCTAATGGGAGTCCCCCTTTCTCTTGTATTTCCAACCATGGTTGCAAATAGATGAATCAAAATGAAACCTGAGAATTCATGGGAAGATTTACCAGAAATAATGTATGCCACCTCTATCCCAGTCTTGTTTCTTGAGTGTTTCCCTCTTATGATGTTCACCTTCTTACTACCCGTGAATTTGTTGTTGTCTTTGGCTATTGCCTCAGGATTTTGTTAGTTCATTGGACAATGCTTTCCTAACTTGCTCCCTTTTCTACTTTCAACCACCTTCCATTATGTTGGTTGTGTAACAACATTTTATTTGAAATGTATTAAATTTGTACCTTTCCTCTCAACAGAATCATGAACTGTCACCCAGTTCCTCACTCCCTGAGCACCCTAACTGTAATTCTTATGATTCTCAGAGCTCAACAAGGAGATCCCTTTCATGATCAGAGTTTGAATATTTCTTGGAGTCACAAGGAGAGGATTTGAAGCTCATCATTCTTCCTTCCTTCCAGACAGTTTCCATTATCAACCATGATCATTAAAACAAGTGTGATTTCCCCATCATCGCTCTGATCACCCATCTTAGAACTGGCAAGTTATCCTTCTGTGATTTCTCCTTCACTCACTTCCATTCTACTAACCATCACTTCAAACCAAAGTATGAGAGGAGTGGGTTTCCTCCTCTCTATAAATGCCTCTTCATAAGCTTGCATGGGGAGGCATGTGGCATCCTGAGCCTTGGCACTTTCCTTGGCTTGTGGCTACACTCTAATACTTGGTCTCGAACTTGACTTGGGGAATTTCAAAAATGAATATTAATTACTAACAAACTTTTAACTTTTGCATTCATCTACTTAAAATTTAACTAAATAATACAATAAAATAAATAAGATAAAAAAATATTATTTCCCCAAACATAATTACATGTCTCATTAAATAAGTTACCTTGTAACTAAAAATTCTATTTTACAAAATGGGATATTTTCATACATTTGTCTAGACATATATCAAATTGAAATATCATACTTATAATCATTTGTGTCAAAGTGAGTTCTTAAGAAACCAAGTCTCACAACCCTAGGGAACTAACCCTCTCAATACATGATTTTTTTGTTTTGGTCTCTAGTTTTCATGCTATTGATGTATATGTAACTTCGGAATGTATTTCATCTGTGTATTATATATATATTTATTGCACCCTTATAAGATATGTGTTATTCCTCTATAAGGAAGTGTCGTCATGTGGATTGACAAGTGTCGCAAGTGTGTGTACTTGCCGATGGGTTATTAGACCACCATGTGGGGTCGGCCCTAAATTATATATAATATAATGTGGATGTACCTAGCTAGACAAGTCAGCACCATAAGGTCACTGGGAAAAAAGGTTAGTATAAATAGAGATCAGAGATCTCTATTTTGCTCACTCGGAAAAGTAACTCACTCTCACTCAGAAAGTGGCGCACTAGTGAGGAGGAGGATCATCTGCTTCTAGGAGACTATCTCAGTGTTATTTGGTTGTACTTTGGTAGAGCCATTACTCTCTCTATCTCTGAGGAAGTTGTGGGGTTTTTCACCTTAGGGATTTCCCCACGGAAACTCTATGTCTCTTGTCTCTTATGCTTTTGATTCTTGTGATGCTTGTCATATTGTGATTGTCATGCATTGATATACTGCATATGTTATTCTCTCAGCAAAGATCCTAGAGTATAATGAATTAATGCTCAAAATTTAACATGGTATCAGAGCTAACCTGAGAAGAAGACATTTTGCAGTGACGGGAGCTTGAGTTCCTTGTTTATTGGGTTTCTCTCCACAGATTTTTGAAAATCAATATAGTAGATTGACTCTACTCATCAAGGCGCATCTATCTGTCTAGTCAGAATTCCATTCCGAGCATTTTCAGATTTGGCCCTAAACATTAGGGTTTCCACAAAAATAGGAATTTCTGAAATCTAAAGACATAGCTGGAAGCTTCTTGCAAAAATCGAATTTTAGAGCTTTGGATCAAGATTTTTGGCTGGGTAGATCTCCAGGAAACTCAAACCCTAATTCAGGGCTCTCCCTAGTGAACTCGGGAGGACAAAAGGGCAATTTTGAAGGGAAAAAATTTGCTGATCTCAAATTCTGAATGCACCAGGCTGATCAGCTCATCAAGGCACATCTTTCTATCCTTTCAGAAATTTGAAATTCACATTTTGAATTTTTAGGGTTTTTCTGACAAACCCTAATCCGGGACTAGATCTAGTTTTCAGCATTTCAAGTGGTAAGATCTAAATCTTTTCTATTTCCATTTGAAGTACTCTTTAAGATGTCTCACCACACCAAGCTTGAGGATAAGCTTGAAGGAGCTGATAACTTCCGAGCTTGGAAGTATAGGATTGGGTTAATCCTAGAAGAAAATGAGTTGGACTCATATGTGAAAGAAGACATCCCTATCCCAGAGGATGAAGAAGCCAAGGTATTGCATAAGAAGAACTTGGTCAAGGAAAACAGAATCATTGTTGATTCCATTAAAGATCATCTCATACCCCATGTGTCCTCTCTAAAGACACCCAAGGAGATGTTTGACTCTTTGACCAAGCTATTTGAAGGGAAGCACATAAATCGGAAGATGACCCTACGGAACCAATTGAAAGGAGTAAAGTTTCAGAATGGAGAAACCATTCAATCTTATTTGTCAAGGGTCTCCCTGATCAAGGAATAATTAGAAGCAGTGGATGAAATGGTGGAGAATGGTGAAGTAGTGATGACCACTCTAAATGGCCTACCCAGGTCATGGGATTCCTTTATCCAAGGAATTTGTGCAAGGAAGAAGTTGATCTCCTTCAGTAGACTACGGGAAGAATGCTCACAAAAAGAAGCAAGGCTTGTGGCATGAGAAGAAAAGATGGGGAGTGAAGATCAAGCTCTCACAGCTCACACCAAGAAAGGAAAGTCCAAGAGAGAGCCATCTCACTCCAAGAAATCTTCACATCACTTCAAAGAA
The DNA here is from genome assembly GCA_027924585.1 of Larix kaempferi. Lineage (NCBI taxonomy): Eukaryota > Viridiplantae > Streptophyta > Pinopsida > Pinales > Pinaceae > Larix > Larix kaempferi. The sequence goes on along the minus strand of BSBM01002204.1, from coordinate 16,494,790 downwards.
AGAAGAATATGCTTCACCTGTAATGAGAAAGGACACATTGCCATAAATTGTCCCAAGAACAAGAAGGACAACAACAAATCCAACAAGAAGAAGAAGGGCAGCAAAAGAATGTTTCATGCTCATGCTGTCGAGGATGATGAACCACCCAAGAAGAAGGCTAGGGCAGAAAGTGATGATAGCTCATCAAGTGAAGAAGAGTATGTTCTAATCTCTACTCTCATAGGTACCATCTCCCATGGTTGTAATGATTGGTTGATTGATAGTGGGGCTTCCAAACACATGACTGGGTTTAAGGAATCTTTTGTGAATCTATCTGAACATGAATCACCCCATAAGGTGAAACTTGGGGATGATTATCAATACCCAATCAAAGGAAGTGGTGAAGCCTCCACAACCTAAATTCTGGAAAATATTTGAAGATGAAAGAAGTTCTTTATGTACTTGGGCTCAAGAAGAACTTACTCTCAATCTCTGCATTGGATGCAAAAGGTATGAGGGTTGCATTTGTGGATGGTCAAGTCCTAATGTGGCCAAAGGGAAAGACCATAGATGATGCAGTAGTGATTGGAGAGCAAGAGGGAGGTTTGTATAAATTAAAGGGACAACCTGAACATGCCATGGTACATGAATCCATGGAGCCAAGTGAACTTTGGCATAGAATACTTGCTCATATGCACTATAGGGCACTTCCAATTGCAAGCAAGGCAGTAGAGGGTCTTCCTGAAATCAAGACCAAACATGAAGGTGTTTGCAAAGGATGTGCAAAAGGTAAGAACATTAAGAAGGCTTTCCCAAGCAGTGAAAGCAAGGCAAATGACATCCTGAAAATCATCCACTCAGATGTATGTGGTCCTATGTCATCCAGTTCCCTGAGTGGGTATGTTTACTATGTCTCATTTATTGATGACTTCTCTAGGAAGACTTGGGTATACTTCTTGAAGAGCAAAGATGAGGTGTTTGATAAATTCAAGGAATTCAAAACCTTGATGGAGAATCAAATTGACAAGAAGATCAAAACATTCAAATCCGACAATGGTGGATAATTCACCTCAAGTGACTTCAAGAAGCTTTGTAGTGATTCAGGGATTAAGAGGGAGTTGACTGCTCCGTATAATCCTCAACAGAATGGAGTTGCATAAAGGAATAACAGAACTATCATGGAAGCAGCAAGGGCAATGCTGCATGACCAGGATCTACCTATGCATATGTTGGCAGAAGCAGCTAGAACAGCTATATATGTGTATAATAGAACACCCCACAAGATATTGGACAACAAGACACCAGAATAAGTCTTTTCTGGTAAGAAACCTAAAGTTAGCCATCTCAGAATATTTGGTTGTCCAGTATACACTCTTGTCCCAAAAGAAAAGAGGACTAAAATAGATCCTTCAGGAAAGAAGGGTATCTTTGTGGGTTACAGTGAAAGCTCGAAGGCTTACAGAATATACTTTCCAGGGTTCAAGAAGATTGATGTCAGCAGGGATGTAACATTTGATGAAAACTCAGCATTCATCAAATCAAGGAAGGCACCTATCGAAGTTTATGAAGAACCTAAGGAAACTAGATTTCAAGACACTACCATGACTGAAGCAGTTCCAGAAGTTGTTCGTGAGTTTGAAGATCCGCAAGAACCTGTAGATCCACCCCGTGAGGATAACTCTCACAAGAGGAAACCTGCATGGGCTAGAGAGCTCGTTCAAGATGCAGAAATATTTGGCATTCCAGAAGAAGAACACAGAGCAAAGAAGAGAACCAGATCACATACCAGCTATGTTTCTTTACTCTGTGACATTATGAACAAAGAGCCTTCCAGTTATGAAGAAGCAATGGAAAAGAAAGAATGGAAGGATGCCATGGTTGAGGAATACCAATCAATAATGAAGAATGATGTTTGGGATTTTGTCCCAAGACCTAAAGAGAAGTCTGTTGTGACTTCTAAATGGATCTTCAAAATCAAGCATGCTACAGATGGCAGTATAGAGAAATACAAAGCAATATTCGTAGCTCGTGGCTTCTCTCAGAAAGAGGGAATAGATTATGAAGAAACTTTTGCACCTGTAGCCAGGTATACTTTCATCAGAATAGTACTTGCCCTGGCTGCAGCTATGAAATGGAAAATACACCAGATGGATGTCAAGACTGCTTTCTTGAATGGTGTAGTTGAAGAGGAAGTATATGTGGAGCAGCCACTCGGTTTTGAAATACATGACAGGGAGTCATATGTGTGCAGATTGAAGAAAGCCTTGTATGGCTTGAAACAAGCTCCCAGAACTTGGTATGGTAGGATGGACAGTTTCCTATCTAGTTTGGGCTTTACCAAGAGTAAAGCGGATTCCAACCTTTACTACAAGGTTGAGGAAGGGAATCCTGTGATTCTACTCTTGTATGTGGATGACTTATTTGTAACAGGAGATGACAGACTGATTGCAGATACTAGGAGGAAGCTTGCTGCTGAATTCGATATGAAAGATTTGGGAATGATGCACTATTTCCTAGGTATGGAGGTGTGGCAGAGTGCAGGTGGGATCTTCCTTGGTGAAGGGAAGTACACAGTAGATATCCTGAAGAGATTTGGGATGATGGATTGCAAGGCCATGGCCACACCTATGGCATCGAATCTGAAGCTTCTATGCAATGCTTCATCTGAGCCGGTTGATGTCTCTATGTATCGTCAGATGATTGGGTCCTTGATGTACCTGACGAACACGAGACCGGACATTTGCTTTGCTATGGCCATTAAGCCAGTTCCTGACAGATCCGAGGAGTCTTCACCTGATTGCTGTAAAGCATGTTCTGAGGTACCTAAAGGGTACAGTAGATTATGGGCTCAAGTATGAATCGAATCAAAAGTTTAACCTGCAGGGTTATGTTGATTCAGATTGGGCTGGCAGTGCTGCAGATAGGAAGAGCACATCTGGGTGCTGCTTCAGTATGTGATCAGGTGTATCTCTTGGTTTAGCAGGAAGCAGTCCTACGTAGCACTGAGTACAGCTGAGGCAAAGTATGTTGTAGCATGTTCAGCTAGTTGTGAGGCAGTATGGCTTCAGAAGCTACTGTCTGAGTTATTTGATCTCCCGTTGGATGTTACTGGTATCTTCTGTGATAACCAGAGTTGTGTGAAGCTGTCCGAGAACCCAGTGTTTCATGACAGGTCAAAACACATAGAGATCAAATATCACTATATCAGGGATATGGTGCAGAGAGGAGTTGTGAAGCTCCTGTATGTTGCGACGGACGAGCAGATTGCAGATGTGCTGACGAAGCCACTAGCCAGATTGAAGTTCGAGTACTTCAGAGAGAGGCTTGTCATTCTTCAGATCGAGGACACTTCGAGGAAGAAGTGATGGACACATTTGCTGAAGCCATTCCAAGCATGTTGGACGGAGGATCCTTCACATGGCTGTGGATGTAAGCGCTGGATGATGTTCTAGATTCTGCTTTGTATGATCAATTGGATCATTTATATGTATGTATGCATCATGTTGGATGCTGGATATGATCAATTGGATCATTTTTATGTATGTATGTATGCATCATGTTGGATGTTGGATATGATCAGTTGGATCAATTTTATGTATGTATGTATGCATCATGTTGGATGTTGGATATGATCGGTTGGATCATGTGTATGTATTTTGTATAAGCATCATGTTGGATATTTGGACTATGTATATGTATATGTATCAGGTGGATACATTGTATGATCAAGTAGATCATGTATATTGATATGTATCAGATATGATCAGGTAGATCATGTATGTTGATGGATACATTGTGTGGATCATGTATCTATGTATCAGGTGGATACACTATGTATGATGATATGTATCAGGTAGATACGTGGTGTGCATCAGATGGATGCATTGTATGATCAGGATGATCGTGGATGACGAGCTTCTCCAGATGGCATGCAGTAGGATGTTGCAGTGATGATGATCAGGGTGATCATGTGTGCATCAGGATGATGTATGGTGAGTATCAGGTTGATACTCTGTGGCTGTGGAATAGGTTGTGCAGGTAAGCATGTAATTTGTGCCCTGGGAGATTTGCAGATAGTCTTTCAAGGTTTTGCCTATAGCATGTAATTCGGTGCCCTGGGACATCTGGCAAATGCTCTTTCGAGGTTTTGCTTGGGAGGACATATAATTTGTGCCCTGGGAGATCTGCAGATAGTCTTTCGAGGTTTTTCCTATGGCATGTAATTCGGTGCCCTGGGATATCTGGCAGATGCTCTTTCGAGGTTTTGTCCTATGGCATGTAATTTTCTCCTCGGATATCTGGATAGGATGAAAAAGGCCTCGGATGCTTTAGCCAGGTTTTGCCATGACCACATGTAATTTGCTCCTGGGAGATCCGGACAGGATGAAAAAGGCCTCAGATGCTTCAGCCAAGTTTTGTGGTGGACCACATGTAATGTGCTCCTGGGAGATCCGACAGGTAGAGCTGTGTGCTCGTAATAGCCTGGGATGCTTTAGATAGGTTTTGTGGTGAGATCACATGTAATGTGCTCCTGGGAGATCTGACAGGTAGAGCCGTGTGCTCATAACAGCCTGGGATGCTTCAGCCAGGTTTTGTGATGGGTCACATGTAATGTGCTCCTGGGAGATCCTATAGGTAGAGCTGTGTGCTCGTAATAGCCTGGGATGCTGCAGCCAGGTTTTGTGATGCACGTAATAAGTCCTGAAGATTCCACAGTATGGCCAATGATGATGAAGATTTGCAGGTGGTGGGCCTATATCCTGTATGAAAAAGGACTGGCTCTATAGAACTTCCTATGACGAGTAGAGTCAGAGATTGGTTGAGATAGCAGCAATAGTGACGATAATGATGACAATGCATCGATGACGATGATCCCGAGAAGAAGACTTGTCTAGCAGATCTGTGTCGAGAAATACCTTCCTAGTTAAGAGGGAGTGTTGATGTATATGTAACTTTGGAATGTATTTCATCTGTGTATTTTATATATATTTATTGTACCCTTATAAGAGATGTGTTATTCCTCTATAAGGAAGTGTCTTCATGTGGATTGATAAGTGTCGCAAGTGTGTGTACTTGCCGATGGGTTATTAGATCACCATGTGGGGTCGACCCTGAATTATATATAATATAATGTGGATGTACCTAGCTAGACAAGTCGGCCCCATAAGGTCACTAGGAAAAAAGGTTAGTATAAATAGAGATCAGAGATCTCTATTTTACTCACTCGGAAAAGTAACTCACTCTCACTCAGAAAGTGGCGCACTAGTGAGGAGGAGGATCATCTGCTTCTAGGAGACTATCTCAGTGTTATTTGGTTGTACTTTGGTTGAGCCATTGCTCTCTCTATCTCTGAGGAATTTGTGGGTTTTTTCACCTTAGGTTTTTCCCCACGGAAACTCTGTGTCTCTTGTCTCTTATGATTTTGATTCTTGTGATGCTTGTCATATTGTGATTGTCATGCATTGATATATTGTATATGTTATTCTCTCAGCAAAGATCCTAGAGTATAGTGAATTAATGCTCAAAATTTAACACATGAAGCACCACCAATCAGCACATAGACTTGGTCATGAACAATTACTCAACAATGCAATATACCTCTTCACCTAAGGCATGCCCATACCTTCACCTTAGTATACACTTTCTTAGACTTCAAACCTCTTTCTACCAAACTACCCATGACCAACAGTAAGTTTACATAATCCAATCCATTTTTATTATATGTGTAGTCCAACACTTATCCAAATTCATGAACTTAAAGGAAATCGACCATGCACCATAAACATAGTTGTACACAATATTTTTCCACACCTAACCCATGTGTCGTAAGGTTTTCTTTATTATTGAAGTGTACAAATATGTTACCATGGGGGAGGTTGGCATGCTTCCACAACCTAAATACAAAAAGGAATAAAGGAGCTTGGCATGCTTCCAACTATTAGCACATAGACTTGGTCATTGACACTTACTCAACAATGGAATACACCTCTTCACCTAAGGCATGCCCATACCTTCACCTTACTATACACTTTGTTAGACTTCAAACCTCTTCCTACCAAAATACTCATGACCAACAGTAAGTTTACATAATCCAATCCATTTTTATTATATGTGTAGTCCAACACTTATCCAAATTCATGAACTTAAAGGAAATCAACCATGCACCATAAACATAGTTGTACACAATATTTTCCCACACCCAACCCAGGTGTCGTAAGGTTTTATTATTATTGAAGTGTACAAATATGTTACAATGGGGGAGGTTGGAATGCTTCCACAACCTAATTACAATGGGGGAGGTTGGCACACTCCTGACATCCTTTTTGTAGTAAATAAAGGAGCTTGGGAAACCTTACCAAATTCATCATAGTGTCGGTATACTTACTGACAAGTATACTATCTTACCCATCAACAAGTCTGCCTATTGTTGAGTCTTCTCATTCACACCATGTTTTATGATGCACTCCACCTATTGAAAACATGTCTTCCTAGTGGCACTCTATCTACCAATGCACTTTGTACCCCACAAGTCTATCTACCCACAAAAATCCATATTAAGCAAGTCTAGTTGTCATAGAACTTATCCCTATTGGATAATATTACCATGAGACTTAGCTTAATTGGGAGAATTATTCCCTTTGGAAACACATCAACATTAACCATTTAAATTGATCCCTATTGCATTGTAGACTTGCTTTGGTCATTCTTCCTACCCTCTCCAGTAGTTTTACTTAGACTTGATGTCACTACATCTTATCTTCCATCGTTTCCTTTTCCTCTTGGGTTTCTGTCTATATATATGAGGAGAGTTTCCTTGTCCATGCATGCTCTCCCTCATAAATGGGCACCTAAGTAACTTCCTTAGTCGAAATTTCTCCTAAGGTTCCCAACAATGTACACATGTGTCTAGCAATGTTCAACCATTTTTCCCCTTCTAAGGTGTCTTGTCACCATGTCTTAGGCAAGTGGATATGTCACTACAATGAAAAGATCCTGTAGTGGAGGTCAAAGCTGAGGTTTTTAGTGTTAGAAGATTGGCCAAAATTGTCAAAAAAACCTCTGTTACAACCTTTGCAATTGGTAGTAGATGTTTTAATGAAGGTTTTTACGAAAAAATTTTATAACTTAAGAAACTCAGTGGCCGAAGGCATAGGGTATGTTTCTTTAATGGTGCACTTCTTTGAAAAAAAGTGAACTGGTGCAATATGATAAAATGGCTATGCACCGGTGCACTCCAACACATTGAGCACTGGAGTGCACCAAAATTTAACACTGCCCTAGTGCTTTAAAACAACATACGCACCAGAACATTGTAACCAAACCAGCACTAGCGCTTACATATTGATTAAATGCACCGGTGCTTTCATATTATAACAAAGCATCGATGTGATATGTTACGTCATACGCGCCGAAAACTTTCTATATTTTTAAAAGTTAACAGTGCTTTTTTAGCACATTGGTGCATTTTATCATAATAAGCACTAGTGCATTTTAACAATTGAAAAGCACCAGTGTGATTAATAAATATAAACACACTAGTAAATGTGACTAAGTCATGAAATTTTAAAAATAAATTAACGGTATGGTTAATATAAATTAGAGAAACAGGGTGTATCACTCAACCAAATGCACCAGGGCATAACATTCAACCAAACGCACTGGGGCGTAACATTTGACCAAACGCACCAGTGAAACAATAACTATCGAAAGAACCATAGATTATATTTTGAACAATGACTACTAACATTGCAGTGGAATATCTATTTTTTATTTTTTATATTTTTAATTCCATTATTCATCAGAAATTGAATTTTTTTTATAGTACTATTCATTTAAATTTTTATTATTGCATTTGTTTGGATTAATTTCTTATATCATAGATTCTACCATCTATTGTAATATTTAATCATCCATAAATTTAATTACCAATTTAACATTTCACATGTAACATTTGACAATGACATTGGAGATTGCAATAGAGTAAAAAAGTTTATTTTATTATATATCAATAAGATGACCTTTGTCCTAAAAAATAGAACAACATAAATTCCACAATGATCAAAATTTCAACATGCATGTAATTTTTACTCTTATTGTTAACCCATTGCCTTTCAATTCGGAGACTATGTCCACTACATTATACAAAATCTCTGATTTTCACAAACAATTATTTCAAAATATACAGTAGCTTGCATTAACATCCAAAATATATGGATCATCGTTCTTCACTAGAATTGTTATCAGTGCTCAAGCCACTTGCATCACTTGGGTTATTTGGCTAAATGTTTTGTTGATTGCCTTGATTGTTTTCCTCCTCTTCATATTCCATCTACAAACATAAAAATAAAGTGTATTGAGTGCATCTACAATATTGTTGGGAATAATGAAAATTAAAATAGATAATATATATGAATGTAAATTGAAAATCGACGTACCATACAAATAATTGCGTCTTGTGTAATATCCCGGTTCTGATCTCATAGGATATATCAACTCAAATTCAAATTTAAAATCAGAAAATTGTATGACATAAGCTAGTTCACAAAAATAGACAAGAAGAAACTAGTCTAGGGTATTGATTCACCCACCTAGAGCTTGAATGATGGACACTTTCGGATCTGCAAAATGTATTGGGGAGTGTGTAGCAGTAAGGACAAAAGTATCAAGTCCAAATTCATAGTTATATGCACAAGGTACTGGGGTTATTTATGTTTCGAATTCAATAGACACCAAATTCTATTCCAAGGCTTCCTGGGCACACGAGCATATGCATACTAAACTCATTCACTTACACTTGACATAAAACATAGCATGGATATAAGACAATAATCTCCTAACATACTTCTGGACAAGTTTTACAGAGGTTTTGGGAGGTTCTGGCAGTGTTTGGAGGCAAAGGGAGAAAGAGTGCTAGGATGGACTGCCAAACTAGTTTGTTTCCAGGCTCTTCCAAACAGGATGAGAGGGATACGAATTCTCAAGAAGAGACTTGTATGAGATTAATTGGTGTCTTAGGAACATCATATGAATTATATAACATAAAATAGGAATTCATATTACTTTTAATTAAACATACTACAAAACTAGTCAAATTAAAGTGCACAGTGAGCTAGTCTTGATAAATTTGAAAGAAAACAGCCAAGGAAGGTCACGAGTCTCTGATTTTTTACTTGGGATGGATTCTACAGGAAATTGAAAACCTCCAAAAACTTATAGAAATATAAATATCTTCACAAATATCCGTATATTTCCATTTCCTGAAAACTAGTCAAGTAAAATTGCACAAAGAGCTAGTCTTGAGAATTATGGACTCAAACAAACTCTAAGGCTCTAGAAATATTCTTCTGATATTTAATGTAACTCGGTCATGAAATTAATAGCAGTAACAAATACTCACTAAGTTGATTGATAAATAGATAGAAGTCTCATGGCTCTATCTTCACAGAGAGTCATTAATAGTGAGTTATTAAAATGAATGGAAGAAGAATGATACAGAAGAGTAAGAAGAGGAGATGATGAAACTGAATATCATTTGTATGATTATAATGATCTAATTCCTGCTAATAGGAGGCACATTTATATTCTATAGCTTCGTACAATATCTCCAATTTTTTTCTCTCTCTCAGTGAAACTCAGTAAAACAACATCAAACCGACTTGGATCTCTACATAAATTATGAAGGACTGATCTACACATGAAATATATGGTTCATATATGCAATTTGGCTCAGTGATGAAGACTTAATTTCATCATCCTCTCATTAGAATTAGGGGCACATGTCCCATCTAGGACCACGGGTACATTCCCCAAGTTAATGACGCAAAATTGCACTCAATTCAATTCACAAAATGTCCAAAAATATGGCTAAGTGGTGCACTCCTCTTCTTTAATAGACTTGGGTGGCTTGTTGAGAAATCAAAATAGGCTAATGCGCCCTCATGGAGTGGATAAGGTTTCCTTGATTTCCTCTTTAGATTTTTCCTTTGCTTTATGCTTTTGCTTTTGCATTTGCTTTTTCTTTTTTCCTGCTTTTCTGCCTTATCCTTCTTTTCTGCTTTGTCCTGCTTTTTCTTGTTTTTATTCTTTATTCTGCTATTCTGCCTTTGTCTTGCATTTCTGCATTATTATGCTTTTCCTGAGCTTTGTTGCGTTCCTTCTTTGTACCCGTCTTTCTTCTCTTTTTCCTACTTTCCTTGCTTTGACTTCTTTATGTTTACTTCCTTTCCAAGCCATCACTTGGTCAATCATTATCCTCTAATGTTCCCTTGTGCATAATTATCCATTTTATTTTATTGAAATAAATATATGTTAATGAAAAATACTTCTACCAAGTGCATTTCAAAATTAGGGTAAAATAAAATTAAACTTCCTAACTAATTAATGCCTTAACTTCAAAATTAACCCCCAAGTGCATGAAATTTTCTCCTCAACCCAAGGGATTGGTTGGGATAGGAACTCCTTACACTAAACATCAATGAGGGGACATGATATTCCTCCCCTCCCAATATTTTTTTTCCTCAAGCAATAATCAAATCCAACCCAACTAAGCACCATGAGCCATCATGCTTTTGTTGCACCACTCTAATTATAAACTACTCATGAACTCTACCAACAGATTGTTTTATAACCATCCAACCATGCACTTAGTGTGGACACTAATCACAACTGATACCAGGATACCAAATGATCCTTGTAAATTCAAGGTGTAAGATACATCCTCCAATGCACCATACATGCAAACCATAAGTCCATCCAAAGAAATGTTCCCCAAGTAGGAACTGAAACGAAGTGCAACATAAATGAACTTATGAGAGAGAAGGTTGACTTGAGCAGTCAAGACAACATGACAACAACTGCTCCAAAGACAAGAAAGTACAAGATCCCATTGCTTGTATTTCACTCCCATCAATGAGAATGTCATCCAACAAAATCCATCAGGAAAAGGAATGCCTGAATTGCACTACCTCAACTGCAAATCTCCATGTGGCAGTGTCATGTGAGGAAAATTGACATTCTGAGGAATGCCAGGGTCCCACTATCTAGTGTGCATCCTCCCAAACATCATCAACACCATGTAGAATCTAGAATCATGAAGTGTACTGGGAAGGATGAAGTAATCATCATGAGTAATAACAAGATCATGCAACCATACTGGAAGTGTGTTACCCTTAATGCTAGGTTGAATCATAGAGAGATCATTCTTCATGTAATGTGCATCCTCAAGGTAGGGCCGAACCCAAACAAGTCTCTCCAAGTAAACAAGAATGTTCTTATGTGTTCAATGCACATAAGAATCAAAGGTGACATCAATGAAACTCAAGTAACAAGGGTGAAAGTCCCATATCCAGTCACAAAAATGGTAGGCATTCTCAAAGAGAAAAGAATGCCCATGATTCTCACAAGAAGTGTAATATGTATCATAAAAGTATCTAGAAATGCAAGTAGGAATATCAATCATGTGTCTTTTCTCCCAAATAGGAAAAGAAGAGACACTCCAACCCAATGATCCATCTGGAAAGCAAGGTGCTTCCCTATGTGAATATTCCCAATGGCTCAACTCTCTGCCATTGGTCAAAAGGTGCATGCAATAATAATGTGCAATGCTCAATGAAGTCAAATGGTAATCATATGAACCTTTGTGTGTGGAGTCATCAAAGCTGGGCATGGGATGTCTCCGTAACTGTTGGGAGGGAAATGGTGCTATCCTTGAATGAAATGGAGTGAATGTGGGATCCTTTTGCTCCTCTTTAGGCACTATCAAGAAGAAACCTTTGACCCAAACTTCTTTCTCAAATGACATGGAATCAGTAGAAGGAAATAATGTAGGATCATGGACCAAAATATCCTTACTGTAACCCTCATCCATAAAGATATTAGATGCATCAACTCCATCAATGGCTGGTCCATCACACAGGAGCTCTTTTGACTCCTTAATGGAGGAATGACTCACTTCATGAAGAAGCTCAGTTTCACTATGGTAGAGAGTATGTTCTTGGAACTAACTATCTTCATCCCAAAACTTCTCAAGCACATGCATGTCATCCTTCAACTCATAAACCACCATCTCATGAGGTTCCTCCATGAAATTATGAGTACAACCAACCATAAGAGAGTGCCTGAATGGAATAAGTGATCTTTGCAACCTTTGGTGAAGTTACTCTATCTCCATATTGGATTCTTGGTGGGAAATTTGAGTGCTTCTCAATGAATCTTGGGTAGCCATTAACTCATCATCCTTCAAGTATGCTCCCTACAACATATGAACAAGATCATACAAATAATCTCTGTCAGAAAGAATATGTGAAAAATTACCTTGGATAGTAGTAATTGATTTTTGTATCTTCTCCATGGCTTCAAGGAAAGATGAATATTCCAATGAAGTAGATCTCCAACAAGACTGTGAAACTGAAACATGTGTGTCATGGAGAATGTGTAAGGCCTCCTTGATCTTCCTTTCACTCACCTTGAGTGGCCTTTCAAAAGGAGAAGGTTGAGAGAAAACCTCCTCATCATCAATTAGTGGATCAACCTCATGAAGCTCTTGTCGTGAAAGTGAGATTGATTCTTAGATATCTTCCTTGACTGCAAGGGTTTCATCTTCTTCAACTTCAGTGGTTTTTGTACTTGCAGTATCCTTCTAAAGTGGTATCTCTATGTCACCAACATAGAGGAATGTACATCCATTAGTAGATGTATCCTCAAAACTTAGGCACCCATCAGTAGGTTCCTCTCCATAGTATCCATCAGTGTATGCTTCTTCAGAACTTGAACAACCAACAGTAGGTTCCTCTTCTTGGCGCCATTCAATAGTGACTTTCTGATCAAGAACTAGATGATCCTTAGTAGAACCAACGATGGCTTCTCTATGATACAACCCTCCTCAGTAAGGATTGTACCTTCATCTTCTTCAGATGGCTGATTTGTACTTTGTTTTTTCTCCTTCAAGTGAATTGATGTATCTTGCTCCTTTATTGTCTTAGAATCATAATTATTGGAGACTTTGTTTGAAGAGAATTTGAAAAGTCTCTTCATGCTAGAAATAATGGCATCTAATGAGGCTTCACTTTCAATTCCTCTTTCTTCTTCTTTGATTCGAGTAGTAGAACAAATTTATTTTCTATTCTTCAATGATTCCTCTTATGCATTCTTGGGCTCGAATTCAAATCTGGAATAAAAATAATCTTTGAAAGGAATGGCTTTACAAATCTCCCCCCCCCAGGAAATATACTCCTCATAATGGTGGGGCAAGTTCTCACGTGCAGATATCATATTTTCCAAATCTTTCTTAGGATTATCCATCCATGGTTCAGTCCATTTATATTCACCATTCATTCGGTCAGTAAAGTAATCATCCTCATCTCATGGTAATCCTTCATATATGTAGATGGTTTCTTCTTCCTCATCCCAATCAAATTCTTCTTTATTGAACATGGATATGGCTGCAAATTCTTCTTCATTGAACATGGACATGGTTGCAAATTATTCAAATTGAGAGCATACTTTCCACCAGAGTAGAGGAAATTGATCTGATACCACTATAATATATCGGATATGATCTCATAGGATATCAAATCAAATTTAAATTTAAAATCAGAAAATTGTATGACAGTTCAACTAGTTCACAAAACTAGACAAGAAGAAACTAGTCTAGGGTACTGATTCACCGACTAGAGCTTGACTGATGGAAAATTTAGGATTTGCAAAATGTATTGGGGAGTGTGCAACAACAATGAAAAATTAATCAAGTCCAGCTTCATATTTCTATGCACAAGTTACTGGGGTCATTTATGTTTCGAATTCAATAGACACTAAATTCTACTCCAAGGATTCCTGGGCACACCAACATATGCATACTAAACTCATTCACTTACACTTGACATCAACCATAGCATGGATATTGGAAAATAATATCCTAAAATACTATTGTACAAGTGTTAAATAGGTTTTGGGAGGTTCTAGTAGTGTTTGGAGGCAAAGGGAGAAAGAGCGCTAAAATGGACTACTTAACTAGTTTGTTTCCAGGCTCTTCCAAACATGCAGAGAGGGATAGGAATTATCAGGAAGAGACTTGTATGAGATTCAGTGGTGTATTAGGAACCTACGATGAATGATATAATAGAAAATAGGCATTCATATTACTTTTAATTAAACATATTGCAAAACTAGTCAAATTAAAGTGCCCAATGAGCTAGTCTTGATAAATATGAAAGAAAACAACCAAGGAAGGCCATGGATATCTTATTTTTGACTTGGGATGGATTCTAAAGGAAATTGAAAACCTCTAGAAACTTACATAAATATAAATAGCTTCACATATCTACATATATTTCCATTTCCTGAAAACTAGTCAAGTAAAATTGCACAAAGATCTAGTCTTGATAATTATGGACTCAAACAGCCTCTAAGGCTCTCGAAATATTATTCTGATATTTAATGTAACTCAAAAATGAAATTAAAAGTAGTAACCAATACTCACTAATTTTATTAATCAATAAACAAAATCGCATGGCTCTATCTTGACAGAGAGTCATTAATAGTGAGTTATTGCAATGAATGGAAGAAGAATGTTACATAAGAGTAAGAAGAGGATATGTTAACATTGAATATGATTTACTGGATGCTTATGGGAGGAATATAGATCTTATGTAGCTTCTTTCAAGCTCTTCAATTGATCTCTCTCTCAGAGTGAAACTCATTAAAACTACATCAAACCGGCTTGGATCTCTGCATCAATTCTGAAGGAATGATCTACACATGAAATAGGTTGTTCAGATATGCAATTTGGCTCAGTGATGAAGATTGGATTTCATCATCCTATCAGTATAATTAGGGGCACATCTCCCATCTAGGACTAGGGGCACATCTCCCAAGTCAATGAGGCAAAATTGTACTCAATTCAATTCACAAACTGTTCAAAAAGATGGCTAAGTGGTGTGCTCCTCTTCTTTAATGGAATTTGGTGGCTTGTTGATCAAGCAAACTAGGATAATGCGCCCTCATGGAGTGGATAAGGTTTCCTTGCTTTATGCTTTACCTTTTTCCTTTGCTTTCTTCTTTGCTTTGCTTTCTGTTTTTGCTTTTGCTTTTTTCCTGCTTTTCTGCCTTATCCTTCTTTTCTACTTTGTCCTACTTTTTCTTTCTTTTCTGCTTTATCCTTCTTTTCTTCCTTACCCTACTTTTATGCTTTGTCCTACTTTTTCTTTCTTTTCTTCTTTATTCTGCTTTTCTTCCTTTGTCCTGCTTTTCTACTTTATTCTACTTTTCCTAAGCTTTTGCTACTTCCCTTCCTTGTGCCAACCTTTCTTTTTTTTTTCCTACTTTCCTTGCTTTGACTGCTTTATCTTTCCTTGGTCAATCATTATCCTCTAATGTGCCCTTGTGCATAATCATCCATTTTATTTTATTTAAATAAATATATATTAATGAAAAATACTTCTACCAAGTGCATTTCAAACTTAGGATAAAATAAAATTAAACTTCCTAACTAATTAATGCCTTAACTTCAAAATTAACCCCCAAGTGCATGAAATTTTCTCCTTGACCCAAGGGATTGGTTTGGATAGGAAATCCTTCCACTAAACATCAATGAGGGGACATGACATCTTGAATCTAACACATTCTTTCAAAACCATGTCTCGTTCCATCTATCAACAACTCTTCTATTGACTGCACTCCATACTTTGTTTCCTGCAAGTTTTATACCCCGTAATAAATCATAGACTTAACATAAAGGATTTTTGTTGTTCTATTACTTATAAAATGAGAGAAGTAAAAGAACGTAGATACTTACAAATTCCATAGTTAATTTTTTATATGCCAACACATACTCATAACCCTTACTTAAACCAATATCAATCAATTCTTCTGATGGATCCTCTTTGTATGCTAACACATGTTTCAAGACATCCAAGGATGTCAAGTGGAAAAAAATATAAAGATCAAAACCACTATGAAATCTTAAGTTGTTATAAGGAAATCACAACTACTCACAAACTTTGCTATCAACCCATTTTTTCATTGTCGTCATGTATTATGTGATGAATGGGTTCCATTTTGTTTTGTTTTCTGCAACAAAATAATTGAAAATTAAAATTTAATGCTAAATTAATTAATTAGATGCACATAATCCAAAAAATCAATGATTTCATACATTTAAAGCACATTGTTGTTGAGATGGATCCTCTTGCGATGCAGTTACGTCCAATTCCTTCACCATCTCCTTGTACACTTTTGTTGACTTCCCTACACGCACATTTTGCATATCAATATGTTCATCCCTTGGGATTTTCATAATCTTCCTGAAAATGTAAACTAACAATAAACTATTTTCTAATAATATGAAAAATAAATATAGCATAATTAAAATTATTAAAGGAATGCTTTGTAGTAGTAGATACATTTTTATATAAACATGCTTAGGAATATTACTTTTTTAATGTTTCTTTTTTTTTTAATGTTTTTGCTATTGCAAGTCTGACAGATCGCATTGACCATTGCTATGGAAACGCCTCTTGTAGTTTACATATGACCTGATTCTTGGAATCATTTGACTGATTTATGTACTATAAGTGAAAAGTACATCTATACATTCTTTCCACTATATACCTCATAGTTTTATAAAATTATTTCTCGTTCTATTAACTTCCAGCACCACTCCAGATGAGCTAAGGACCAATTCATCATCATTTGCATCTTCCATAATTATTTTTTTATATGATGAAATTTCCTTATGTTGCTATTAGTACCTGCATAACATTCAAGATATGTGAATTAGATTACTTGAAACATATTGGTGAATATTCTTAAGTACAATATTACCCAAAATTCAAGAAATAATTCAAATTGATATATTATTTATTCACCTGATTCATTCCTCTGCAACTTTTCCATCAACGTTTCATGCTCTTTTGCACTTAGATTGCTAAGAATCTTGTTGAGCTTCCTCATTTTTTGGATTTGCATGTCACACATTAACCAATACATATTAGTTAAATTTACAAATAGTTCAAACAGATTAATTAAAATACAAAAATTAAAAAGCACTTGCATTCTTCGCAATTTTCGATGTACTACCATCATGTCGACTAGAATTATTGTTCATCGAAATATTATCATGAATTTTCTAACAATAAAAAATCCTAGACCATTAAATACATAAGCTATTAAATATATTATAAAAATAAATTACAGAATTCCAAAAAAACAAGTCTGAAATCATTGTGTTGAAGTACATAAAATGCATCGGTGCGTATAGTACAAAAAATCACTGGTGCACTATATCAAAATCGGTGCACCGTAAACCACAGAGATTTATTTTACGTTTTTAAGAAAAAGAGAATTAAATGGCAAGGCAAAAATTACTATTGCGTTATAAATATAAATGCACCAGCACATTAATGCAATATTATTGCACCGAAAAACTAAGAAAACATTTTTTGCATTTTTTAGAAAATAAAATATAATGGTAGGCCCAACACTATCGGTATGTTATTACTCGAAATGCATTGGTGCATTTATTTTATAAAAAAACATCGAAAATGATGCAAGCATTTTTTTAATGAAAATTAAAAAAAAACTAAAAAAACCTCGCAGGGCTAACAAGGTTTCAGATTCGACCCAAAAAGTGCCCCCATTGCACCCAATGCTTTCTATATAAAATCACAAACTCATTAAATCTAAAATCCCTAAAAATAAAAATTGTAATGTGAAACAATAGAGGGATTTAAACCCTAAGTAAAATTTCGCAGTCACATTAAACAAAAAGAAGCAGCGAGAAAAGAAGGGTTGCAACATTGAAGGTAACTTTGATTTTTTTTCTAAATTTAGCTAAAATATAAATAGGATAATAAGATCAATAGTAATATTTTACATACTTTAAATTTCTAGTATTTAGGGTTTTGATTGATTCACCATACCTAACAAATTTATATCCTTAGAATAATTTGGTTGCTCCAAACTCCTAAACCACGTAAGTCTCTCTTCCAAAACTCTCCCCTTGAAATTTTGGCAAAAGAATGAAATAATGTTTAGGTTTTTTACTTTTAAACACATTTTCAAATTAGTTTTTGAAATTAAAATTCCCAACCCTTTTTCAGTTTAGGGCAAAAATAAGCGGTGTGATTTTTTAATTTTGATTTTCGGCATTTTGGTGCACTTAATATTATGTTGCACCGGTGCGTATATGACTTACCCACACTAGTGCTTTTGAAGTATAACGTAGCACTGTATAACCATATAATATAAAAAAAAAATAAAAAAAAAAAATAAAAAGCATATATCATGCTTCGGCGTGTATACAAATTATGTCGCACTGGTGCATGCGTAGATAGTAAATGCATCGGTATGAATAATTTTGTAAAATGAATCGATACATATCTGCTATCAAATATAGCAGATATTTTCTTTTGCAGGGGATTTTGTGGATGTTGACATACGATGCGTTTGTTGTGATGTCTCCACGGTACTTCGTAATGTTAAAGTCACACCAGTGTGGTTTTCGTTGATATGGCACATCGATTGAATTTTAAAATCATGTGATTTGATGTTTCAACTTAAAATTTTATATTCATCTCAATTGTTCTTTTAGGATTCAACCACACCAATTACAATATTTCATAGTATACATATGTTGCTTAAAGTCACCTTATTCTTACAAAATGGTTTCCAAACTATATTGGAAGTTAGATTGTGATATGGTTCTCAAAAATAGTTTAGGACTGTAGAGACATATATTGATTGTTGATTTGGCTCAAATGCAAGAAGAAAAGGTTATAGTATCAAATGGTCAATTCTTCAAATTCCAACTCATTCCATCTTGTTCAAATTTCGGTGAGTTCTCTCTTTCCATCTCTATTAAGTTCAATTTTTATTTATATTTTTATTATCTATTTCAATTTATGTTACTTATCCATGTGAATATCAATATCAATGTATTCTATATTGCAGCATCATGATTTAAGATCGAGGTTGTAATACCCCCATTTTGACCCTCAAGATATTTTGGATTTTAATATAAATAATGTATACGTGCGATGTATGTTTTCCCTAGCATGGAGCTCAAGGCCAAGGCCTCACTAGTGGACACTCAGATTTTATTTAAAAAGGAAAGTGTTTGATATTTATGTTAGCCATGTGCCATTAATCCATGTAAATTGTAAAAATGATGCAAATTTTAATAATACAATAAAATACCAAAAAAAATATGGCTATGGAAGCAACCAACAAGAGGGGGCCATGTGTATCCACTAGGGAGAGGTGAGGGGGTTGTGGGATCATGGAACAACAAGAATCAACTTTCATGTGTTACACAGGCCAGCAGTGGGGAAGGAGGAAAGGTAACGATTATGGATAAAGCCACGTTCATAGAGGAATGCGAAAGAACAAGAAACGAGGTATGGAAAGGAGAGAGGAAATCGAACGAAAAATCCCCATTCCATTAGGCACTAGTGCAAAGAGTTCCAACAGAACAAGGAGAGCCAAGCAAAGAAGAAAGGAGAAAGATCGTGACTCAGTGTAAGTCACAAATTGCAGAGCCGAGAATGCACAAGAAACCATGCGTGGGAAGTAGAATTAGTTGGGAAATCCATGGACCAAACCCTGGGGTAAATTCCAGAGCGTGAGAAGCTTAGTAAACCTGTGAGAAGACCTTGATGTGATAGCAGAAGACCCAAGTTGCGGAATAGATATTCGGCTTTAACCATAAGAAGATTCCAGCCAGGATAACTGAGAAGAAGGAAAGATAGAGGTTAGATCTTCTTGATAAACCCAATGAAGGATAAAGTCTCATGAAGGCAGCAATTTGGACCTTTCTATGCCCACCCTGAGGAGCACTGGAGGGAAGGGGCCTTGAGGGACTGTGTAGTAGAGAAGGGGGCCTTCCTTGTGTTGGGTGTGGTAGGTATTGTGGGTTCCATGACTGCTGAATGGTTTGAGATTCCTGTAGCTCTATGGTTGAGCTCACTGTCTTAGCATCATCATCCTTGTTTTCCCATGCATTCTTGATAAACCCAACTATATGTTGTGTTAGAAAAACAAGATCACAGAGCAATAACAATAAATAGAAATGAAAATATAATCACACACACATTACAAGAGAGACACAGATATATCGTGGTTCACCCCAACTTGGGCTACCTCCACACTAAAGTTGTCTGTCCTTATTATTATTCTGTCCAACAAAGTGAAGGGATACAACCTACAGCACAACCGCTGCACTTCCTCTTCATTGTCTCACAGTCTCTCTTCACAGATCTCAGAGATCTTTACAATGCATAAAACCTAATACATCATTCCTAGCCGTATTACAATGACTTTATTTTATAAGGGAAATACAATGGGAAAATACCACGGGATACCCAAAACCATGGGCCCGAAAACAAGCCCAAATTTTTTTTTCTCAGGGGCGTTGCCCCCGAACCCCCATTTTCTTGAGGACTCTGCCCCCAGACCCCCTGAGCGTTAAGCCAGAATCATAACCAAACCTACAGTACAGACACGGCTGAATTAGCATCTGTGAGACTAGAAGATCTAGCTCCACAACCAACATGTTGGATTAGCATTAGTGTGAAGACTTGACTATGAAGAGAGCCTATTTAGCCCTCCTTAGTGGATACACAACCTAGATTGGGGGTGGTCTCTCAGATGAAAGAGTATAGTCTAGAAATAGACCTATGGTTGGGTGGAACATTTCTCTCACTTAGCCAGTTGCATGGACAAATTTAGTTTAAAGATAAGTGATCCTTGTGGTGTTAAATGATTCTAATTCCCTATGTGATGTCTACTTGTTATATTCAAGTTATTTGAATGAATGATTACATGAAAATGATTAGTGGGAAGATTAGGTATGATCTTGAGTATGAGGCAGAGGAATATTTGATTGTTTCACCATCTGCTTGAGCTTAATGTGATACTAACCTTGCATTGATTAGATTTAGTATAATTATATGTGTTTTGTTATGTATTGCATACACTTTTAGATGGACTGCATGGCATCACCTGGACTTGGGGAAGGAATTAGGTAGCCTTTTTTTGTTTCATGACCCCTCTGTGGTTCAGGTGAAAGGGGAAGTCATGGCAGAAGGAAGGTAGAACTCCTTGCAGAAGGGTAAAGGGTTATTAAGGGATTTTATGAAAGACTTCAGTTGGAAATATGGCCAAGTCAGAGTACTCAAATGTGGTAGGGGATCAAACCAGTGTATAGATCTCTCACAGATATTTCCAACTATACCAAACTTGTCCAAATTGGTCTAAGGATGAAGAAGTTATCAGTCTTAGAAGTTTGCAAGTGCAGGGGTATGTGGTCCCGACTTTCTGAATCCACAATGTGGATTGCAAATTGCGGAGGTTGGGGACCTACCTTTGGAGTTGCATGGTTAGAATTCTGACTTTCCAAATCTGCAAGGTGGATTGCGGATTTCCGAAGTCGGAAGGGCGATTTCCACGGGGTTGGCGCATTGGATTTTCAACTTTCCACATTCGCAAAGTGGATTGCATATTGCAGAAGTCAAAAGGTGGTTTTTCCTGGGTTACAAAATGAGGCTTTTGATTTCTGACTTCCGCAACGTGCGTTGCAGATTGTGGAAGTCAAAGGAGTAAATTTTCCAGGATGACGATTTGAGGTTCCGAGTTCCGCATGCAGATTGCAGATTGCGGAATTCAGACGAGTAATTTTTGAGGATGTGGAGTTGACTTCTGGCTTCTAAATTCTGCATTGCGGATTACAGAAGTCGGGAGTACAATTTCTTCATAAAGGTAAATTTGGAAATCCGACTTCTGAATTCTGACTACGGATTAGGGCAAGGTAGATTGCAGATTGTGGATCGGAGGCCATTGCGGCTGCATGTAAAAACAAAGAGAATTGTTAAAAAAAAATGTACTAGGTTGTCTCCCATCACCTCTGAAGGACACTAAGGCCACCAAGGACTTGATAGAGTTTAGATGCATAAGATATTCCACTAGTTGCAAAACATCATAAGATCTTATCAGGAGAAAGATACCGCAAGTAGTTCATAGATGAAAATTGGTAGTTGTTTTACCCCACCAATTGTAACATGCCATCTTCAATCCGCAATCCTGGGCCATCGATGGAAAATTTGTCGTGAGTTGGATCTATTTTGTGACACCCGAGTAGTATGTGGTTTTTCAAAATGTCAAAGGTTGAAGGAGAACCCTTGGCGTGTCAAACTCAACCATTACACCAATGATTGATTACCCAATTTTTATGGTATAATACCCCCTATTGTAGTAAAAAATCCAATAGGTGATATAGAAAAGACATGTAGGAACACTTCCCTATTCTCTTTTTTGGAAAATTTGGAAGTAAAAACAATTATGTCTCGTCCTAAATTGACCAACCCCTCTACTTCTATTCAATCAATTTAGAGTTATAGTGATCCAAAGTATGATATGAATGCCACCCAACATGTCTCTACTAGAATATCCAAAAAGTTGCATGAGTTGAGAGCAAAATTTTCCAAGTACACACCAAGGTCCATCGAATTGTTGGAGGGTAGTGATGACTTCTCCCTTCCTGTGAATTTGCAAATTAAATGTCAAACTTCTTACAACTATGTTTTGTATGTCGCTTGGCCATCTTCTCTACTTATGCTCGATGTTGGAACCGAATTCTCCTTTTGTGATAATCATTTTATGATTGTGAAGTCTAATATAGATGTTGCATGTCTTGGGTTTTTTATCCTTTCACATGTATAACTTGTTCCCCCAAAAAATTCAGTATCACTTATGCCATTTTTTGACCATATCTATTGTCAGTCGGATTACTTGAATATTTTTAAATGCAATCATAGCATTTCCATGTATAGTACATGCATGAATGGTTATGTTTTGAGAAAATTTAGCAGGAAAAACCTGTTATATATAGATGGTCGTCCACACACTCATGGGAATATTTCAAGGTTCACAAATAGTTCTAGGTGCTCTTTATTTTCTGAAAATTGTTCATTTTGAGGAACACTTCAATGACTAGGATTTCTTTATGAAAAGGAAAGCATCCAGACTTGTTGTTTTGCATGCAATACATAGTTTGTCTCCTCGTGATAATTTGTTAATAAACTATAAATTTTGTAGAGCACAAACTACTCATCAAAGAGGCCTTGCATTGGGATTACCCTTAGATATCCCCTTGGGGAATAAGACAAAAAAAATCAGATTGATTGTATTTGTTAATTTTCAATGGGATTCATGTTAATCTATTGATTAATTTGAAATTTTGTGTTACAAATTGTTTGTTTTATTGCCAAAATAGGGGAATTTACATAAAATCCTGATGTGAGTCATCATACACTCAGGGTTGTATGATCACATTGTTATCATATGTGTAATTGTCATTCCAAAATATGGCATACATACTCATGAATTGCACTACATGTACTACTAGCCTCTAATATAATGCTCTTCTGTGATTAATTGTATTTGTTAATTTCCAATGGGATTCATGTTAATGTATATCTCATTTTGAAATCTTGTTTTATAAATTGTTTTCTTTATCCTGGGGGTGATTCCATGAAGATGGGTAACTCTTTTTTGCCAAATATTGCGATGAAAAATGGAAATTTTATCCATATATTAAATTGAATCCCTCAAAACTCATATTTGCCATATGAATTTCTACATGCGGTTAAAAAACAAAATGTAGTGAATTATGTTGGCTTTCCAATGATATTTTTTTAAAAATATACCAATGTCATTTATCATGTCAAATTTTCATTTAATGAAACGTATGTCCTTAAAAATTTGAATAGAAATTAACAAGTGGCTCGTGTGTGCAAAATAATTTTAAAAAATGAAATATGTGAACATGATCTAGACAGAATGCACTAGTGCGTACATATTTTTCTTTTAATTTTCCTCAAAAAATTATAATAATTATTATTTTTCGAAACTAACTAGTGAATATTTCAATCGCATTTTGCACACATGTGCGTGTGTGCAAAATATTTGATTGTTTACATCATTTCCAAAACTAAAAATACTATTTTGAAGAGGACGCACTGATGTAGTGCTTGTATATTTTTTCAATTTTTTTGGATGTTGTTAACACCCAAAAAGTGCTCACTAGCTCATTCCCTTATTCACATGACCCATTTGTCCACTTTTTCCACCATCTGAGCCTCTCAAGCCAACAAAAGGTCACCAAAAGACCTTAGTACACCCCTTTTCCCACTCAAAAAGATTATTTTTCCTAAAAAAGCATTAAAAACCCTCAAAAAGGGTCCAAAATTCCCAAAAATATTAAAAAGGGAATAAAAATATTAATTTTATTCAAAAAAAGAAAAAGGAGGGAAAAGTACCTAAACCATGTTGGTCAATACCATTGGTTTCCACAAAACCACAAATGGTATTCCCCACCACCAAAACCTATAAAAAGGTGGTAGGGGCTCCTCATTTCACATCCATCCATATTCCTATCCTCATGCTGCCAAAATCTTCCTTGAGTTTTTGGCCATTGTAGCAACCTTGGAGAAAGGACCCATTGGAGTTTGGAGCTGCTCACCCTTGGAGCTTCTCAACTATCTTCATCAATCAGAGGTATTCTTATTGCAAGCACTTGCTTGCCCCCATTTTCAATACAAAAATTATTTTTTATCTTTCTTGTTCTTGTTTTTTAATTCAAAATGCACATGCTAGTTTAGTTTTAGTTTATTGTTTTTGCTTAATATTGAAACTGCTGCTACTAGTTAGCAGGTGCCCATAGCACTAAGCTTGGTTGCAAAACCAAGCCAACAGACGTGTATTTTGAGTGTTGTTGATTTATCTTTGAGCTCATTCGAAGTTGTCGACGGGGTTTTTTAGGGTAAGCTTTAGCATAAATTAAAAAAAAATGAAATACGAAGATAAAAATTCACAAACTATAAGTATACAGATAGAGGATTCATTGGAAAATCCAATGGTATCAAGTCCGCCCATTAATGTGCATTTAATGACATAGTTTAAGCCTGTGGAAAGCAAACCAATTTTTTTTCTTACAGTGAAAAGGCCTTTCGGCCTGTTTTTAGGCCCTCGTTCGAGGTATTTGCTCGATCGAGTTTTTTAAAGAGAGATACATGTCGTTGGATGTTATTCTTAGAGAGATACATGAAAAAATTGAAGGGATTTGTTCTACAAAGGGAAAAACCTGAGGTGTCTATGGAAAAGGGGGTACATAGTATATGAGTCATTATATTATGCTAGTGAGTACATTAAGCAAATCGACCACACACCAAGCACGTTGATTTGAGATGATGAATGTGATGAGGGCAAAAGGGAATGGTAGATACTGTAAACAAATGGAAAAATGAGCATGATAAAGAGTGAATCTCTTATCTTTTTATGTTCACATTTCCACATAGTAACTATTCACAACAAAATTCAAAATCTATATTTGATCCCATACATACTGTATGGGGTTTTGTTTCCAAGAATACAAAATAAAATTCAGAAATCGATGCCATCAATAAATTCATTCTTTACAACACAGAGGCAACACAACCATGGGTCACATTCTATGAAGAGGAGGAAATAGGATATTGACATAAAAGAATTCAAATGGTTGCATGGTAGAAGCATGCCTTTTCCATATCATTTAAAAGATCATCTGCCAATGATCTGTCCCAACAGTTGGGTTACAGACCAAGTCAGGGAGAAATATGGTGCATCCAGACGTTAGCCACCTAAAGAGGAGGATGCACTAAACATTGGGATCGAGTGCAACAACTCGATAATAATATATTTTTGTACATTTCTAACTTTTTAATACATCTTTGAATTATAACATTTGTGTTTAATATATTAATGGTTGGGTTGTTAGAAATATGACACCATCATTTGCATTTTTTTAACTTTTTTACAGGTGCATTCATTCCCATCTATGTGGGATTATGGACATCATTTTCACACTGAGGATGATGATGATGGATTTCTTACACAAGACTGTGGAGTGGAAGTCAAGTTCGACCAATCAAGTCATGCTAGCCACCAGGATTGAAACTTAAAAGGAGGGAAGTTGGGTTATGTCAGAAAGATACATGATATCATTCAAGTGGACTTCTGATCTTTCCAATGTCTTATTTTTAGTGCAGGTGTTGAGACACATTAGACAAGAATAATGTAAAGGAAGATCGTGATAGTGGGTTGATATGTATCAACTCTAGAAAGATGTACGATGAAACTAAGGAGCCTTCTATTTTCCCAAAACATTGCAACCAAGTTTTCTTTTAATTGGATGCGTTGGATAGGGATTGATGGCTCATATTAAGACATGACCCTAGATCTAAACATATTTGTGAGAATAATAATGATATCATGCCAACCGAGGAAGATAATGAGGGTTATGGCAATAGAGAGTGATATGTACATGTTTTATTTTATCATTTACAGATTGAGATATCATTTTTTATTGTTATATTTGATTGTCTAATTATATTGTTTATTTTTCATGTCATGGTGATGGAAATGGAAAGTTGATTACTGGATGTAGTGTTTATACAATTTGAGTCGGTTAACAACTATTCTAATGTGAAATATGTTTCATGTCTATTAATTAATTTGTGATTATATCGAATAATTGTATGTCATTGTCCATAGTTAGAGATGATCTTTCTTGCTTTCCATTTAATTCATTGTAGTGCGGTTTTATCATTTAATTTATTGTATTGTCACAACTGGATCAAAACCAGATAATTAAAGTGCAAATTATCATTGATGTTAATCATATCTAATGTTTGTTGTAATTTCAACTATTGTCATTTGAATAATAAGGTGGATTTTTATCTCCATTTTTATGAAAATATGCAATAAAAATGCATACATCTATAAAAATGGAATTCTATAATGGAGATAATTACATAAAAAATAAAAATAGATTATCTCCATTTTCATAAAAATGTAATTATATCCATAAGTATTAAAGATTTAATTTGAATAACAATGTAAAACTCCACACTTTTTATCTCTCATTTAATTTTTAAATAAAATTAAAAAAAAAAAATTGATTATCTCAATTTTCATTTTCATAGCCCATTAGATCTTTGTAATTCTAGCATTTTTTTGTGAAAATGGCATGACATGGTAGAAGATGTCAAAATGACGGTGTTATATATTTTATAATATAAGTTCATAAAATTGTTTAGTACATTAATTTTAACAATCTGACAGTAACTTCATTATAAGGAAGAATATATTCTTGATGTTTTTTTAATAAACACCTCTCACAAATTTTCAAAATAAATATGCATGATGCAGTTTTTTTGACAATTTAAAATGCATCTATAATACATTAATAATGAGCATCAACTAATGAGCTATGAGATAAAAGTCTATAAATAGTATATTTTTATTAATTTGTTAAGCGAGTGTGTTATTTTTTGTATTATTAATTTTTATAATGTGATTTTAGGCATTCAAGTTCCCAAATAGTGCATGTTTCCAACACAATTTTAAATTTTATGATATTTTAAAGGAATACAACTTTTATAAGTAGAAAAAATAATGTACCATAATAAACATATAACTTGACCAGTATTACAATGTACTATAATTATTTTCAATATTTTTCTTTTACAAAATGAAGGGATAGTTTCTCCATGGAAAAAATACACACTATAGGCACGAGATAACCATTAATGGATATTCATACTACATTTCCCAAACATGCCGAAAATGTGCACACTTTGATTTTTTAGATTGTTGTAGTTAGTTGTAAACGTTTTCACCCTCAACGTCATTTTCACCACATAAACATAAACATACGATCATCATCATTTTCAGCACCTAACAAACATAATCATAAACATCGTTATCATACTATCATAAACATCATCATACCATCATAAACATAACCATTAGCATAATTTAACATAAACGTACCATCATCATCATTTTCACGACATTAACATAAGCATACCATCATCATCATTTTCACCATCTAACAAACATAAACATAAACAACATCATAGAATCATTAACATAGAACTAAAAATAAACATGAACATACCATCATAAACATTACCTTACATATTCATCTAACATATTTAAACATCATCTAGCACACATATCTAACAAACACCATCGAACCTGAGCTAACATACACATCACCACCAACATATAAATAAGCATCAACATAAACATCAACATCAACATCTGCAACATGGAAAAATATCAAGCAATGTATATATATATAATATCAAACTGATGATACATGCCAAATATACATGTCCAATCTAATAATTTCTATAACATATCTAGTCCACCTCCGGAACCAGAGCATCAGTACTACCTCTCCCACTAGATCCAGAGGCATCAACATCCCCCACCAGTAGAGCCAGAGGCATTAGCACATCTACTAGCTGAACCAGAGGTATCATCACCTCCACCAGTAGAGCCAAAGGAATCAATACCTCTTCCAGGAAAGAAAGTAGATTCCTGTAGAGCAGAAACAACATGTGCAAGAATCTGAACCCCACACGTTGCGAGCATCCTATATCTAACTTAGGGGAGTGGACCAAGATCAGGAGTTGATGGAAGGTCGGGCCAATCATGAGTATAGGCTGGTCGGTCACATAGGTATAGATGAGGAGATGGACATGGTGGAATAGGCCGTGGTATATGACGAGATGGAGGAGCTACTGGAGTAGGAGATGGATGAGATGTCAAACTCAATGGAGGAGGAGGAGGTGGATGTGATTTCGAGGATACCTCTCCTTGATGACTAGAAGTAATTGATGGACAAGGAGGTGGAGGAGGGGCAGGAGGTGGAGGAGGAGGAGGTTCATGTGATGTTGAGGCTACCTTGTCTATACCACCAAAAGCAACTGATGGAGAAGGAGGTGGAGGATTAGGATCTCATCCCTCATCATTCGATGATGAATCATCATGCAAAATAACATCTAAAATATTTAATGTGTTAACAATGTACTACATCAAGTTCCTCATATCATGGGGAACAATCGCCCAAAAATATCTATGGGCTAGGTGTCAAATAATGTCATGCATTGGTATAGGACGATCCCCAAGCTATGCCAACAACCCTACCAACCTATATACCACATCCTTTCGATACCTCTCATATGGATTGCATTGGAGGCCATGTATGGGAAACTGGTGCACATACGGCTCCTACATCTCCTCATCATCCTGAGTGGGAGGA
Organism: Larix kaempferi; assembly: GCA_027924585.1. Classification (NCBI taxonomy): domain Eukaryota; kingdom Viridiplantae; phylum Streptophyta; class Pinopsida; order Pinales; family Pinaceae; genus Larix; species Larix kaempferi. Next base: position 16,465,671 of record BSBM01002204.1, on the reverse strand, counting down.
GGTCATGGAACCTCCCCATCGAACATGCTGAAATCTATAATATATATAGTACACAACAAAAATTAGACAATTTCATTAAACAATTTAATATAAAAATTTAAAATATACTTATTTTTCATTAAGTATAAAGAGAATAAAATGTAACTATATTAATTTAAACATAACACTAAATTTACCTCTCTCATCTAGTGGCTCAGCTGGGGTGAAGAAGATGTTGTGACACACTCTCCAATCCAAGCCCATGTATGGATATGGAACCAATTCTAATGGATGTTGGTCCTTGCTTCCTAGCATCTCGAGCAAATCCATTGTGATCTTAGCTGGAAAGGAAGGCTGCCCCCTCTTGGGGATCATTTTCCCCCACATGCACATAAACACCTTGGTCATCGTCTTAGGAGGGTGATGATTAAACAATGGCCTGGTGGCCATAAATATCTAAAAAAATAGACACAGTAGCTCTAAACCGAAAGGGAATTTGACCCTCCCATCAAACTATGCACAACATTGATCTAGAGAATAATGAAAATGTTGTAAAAAAATAGAATACCACCTATTGCATCTAGGTATTTGTAGTAAAGAATCAACATAATACAATAGAGGGAAGCTAATGCACTGCCTATCAGTGGTGAGATGCACGATGGTCATCACCAACAAAGAGAGGCACCTCGCCTCCTCTATACCAAAATAAGAAATTGCAAGTTGTCCACCACACACCTAAAACTGATTCGGGTTAACGATGTGTGCATTGACATATCTATGAACATAGACTAGCTGACTCTTTGTTGCATCTCCATCTAGGACATCAGGGAACTAGGGAAATTCCTCCCTTCTCTTGGAGAGACTAGTGATGAAATATATGTCCTTCTCAGTGGGCTCGTACCACTGATCGGGTCCAACATGAAACACCTTCCTTTGATGATCCCAACGTAGGATTTACTGAATCAACAATGTGGCATTCCCCTTGAGGGATATCACCTCCTAGTAGAACTTCAAGAGTCCGAAAACCATCAAGAGGACGCCGGTCTGATTAATAATGGGACGAGGTTATAAATCCCTCTCCCTCTCCCTAGCCTCTCACTATTGTAAAAATTTGTATTGATCAACTTGTTCCTACTGCTCCTGCCTTGCCTCATGGCATCCATGTTTTTGTTTCACATATAACGTCAATGAGTCTAATAAATATACATCTAAAAGAAGTATATGATAATTCTACTTACTAACATGAAATATTATTTTTTTTGCAAACAAAAATACAAGCGGTGCGCCAATATAATCTTAACACATCGCAAGTAGTGCACTTGTACATAAAGTGCACTAACAAAGGTGCGCTTAAATAAAGAAGGTGCACCAGACATATATTGTTATATTTAAAAAATTTAATCATAACACAGTTGCATCATTACGTCGTTGCATTGGTGCATTCTGGTTACCCCATAGCACCATTGCATGGCATGTATTCTGCATTTAAAACATTTAAAATGTGATTACGGTGTGCGTAGTGCATGACAACACGTCGTGAATAGGTGTGCTGACGTGCACTAGGCGTACCATTAAATTATGTTTTTTACATTTTATGGTGAAATTTAAATCGTGTTTATGGTGCATCAAGATCACATAAGAACACCACCAATAGTGTGCTGACATGAATTAGGAGCACCATAGAATTTGTTTTTATTATTGTTAACTTAGAACGAGGTGTGCAGTGTGCCAACTACACATCACCGCACTAGTGCGGTGCATTGACCTAATTTAGACGCACTATAAAAATTGTTGTTTATGTGGTTTAATGGTGCTCTAGTTACAACTCAAAGCACTAATACTATGGTGCAATGGTGTAACGAAGGCACAGTGGTACGTTTTATAATTTTTAAATTGAATTTTTTCGGTATGGCGATGCAGTAAGAAATTCTAGGTGCATTGTAGCATCGGTAATCTTGATACAAAATAGCGCACCAAACTAACGGTGAGGAACGTTTATATTACCACACCAGTTTACAATTAATTTTTTTAATTAAGGTTTTGTGTGCGCTACAAACGCATAGCGCACCGTTAGTGCGTTGCGTGTTTTGAGTAAATGCACTGCGAGAGGTACACCCTATAAATTTTGTAGGGCACACTGATGAGCGGTGCGAGACGAAGGGCTTGAATGCACCGTGCAAGTTCTTTGTAATTTTCTTTAAAAAAAAAGCAAATTAAGGGTTAATTTTAAAAATTAATTCACTAAAAAATTAAATTCTGAGGTAGCAATCAATTTACGTGCTCTCTTGCATGTTGAGGAGGAATCATGGCAATGTATGGAAATTTTGAAAATTTTCCCACCATTCAGAAAATTTCAAAATGAAAACAAGAGCCAATAGGAATGAGCAATGTGTCCATGTGCAACACGAATGTCAAGGAATCTAAGGGGGTGATGTACGACACCGGTGTTGTTGGGATTAGAAGCACTTTAGAAGGTAAAAATGATTTTTACGCTGTGGTAATTATTTTTTAATAAAACGCTTTCTCGATGTGCCTGATTCTCAAATGCACCAAGGAAATTGTTAATAGAAAACACACCACAAGTAAAATTTTGAAATAAAATATAACAAGTCATGTTTTTTACCTAACACGGTGCATCGATTTTACTGAGGCACCAATGCATTACATCAACATGAATGCACTGGTTGCAAAAATATAGTTTTCTTCACTTGGTGGTATTTTGGGTCGCAGTGCAACATGATTTATGGTTGCCAAGTGCGTGGCGGTTGTAAATGCACTGGTGCCTTCGTGTCTAAGTAACGGACCGGTTGCGAAACTATAGTTTTTTTGCTTGATGATATGTTTGGGTCACAGTGCAACATTATTTACGGCAGCCTCGGTGCATGGTGGTTGTGAACGCACTAGTGTGTTTGTATTGAAGTAACGCACTGGTTGCGAAAATATAGTTTTTTTCACTTGATGATATTATTTTTTGCAGTGCAACATAATTTATGGAAGCCTAGTGTGTGGTGGTTGTAAACGCATTGGTGCATTTGTATTGAAGTAATGCACCGTTTGTGAAAATATAGTTTTTCTTCGTTTGATGATATTTTTTTGTCATGGTGCAACATGATTTATGGCAACACTGGTGCATGGTTGTGACAAATGCATCGATGCATTTGTATTGAATAAATGCACCAAAAAGAAATATCCGCTAAAACCTCAGGTTGCTCGCCTCCACTAGTGACCTCCACTATAAATGGATATTTGGGCTCTTTTGAGAGGAACATCTGCTATAACCTCTGCTAAAGGGTCTTTTCCTTGTAGTTTGTTGGCCTTTCATTCTTCAAATTGAAGTGGGAATTCCTTGAAACTATCAATCGATCATCCATGGTCACACTCCTTGTTCGTGTTGCCCTTGTTGATCACGTTCTCTTGCCGATGTCCCACAACTATGCACCCAATCCATCATCTTTTCCCGTAGCTACCTTGTATCACGGGGAGTTCACTAGTGAGGCAATATCATATCACGCCCATTCATATTGGGGGTTTGAATACTATTAAAAACCTCAAAAATATATTTCCCCATATTAAGGGGTCAAGGGGGGTTTTAATTTGACATGGTAATATAAATATTGGGGGTTATTTTATTTGGTTGTGCTGAGGAATAACCTCCAAATCATGGGATGGATTCATACCTTCGAATCATGGGCTGAACTCATACCCACCTAAAACTTAAGGACCCTCCATTTTTATTTGATATTGCTTATGATCCTAAGTTTTGGATAAATTTGATAATAGTGTACCAATGATAATATTGATGGAAGTATCTTTGGATTATTTTCCTTTAGCAATCCTCATTTAATATCTTATTTAGGCTTGGTTTGAATTGATGTTATATTGTTTTTCATCTTTAAGTTAAGAGATGTAGCTAATTGGGAGTTCAGGACTTGAACAATTGTGATGTATTTTTTGTAGGCATTCAAGTAAAAGATCTAAATCCCCCGGATGTGGGTAACATGAGTGATAGAGCCAAGGAAAGAGGTGCCACCTGTCCTCCTGGCAGTGTGGCTCCACCACCTGGCAACAGCCCTCTGTCAGCGCCACCCCCAAAACTCTATATTTAATGCAGGTTACAGCTGAGATCCATCTGGCCTCCTCGCGTGCATTGGTTTTTATTACCCCCATGGTCCGGTGGTTGGCATTTACCATGGCTCAAGTTCCTACGTCCCTCCTCCTTAACTGGTTCGTCTATGCCATTACATTCTCTCGTGCAAAGTCTGATCTCTCCAGCTGTGGTTTTATTGATACGAGGCTCCCCATCCATGCCCCTGCAATCATCACTTTCCTACGCTATTCTCTTTCTGCCTCCACTGCAGAAAGCTCTGCTCCCTCACCATTCTCTTACGACCTAGATGACAGCATCATGACTCGAATGCGCAGAACTTCCAAGCAGGTGCTGGTCATGGCGTTGGGAAAACTGCGACCTCTATTGAGAAGGAAAAAATTGCCAATAGTGGCTATGAGGATAATGTCTTCATCCCTGTTCGCAGACTGGTATACGACTGGGAATCACGCAGTGTGACTGAGATTCTTGCCTTTGGCAGCCAAGGCACCAAGGTTAACTACTACTGGTTAGTGAAAAATATGGTTGGCATGTTGGTTGAAGAGATGCTAACCAACTGGAACCTGACCAAGGTTGCAATTATGGGCACCAGAGCCAATATGGCCCATCTAGATGGTGTGTTGGCTGCTCTAGAGGCCATTCTAACTGGTAGAAGGTATTCTCTCTTTCGTCATTCCACTCCTCCACCCAATTATGGTCCTACTAGTCTCGTTGAGGGTATGGCTAAAGATTTGAAATTTCACGTCGAGGGCGTTGTTATTGCAACAGACTCCCATGTTACCGACAGTTCCATGCATGAATCCTTGGGCGTAGCGGCAGCAGATGGCCCGATACCTGTTTGCGCCCCCAACTCAAGCCCGAGTTATCCTACAGCGGTTGCGTTAGAGTGTCCCCTCCCCCGAGGATACCCTTTCCAATTCCCTCAACAATTGATGCTCTGCACTACAAGCGCATCAGAAAGGCCGAGGATGAAGGTGTTACTCCACGCAAGGTTGAGCGTCTACCCATCAAACTCCCCACTCAAAATTGGGATGATATTTTCTTCGGAACTTGCCCAATCACTAAGGATAAACCAAGCTCCCAGAATGCAAAAGCTAGCGCTTAGAGCTGCTCTGATTTCTTTGGTTTTTTGCGGGTAACTTTTTCTATTTTCCTTGTTTTGGTTAATGGTTCACTGTTATATGCTAGTCTATCTCTCTGGTCTAGTTCAGTTTATGTTTTTATTGGTTGGTTGTAACTATGTCAATACTACTCAACCCATAGTAGGGCAGGTCTACAGAGGTTCTTTTTTGTACTCTTGGTTCCATGAGAAGCTTCAGAAAGCTCCTGAATCTACTGATTCTCATGTGATTGTAACATTTTTTGTACTCTTAATATAATTTACCGTACGCTACTTACACACACAAAAAGTAAAATATCTAACCCTTCATTTTTTAGGTTGGGGTTTAGGTAGATATTGAGATTCAATTAAACCTTTCTCCACAACAACCAAGAAAAGTGAGATCAATCTTTCTTGGCTCACTGGAACCAAGAAAAAGTAGATCAATGTTTCTTGATTAATTATTTCTTTCAACTTTTTGTATTCTTCTTTAATATTTTCACATTACCAATTAGGAATAGTTGTTAAATTGAGTTATATTTGGCACATTCATAATTGTAATTTCAATTCTTATATGCAAGGTATCTATCTTAATAATGTATTGGAACTAACATAAACATAGGTGAAAATCTAAATCCTTATTTACATACCCTATGTGTTTTTGTTATCATGAAATGGTATCATATAAGTTTCACCATCCGTGTATCTTTATAACTATTGCATGCTTGAAACCTAACAATGGATATTTTTCCCTCTCCTGTAAAGATTAAAAAAAACTAGATATAACCCTATAAAAGGCCCACTAAATGTTGTTAATCCCCTTGATTGCAAGAATAAATGTAGAGGAACTGGAGGAAATTCATTTGATCTTGTGAATGACCCAAATCCAAGCTATGCACATGATCATATGGCGTTATTGAAAAGTAAGAGGAATTTTTCTATGTTCATTGGATTCAAAGATCAATGATGTTTGTTTTGATCTAGGAAGGTAGGGGAGTCCATCCATGAAAGGGTTTCAATTTTTCATTTTATGGAGTTTAATTTATTAATCTTATAGAAAACATGAGCTCTCTATGGCTATACTTGTATTTACATGATATAAAATTGGTAGATTGGCATGATGTGGTATGAAACATCTACAATTCTCATCTTTTTTAAGCATTGCAGTAACTATTAGACTATTAGTCTTTCACATTCTTTGTTATGTTGATATCTTGACTAGGTTTCCTTTTACACATTTTTCCTTCCCCAATACTATTTCGTTGGGTCTTCCACTATCCAATGCTACAAACTGATTAGTCACCCCTACAATCCTACTGGTATCATTATTAGCATTATACCATTATTTTATTTAGCATCTTGTTGGCTTATACCAAGATGTGTTAGGGATCATGTTTGTTACAACTTGATAATAAGATATAAAGGAGGTGTTAAAAATGGGTTGATAAAATGGATACCTACAATATCTGGTGAAATTAGGGGTTTTCTTAATTGGAAAGACATATTGGGAGGGGGGTTCAACAATATAATTTTAGGACGCATTTTCCAATATTTAGTGAAATTAGGGATATTCTTTAATATCATGTGAATGATCGCGTTATGTAACAAGTTCACTAGGTGAGCCCCCCATGCCTTGCATGCTCCTAGATGTGCCCATTGTGTCAGCCATGCATTGATTGCACTTGGGCATGCGAGTTGCCAATGTGACCAAGCCTGTCGATGGCTAAGTTGGTGAGGGTTTGTTCCCTACCCCAAGCTAAGGATGTTACACCAAGGCTTTAATATTTTATGATTTACTAGGAAATTTTGACATTTACACTATGATTTTTTTTATTTTATATACTTAATATTTACATTTGTTTGAAAATATATGTATATATATATATATATGAAATTATTTACAACAGAGATCCAATACTAATGTTAAGATACGTACACAATTCTAGAAGATGAGTATTAATGTGAAACAAAATCTAAATATATTGATATGCACTATACCAAGATTCCATGTAACATCTTACATATATAAGAATCAAAACTTAAAAATGGCCCACAAAACATGGTGTACATATCAAAATCATCCATGATGTTAGTACTATAATCAAGGAAGATAATATCACATCAAATGAGCTTATATATATATATATCAAAACTAGTTTGAAATAAAATGTTTCAACTAGTTTCAAAGTTGAGTTCATTGAAACCTCTGATTCTAGTGCCATTATAATTTGATTTCAACTAAATTTTATTGAATTATTCATCACTATTAAATAATTTTATTTTTTGAAAATAAAATGAAAAATATAACAACCAATCAAATAAAGTTGTTACATCATATTGCAATTCTCAATTTGGTAAATTTTGTTTTCTTCCCAATATTGAAGACCGAATGCAAATGTAACAACCATCAACATGGAGTTGTTGAATTATGCATTTGGATTCCATTAAGAACGAATAAATGAGGTGGTCTCATCTACTTTTAAGCAGTTATGGACAAAATGGAAGCAAAAAGTCTTAAGCGAGGCCATGTCTTACCAAAAATTCCAATGGTACAAGTGGATGGACTCACATGCATTCTACAATTCTCTTTATTCATGTGTTAAAGTAAGACAAATCTTTCGTTCGTTTGGATGTAAAGATATTCCCTTGGGCTAATAGGGTAGCAAGGGAATAACCATATAGACACCTATACTAATAATTAAATTATATTCACCTCCATGTTATATTTTATTGCGCCGAGAGGTGCTCTACAGCCCAGTATGGGGGAGATCTTGTTAGTCGAGTGTTTGTCGAGCAACAAAATAATACAAAGTAAATAAAAAAGAATAATACAAAGTAAAAGGTAATAAATATTATGTGAGCCATAAACATAAAAGACTAATACAAAGTAAAAAGTAAATATGAGACTTAAACTATAGACTTTAGAGCTTGGATTAGGTGGTAATATTATGTCGGCCATTAAAAAAAAGAATAATACAAAGTAAAAAGTAAATATGAGACTTTAGAGTGTTTGTCGAGTGTTTGTTTGTCTAGTAACAAAATAATACAAAGTAAACAAAAAGTAATAATACAAAATAAAAAGTAATAAATATTATGTCGGCCACAAACAAAAAAGAATAATACAAAGTAAAATGTAAATATGAGACTTGAATTAGAGACTTTAGAGCTTAGGATTAGGTGGCTCAGGTATTACACTCAAGGAGCTATTCAAGGAGAGGTTTGCAACTGGGGAGATTTGATCCCTCTCGGTGCTTAATAGAGCCTAGAATTTGGATCTAGGATGGTTTAACCTTAGATGTAACGTGCACACTTCTACCTCTCCCCGGCCTAGCACTAAGTGCGTCTCCTTGGTGATAATGTAGAGAGAGGATACATGTGAGGGGATTTAAAATTCAAAGATAATATTTTTTTACTAAGATGTGATTTAGTGATTGAAATATATTTTTATTATAGTGTGTCTCCTTCGTGATAATGTATAGATAGGATAAATGTGGGGATTTAAAATTCAAAGATAATATTTTTTTATTAAGATGTAATTTAGTGATTGAAATATATTTTTATTATAATCAAATAGTGTTTAGATAATAATTTTAAATTAAAAACAATTAACATAAATATGAAGTAAAATTTTAATATAAAAATATATCATTATAATAAGATAGTACATCATATTATATAAATAATAATTAAAAATTAAAAACAATCACTAGAAATGATACTTAAAAGTATCAATCATAATAAAACAAAATAAAAATCAATAAAATATTACAAAATTATCTTCTTCCCCTATCATTTTTTTTTTTTTTAAGTTATTAAATTACTTAGTTTGTGAGAGACTGGTGAAAGGGAAGATGCAACTACTAAAAAAAACAAGGGAAACAATTTAAATTTAGTGAAACAAAATGTTGTCTTTCTATAATGCTTGGTATTCTCAGTGATCAAATTACCATGAGAAATAGATTTAGGCTTAATAAATCAAATTTGTATTTTGTTAATTTAATAAGTTTTAAATAAAATTAAGAGTTGGTTGAGTTGTAGTTCAATGGTTATGGTTGGGAGTTTTTCATCAATAGCCTAGGTTTGATTTCAAAAAACATAATGCCCTAAAATGTTTTTTTTGGCATTTAAGTAAAAAAAAACTCATAGTAACATGTTTTCAGAGTGATAATCTATCAATATAGATATATTACATGGATAAAACTATTGAGAGAAATAAATTCCCAACTCCAACCAAAAAGCAAAGATGTAATTGTGTTAAAAAAACGTTTATAAACAAAATAAAAACCTTAATTTTTTTTATCATAATCCTCCCAAAATGGTAAAAAATCAAAATGTGTTGTCATTTAAAAAAATAGAATAGAGAAGTGTGCGACTATGTTAAGAAACTTAAATTGTATCTTCCAAAATAAATTATTGCCACGTTTGACAATTTGATATTCAATTTTCTCGAAAATACTACTATGTTTGACAATTTGACATTCAATTTTCTCAAAAATACTAAAAGTTATCAAATTTATTGTCATTTTCAAAATAATTTAGCTATAATTTTAATAATGAATATATATATATATATGCACTAATCTACAAGTTGTAGATTGGATTATGGGATGTGTGTTGTTGGTTACTTTTGTGGTTCCAATTAATGGGGTTACCTTCCCTTTTTTCAAGCCTCTCAGGGGAAAGGGAAAGGATTCCCTTTATCCCCCTACCTATTTCTTTTAGTGGCCAAAGGCTTGATTTGAGCAATCTTGCCGGCTATGAGAGTGGAAAATGTCAAGGGGTACATGTTAGTGGTCTAGAATTTATCACTTACCTCTTCTTCAAAGACAACATCATACTCTTTGCTCATGGGACCCATAGGGAGGATGAAACTCTCAAATCTATATTGGATCTTTTTTACAAGGATTTGGGTATGTAAATTAACTTCAAAAAATATACTAACAGTCTCAACGGTCTCAATCCTAATGTATCTTAGCAAATTCTTCACATTTCGATGATGATGATGATGATGGAAAAAATCCATTGAGACCAATTTGGTTTATCAAACCTTACTAAGGAATTATTTGGTTTGCTTTAAAATTTTATTACTATGCTCAAAAATATTTAAGATAAGCGTCCCTAACTTACTCTAGATTTGATAGGTTAGAAGGTTAGGAATATTTGTATTGTAACAAAGACTTTGAAATTGAGATATAACGTGGGTGTGTGTAGGGCACTCTAAGGGAAATTTGTTTTCATCCTCAACGCTCATAGTCCCACAAAGATGGAAAATCCTTTTAGCCCACATTGTTTTAGGAATTGTCCAATGTTGTGTTTCACTACGGAGCTCATGATAGTTTGTTCTTATCTTAGCTATATTAATTGTATTATTTATACTAGTTCAAATAGAGAGATACTTTTGATCTTCTATATTAGGGTTAATGAACTCCTTATAATATCAATTAGGGTTGATTCAATTACATGATAGTTTGAAGTACATAGGTTTCTACCTTAAACCCTGCGGCTATGTTAAAAAGGACTAGTTGTGGTTGGTTAACAAAATTGAAACCAAGATCACTCATTGGTGCAACTGCTATATTTCTAGAGGGGGGCAATTGAGTTTAGTCAAGGATGTCCTCGAGGAAATCCTAGTCTATTGGTTTTTGCTTGCTCATGTGTCGAAAGGAACTCAGGAAAAGATTAGAAGACTATGTTTTGACTTCCTTTGGTATGGAAATCGAGATAAATGGGTCTATCATTTGGCCCTTTGGAAATTATTAGATAAGCCCAAGCATGAGGGGGGTTGGGGTCTTAAGTAATTATTTCATTTTGGGGAAGCATTGGTAGTGAAGAGCCTTTGGAATTTTATCACCAAAGATGGATTTTGGTAGAGAATCCCCTCTCAAACGTACTTAGGTCTATTTTCGATTGATGATTGGATTTGAACTCCTAAGAATTGTAATAGAAATTCCTATAACTAGTGGAAACCATTGGACTTGGATTTCCCTCTCATTGGTGCCCATGTATCTTGGAAGTGGGCTTCGGATCCTGAATTAGGACTGATGAAGAAGCCCTTATGGGATGTGACAAATCCATTATCCTTTCAGCAAAGCTTGTTCCTTCCCTTCGAGAGCAGGGCCTCATAACTCTACAATAAGTAGCTAAGGAAACTCACATGTATATGTGGCATCAAGGATAGAGGAACTCAATGGAGACCAGACTAGATGGTGACCTTGCAATTCAATGGGATAGTTATACTATAGTTTTAAATCGTTGCCATATATGATTGAAAGATGATCTTGATGAAGTTTTTAGGAACAATAATAAAGAAGGTGTACCTTACACAACCAAATTCGGTTATAATATGGTGGTTACTACAAATATTGGAGAAATTGCATGGTGTTAGTCTAAAATTTAACGAGTGTTCTCCCCCAAAACATCTAAACTATTGATGTGGTTGGATTTAATGGATAGAATCTTGACATGGTATTTCCTCCAAAATGAAAACAAGATTGGTCCATGGGGGAGTCACTCAATGAAACTATGCCATAACTCCTTTGTTAATGGGATATTAAAGAATACCACTAATTTCACTAGATATTGATAAATACATACCAAAATACTTTTGTTGGTATTCCCTCCCAATACATATTTCCAATTAAAAAACCATATTTTTATGAGATATTTCCTATTTTACTAGATACCCATTTTTATACCCCCCAATACCGATAAACCCTCTATACCCTACTCCCCCTTCCCCCAATACCTACAATATATTGACCTTATTTTTCATAATTTAAAAAACCTCCTTTATGAAAGAACATAATAAGATATTGGTCAACATGGTGAATCCCCTGTGGATTGGTTCAGGTATTTTCTATCTCTATATGCAAGCAGGTGAGACTAACTTACATATTTTTGTTCTATATCCTTTTACTCAACAAGTATGGAAATATATAGCTCAATGGTTGGGTCAAAAGAACCTATGGTTCTATAATAAAGTCAATGAAGGTCTATCACAGTGGCTTATTAGGCCATAGTTGAAGCCTTTCTGATCCATCCCTTTTCTCTCTTTGTGAGGTATTTGGCTTGCCCAAAACATGATATTACTTGAAGACAAATCTATTTTGACTATTCAAGTATCCTCCTAGATTTGCACCCTTGCACAATTTTTCAACTAATAGGTTCAATAAATAAACAAAGAATTGTGGATGAATTGATATGGAACAATTCTATCCCTTGGGTCTTCTTTGACGAAGCATGTCAAGGGGGTGAAACTACCTGTGGAATTGGAGGAATTTTATACTTTCAGGAACATCACTATCTGGAATTCCATGCAAATGAGAGAAGATGATCCAATAATAGGGCATAAATATTTTCCCTCCAAGCTCTACTAAAACTGAAAATGCACCATAATATTTCATAGCACTAGGTATTTGGAGATTCCTCATTTGTCATTAAGTGGATGCAAAATGAACATGGTATATCATATATAATGTTGTATGTTGATGATTTACTAATCACAGGTAGTTCTACTGATGAAATAGCTTCATTAAAGACTGCTTTGCATCAAGCATTTTCCATGATTTATTTGGGAATTCTTAAGTAGTTTTTGGGGCTTGAGATTTCACAAACAGAGAATGGGACTAAGGTATCTCAATCCAAATATGCATTTGACCTGCTAAAGAATTTCAATATGGATGATTGCAATCCTTCAAAGACTCCTTTCCTTTCAGGAGTTACAATTTAAGAAGCAAAATCTACATCGTTGGTTGACAGCACCTTGTATAGGCAGCTTGTTGGCAGCTTGCTATACTTGAATCACACTCGACCTGATATTGCTTATGCTGTGAGTGTGGCATCAAGATACATGGAGCAGCCACATGAGCTCCATTGGAGGGCTGAAAAATTAATCTTGCACTATGTGCAAGGCACCAAGACTGATGGGATCCACTATGTTGCAGATTCTAGCCTAGATCTTCTTGGCTTTACTGATTCAGATTGGGCTGGTGATAGCCTTGACAGAAAATCCACGTCTTGATTTGCATTCATGCTTGGAGGTGGTCCTGTTTTCTTGTATAGCAAGAAACATAGTGCAATTTCACTATCTTCAATAGAGCCCAAGTACAGAGGAGCAATGAATGCTTCTACTGAGTGTGTGTGGTTACAGGGTATTCTTTCAGAGTTTGAGATTGCTTTTAGTACTCCTATTGTCATCTTTTGTGACAATCAGAGTGCTATAAGGGTATCAAGTGATCCAGTACATAGACAGAGGACCAAGCATATTGAGATACATATGCAGTACATCAGAGGTTTAGTGCATGACCAGATCATTGATTTGCAGTATTGCCCAACAGGTGAGCAAACTGCAAACATCTTCACCAAATCTTTTACTGAGAAGACTTTCAGTTATCTGGGATCATTGCTTGGGATGGTTGAACATGTGGTGGAGTGAAGGATTGATCAACAATATTTCAATTTTAATATGTCCATTTTTTGAGGGAAGGTTTTTCCCATGAGGTTTTCCTTCTATCCTTGCTTTTGTGGACCAAGCAGTATTGTACAGGGTGACCATGCCTTGTTACTGGGCCCTTAGTATTTTTATTTTATGATATTTAGCACATAAATTCAGACTTATGGGGAGGGGTTTTGGAATAATTAAAACCCACATCTATGTCAATTATTACATTAGAGACATTAATTAATCATTTTATGATTAATTACTATGTATTAGACTAAATAGTTGGCACATGAGTCATTGTGTGGACCACAAGGCATCTTTGGGGGGACCACAAGCCTTCCAGGTGTGGACCACAAGTTTCCTAAGTCACTTGGGAACATTTTAGATCATTCTGGATAAGATTCTAGTGAGAAAGGCGCACATGCTACTTTTTACTGCTTTTGGGTGAAAGGTGAAAAGCTAGTTGACTAGGGAAAGTGTTTTTTGGACCACTTTCACTCCTTGATGTTTCTTCCTTCCATTTTTGGCATTTAGAATTTTTTTCATCACACATCACTATCTGATCACTAAATCAGAAATTCGTGATCCTTTGGTGTGACTTGGAGAACACACTTGCCACCTAGGGGGGTTTTGCATCAATTTAGTAAGTCTACTTTTGTGAGGATCCAAATGGAATCTTTTGCCATTCAAATATCTAATATAAATATTATATATTGACAGCCATTTAATTTCCCAAGGTTGGATGATGAATTATTATCCATGAGAGCAATACACTTTGTATCTATTGTGAGTAATTTTTTGTGTTCTTGACTAGTTGTGTGAGATATCTTGTGAGAGTCTGTAATTTTTTTATCAGATCTTGGTGTGAACTGAATTTTACACCAACCCAATGATCCATCTAGAAACAAAGGTGCTTCCCTACGTGAATACTCCCAATGGCTCAACTCTCTGCTATTGGTCAAAAGGTGCTTGCAATCATAATGTGCAATGATCAATGAATTCAAATGGTAATCATATGCATCTTTGTGTGTGGAGTCATCAAAGGTAGGCATGGGATATATATGCAATTGCTGGGAGGGAAATGGTTCTATCCTTGAATGAACTGGAGCGAATGTGGGATCCTTATGCTCCTCTTCAGGCACTATCAAGAAGAAATCTTTGACCCAAACTTCCTTCTCATATGACATGAAATCAATAGAAGGAAACAATGTAGGATCATGGACCAAAATCTCCTCACTATAACCCTCATCCATCAAGATAATGGATGCATCAACTCCATCAAAGTTTGTTCCATCACATAGGAGCTCTTCTGACTCCTTAATGGAGGAACGACTCACTCCATGAAGAAGCTCAGTTTCACTATGGTAGAGAGTATGTGATTGGAACTCGCTATCTACATCCCAAAAATTCTCAAGCACATGCATGTCATCCTTCAACTCATGAACCACCATCTCATGAGGTTCCTCCATGAAATTATGGGTACAACCAACCATAAGAGACTGGTTGAATGGAATAAGTGATCTTTTCAACCTTTGGTGAAGTTGCTCTATCTCCATCTTGGATTCTTGGAGGGAACTTTGATTGCTTCTCAAATAATCTTGGGTGGCCATTAACTCATCATCGAGATTGCAAATATGTTCATCATCCTTCAAGGATGCTCCCTGCAACATATGAACAAGCTCATACAAATAATCTCTGTCAGAAAGCATATGTGAAAAATTACCTTGGATAGTAGTCATTTCTTTTCGTATATTCTCCATGGCTTCAAGGAAAGATGAATCTTCCAATGAAGTATCTCTCCAACAAGACTGTGACACTGAAACATGTGTGTCATGGATAATGTGTAAGGCCTCCTTGATCTTCCTTTCACTCACCTTGAGTGGCCTTTCAAAAGGAGAAGGTTGAGAGCGAACCTCCTCATCATCAATTAGTGGATCAACCTCATGAAGCTCTTGTCATGAAAGTGGTATTGATTATTGGGTATCTTCCTTGACTGCAAGGGTTTCATCTTCTTCAACTTCAGTGGGTTTTGTACATGCAGTAGCCTTCTCGAGTGGTATCTCTATGTCACGAACATAGAGGAATGGGAATCCATCAATAGATGTATCCTCAAAACTTAGGCACCCATCAATAGGTGCCTCTCCATAGCATCAATTAGTAGATGCTTCTTCAAATCATGAACAACCAATAGTAGGTTCCTCTTCTTGGTTCCATTCAATAGTGACTTTCTGATCAAGAACTAGATGGTCCTTAGTAGAACCAGTGGTGGCTTCTTCATGCTTACATCCCTCCTTAGTAAGGATTGTACCTTCATCTTCATCGGATGGCTGATTTGTGCTTTGTTTTTTATCCTTCAAGTGAATTGATGTATCTTGCTCCTTTATTATCTTAGAATCAGAATTATTGGAGACTTTGTTTGAATATAATTTGAAAAGTCTCTTCATGCTAGAAATAATGACATCCAATGAGGCTTCACTTCCGATTCCTCTTTCTTCTTCTTTGATTTGAGTAGTAGAACAACTTGATTTTCTATTCTTCAATGATTCCTCTGCTGCATTCTTAGGCTCGAATGCAAATATGCTATAAAAATAATCTTTGAAAGGAATGGCTTTACAAATCTCTCCCCCTAATGAAAGATACTCCTGATAATGGTGGGGCAAGTTCTCACATGTAGATATCATGTTTTCCAAGTATTTCTTAGGATTATCCATCAGTGGTTCAGTCCATTGATCTTCATCGTCCATTTGGTCACTAAAGTAGTCATCCTCATCTCGTGGCAATACTTTGTCTATGTAGATGGTTTGTTCTTCCTCATCCCAATCAAATTCTTCTTTATTGAACATGGATATGGCTGCAAATTCTTCTTCATTGAACATCTATATGGTTGCAAATTCTTCAAATTGAGAGCATACTTTCCATCGGAGTAGAGGAAAGTGCTATGATACCACTATAATATCCTGTATATGATCTCACAGGATATCAAATCAAATTAAAATTTAAAATCAAAAAATTGAATGACAAAAATTAGTTCACAAAACTAGACAAGAAGAAACTAGTCCAGGGAATTGATTCACCCACCCAGAGCTTGACTGATCGACACTTTCGGATATGAAAAATGTATTGGGGAGTGTGCAAAAACAATGAAAAAATAATCAAGGCCATCTTCATATTACTATGCACAAGGTATTGGGGTCATTTACGTTTCGAATTCAATAGACACTAAATTCTACTCCAAGGACTCCTAGGCACACCAGCATATGCATACTAAACTCATTCACTTACACTTGACATCAACCAGTGAATGGATATCAGAAAATAATATCCTAACATAGTACTATACAAGTGTTACATAGGTTTTGGGAGGTTCTATCATTGTTTGGAGGAAAAGAGAGAAAGAGCGCTAGGATGGACTGCTCAACTAGTTTGTTTCCAGGCTCTTCCAAACAGGATAAGAGGGATACGAATTATCAGGAAGAGACTTGTATGAGATTCATTGGTTTATTAGGAACCTACAATGATTGATATAATAGAAAATAGGCATTCATATTACTTTTAATTAAACATACTGCAAAACTAGTCAAATTAAAGTGCCCAATGAGCTAGTATTGATAAATCTGAAAGAAAATAGCCAATAAAAGTCACAAATATATTATTTTTGAATTGGGATGGATTCTCCAGGAAATTGAAAACCTCAATAAACTTAAATAAATATAAATAGATTCACATATCTACGTATATTTCCATTTCCTGAAAACTAGTCAAGTAAAATTGCACAAAGATCTAGTCTTGAGAATTATGGACTCAAACAACCTCTAAGGCTCTCGAAATATTATTATGATATTTAATGTAACTCAGAAATGAAATTAATAGTAGTAACAAATACTGACTGAGTTTATTAAGCAATAAACAAAAGTCTCATGGCTCTATCTTGATAGAGATTCCTTAATAGTGAGTTATTACAATGAATGGAAGAAGAATGTTACAGAAGAGTAAGAAGAGGAGATGTTGACACTGAATATGATTTGCATGATGATAATGATCTGTTCGCTTCTTATGGGAGGCATATTTATCTTTTGTATCTTCTTGCAAGCTCTTCAATTGATCTCTCTCTTAGTGAAACTCATTAAAACTACATCAAACCGGCTTGGATCTCTGCATTAATTTTGAAGGACTGATCTACACATGAAATAGGTTTTTCATATATTCAATTTGGCCCAATGATAAAGATTGGATTTCATCATCCTCTCAATAGAATTAGGGTCACATATCCCATCTAGGACTAGGGGCACATCTCCCAAGTCAATGAGACAAAATTGCACTCAATTCAATTCACAAACTATCCAAAATGATGGCTAAGTGGTGCGCTCCTCTTCTTTAATGGAATTGGGTGGCTTGTTGAGCAAGCAAAATAGGATAATGAGCCCTCATGGAGTGGATAAGTTTTCCTTGCTTTCTGCTTTACCTTTTTCCTTTGTTCTCTTCTTTGATTTTCTTTCTGCTTCTGCTTTTGCTTTTTCTTTTTCTTTTTTGTTGCTTTTCTGCCTTATCCTTCTTTTCTGATTTGTCCTAATTTTTCTTGCTTTTCAGTGTTATCCTGCTTTTCTGCCTTATCCCACTTTTCTTCTTTGTCCTACTTTCTCTTGCTTTTCTGCTTTATTTTACTTTTCCTGAGCTTTGCTACTTCCCTTCCGTGTGCCAGCCTTTCTTCTCTTTTTCCTACTTTCCTTGCTTTGACTGCTTTATCTTTCCTTCCTTTGCAAGCCATCACTTGATCAATCATTATCCTCTAATGCGCCCTTGTGCATAATTATCCATTTTATTTTATTGAAATATATATCTATTAATGAAAAATACTTCTACCAAGTGCATTTCAAACTTAGGATAAAATAAACTTAAACTTCCTAACTAATTAATGCCTTAACTTCAAATTAACCCCCAACTGCATGAAATTTTCTCCTCGACCCAAGGGATTGGTTGGGATAGGAAATCCTTCCACTAAACATCAATGAGGGGACATGAAATATTGAATGTAACATATTCTTTCAAAACCATGTCTCGTGCCATCTATCAACAACTCTTCTATTGACTGCACTCCATATTTTGTTTCCTGCAAGTTTTATACCCCGTAAGAAATCATAGACTTAACATAAAGTATTTTTGTTGTTCTATTACTTATAAAATGAGAGAAGTAAAAGAACGTAGATACTTACAAAGTCCACAATTATTTTTTTATATGCCAACATATACTCACAACCTTTACTTAACCAAATGTCAATCAATTCTTCTAATGGCTCATGTTTGTATGCTAACACATGTTTCAAGACATCCAAGGATGTCCAATGGAAAAAAAATATAAAGATCACAACCACTATGAAACCTTAATTTGTTAATAAAATAAAAACTACTCACAAACTTTGCTATCAACTGATTTTTTCATTGTCGTCATGTGTTATGTGATGAATGGGTTCCATTTTGTTTTGTTTTCTACAACAAAAGAATTGAAAATTAATATTTAATGCTAAATTAATTAATTAGATGTACATAATCCAAAAAATCAATGATTTCATACATTTAAAGCACGTTGTTGTTGAGATGGATCCTCCTGTGATGCAGTTACGTCCATTTCCTTGACCATCTCCTTGTACACTTTTGTGGACTTCGCTACTGGCATATTTTTCATATCACTATGTTCATCCCTTGGGATTTTCATAATCTTCCTGAAAATGTAAACTGCCATTAAACTATTTTTCTAATAATATGAAAAATAAATATAGCATAATTAAAGTTATTAAAGGAATGCTTTGCAGTAGTAGATACATTTTCTGCATAAACATGTTTAGGAATATTATTTTTTTAATGATTATTTTTTGTTTTGTTTTTAATGTTTTTGCAATTGCAAGTATTACAGGTCGCATTGACCATTGCTATGGAAACGCCTCTTGTAGTTTACATATGACCTGATTCTTGGAATCATTTGACTTATTTATGTACTATAAGTGAAAATTATACAAATAAATTACAAAACTACAAAAGAAAAACAAGTCTGAAATCGTTGTGTTGAAGTACATAAAATGCATCAATGTGTATAGTACAAAAAATCACTAGTGCACTATATCAAAATCGGTGCACCGTAAACGACAGAGATTTATTTCACGTTTTAAGGAAAAAAGAATTAAATGGCAAGTCCAACATTACTGTTGCATTATAAATATAAATGCAATAGCACATTAATGCAATATCGTTGCACCGAAAAACTGAGAAAACATATTTTGCATTTTTTAGAAAATAAAATAAAATGGTAGCCCAAAAATATCGGTATGTTATTACTCAAAATGCATTGGTGCATTTATTTTATAAAAAACATCGAAAATGATGCAAGCATTTTTTAAATGAAAATTAAAAAAAAAAAACAAAAAAAACCTCACAGGCCCAACAAGGTTTCAGATTCGACCCAAAAAGTGCCCCAATTACACCCAATGCTTTCTATCTAAAATCGCAAACTCATTAAATCTAAAATCACTAAAAATAAAAATTGTAATGTGACACAATAGAGGGATTTAAACCCTAAGTAAAATTTTGCAGCCACATTAAACAAAAAGAAGTAGCGAGAAAAGAAGGGTTGCAACATTGAAGGTAACTTTGAATTTTTTTTCTAAATTTAGCTAAAATATAAATAGGATAATAAGATTAATAGTACTATTTTACATACTTAAAATTTCTAGTATGTAGGGTTTTGATTGATTCACCACACCTAACAAATGTATATCCTTAGAATAATATGGTTGCTCCAAACTCCTGAACCACGTAAGTCTCTCTTCCAAAACTCTCCCCTTGAAATTTTGGCAAAAGAACGAAATAATGTTTAGGTTTTTTAATTTTAAACACATTTTCGAATTAGTTTTCGAAATTAAAATTCCCACCCCTTTTTCAGTTTAGGGAAAAAATAACTTGTGTGATTTTTTAATTTTGATTTTCGACATTTTTGTGCATTTAATATTATGTTGCACTGGTGCGTATATGACTTAAACACACCGGTTCATTTGAAGTATAACGTAGCACCGTATAACCATATAATATACAAAAAATTAAAAAGCATATATCATGCTTTGGCATGTATACAAATTATGTCGCACTAGTGCATGTGTAGATAGTAAATGCACCGGTATGAATAATTTTGTAAAATGCATCGATACATATCTGTTATCAAATATAGCAGATATTTTCTTTTGCGAGAGATTTTGCGGATGTTGACATACAATGTATTTGTTGTGATGTCGCCCTAGTGATTCCTAATGTTAACGGCAAACCAGTGTGGTTTTTCTTGATATGGCGCACCGATTGAATTTAAAAATCCTATGATTTGATGTTTCAACTTAAAATTTTATATTCATCTCAATTGTTCTGTTAGGATTCAACCACACCAATCACAATTTTTCCTAGTATACATATGTTTCTTAAAGTCACCTTATTCTTACAAATGGTTTCCAAATTATATTGGAAGTTAGATTGTGATATGGTTCTCAAAAATAGTTTAGGATTGTAGACACATATATTGATTGTTGATTTGGCTCAAATGCAAGGAGAAAAGGTTATAGTATCAAATGGTCAATTCTTCAAATTCCAACTCATTCCATCTTGTTCAAATTCCGGTGATTTCTCCCTTTCCATCTCTAGTAATTTCAAGTTTTATTTATATTTTTATTATCTATTTGAATTTATGTTACTTATCCATGTGAAGTTGAATATCAATGTATTCTATATTGCAGCATCATGATTTAAGATCGAGGTTGTAATACCCCCATTTTGACCCCGAGGATATTTTGGCTTTCAATATAAATAATGTATACATGCGATGTATGTTTTCTGTAGCGTGGAGCTCAAGGACAAGGCCCCACTAGTAGATGCTCAAATTTTATTTAAAAGGGAAAGCGTTTGATATTTATGTTATCCATGTGCCATTAAGCCATGGAAATTGTAAAAATGATGCAAATTTTAATAATACAATAAAATACCAAAAAAAGTATGGCTATGGAAGAAACCAACAAGAGGGGGACATGTGTATCCACTAGGGAGAGGTGAGGGGGTTGTGGGATCATGGAACAACAATGATCAACTTTCATGCGTTACACATGCCAGCAGTGGGGAATGAGGAAAGGTCATGATTATGGAGAAAGCCACGTTGACAGAGGAATGCAAAAGGACGAGAAACGGGGTATGGAAAGGAAAAAGGAAATCGAACGAGAAATCCCCATTCCAGTAGGCACTAGTGCAAAGAGTTTCAACAAAACTAGGAGATCCGAGCAGAGAAGAAAGGAGAAAAATCGTGACTCTATGTAAGTCACGAATTGCAGAGCCAAGAATGCACAAGAAACCATGTGTGGGAAGTAGAATCGGTTGGGAAATCCATGGACCAAACCCTGGGGTAAATTCCAGAGCGTGAGAAGCTTAGTAAACCTATGAGAAGACCTTGATGTGATAGCAGAAGACCCGGGTTGTAGAATAGAGCTTCAGCCGCAACCCTAAGAATATCTCAACTAGTATAACTTAGAAGAAGGAAGGACAGAGGTTGGATCTTCTTGATAAACCCAGTGAAGGCTAAAGTCTCATGAAGGCAGAAATTTGTACCTTTCTATGCCCACCCTAAATATCACTGGACGGAAGGGGCCCTAAGGGACTATGCAGTAGAGAAGGGAGCCTTCCTTGTGTTGGGCATGGTAGGTATTGTGGGTTCAATGACTACTGAATGGTTTGAGATATCTATAACTCTGTGGTTGAGCTCATTAGATTAGCATTATCCTCCTTGTTTTCCCCTACATGCTTGATAAACTCAACTGTATGTTGGCTTAGCATTAGTGTGAATCCTTGAATTTGAACAGAGCCTATTTATCCCTCCTTAGTGGATAAACAACCCAGCTTAGGGGTGGTCTCTCAGATGAAATAGTATAGGATGGACAGAGACCTATGGTTGGGTGGAACGTTGCTCTCATTTATCCAGTTGCTTGGACAAATTCAGTTTAAAGATAAGTGCTCCTTGTGGTGTTAAATGATTCTAATTCCATATGTGATGTCTACTTATTATATTCAATTTATTTGAATGGATGATTACATGAAAATGATCAATAGGAATATTAGGTATGAGGCAGAGGCATGTTTGATTGTTTCACCATTTGCTTGATCTTAATGTGCTACTAACCTTGCATGTTGTAGATGCATTGATTAGATTTAGTATAATTATATGTGTTTTGTTATGTATTGCATACACTTTTAGATGGACTTGTTAGATTTTCACAATTTAATTCAATATTATCTAGGATCTTATCTGAGAGAATAACATGCACAGCAATTCAAACACAAGAGACAAGATACAATAATAATTTCATCAAGGAAACCATAAAGGAGAAAACCCTGCAAATTCCTCGAAGATAGAATGAGCAACAATACAATAAACCCCAAAAGTAGAAATGGTCTCGAGCATCTTCTCTCTTCTCCACTTGTGTGAACTCCTCCTCTCTCTCACTAATGCAAATTGAGTGAGTGAGTGAATGATCAAATAGAGAGGAGCACCCTCTCTATTTATACTTTTACTTTCACTTGACCTTAACCCCAAACAGGTCGGCCCCTAGGTGTAACTGAATGGGCCGACTTCTCTAGGAGAGTCTAATAACCCATGAAAGACTCGACTCTGCGGTCTAATGCCCTGACATACAATGGAGGGCTAACCTCACTGACTTTACATGACTCAAGTACAATAATGACTCTCCTGACCAGAGGAATAAACATCTATGTCGGAGGTACAATAAATAAAATACAAATACAATATAAAATATACAAGTGAATATGTTTCAAAGTTACAATTACATTAACACTCCCTCTTAATTAGGAAGGTCTTCTCTTGACACAGTCATCAGCACAAGTCTTCGTCACTGGATCATCATCAAAGTTGGATCATCACCGTCACTACTGCTGCTATGTCGACCATTAATATCCAATCTGCTCTTCATAGGAAGTTCTATAGAGCCAACCCTTTTTCATGCCGAATGTAGGCCTAGCCTCCATGTAGGTCTTCATCATCTCTGTGAGCAAGCCATCAAGTAGGTACATCTCAGGACTTATTATATGCCTTTGCAAAACCTACAAGATCTCCTATGACTGATTATATGCCTCTACAAAACATGAAGGAGCATCCCGGGACTGATTATATGCCTTTGCAAAACCTGCAAGATCTCCTAGGACTGATTATATGCCATTGCAAAACATGAAGGAGAATCCCAGGACTGATTATATGCCTCTTGCAAAACCTCTTTACCCTACTGTTGTCTCATCATGTCCAAATCATCTCAATGTCAATGGAGCACAGCCCAGATGCACGTCACATAGCACTTACATCACCCGACATGGGAGAACAAATCTACCACCATTCTGAAAAGGCTCTATCCCTTACATATACACCATGGGAGGACACACCTACCACCATTTGAGAATGGCTCCTGTGCATCTGCGTATTTCGGACTCATCATTTCCCCCTGGAAGGAACCTCGATCTGGAATACACCAAGCTTCTCTCTGAAGTACTCAAACTTCACTCTGGCTAGCGGCTTGGTCAACACATCGGCTATCTACTCGTCTATCACAACATACTAGAGCTTCACTTCTCCTCTCTGCACCATATCCCTGATATAGTGATATTTGATATCGATGTGCTTCGACTTGTCATGGAACACTGGGTTCTCAAACAACTTCACACAACTTTGGTTGTCACAATATATACAAGTAGCATCCAACTGGAGATCAAATAAATCAGACAGTAGATTCCTTATCCATACTACCTCAAAACTAACCGAACAATATGCGAAATACTCTGCTTCAGTTGTACTCAGTGCCATGGAAGACTGCTTCCTGCTAAACCAAGAGATCACACCTAATCCCATACTGAAGAAGCACCCTGAAGTTCTCTTCCTATCAATGGCACTTCCTGCCCAATCTGAATCAACATAACCCTCCAGGTTAATCTTTTGATTCACATCATACTTGAGCCCATAATCCACCATACCCTTCAGGTACCTCAGAATATGCTTTCCAACAATCAAGTGAACATGTATCAGATCCGTCAGGAACTGGCTCAATGTGTTCACAGCAAAGCAGATATCTGGTCTTGTATTTGTTAGGTACATCAAAGATCCAATCATCTAACGATACATCGTGGCATCAACCGACTCTGATGAAGCGTCACTCAATACCTTCAAGTTGGATGCCATAGGTGTGGCCATGGCCTTGAAATCCATCATCCCAAACCTCTTCAGGATCTCTACTACATACTTCCCTTGTCCAAGGAAGATTCCATCTGCACTCTGCCACGCCTCCACACCTAGAAAGTATTGCATCATACACAAGTCCTTCATCTCGAACTCGACAGTAATCTTCCTCTCTGTGTTAGCAATCAACCCATCCTCACCTGTCACAAACAGGTCATCTACATAAAGTAGAAGTATCACTGGGTTCCCTTCCTCAACCTTGTAATAAAGGTTGGAATCTGCTTTACTCGTGGTAAAGCCAAAACTAGTCAAGAAGCTATCTATCATGCCATACCACATCTTAGGTGACCGTTTCAATCCATACAAGGCCTTCTTTAATTTGCACACATGAGTATCCCTGTCATGTGTCTCAAATCCGAGTGGCTACGCCACATTGACTTCCTCCTCTACTACACCATTCAAGAACATTGTCTTGACATCCATTTGGTGTACCTTCCACTTCCTCACTATAGCTAGAGAAAGTACTGATCTAATGGAAGTGTATCTGGATATAGGTGCAAATGTCTCCTCATAGTCTATCCCTTCCTTCTGGGAGAATCCACATGCCACAAATATCGCCTTGTGTTTCTCTATGATGCCATCTGCAGCATGCTTGATCTTGTAGATCCTCTTGGAAGTCACAACAGACTTCCCTACTGTTATCGAGACCACATCCCAGACATCATTCTTCATGATCGACTAGTACTCAATCATGTCATCCTTCTATTCTTTCTTCTCAGCTGCTTTCTCATAGTTGGAAGGTTCTTTGTCAATGATGTGACATAGCATGGCTACATAACTGGTGTATGGCCTCAGTCTCTTGCTTTCTCTGTGCATTCCTTCTGGCGTGCCATATCTTGAATTGCTTCTCGTACCCATGTTGGTTTCCTCTTATGAGAATTCTTTTCACATGGTGGATCTATTGGTTCATGTGGGTCTTCCATATCGCATTCTTCATATTCTTCTGGAATCGCTTATTCCATTACTATATTTATGATCCTGGGAACTTTAGGTCCTTCAATATCTTCAATAGGTAGCTTTATGATGTATGTTGAGACTTCGTCACTTTTTTTTTTAAACAAGTCTCTCTTGTAGGTGATGGTATATGATCTTTCCTACAAGTCAAGTTCAATTGCATGATTAGAAACATCTCATAGTTTTCAGAAAAAAAAACTCTTACACATAAAGACATAGGTCATACAGTCATGCAATTATCTTAGCCAATGCTTCAATACAACATTTATCCATATCCCGTAACTTTCTAGATGCCTTCTATCTCTACCAGAACATTGTTAAGAGTGTGCACTACTCCCAACATGTCAGCAAAGAGTTTTCAATCTAGATAAGTAGCAATGGAGTGTTGTACAGTACCATAGGCCACTTACCCATTACTTCCATATTAGTAGTATATTTTTCATTAATGCAACCTTTCTAACATGCATAATATACATCCTAAATCTAGGAACATAAGTATGTACATGACTGAACAACATAATTTAAGTAATCATATATACAAGAAATGACAATTCAAATACTTATCTTTGTTTGGTTGTTGGGTGGAATCCCTCTCAATCTTTGCTTCCTTGCAGGAACTACTAGAGTGTGCTCCCTCTTGATCTTTGCTTCCTTGCAGGAACTACTGGAGTCTCTGATAGTGTGCACATTAACCAATGCTGAAAATTGATGAGAGGTTATTCGATAGATTATTGATCTATATTTGTTTTTCGAAGTCCAACTCTACAATAGATTCTTCTACTCCTTTCATGTAATACTGAAAGTCATCTCTAGCTTCACCTTATGAGGTGGAACCTTCTAAATAAGCCCTTGTAGTTGGTTACCTTCATTGCAATACATATTCTTCATCACTTGAAGAATCTTCATTGTCTTCTCTGGTTCTCTTCCTTGGAGGTTCATCATCCTCTGTAGTGTGAGCATGATGTCTTTTCTTGTTGTTCTTCTTCTTGTGGGAGCTACTTTTGTTCTTGGGACAATCTATGGAATAGTGTCCCTTCACATCACATGTATAACATCCAATGTGAGAAATATCTCTCCTGGATCCTCCAAGGTTCTCCCTCTGATTCTGGTGATGGTGTTTACCCTTCTTGTGATGAGGATGCTCCCTCTTGCTTTTGTTCTTCTTGCTGTGTGCTGTGAGATCTTGGTCTTCATTACCCATCTTTTCTTCTCAAGCTACAGTTCGAGCTTCTTCCTGTGAGCACTCCTCCCACATCCTACTGAAGGTGATCAAATTTCTTCTTGCACAGATTCCTTGAATGAAGGAATCCCATGACCTAGGAAGACCATTCAAGGTGGTCATCACTATTTCTCCGTTCTCTATGTCTTATCCCATAGCCTCAATTTGTTCTTTTATGTGAGAGACCCTTGTAAAGTAGGACTGCATGGTCTCTGCATTTTGTATTTTGACATTCTTCAATTGGTTCCCTAATGTCATCTTCCTATTTATATTCCTCCCTTCAAATAAGGTGGTCAATGCATCAAACATCTCTTTAGGTGTCTTCAGAGATGACACATGTGGTATGAGATGGTCCTTGATAGAATATGCAATGATTCTCTTAGCCTTAACCAAGTTCTTCTTATGTAAGGCTTGAGCCTCATCTCCCTCTGGAACTAGAACCTCTTCATTCACATAGGTGTCCAATTCATTCTCTTTTAGGACAAGCCAAATCCTATACTTCCATGCTCAGAAGTTATCATCCCCTTCAAGATTATCCTCAAGCTTCGTGTGGTGAGACATATTTAATGAGAACCTCAAATGGAAATACAAAATATTTAGATCTTACCAATCTGAGATGCTTGGGTTGGATCTGGAGGTGGTTGGCCTAGGGTTTGTTAGAGAAATCCTAATTTTCCAAAGTTGGAATTTGGAACTTCTGGTTGGATAGCTAGATGTGCCTCCTCAAGGAAATTTGTCCAATGTACTCACTTCCCTAAATTTGTGAACATAAACCCAAAATATATGATGCCCTAGTTTTCCTCTGGAAGTAGTGATAGGCCAAAAAATGAAAATTCTCGGAATTGAATTCTGCTTTCATAGAAGATGCTTTTGGATGAGGCGATTATGCTGGTACACTTGTTTCTGAAGATTCCAAAAATTCACCCATGAAAATTGACTTGCGGATTTTGGATCTGCAATTTCTAGCTTTTTCTGGTTTTTTGGTTTTTCTAGTCCAAAGTCAAATTAGGGTTTGACTTTCCCATAGTTTCACCCAACCAAAAACTTTGATCTTGGTCTCTAAATTTTGATTTTGCTGAGGAGCTTCTTCCTAAGCTCGTTGCACTACAAAATTCCACTTCTGTGAAAAGCCCTAATTTCCTGCAGTAGTGACAGGCCAAAAAATTAAAATGCTAAAAATCCAATTCTGCTTCGACGGAAAGATGCGCCTTCCTAAGGCGAGTTAGCCTAGCCTCCTTTTGCTAATGATCTATGGAGAGACCCAAAAATTAAGAAGGCATAGATTCCGTAGCTCCACAGTGTCCTCTTCTTAGGTTATCTCTGATACCATGTTAGATTTTGACAATTTAATTCAATATTATCTAGGATCTTATCTAAGAGAATAACATGCACAAAAATTCAAACACAAGAGACAAGAGACATAAAGAATTTCATCGGGGAAACTATAAAGGAGAAAACCCTGCAACTTCCTCAGAGATAGAATAAGCAACAATACAATAAACCCCAAAAGTAGAAATGGTCTCCAACAGCTTCTCTCTTCTCTACTTGTGCGAACTCCTCCTCTCTCTCACTAATGTGAATTGAGTGAGTGATTGAATGATCAAATAGAGAAGAGCACCCTCTCTATTTATACTTCTACTTTCACTTGACCTTAACCCCAAATAGGTCGGCCCCTAGGTGTAACTGACTGGGCCGACTTCTCTAGGAGAATCTAATAACCCATTAAAGACTCGACTTTCGGGTCTAATGCCCTGACATACAATGGAGGGTTAACCTCATTGACTTTACATGACTCAAGTACAATATTGAATCTCCTGACCGGAGGAATAAACATCTCCATCAGAGGTACAATAATTAAAATACAATTACAATATTAAATATACAAGTGAATATCTTCCGAAGTTACAATTAACAGGATTGCATGGCATCACCTGGAATTGGAGAAGGAATCAAATATCCCTATTGTGTTTCATGACCCCTCTGTGGTTCAAGTGAAAGGGGAAGTCGTGGAAGAAGGTAGGTAGAACTCCTTGCAGAAGGGTAAAGAGGCATTGAGGGATTTTAGGAAAGAATTTAGTTGGAAATATGGTCAATTCAGAGTACTCAGATGTGGTAGCGGATCACACCAGTGTATATATCTCTCCAATAGATTTCCAATGGTACCGAACTTGTCCAAATTGGTCTAATGATGAAGAAGTATATCAGTCTGAGAAGTTTGCAAGTGCAGGGGTATGTGGTCCCAACTTTCCAAATCCACAATGCGGATTGCGTATTACGGAGGTTGGGGACCAACCTTTGGAGTTGCATGGCTATAATTCCTACTTTCCTAATTTGCAAGGCGCGGATTGAAGAATTCAGAAGGGTGATTTCCACAGGGTTGATGTGTTGGATTTCTGATTTTCTGCATTCGCAAACCAAATTCCGGATTGTGGATTGTGGAAGTCGAAAGGTGGTTTTTCCCCAGTTACGAAATGCGGTTTTCAATTTCTGACTTCCACAATGCGGGTTGCGGATTGTGGAATTCAGAGGACTAAATTTTTCGGGATGATGATTTGAGGTTCCGACTTTCGAGTTCCGCATGCAGATTGTGGATTGCGAAATTCAGACGAGTAATTTTCGAGGCTATGGAGTTGACTTTCGGCTTCCGACTTGCGTATTGCAGATTGCAGAAGTCAAGAGTGTGATTTCTTCGGAAAGGTAAATTTGGAAATCCGACTTCCGAATTCTGACTGCGGATTGCGGCAAGGTAGATTGAGGATTGTGGATTGGATGCCATTGCGGCTGTGTGTAAAAACACAGAGAATTGTTAAAAACAAAAAAAGTATCAGGTTGTCTCCCATCGCCTCTGAAGGACACCAAGGTGAACAAGGATGTGACACAGTTCAGATGCACAAGATATTCCACTAGTTTCAAAACGTCGTAAGTTATTATCAGGAGAAAGATACCGCAATTAGTTCATAGATGAAAATGGGCAGTTGTTTTACCCCACCAATTGTAACATGCCATCTTCAATCCGCAATCTTGGGCCATCAAAGGAAAATTTGTCGTCATTTGGATCTCTTTTATGACACCCCAGTAGTATGTGGTTGTTAAAAATGGTTGTTAAAAATGTCAAAGGTTGAAGGAGAACCCTTGGTGTGTCAAATTCAACCATTACACCAATGATTTATTACCCAATTTTGATGGTATAATACCCGCTATTGCAGTAAAAAATCCAATAGGTGATATAGAAAAGACATGTAGGAACACTTCCCTATGCTCGTTTTTGGAAAATTTGGAAGCCAAAACAATTATGTCTCATTCTAAATTGACCAACCCCTCTGCTTCTATTCAATCAATTGAAATTTCTAGTGATCCAAAGTATGATATGAATGCCACCCAACACATCTCTACTAGAATATCTAAACTGTTGCATGAGTTGAGAGGAAAATTGTCTAAGTGCACACCAAGGTCCATCCAATTGTTGAGGGTAGCGATGACTTCTCCCACAATGACTTCTCCAAAAGTTATAGTTTATTAACTTCTTACAATTGTGCTTTGTATGGCACTTGGCCATCTTCTCTACCTATGCTTGATGTTGGAACCGAATTCTCCTTTTGTGATAATCATTTTATGATTGCCAAGTCTAATATAGATGTTTCATGTATTGGGTTGTTTATCCTTTCACATGTACTCGCTCCTCCCAAAAATTTAGTATCGCTTATGCCATTTTGTGACCCTATGTATTGTCAGTCGGATTACTTGAATATTGTTAAATACAATCATAGCATTTCCATGTATAGTACGTGCATGAATGGTTATGTTTTGAGAAAATTTAACAGAAAGAACCTGTTATATATAGATGGTATTCCATGCACTCATGGGAATATTTCACGAATATTTCAAGGTTCACAAATAGTTCTAGGTGCTCTTTATTTTCTGTAAATTGTTCATTTGAGTAACACTTCAATGACCAGGAGTTCTTTATGAAAAGGAAAGCATCCAGATTTGTTGTTTTGCATGCATTACATAGTTTGTCTCCTGCTGATAATTTGTTAA
The DNA here is from genome assembly GCA_027924585.1 of Larix kaempferi. Classification (NCBI taxonomy): domain Eukaryota; kingdom Viridiplantae; phylum Streptophyta; class Pinopsida; order Pinales; family Pinaceae; genus Larix; species Larix kaempferi. Next base: position 16,434,526 of record BSBM01002204.1, on the reverse strand, counting down.
TAAACTATAACTTTTGTAGACCATCAAATACTCATCAAAGAGGCCTTGCATTGGGTATCCTTAGATGTCCCCTTGGGGCATAAGACAAAAAAAAATCAGATTGATTTGTTAATTTTCAATGGGATTCATGTTAATGTATTGATTAATTTGAAATTTTGTGTTATAAATTGTTTGTTTTATGGCCAAAATAGGGTACTTTCCATGAAATCCTCAGGTGAGTCATCATACACTCAAGGATGTATGATCACATTGTTATCATATGTGTAATTGTCATGCCAAAATCTCACAGACATACTCATGAATTGCACTACATGTACTGCTAGCCTATGATACACGTCTCTTCTTTGATTAATTGTATTTGTTAATTTCCAATGGGATTCATGTTAATGTACTTCTCATTTCTCATTTTGTTTTATAAATTGTTTTCTTTATGGCTAAAATAGGGGAATTTCCCTAAATTCCTCATTTGAGTCATCATACAGTCAAGGATGTATGATCACACCATTCATATGTGTAATTGTCGCATCAAAATCTCACACACATACTAAATTGTACTACATGTGCTACTAGCCTCGAATACAATGCTCTTCTTTGATTAATCGTATTTGTAATTTTCTACGGGATTCATGTTAATGTATTGCTCAATTTTCCCATGGGGTGTAGAATAAATGGTTGATGGGTGTATTGTTAAGGCACTCCTTACTTAAGGTCGTCGATTCAAAACTCCGTGGGTACTAGCCCTACCAAAAAAATGTATTACTCAATTTGAAATTTTTAAATTTTATGTGGGATTGGTGTTAATTTATTAATCAATCTAAATGTTTTCTTTATAAATTGTTTGTAGATGAACATTTTCTATTGGAAATTATTCTCATGCTTCTGTAATAATTCTTTCGTATAATGTAGGATCAAACTAATTGCATTATGCTTACTAACATCATCGATGTAGTGTTCAATATTTTTGAATCAGGATTATGATGATGAATGGCCTATCTACCATCTTCCAGCACTCCGGTACAATGTAAAATCGAGAGAAGGATGAAAAAAGAGTGCAACTTGGAGAGGAAGCATACCAATCATTGTTGAATCAACCACCTACTCAATTTTCACTGTGTCCAAACTCACCAATTAGGAATTCCTTTAGTAATAGTATTTATTCACATGTTGGCAATGGAGGCAATGAAATATAGGTTGGTATGGATGAGGTATTATGACAAATGAGTGCCATGGATGCAATGTTGTTACATACATTCCAGGACAATGAGCTAGGGGATGAAACTCATGTAACTTACCTTCTTCGAAAGCCTTAAATATGCTTACACCACCCCTCTCTTTGGACTTGCCATGTCAGATTCTACACAGTTGTGGAAAACAATGTTACCATACAACTTGAAAGCAATGTATGGCATGTCAGACACATGTTTCTTGGAACTTTTGAGGTTATTGACTATTAAATACCTTATATTTTGAGGAATCTTGTCACATAATAAACATTGAAAATGGTCTAATTTATGAACGTTAAACAACATTGTACATTTATATTGCTCACTAACTATAGCTTATTCAATTATAAGGTACTTCCGAGTGATAATGTCTTTCCCAGTAGCTGCGAAGAGGCAAAGTAAATGTTGAAAATGTTGGGTGTTGAGTACATATCATATCATACGTGTCCCAATGAGTGTACTCTATATAGAGGAAAATATGCATACAAATATATATGTGCCAAATGTGGACATGATAGATACCAAAAATAGAAAAACAAGGCTAAAGAACATGGTCCTCCTCATAATATATTGAGGAACATGCCTATAATCCCAAGGATTTAAAGGCTCTTTCATTGCAGAGAGTTATTTATGCTGCAGGGATGGCATGCCTCACACCGAAGTGACGAAGCAGTTATGTGAATCCCAATAGATTCAATAGAAATTAAGCATATAGAGGATACATGGCCCGATAAATTCAAGGATGAAGTACGGAGCCTTTGATTGAGCATAACCATGGATGGCGTCAACCCATTTTCCCTCCCAAACACTAGCTATTATGTTTGGCTTATAATAGTGATCCATAATAATATCCCCCTCATGGTTTTCCATGAAGAATGGAAATCCTATGTTGGATCTTATAGTCATTGGTAGAAGACATGTTAAGAATATGGATGTTTACCTACAACTATAGATTAATGAATTGAAGGAATTATGGGAAGGGATACAGGTATATGATGTGTTGAAACCCATTCCAATAGAGAGGAGTTTTATGTTCTATGGCATATGTGCATACACCACACATGACTATCCAGGGTTAGGAGTTTGCTTTGTTAAATATGTTGTTTGATTTGTTTATATTCAAAGAAATATTTCTTGACATATTTATTTGGGTGTGACTACCTTGATCTTCAACACTAACTTGCTTTGTATACCATAACCTCGCAGGTTTGGTAACAAAAGGTTATCATGGATGTAAATGTTGTGGACCTTTTATGAAGGATAGGTGGTCCAGTGACTTGGTCCAACGACCTATGGAAGCCAATTTATGACTGCTCGGGGGTATTCCTCCCAGAAAATCGCCCTTATAAAAGAGAAACATATGCTTTCAATGGTAAAACAGAGAGAACCCAAAATCTTGCAATAATAACACCGAATTACTGGATTACGCCATATGACAGAGAGAAGGAGAAGGAAATTGCAGAGATATTCAATTCTAATGGGGAAACTATGTTCAATGATCCTAAATTCTTCGACACATATGTTGATAAAATTCCCAAAGGGATGAAAAGGAAATCAATATTTTACGAGATCCCATACTGTGAGCATCTTAAGATTGTCCACTTACTAGATCACATGCATATATTTAAAAATGTTTCGTTTTCTTTTTGGTGGCACATGCCATCAAAAAAAAGTGACAAGTTGGTTGTTAAGAGATATCTTATTTTTCAAATACTAAAAAGAAGCATTGGCTAAGACAAGAAAATAGAGGAGAGGCTAGCCCCTCTGTCATTTAAAAAAGGCAATGTCCCATGGCTTTTGAAGAAAGATGATCTTTCTTTGGGAAAGGAAGTTATATTGGGTGTGAAGGCGCTTTCTTTATATGGGTATACTCTATGGAATTGATTCACCATAGACAAACATTTTTTGGGTTTGAAATCACATGACCATGTCAACCTTCTAAGGGTACGAATAATGTCAAAAAATGTCTGTATTTTTTATTTATATATTTTACCACTTAAGTTAAAATACACTTAATTTTTTGTGTTCACTTTGTAGTGTCATTATGTGTTGTTCGTGTGTGGCTGTGTTAACCACGAATTTCCCGATGACCTACGGTGTTCCATATATAAACTATGTGCATTTGTATGGTGGTTCACATCAAAGAAAATTTGCATCGCTAGCATTCCACCATGGCATCAAGAGATAGTTGAGATTGTTTGTATGTTTGAGAATGAACTGTCGATGAGTTTCATGGACATGCGGTTTCATCTTCTAATTCACCTAGTCAATGAAATTGAATTAGTTGGGGTGGTCTCATGTCGTTGGATGTTATTCTTGGAGAGGTACATGAAAAAATTGAAGGGATTTACTCGACAAAGGGAAAAACCCGAGGTGTCTATGGAAAAGGGGTACATAGTATATGAGTCGTTCTATTATGCCAGTGAGTATATTAAGAAAATCGACCACACACCAAGCACATTGATTTGAGATGATGAACGTGATGAGGAAAAAAGGGAATGGGAGATACTGCAAACAAATGGAAAAAGAAGCATGATAAAGAGTGAATCTCCTATCTTTTTATATTCACATTTCCACATAGTAACTATTCACAACAAAATTCAAAATCTATATTTGATCCCATACATACTGTATGGATTTTTTTCCATGAATACAACAGAAAATTCAAAAATTGATGCCATCAATAAATTCCTTCTTTACAACACAGAGGCAACACAACCGTGGGTCACATTGTATGAAGAGAAGAGGAGGAAATAGGATATTGACAGAAAAATAATTTAATTGGTTGCATGGTAGAAGCATGCCTTTTCCATATCATTTAAAAGATCATATACCAATGATATGTCCCAATAGTTGGGTTACAGACCAAGTCAAGAAGAAATATGGTGCATCCGGTCGTTACCCATCTGAAGAGGAGGATGTGCTAAACACACGGGGGGTTCACTAGTGAGACAATATCATATCACGTTCATTCATATTGGGGGTTTGAATACTCTTAAAAACCTCAAAAATATATTGCTTTGTATTAAGGGGTCGAGGGGGGGCTTTAATTTGACATAGTAATATAAATATTGGGGGTTATTTTATTTGGGTGGGATGAGGAATAACCTCCAAATCGTGGGATGGATTCATACCTTCAAATCATGGGCTCAATTCATACCCACCTAAAACTGATGGACCCTCCATTTTTATTTAATATTGCTTATGATCCTAAGTTTTGCATAAATTTGATAATAGTGTACCGATGATAATATCGATGGAAGTCTCTTTGGATTACTATCCTTGAGAAATCCTCATTTAATAACTCATTTACGCATTTTTTTCATCTTTAAGTTAAGATATGTAGCTAATTGAGAATTCAAGAGCTAAACAATTGTATTGTATTTTTTGTAGGCATTCGAGTAAAAGATATAAATCTTCATTTTTTAGGTTGGGGTTTAGGTGGGTATTGAGATTCAGTCAAACCTTTCTCCACGACAACCAAGAAAAGTGAGATCAATCTTCCTTGGCTCACTGGAACTTAGATGTTTGTTTTGATGGGAAGGTAGGGGAGTCATCCATGAAAGGGTTTCAATTTTACATTTTTATGGAGTTTAATTTATTAATCTTATAGAAATCATGAGCTCTCTATGGCTATACTTGTATTTACAGGATATAAAATTGGTAAATTGGTAGGCTACGTTGTGAAACATTTGCAATTCTCATCTTTTCTAAGCATTGTAGTAAGTAGTGGAATATCCATGAAAGGGTTTCAATTTTGCATTTTTATGGAGTTTAATTTATTAATCTTATAGAAATCATGAGCTCTCTATGGCTATACTTGTATTTACATGATATAAAATTGGTAAATTTGTAGGCTATGTTGTGAAACATTTGCAATTCTCATATTTTCTAAGCATTGCAGTAACTAGTGGAATATCAGTCTTTTACATTCTTTGTTACGTTGATCTCTTGACTGGGTTTCCTTTTACACATTTTTCCTTCCCCAATACTATTTCATTGGCTCTTCCACTATCCAATGCTACAAATTGATCAATCGCCCCTACAATCCTAGTGGGATCATTAAGATGTGTTAGGGTTCTTGTTTGTTACAACTTTATAATATGATATAAAGGGGGTATTAAAAATGGTTTGATAAAAATGGATACCTACAATATCCGGTGAAACTAGGGGTTTTCTTAATTGGAAATACATATTGGGAGGGGGGTTCAATAATACAATTTTAGGAGGAATTTTCCAATATTTAGTGAAAATAGAGATATTCTTTAATATCATTTGAATGATCGTGCTATGTAACAAGTTCACCAGGTGAACCCCCCGTGGCTAAACATTGGGATCGAGTGCAACAACTCGGTAATAATCTATTTTTGTACATTTCTAACTTTATAACACACCTTTGAATTATAACATCTGTGTTTAATATATTAATGGTTGGGTTATTAGACATATGAAACCATCATTTGCATTTGTTAACTTTTTTACGAGTGCATCCTGTAGCAGGGGTTTTTACCCCTGCTCGTGCAAAAGGGAACCTACTAAGGGTAAGGGAACTCTTAGTAGTAGTTCATGGAAAATGATAAAAAAACTAATTAGGCATAAAAATAGTAAAAAATCTAATCTAGCATGTGCATAACAGAAAATATGTAAACTAACATAGAGAATAACAAACTTCCATGGAAATATGACAAAGAATCTATCAATTTTTTGTATTAATGGGCAAGCTAGGTCTTGCAAAGGATTTACCTCAAGAAATGAGGTTGATGAAGCTCTTACGATGGTACAATAGGTGTGCTCCAAAACTCCTTGGTTCCTTACTCTCCTCCACAATGCATCAATGGTGGCTAAAGCTTCTATCTAATGGGAGACTTAAGCTCAAAAGTGGATGGCTTATGGCTCAATAGAAATTTCAGCAGCATAAGGGTAGAGTAGGTGTTGCTTCACAAAATGAGGGGCCTCCACTCCGTTTTATAGATTTAGGTTAGGGTTTTAGGACTTTTTAGGGTTTTTGCCCTCTTTTTCCTCTTTTTGAATTTATTTTTGAGTTTATTCCCAATTATTTTAATTTTTGGGAAAATTTGACCCTCTTTTGGGTTTTTGGTATGCTTTTTGGAGGATTTTAAATATTTTGGAGGAGAACAAGTAATATTTGGTACCCATTTGGGTTTTCTGGGGTTTTGGAGGCTAGAGTGATAGGAAATTTGGTTAACAGGGGTATGTGTCTAAAGGAATGAGATGGTGAGTAATTTTTTGGTGTTAACACATCCATTCCCATCTATGTGGGATTATGGACATCATTTTCACACCAAGGATGATGATGATGGATGTCTTACACAAGACTGTGGAGTGGAAGTCAATTTTGACCAACCAAGTCGTGCTATCCACTAGGATTGAAACCTAAAAGGAGGGAAGTTGGGTTATGTCAGAAATATGCATGAGATCATTCAAGTGGACTTATCATCTTTCCAATGTGTTATTTTTAGTGCAAGTGGTGGGACACATTAGACAAGAATAATGTAAAGGAAGATCGTGATAGTGGCTTGATATGTATCAAATCTAGAAAGATGTACGATCGAACTAAGGAGCCTTCTATTTTCCCAAAACACCGCAACCAAGTTTTATTTTACTTGGATGTGTTGGATAGGGATTGATGGCTCATATTAAGACACAAACCTAGATCTAAACATATTTGTGAGAACAATAGTGATATCATTCCAACTGAGGAAGATAATGAGGGTTATGGAAACAGAGAGTGATATGTACATGTTTTATTTTGTCATTTATAGATTGAGATATCATTTTTTTATTGTTATCTTTGATTGTATAATTATATTGTTTATTTTTCATGTCATGACGATGGAAATGGAAAGTTGATTAGTGGATGTAGTGTTTATACAATTTGAGTCAGCTAACAACTATTCTAATGTGAAATATGTTTCACATCTATCAATTAATTTGTGATTGTATCGAATAATTGTATGTCATTGTCCATTGTTAGAGATGATCTTTCTTTCTTTCCATTTAATTCATTGTAGTATGGTTTTATCATTTAATTTATTGTATTGTCACAACTAGATCAAAATCAGTGAATTAAAGTGCAAATTATCATTGATGTTAATCATATTTATTGTTTGTTGTAATTTCAACTACCGTCATTTGAATAATAAGGTGGATTTTTATCTCCATTTTTATGAAAATATGCAATAAAAATGCATACATCTATAAAAATAGAATTCTATAATGGAGATAATTACATACAAAAATAAAAGTAGATTATCTCCATTTTCATAAAAATGTAATTATATCCATAAGTATTAAATATTTACTTTGACTAACAATGTACAACTCCACACTTTTCATCTCTCATTTAATTTTTAAGTAAACTTAAAAAAAATTAAAAATATATTATCTCAATTTTCATTTTTATAGCCCATTAGATCTTTGTAATTCTGGCCATTTTTGAGAAAATGGCATGACATGGTGGAAGATGTCAAAAACATGGTGTTATATATTTTATAATATAAGTTCATAAAATTGTTTAGTACATTAATTTTAACAATCTGATAGTAATTGCATTGTAAGGAAGAATATATTCTTGATGTTTTTTTAATAAACACCTCTCACAAATTTTCAAAATAAATATGCATGATGCAGTTTTTTTGACAGTTTAAAATCCATCTATAATACATCAATAATGAGCATCAACTAATGAGCTATGACATAAAAGTCTATAAATAGTATATTTTTATTAATTTGTTAAGCGAGTGTGTTATTTGTTATATTATTAATTTTTATAATGTGATTTTAGGCATTCAAGTTCCCAAATAGTGCATGTTTCCAACAAAATTTTAATTTTTATGATATTTTAAATGAATACAGCTTTTATAAGGAGAAAAAATATTGTACCACAATAAACACATAACTTGACCAGTATTACAATATCAACTATAATTATTTTCAATATTTTTCTTTTACAAAATGAAGGGATAGTTTCTCCATGGAAAAAATACAAACTATAGGCATGGGATAACCATTATTGGATATCCATACTAGATTTCCCAAACATGTCGAAAATGTGCACACTTTGATTTTTAAGATTGTTGTAGTTAGTTGTAAACATTTTCACCCTCATCATCATTTTCACCACATAAACATAAACATATGATCATCATCATTTTCAGCACCGAACAAACATAATCACAAACATCATGATCATACTATCATAAACATAAACATACCATCATAAACATAACCATTAGCATAATTTAACATAAATGTACCATCATCATCATTTTCACAACATAAACATAAGCATACCATCATCATTATTTTCACCATCTAACAAACATAAACATAAACAACATCATATAATCATTAACATAAAACTAAAAATAAACATGAACATACCATCATAAACATTACCTTACATATTCATCTAACATATTTAAACATCATCTAACACACATATCTAACAAACATCATCGAACCTGACCTAACATACACATCACCATCAACATATAAATAAGCATCAGCATAAACATCAACATCAACATCTGCAACATGGAAAAATGTCATGCAATATATATATATAATATCAAGCTGATGATACATGCCAAATATACATGTTCAATCCAATAATTTCTATAACATCTCTAGTCCACCTCCGGAACTAGAGCATCAGTACTACCTCTCCCACTAGATTGAGAGGCATCGACACCCACCACCAGTAGAGCCATAGGAATTAGCACCTCTGCTAGCATAACCAGAGGTATCATCAACTCCACCAGTAGAGCCAAAGGAATCAATACCTCTTCCAGGAAAGAAAGTAGATTACTGTAGAGTAGAAACGACATGTGCAAGAATCCGAATCCCACACGTTGCGAGCATCTTATCTCTAACTTAGGGGAGTGGATCAAGATCAGGAGTTGATGGATGGTCGTGTCAATCATGAGTATAGGATGGTCGGTCACATAGGTATATATGAGGATATGGACATGGTGGGATAGGTCGTGGTATATGACAAGATGGAAAATTTGATGGAGTAGGAGATGGATGAGATGTCAAACTCGATGGAGGAGGAGGAGGTGAATGTGATGTCTAGGATACCTCGCCTGGATGACTAGAAGTAATTGATGGACAAGGAGGTGGAGGAGGGGCAGGAGGTAGAGGAGGAGGAGGTTCATGTGATGTTGAGTCTAGCTCATCTAGACCACTAGAAGCAACTGATGGAGAATGAGGTGGAGGAGTAGGATCTCCTCCCTCATCATTCGATGATGAATCGTCATGCAAAATAAAATCTAAAATATTTAATGTATTGACAATGTACTGCATCAAGTTCCTCATATCATGGGGAACAATCACCCACAACTCTCTATGGGCTAGGTGTCAAATAATTTCATGCACCGGTATAGGACGAGCCCCAAGCTATGCCAACAAGCCTACTAACCTATCTACCACATCCTTCTGATACCTCTCATATGGATTACATTGGAGGCCAGGTATGGGAAACTGGTGCACCTACGGCTCCTACATCTCCTTGTCATCCTGAGTTGGAGGAGGCCGTGGAACCTCACCATAGAATGTGCTAATATCTATAATATATATAGTACAGAACAATAATTAGACAATTTCATTAAATAATTTAAAATATACTTATTTTTTATTAAGTATAAAGAGACTAAAATGCAACTATATTAATTTCAACATAACACTAAATTTACCTCTCTCATCTAGTAGATCAGCTGGGGTGAAGAAGATGTTGTGACACACTCTCCAATCTAATCCCATGTATGTATATGGAACCAAGTCTAATGGATGTTGGTCCTCACTTCCTAGAATCTCGAGCAAATCCATTATTATCTTGGCTGGGAAGTCAGGCTTCCCCCTCTTGGGCATCATTTGCCCCCACATGCACATACACACCTTAGTCACTGGCCTAAGAGGGCGACGATTAAACGATGGCCTAGTGGCCATAAATCTCTAAAAAAATAGACAAAATAGCTCTGAACCAAAAGGGAATTTGACCCTCCCATCAAACTACGCATAACATTGATCGAGAGAATAATGAAAATGTTGTAAAAAAATATCATGCCACCTATTGAATCTAGGTCTTTGCAATAAAGAATCAACATAATACAATAGAGGGAAGCTAATGCACTACCCATCAATGGTGAGGTGCACAATGGTCATCACCTAAAAATAGAGGCACCTCGCCTCCTTTCTACCAAAATAAGAAATGGAAAATTGTCCACCACACACCTAAAACTGAGTCGGGTTAACGATGTGTGCATTGACATATCTCTGAACATAGACTAGCTGACTCTTTGTTGTATCTCCAGCTAGGACATCAGGGAACTAGGGAAATTCCTCCCTTCTCCTTGGGAGACTAGTGATGAAATATATGTCTTTCTCAGTGGGCTCGTATCATTGATCAGGTCCAACATGAAACACCTTCCTTTGATGATCCCAACGTCGGATGCACTGAATCAACAATGTGGCATTCCCCTTGAGGGATATCACTTCCTGGTAGAAATTCAAAAGTCCGGAAACCATCAAGAGGATGTTGGTCTGATAAATAATGGGATGAGGGTATAAATCCCTCTCCCTCTCCCTAGCCTCTCACTATTGTACAAAGTTGTATTGATCAACTTATGCCTACTGCTCCTACCTTGCCTCATGGCACCCATGTCTTTGTTTCACATATAACATCAATGAGTCTCATAAATATACATCTAAAATGATTATATGATAATTCTATTTACTAACATGAAATATTTATTTTTTTTGCAAACAAAGGACAAGCGGTGCGCCAATATAATCTTAACGCACTGCAAGTGGTGCACTTGTACATAAAGTGTACCGACAATGGTGTGCTTAAATAAAGAAGGCACACCAGACATATATTGTTATATTTAAAAAATTTAATCATAACACAATTGCATGATTATGTTGTCGCATCGGTGCATTCTGGTTACCCCATAGCACCATTGCATGGCGTGTATTCTGCATTTAAAACATTTAAAATGTGACTACAGTGTGCATAGTGAACGAAAGTACACCGTGAATAGGTATGTTGATGTGCACTAGGCACACCATTAAATTATGTTTTTTACGTTTTATGGTGAAATTTAAATGGGGTTTATGGTGCGTCAAGATCACATAAGCACACCGCCAACAATGTGCTGACATGAATTAGGAGCACCATAGAATTTTTTATTTTTATTGTTAACTTAGAACAGGGTGTGTAGTGTGCCAACTACACATCACCGCACTGGTGCGGTGCATTGACCTAATTTAGACGCACTGTAAAAATGGTTTTTATGCGGTTTAGCGGTGCTCTAGCTACAATTCAAAGCACCGATACTATGCTGCAATGGTGTAACGAACGCACGGTGATACGCTTTATAATTTGTAAACTGAATTTTTTCGGTATGGATATGCACTAAGAAATTCTAGGTGCATTGTAGCGTCGGTAATCCTGATACAAAATAGCTCACCGAACTAACGGTCAGGAACATTTATTATTACTGCACTAGTTTACAGTTAATTTTTTTTTTAATTAAGGTTTTGTGTGCGCTACAAACGCATAGCGCACCATTAGTGCATTGCGTTTTTTGAGTAAATACACTGCGAGAGTTGCACCCTGTAAATTTTGTAGGGTGCACTGATGAGCGATGCAAGACAAATTGCTTGAATGCACCGTGCAACTTTTTTTTAATTTTCTTTAAAAACTAGCAAATTAAGGGTTAATTTTAAAAATTAATCAACAAAAAAATTAAATTATGGGGTAACAATCAATCTACGTGCTCTCTTACATGTCGAGGAGGCATAATGGCAATGTATGGAAATTTTGAAAATTTTCCCACCATTTGGAAAATTTCAAAATGCAAACAGGAGCCAATAGGAATGAGCAATGTGTCCACATGCAACAAGAATATAAGGGAATCTAAGGTGGTGATGTACGGCATCGATGTTGTTGGGATTAGAAGCACTTTAGAAGGTAAAAATGATTTTTACAGTGTAGTAATTATTTTTTAATAAAACCCTTTCTCGATGCGCCTGAGTCTCAGATGCACCAGAGAAATTGTTAATAGAAAACACACTGCAAGTAAAATTTTGAAGTAAAATATAACAAGTCACGTTTTTTACCTAACACGGTTCGTCAGTTTTACCGATTCACCAATGAATTACATCAACATGAACGCACTGGTTGTGAAAATATAATTTTTTCACTCGGTGGTATTTTTGGTTGTAGTGCAACATGATATATGTCCCAGTGCATGGCGGTTGTAAATGCACTGGTGCGTTTGTGTTGAAGTAACGCACCTGTTGCGAAAATATAGTTTTTTTGTTGCTTGATGATATGTTTGGGTCACAGTGCAACATGATTTCTAGCAGCCTTAGTGCATGGTGGTTGTGAACGCTCCAGTGCGTTTGTATTGAAGTAACGCACTGGTTGTGAAAATATAGTTTTTTTTCACTTGATGATATTTTTGGTTGCGGTGCAACATAATTTATGGAAGCTCAGTGTGTGGTGGTTGTAAATGCATTGGTTCATTTGTATTGAAGTAATGCATCATTTGTGAAAATATAGTTTTTCTTCGCTTGATGATATTTTTTGTCACTGCGCAACATGATTTATGGCAACACCGGGGCATGGTTGTGAGAAATGCACCAAAAAGAAATATCTGCTAAAACCTCAAGTTGCTCGCCTCCACTAGTGACCTCCACTATAAATGGATATTTGGGCTCTTTTGAGACGAACATCTGCTATAGCCTCCGCTAAAGGGTATTTTCCTTGTAGTTTTTTGTAATGTCCCCATTCAAATAATTGTACAGCAGACAATCCCCATCAATCCTACCAAGTTCCCTAGGTTGAATGGGTACATTGGGAATTGTAATAAGGGAGAAAAGGAATAATGTTTACACATTAGAATAGTCCAAATATTTAATAAATAAGTTGAATAAATGAATCCAAGAGTAATTATAGGTGGAAAATGGTTTTGAGGACATTTGGAGGATGTGGGACCCCCACTAGCTTGGTTTCTCACTACCACATGGCAAATCTCACTTGGCATTTCGAATCCATGGGAAGGAAAACATTATTGGGTGAGTTGGTAAGGAATACACATGGCATGGAGCATCTTAGGTCGAAATGTGGTGGAATAGTAACCTCCATGGAAGAGGAAGAGTCAAATTGGAGACTAGTGGACACTTGGGCTAGATTCTCTAGTCTTATGACAACAATGATGAAGCATCTATGACATCTATGAAAAAATTTAGATCTGAATTATTACACATGACCATTATGACATGTCAGCCCCAAAAATAGGCTCAAGAAGGTGCTCATGGAGTCAGGGGAAGCTAAAGAGACTCCTACTCGAAATTGGGAGAAGATGGAGGGTTGGAAACTAGGAGACAAGTGGCAAATGTGGAATATTTCCTAAGTGGAAATCTCTAGAAGATAATGAGAGGATTTCAACCCTTAGAAGGCTAATGTTGGTTATAAAATGTAGAAATCAAGTATGAGAATGGATTTTTGATGATTTGAGAAAAAATGCATTTGTGAAGAGAGAGCTAGTGGATGACTAGTTTCTTTCCTTGGCCAATTTCAAGGGTGAAAGATTCCCATCCAAGTTGGTGTTTGGAGAGGCCACTCAGGTCTTTCATGGAGCTTTAATGGATTTTTATTTGTAGGTATCCGCTATATGGAATCTCATGGTTTTGTTTCGTGCAGCACCATCTCTCAACCATTTCCAGTTTTGAAGGCATATTCATGCTCCTTGAGGGAGGGTGTTTTTGGTGAGCTCTTGTGCTTCTTGGGAGAGCTGTTAATTATGTATTTATGATTGTAATAGATTCATATCCTCTTTTCTTCATATTCAAAAATTCTCAGGTCGAAATACCCATTGGTTGTATGCAAAAATGTTGATTAATGAGCAAACAATGTCCATTTCCCCACTACATTGATGTATAGAATAATAATGCTGATGGTTTCGAATGAATGGATGATTCTCTGATGCATTTATGATTAATAGACTGCCATGGATTTATTTTACAAGTTTCATGCATTGTACTTCAACATTTGAAGTATTTTTACTCAATTTAATTGCATTGGGAGAAGAAATAGTGCCATTTCCCCAAGGGTCGAATTGGTGATTTTTGTAGCTGAATGGGAGAGGGTTGGAACAAAGATAATAATCAATTAATGATTCACATGAGACCTTAATAACATCATTAACACATCCCCTACCTCTTTTCATAAATTTGAGGGAGTTTGGAAGCATTTGGGAGGCCATTTCAGTGTTTACCCAGGGGGGATTTGATGCATAAATTGCTAGTTAAAATACCATACATTGACCAGAATATAAATCAAATTTGCAGAAGTATTTTGAGGGTTATAAATCATCCATGAACCTAATATTCAATTCTAAATATCATTCATATACCCTTACAGAAGATTTGGGAGCATTTGGGTTAATTTGGAGGCCAAAACAACAAAACTAATCAATGGTCGAAATTGGGGAAAAAGTAGAAAATTGGTCATTTTAATAAATTTTTGAAAAAGGGAAATTACATTTATTGGCCTTTCCTTCTTCAAATTGAAGTGCGAATTCCTTGAAACTATCAATCAATCATCCATGGTCTCACTCCTTGTTCATGTTTCCCCTATTGATCACGTTCTCTTGCCGATGTCCCACAACTGTGCACCCAATCCATCATATTTTTCCCGTGGCTACCTTGCATGCTCCTAGATGTGCCCATTGTGTCAATCATGCATTGATTTCACTTGGGCATGCAAGTTACCAATGTGACCAAGCCTGTCGATGACTAAGTTGGTGACGGTTTGCTCCCTGCCCCAAGCTAAGGATGTTACACCAAGGCTTTAATATTTTATGATTTACTAATATTTATACTATGATTTTTTTTTTATATACTTAAGATTTATATTTGTTTGAAAAGTATATATATATGAAATTATTTACCACACAAATCCAATACTAATGTTAAGATACGTACACAATTCTAGAAGATGAGTATTAATGTGAAACAAAATCTAAATATAATAATATGTCACTATTTTGGTAACATCTTACATATATAAGAATCAAAAGTTAAAAAAGACCTACAAGTACATATGAAAATCATCCATGATGTTAATACTATAATCAAGGAAGATAATATAACATCAAATGAGCTTATATATAGATATATAATATCACAAAACATGGTGTACATATCAAAATCATCCATAATGCTAGTACTATAATTACATCAAATAAACTTTTATATATATATATATATATATATATATATATATATATATATATATATCACAAAACATGGTGTACATATCAAAATCATCCATGATGCTAGTACTATAATCAAAGAAGATAATATCACATCAAATGAGCTTTATATATATATATATATATAAAATAAAAATTAGTTCAATAAAATGTTTCAACTAGTTTCAAAGTTGAGTTCATTGAAATCTCTGATTCTAGTGCCATTATAATTTGACTTCGACTAAGTTTTATTGAATTATTCATCGCTATTAAATAATTTTATTTTTTGAAATAAAATGAAAAATCTAACAACCAATCAAATAAAGTTGTTACATCATATTGCAATTCTCAATTTGGTAAATTTTGTTTTCTTCCCAATATTGAAGACCAAATGAAAATGTAACATCAACATGGAGTTGTTGAATTATGCATTTGGATTCCATTAAGAAGGAATAAATAAGGTGGTCTCATCTACTTTTAAGCAGTTATGAACAAAATGGAAGCAAAAAGTCTTAAGCGAGGCCATTTCTCACCAAATATTCCAATGGTACAAGTGGATGGCCTCACATGCATTCTACAATTCTCTTTATTGATGTGGCAAAGTAAGACAAATCTTTAGTTTGGATGGAAAGATATTCCCTTAGCTAATAGGGTAGCAAGGGAATAACCATATAGACTCCTATACTAATAATTAAATTATCCACCTCCATGCTATATTTTATTTAACCTTAGATGTAACGTGCACACTTCCACCTCTCCCCGGCCTAGCACTAAGTGCGTCTCCTTGGTGATAATGTATAGAGAGGATAAATGTGAGGGGATTTAAAATTCAAATACAATATTTTTTACTAAGATGTGATTTAGTGATTGAAATATATTTTTATTATAGTGCGTCTCCTTGGTGATAATGTATAGAGGATAAATGTGAGGGGATTTAAAATCCAAAGATAGTATTTTTTACTAAGATGTGATTTAGTGATTGATTGAAATATATTTTTATTATAATTAGATAGTGTTTAGATAATAATTTTAAATTAAAAACAATTAGCATAAATATAGATAGTGTTTAGATAATAATTTTAAATTAAAAACCATTAATATAAATATAAAGTAAAATTTTAATATAAAAATATATCATTATAATAAGATAGTACATCATATTATATAAATAATAATTATAAATTAAAAACAATCAATAGAAATGATACTTAAAAGTATCAATCATAATAAAACAAAATAAAAATCAATAAAATATTACAAAATTATCTTTTTCTCTTATCATTTTCTTCTTTGTTTTAAGTCATTAAACTATTTTTTTTTATATAATGGTGAAAGGGAACATGCAACTACTAAAAAACAAAAACAAGGGAAACAAATTAAATTTAGTGAAACAAAATGGTGTCTTTCTATAATGCTTGGTATTCTAAGTGATAAAATTACCATGAGAAATAGATTTAGGTTTAATAAATCAAAATTTTATTTTGTTAACTTAATAATTTTTAAATAAAATTAAGAGTTGGTTGAGTTGTAGTTCAATGGTTATGGTTGGGATTTTTTCATTAGT
Source organism: Larix kaempferi (assembly GCA_027924585.1). Classification (NCBI taxonomy): domain Eukaryota; kingdom Viridiplantae; phylum Streptophyta; class Pinopsida; order Pinales; family Pinaceae; genus Larix; species Larix kaempferi. The sequence continues at coordinate 16,417,454 of BSBM01002204.1, read as the reverse complement.
AACCTAGGTTTGATTTCCAAAAAAATGACGCGTTAAAATGTTTTTTTGGGTATCTAAGCAAAAAAAAACCTCATAGTAACATGTTTTCAGAGTGATAATCTATCAATACAGATGTATTACATGGATAAAAAGATTGAGAGAAATAAATCCCCGACTCTAACCAAAAATAAAAGATGTTATTGTGTTAAAAAACACGTTTATAAAAAAATTGAAAACCTTAATTTTTATCATAATCCTCCCAAAAAAATTGGTATAAAATAAGAATGTGTTGTCATTTTAAAAAATAGAATACAGAAATGTGCAACTAAGTAAAGAAACTTAAATTGTATCTCGCAAAACAAAATATTACAATGTTTGACAATTTGATGTTCAATTTTCTCGAAAATACTACTATGTTTGACAATTTGACGTTTAATTTTCTCAAAAATACTAAAATTTATTGTCATTTTCGAAATAATTTAGCTATAATTTTAATAATGAAAAAAAAAAATATATATATATATATATATATATATATATAGATATAGATATAGATATAGATATAGATATATATAGACATGCACTAATCTACAAGTTGTAGATTGGATTATGGGATATGTGTTGTTGGTTACTTTTGTTGTTCTAACTAATGGGGTTACCTTCCCTTTTTACAAGCCTCTCAGGGGAAAAGGCAAGGATTCCCTTTATCCCCCTAATTATTTCTTCTAGTGGCCAAAGGCTTAAGTTGAGCAATCTCTTCGGCTAAGAAAATGGAAAATCTCAAGGGGTACATGTTAGTGGTCTAGAATTTATCACTTACCTCTTCTTCATAGACGACATCATACTCTTTGCTCATGGGACCCTTAGGGAGGCTGAAACTCTCAAAGCTATATTGGATCCTTTTTACAAGGATTTGGGTATGTAAATTAACTTCTAAAAATCTACTAATAGTCTCAATGGTCTCAATCCTGAGGTCTCTTAGCAAATTCTTCACATTTCGATGATGATGATGATGGATAAATCCATTGAGACCACTTTTGTTTATCGGACCTTACTAAGGAATTATTTGGTTTGCTTAAAAAATTTATTACTATGCTCAAAAATCTTGAAGATAAGTGTCTCTAACTCACTCTAGTTTTGATAGGTTAGAAGGTTAGGAATATTTGTATTGTAACAAAGATTTTGAAATTGAGATATAATGTGGGTGTGTGTAGGGCACTCTAAGGGGAAAAAAAATTCATCCTCAATGCTCATAGTCTCACAAAGATGGAAAATCCTTTCATCCCACGTTGTTTTAGGAATTGTCCAATGCCATGTTTCACTACGGAGCTCGTGATAGTTTGTTCTTATCTTGGCTATATTAATTATATTCTTTATACTAGTTAAAATAGAGAGATACTTTTGTTCTTCTATATTAGGGTTAATGAACTCCTTATAATATCAACTAAGGTTGATTCAATTACGGGATAGTTTGAAGTACATAGGTTTCTACCTTAAACCCTGCGGCTATGTTAAAAAGGACTAGTTGTGGCTGGTTAACAAAATTGAAACCAAGATCACTCATCGGTGCAACCACTAGCTTTCTAGAGGGGGGAGATTGACTTTAGTCAAGGATGTTCTTGAGGCAATCCTAGTCTATTGGTTTTTTCTTGCTCATGTGTCGAAAGGAACTCGGGAAAAGATTCAAAGACTGTTTTGACTTCCTCTAGTATGGAAATCGAGATAAATGGGGCTATCATTTGGCCCGTTGGAAATTATTAGCTAAGCCCAAGCATGAGGGGGGTTGGGGCCTTAAGTAATTATTTCATTTTAGGGAAGCATTGGCAGTGAAGAGTCTTTGGAATTTTATCACCAAAGATGGATTTTGGTAGAGATTCCTCTCTCAAATGTACTTAGGTCTATTTTTGACTAATGATTGGATTTGAACCCTTAAGAATCGTCATAGAAATTCCTATAACTAGTGGAAAGCATTGGACTTGGATTTACCTCTCATTGGTGCCCATCTATCTTGGAAAGTGGGCTTCGGATCCTGAATTAGGACTGATGAAGAAGCCCTTATGGGATGTGACAAATCCATTCTCCTTTCAGCAGATCTTGTTCCTTCCCTTCGAGAGCATGGCCTCATAACTTTGCAATAAGTGGCTAAGGAAACTCACATGGATATGTGGCATCAAGGATGGAGGAACTCAATGGAGATTGGACTGGATGGTGACCGTGCAGTTCATTGGGATAGTTATACTATAGCTTTAAATCATTTCCATATATGATTGCAAGATGATCTTGATGAATTTCTCAGGAACAATAATAAAGAAGGTGTACCTTACACAACCAAATTCGGTTATAATATGGTGGTTACTACAAATATTGGAGAAGTTGCATGGTGTTGGTCTAAAATTTAGAAAGTGTTCTCCCCCAAAACATCTAAACTATTGATGTGGTTGGCTTTAATGGATAGAATCTTGACATGGTATTTCCTCCAAAATAAAAACAAGATTGGTCCATGGGGTATTCACTCAATGAAACAATGTCATAAATCCTTTGTTAATGGGATATTAAATAATACCACTAATTTCACTAGATATTGATAAATACATACCAAAATACTTTTGTTGTTCTTCCCTCCCAATACATATTTCCAATTAAAAAACCATATTTTTATGAGATATTCCCTATTTTACTATATACCCATTTTTATACCCCCCAATACCGATAAACCCCCTATACCCTAATCCCCCCTTCCCCCAATAACTACAATACATTGACCTTATTTTTCACAATTTAAAAACCCCCCTTTATGAAAGAACGTGAACATATATTGGTCAACAAGGTGAATCCCCTGTGGATTGGTCTAGGTATTTTCTATCTCTATATGCAAGCAGGTGAGACTAGCTTACATATTTTTGTTCTATATTCTTTTACTCAACAAGTCTGAAAATATATAGCTCAATGGTTGGGTCAAAATAACCTGTGGTTCTATAATACAGTCAATGAAGGTCTATCATAGTGGCTTATTAGTCCATAGTTGAAGCCTTTCCGATCCATCCCTTTTCTCTCTTTGTGAGGTATTTGGATTGCCAAAAACATGATATTACTTGAAGACAAATCTATTTTGACTATTCAAGTATCCTCTTAGATTTGCACCCTTGCACAATTTTTCAACTAATAGGTTCAATAAATAAACAAAGAATTGTGGATGAACTGATATGGAACAATTTTATCCCTTGGGGTTTCTTTGACGAAGCATGTCAGGGGGATGAAGCTACTTGTGGCATTGGAAGAATTTTATACTTTCACGAACATCACTATCTAGAATTCCATGGAAATGAGAGAAGATGATCCAATAATAGGGCATAAATATTTTCCCTCCAAGCTCTACTAAAACTGAAAATGCACCATAATATTTCACAACACTAGGTATTTGGAGATTCCTCATTTGTCATTAAGTGGATGCAGAATGAACATGGTATATCGGATATTACACTACAATTCGTTGCTTCATAATTAAAATTAGTGGCTCTCTCCTTCAACTTTATTGCATTCAATCATATCTATAGGGATAGAAATACAAAAGAATATACATTTTCTATGGCAGGTCTTTCATGTGCTACAAGATCGATGTTTATAACTTAAGAGAACAAATATTCTCTCTCCAAGCTCTCGATGACATTTTGATTCCTTAATCCTTATTTTATTTTGGTTGATTTTAGTCCTCTATGGAGTCTATATTGGGATCTATCGACTATTGTATTGAAATTATGAAGTTGGATTTCACTCAATATGGCATCCTTTGGTTCGTTTTATCTCCTATGTTTAACACTTCTCACCATAGTAGCATAATTCGGTTGTATTGACCTTTCATGTACGAAAAATTCTGAACAATTTGAAACTCATTGAATATTCGGTGTAGGTGTAATATGAATATGGGATCTAATTATCCAAAGACTAAATTTTGAAAACCAATTTTAAAAAAACCAAATTTTAATTATTTAAATAGTATAAGATATAAATACCATTCAATTTCATACTCCTTAATTCATTCAAGCATTCATTCATTAATTCATAATCTTTTTGTACTTAATGGCAAATACTTATTTATTTTCTTATTCAAATAGTTAGTAATAACTAATTGTGGTCTCTCTCACACTCGGCGCATCCCAACTTGTTTAGATTTTATATTCGTGATTTTTAAATAGTAATTTTGGTTGTAAATATTATGTCTAAAAAGAAATTAATGGTTTTTTTTGTTTAATATTTAATGGTTGATATTCAATATTTCATTAAAAATATTATATATGTTTAACTTTATTGTTAGAGTTTGATAAACATTTATACAATATATTGGTGTATATCTGATTAAAAGTATTATATATAAGAAGTCTACTTCCATATTTTATCCATACTGAATTTTTTCATTACGTATTTTTCTATATCAAATCATATAAGTATTTGTATTCGAATTATGCTACTATGCTTCTCACTACATACATATTGGAACATAATACTTTGGTGTCTTTATTGGGATCTATCAAATACCTATACGAATCAATCCTCTTGACATTATAATAGATCAACTAGACTTAAAAAAGTTTCCAAATTTGTCTTCAAGTGTTATCTATTCAACCTCCTCCAAGAAGTGTGTTTTAGTAATTATTCAATATTCTATTTTGAATATACAATACAATTTTTTTCCTAAAATATATATATATATATATATATATATATAATTTCAATTTGTTTCTATTCTAACAATTCTATCTTCAATCACAAAATATTAAACATATCCCAATAATGTGAGTGATATTACAACTTTAATGAACAAAAGTCTATTGTCATAACTTAGTTGTGAAAATCCATCTTCTACTTGTACGTGGTTTCATTTATAAAATCAAATATACTATTTAATTAAGTAGAGTATGAAAATAAAAATTGGTTTGGGAATTTTAGTTGACTTGTTTCTCTTCCAACAATATATATCATTCCGATGAGAAAGAATTTTGCTAAATGGCTCGATATTATATAATCATATTAATTAACTTATAATTTATTGGTAATAATATTAGTTGTTAATGATTTGATGACTACAAAATAATGGTTATACTTTTTTAAAACTTGTAGGGTTTTGAATAATTTATTAATCTATGTTGATGTGGAGTTTGGTGTTCAAATTAGGGTTGTGAAATATCTATGTTGTTATGCGTAGCTTGCTTACGTAGCCATGCAAGCTTTACTCTTTCATAGGATTAAACATATTGAGAACATATTACACGTTTTGGGGAGATTGAATCTCATCAAAGGTGTATCACCATCTTCAAATTGAATCTCATTAAAGTTAGTATAGCCACCTTCTCTTGATCATCAGCCAATTTTTCATACTTCGGTTCTTAATAGGTGAATAATTATGGTGGTGTTGTGTTAATTTTAGAAAGCCTTTCACATCACCCAAAAGGAGAATCTATGGGAAAGGTTGAAAGAAATCGGGCCTGGAATGGTTTGAAGGAAACAATACACAAGTTATATGAGAAGAGAAAGGGTAAAATAAAAAATTTAGATGGTCTATCCATAAAACTTCAACAATGACATCAATGTGGAACAAGATTATCCTCTTTCCTACATTATTTGATATTTACATACATAAGCTAGATGAATGGATAAATACCAGCGTACATCCATCTTAGGCTATGGATCTATCATGTGTCGACATGGATAAAATCCCTCGAGGTGCAAACCTTCTTCAAAGTGCAAATATTTGAGGAAAGTCTACACCTCGAAGGATTTGATCCCTCTCAGCACATGATAGATCCATAGTTAAGATGGATCTACATTGGTTCTGGTTTTGGGAAGCCACCTCAAATATTCATATGATCATTAGTATGTATATGTATATGTTAATTGATTCTCATAAACCAATAAAAACACTAGAAAATTTGCATCATTATTCGGAGTCAAGATGGATCACGTGTATATGCATATGTTTCAGATTATTTAGATCATTTTGGATTCTTTGTTGTTATTTTTTTCAACTATAATTTGTTGAGATTGAATGTGTTGATATGCTCTGTCATTCATAATTTATTTTTCTCTCTTCTTGTCATTAATCAACTATCATTTGTTGTGGCTAAGTTTTGCATTGTGCTCTTTGTTGTTCATTTTTATGTCTTCTCGGTCTTATTTTTGTTCATCAGTGATATCTTCTATTTTATCTCCTTGTAACTTAAGACTTGTAGGGACCCCCACTTTCGGGTTCCTTCTCAAACTAAATATGAAACTGAGTAACATAATACAAACCAGATTCGATCTTATCATTGATAGGAAAATGAAATATTTTAAAAGGTTGAACTTAACAAATACAAAATGAACAATAAACCTGTCAACCATAGGTCGATCCTGTTGTCGAAGGAGGAGGAGACATCGTCAATCTGATCCAACTTGTCCATTGTCGTCCACGTCTTCTATTGGATTCCACAAGAAAAAGCTTGTTTAACCATAAGAGAAGCAATTGTTATCCTCACCACCCAACCGTAGTCTTATGCAATCAGTCGCATAGCCACCCCCGAGCCTTGGGGTCGTAGAGGATACACACTCGCAAAGATTCAAACGTGAGATCCCCCTCACCAAAATCCTTAGCCAAACTCACAATAGAAAACACAATCAGAATTTCCTTTCCATTCTGATGGTCATCGAGCATTCGAGAGCCCCCTTTCCCTTCCTTACCTCTTGCTTAAATAGAAAAATCATTTGCGACACATGTCGCCTCATGCAAAAATACTCTTTTATGTAAAATTATTTAATACAAATATTCACCCAACCATGTGTCACTCTCTCATGAAACTGTACATATTTCCCACATTTTACTCCTATATGTCCCCTAATGCTAGGATTCCAATCTGTATTTTACTGAGTGCACGTGGAGATGACTCATTAATGACTCCTAGTCTATCTTTTGCTCCATATTTAATTATTCCCAATTATTTGATTACAAATAATCTAATGCAATACTATATGCCAAGTACATAATTATAAATAGTCCTTTCATGCACAAATAATCTAAAGCAATACTATATGCCAAATATCATAGGTGTTCATTTATCAATTTCTTTTATTCGTCTAGGTACCACATCGTCGGGTCCTTCTGATAGCACTTTATGTCCTTAACCACATCGTTGGGCCCTTCCGACAATAATTTCTCGTTTTACTGTCTAGGTACCACATCGTCGGGTACTTCTGACAATAATTTATCATTTTTCTGTCGTGCTAGGATTTCGTGTAGTGATTTTAAGAACCGTTACCATAAATCATCTAGCTACACTCTATGTGATACTAATGGAGCTGAGGAGTAATTTCGTTCTTACTGCGCGACCCTCAACTTCGTATGTGACCAAAACGTTGTGGTCTCACCCATATGACTTCACTCGCTCTCGAGTAAAGCTGAACGGGCTTTCAACTTGTGTGTGGTTACTATTGGGAGCCGACACCATCGTCGTATCCCATGTGTTTTTTTTCCCATCCTCTACATCCCCTTTTTTTCTATTGTTAGTCATTCGGTAAACAGCCTTACCTGTAATTGTACACATACCCAGAGCACACATCAATATTACTGCTCAAAAAATGTATTAGCATAATTCATTTCATTCATTCGATAATCATTAAGTAAACATAGATAATTTTCCATTGGATTCACAACATAAACACCCGCATAATTCCATTTCCATATTCCAGCATAAATACGACATTCATCATAATATTTCACATGTGCTAATCAATCATCCATATTTCATATTAAAATCACAAGTATCCATAATCATCATTAAATCAATCATTCATTAGAAACATATTCATTTATCACATATATCACTAATTAGTCAACAGTTTATTCTAAATCAACATATAAGTAGTCATTTATCTTGGTTTCTTTAACTGGTTCACTTACCAATGAGTGTCGTCATTGTTGATAGTCATGGCAAGCTTGTGGGGCATTACATACACCCCTCCTTATTAAAAAATTCATCCCGAAATTAAGTTTTATTGTACTTCCAAAGTGAGTTTTTACTTTCCTTTCACATGTATGTCTTTTTACTGTCATCCTCTAATTTCAATAGTATTTTGTCCAATAATTTCCACTAATGACTTCAATTTCCAACACTTCTCAAAGGTGTCGTGAGTTAGTGATCTAGGCAATGTATTTAATTTAACCTCTTATTCATTTTTTCAATAACATCATGTCTTTGTCAAGGAGATCATCACATGCATACCTCATTTTATCATTTTAGTTGTCATATAGGATGGAGGAACTCAATGGAGATTGGACTGGATGGTGACCTTGCAGTTCAATGGGATAGTTATACTACAGCTTTAAATTGTTTCCATATATGATTGAAATATGATCTTAATGAATTTCTCAGGAACAATAATAAAGAAGGTGTACCTTACAGAGCCAAATTCGGTTATAATATGGTGGTTACTACAAATATTGGAGAAGTTGCATGGTGTTGGTCTAAAATTTAGCGATTGTTCTCCCCCAAAACATCTAAACTATTGATGTTGTTGGCTTTAATGGATAGAATCTTGACATGGTATTTCCTCCAAAATAAAAACAAGATTAGTCCATGGGGGATTCACTCAATGAAACAATGTCATAAATCCTTTGTTAATGGGATATTAAATAATACCACTAATTTCACTAGATATTGATAAATACATACCAAAATACTTTTGTTGTTCTTCCCTCCCAATACATATTTCCAATTAAAAAACCATATTTTTATGAGATATTCCCTATTTTACTATGTACCCATTTTTATACCCCCCAATACCGATAAACCCCCTATACCCTAATCCCCCCTTCCCCCAATAACTACAATACATTAACCTTATTTTTCACAATTTAAAAACCCCCCTTTATGAAAGAACGTGAACAGATATTGGTCAACAAGGTGAATCCCCTGTGGATTGGTCTAGGTATTTTCTATCTCTATATGCAAGCAGGTGAGACTAGGTTACATATTTTTGTTCTATATCCTTTTACTCAACAAGTCTGAAAATATATAGCTCAATGGTTAGGTCAAAATAACCTATGGTTCTATAATACAGTCAATGAAGGTCTATCACAGTGGCTTATTAGGCCATAGTTGAAGCCTTTCCGATCCATCCCTTTTCTCTCTTTGTGAGGTATTCGGATTGCCAAAAGCATGATATTACTTGAAGACAAATCTATTTTGACTATTTAAGTATCCTCCTAGATTTGCACCCTTGCACAATTTTTCAACTAATAGGTTCAATAAATAAACAAAGAATTGTGGATGAACTGATATGGAACAATTTTATCCCTTGGGGTTTCTTTGACGAAGCATGTCAGGGGGATGAAGCTACTTGTGGCATTGGAAGAATTTTATACTTTCACAAACATCACTATCTGGAATTCCATGGAAATGAGACAAGATGATCCAATAATAGGGCATAAATATTTTCCCTCCAAGCTCTACTAAAACTGAAAATGCACCATAATATTTCACAGCACTAGGTATTTGGAGATTCCTGATTTGTCATTAAGTGGTTGTAGAATGAACATGGTATACCGGATATTACACTACAATCCGTTGCTTCATAATTAAAATTAGTGGTTCTCTCCTTCAACTTTATTGCATTCAATCATATCTATAGGGATAAAAATACAAAAGAATATACATTTTCTATGGCAGGTCTTTCATGTGCTACAAGATCAATGTTTATAACTTAAGAGAACAAATATTCTCTCTCCAAGCTCTCGATGACATTTTGATTCCTTAATCCTTATTTTATTTTGGTTGATTTTAGTCCTCTATGGAGTCTATATTGGGATCTATCGACTATTGTATTGAAATTATGAAGTTGGATTTCACTCAATATGGCATCCTTTGGTTCGTTTTATCTCCTATGTTTAACACTTCTCACCATAGTAGCATAATTCGATTGTATTGACCTTTCATGTATGAAAAATTCTGAACAATTTGAAACTCATTGAATATTCCGTGTAGGTGTAATATGAATATGGGATCTAATTATCCAAAGACTAAATTTTGAAAACCAATTTTAAAAAACCAAATTTTAATTATTTAAATAGTATAAGATATAAATACCATTCAATTTCATACTCCTTAATTCATTCAAGCATTCATTCATTAATTCATAATCTTTTTGTACTTAATGGCAAATACTTATTTATTTTCTTATTCAAATAGTTATTAATAACTAATTGTGGTCTCTCTCACACTCGGCGCATCCCAACTTGTTGAGATTTTATATTCGTGATTTTTAAATAGTAATTTTGGTTGTAAATATTATGTCTAAAAATAAATTAATGGTTTTTTTTGTTTAATATTTAATGGTTGATATTCAATATTTTATTAAAAATATTATATATGTTTAACTTTATTTTTAGAGGTTGATGCACATTTATACAATATATTGGTGTATATCTGATTAAAAGTATTATATATAAGAAGTCTACTTCCATATTTTATCCATACTGAATTTTTTCATTACGTATTTTTCTATATCAAATCATATAAGTATTTGTATTCGAATTATGCTACTATGCTTCTCACTGCATACATATTGGAACATAATACTTTGGTGTCTTTATTGGGATCTATCAAATACCTATACGAATCAATCCTCTTGACATTATAATAGATCAACTAGATTTAGGAAAGTTTCCAAATTTGTCTTCAAGTGTTATCTATTCAACCTCCTCCAAGAAGTGTGTTTCAGTAATTATTCAATATTCTATTTTAAATATACAATACAATTTTTTTCCTAAAATATATATATATATATATATAATTTCAATTTGTTTCTATTCTAACTCTATCTTCAATCACAAAATATTAAACATATCCCAATAATGTGAGTGATATTACAACTTTAATGAGCAAAAGTCTATTGTCATAACTTAGTTGTGAAAATCCATTTTCTACTTGTACGTGGTTTCATTTATAAAATCAAATATACTATTTAATTAAGTAGAGTATGAAAATAAAAATTGGTTTGGGAATTTTAGTTGACTTGTTTCTCTTCCAACAATATATATCATTCCGATGAGAAAGAATTTTGCTAAATGGCTCGATATTATATAATCATATTACTTAACTTATAATTTATTGGTAATAATATTAGTTGTTAATGATTTGATGACTACAAAATAATGGTTATACTTTTTTAAAACTTGTAGGGTTTTGAATAATTTATTAATCTATGTTGATGTGGAGTTTGGTGTTCAAAATAGGGTTGTGAAATATCTATGTTGTTATGCGTAGCTTGCTTACGTAGCCATGCAAGCTTTACTCTTTCATAGGATTAAACATATTGAGAACAAATTACACGTTTTGGGGAGATTGAATCTCATCAAAGGTGTATCAGCATCTTCAAATTGAATCTCATTAAAGTTAGTATGGCCACCTTCCCTTGATCATCAGCCAATTTTTCATACTTTGGTTCTTAATAGGTGAATAATTATGGTGTTGTTGTGTTAATTTTAGAAAGGCTTTCACATCACCCAAAAGGAGAATCTATGGGAAAGGTTGAAAGAAACCGGGCCTGGAATGGTTTGAAGGAAACAATACACAAGTTATATGAGAAGAGAAAGGGTAAAATAAAAAATTTAGATGGTCCTTCCATAAAACTTCAACAATGGCATCAATGTGGAACAAGATTACCCTCTTTCCTACATTATTTGATATTTACATACATAAGCTAGATGAATGGATAAATACCAGCGTACATCCATCTTAGGCTATGGATCTATCATGTGTCGACATGGATCAAATCCCTCGAGGTGCAAACCTTCTTCAAAGTGCAAAGATTTGAGGAAAGTCTACACCTCGAAGGATTTGATCCCTCTCGGCACATGATAGATCCACGGTTAAGATGAATCTACATTGGTTCTGGTTTTGGGAAGCCACCTCAAATATTCATATGATCATTAGTATGTATATGTATATGTTAATTGATTCTCATAAACTAATAAAAACACTAGAAAATTTGCATCATTATTCGGAGTCAAGATGGATCATGTGTACATGCATATGTTTCAGATTATTTAGATCATTTTGGATTCTTTGTTGTTATTTTTTTTCAACTATAATTTGTTGAGATTGAATGTGTTGATATGCTCTTTGTCATTCATAATTTATTTTTCTCTCTTCTTGTCATTAATCAACTATCATTTGTTGTGGCTAAGTTTTGCATTGTGCTCTTTGTTGTTCATTTTTATGTCTTCTCGGTCTTATTTTTGTTCATCAGTGATATCTTCTATTTTATCTCCATGTCACTTAAGACTTGTAGGGACCCCCACTTTCGGGTTCCTTCTCAAACTAAATATGAAACTGAGTAACATAATACAAACCAGATTCGATCTTATCATTGATAGGAAAATGAAATATTTTAAAAGGTTGAACTTAACAAATACAAAATGAACAATAAACCTGTCAACCGTAGGTCGATCCTATTGTCGAAGGAGGAGGATACGTCATCAATCCGATCCAACTTGTCCATTGTCATCCACGTCTTCTATTGGATTCCACAAGTAAAAGCTTGTTTAACCATAGGCGAAGCAATTGTTATCCTCACCACCCAACCGTAGTCTTATGCAATCAGTCGCATAGCCACCCCCGAGCCTTGGGGTCGTAGAGGATACACACTCGCAAAGATTCAAACGTGAGATCCCCCTCACCAAAATCCTTAGCCAAACTCACAATAGAAAACACAATCAAAATTTCCTTTTCATTATGATGGTCATCCAGCATTCGAGAGCCCCCTTTCCCTTCCTTACCTCTTGCTTAAATAGAAAAATCATTTGCGACACATGTTGCCTCATGCAAAAATACTCTTTTATGTAAAATTATTTAATACAAATATTCACCCAACCATGTGTCACTCTCTCATGAGACTGTACATATTTCCCACATTTTACTCATATATGTCCCCTAATGCTAGGATTCCAATCCATATTTTACTGAGTGCAGGTGGAGATGACTAGTTAATGACTCCTAGTCTATTTTACTGAGTGCAGGTGGAGATGACTAGTTAATGACTCCTAGTCTATCTTTTGCTCCATATTTAATTATTCCCAATTATTTAATTACAAATAATCTAATGCAATACTATATGCCAAGTACATAATTATAAATAGTCCTTTCATGCACAAATAATCTAAAGCAATACTATATGCCAAATATCATAGGTGTTCATTTATCAATCTCCGTTATTCATCTAGGTACCACATCATCAGGTCCTTCTGATAGCACTTTATGTCCTTAACCACATTGTTGGGCCCTTCCGACAATAATTTCTCGTTTTACTGTCTAGGTACCACATCGTCGGGTACTTCTGACAATAATTTATCATTTTTCTGTCGTGCTAGGATTTCGTGTAATGATTTTTGGAACCGTTACCATAAATCATCTAGCTACACTCTATGTGATACTAATGGAGCTGAGGAGTAATTTCATTCTTACTGCGCAACCCTCAACTTTGTATGTGACCAAACCGTTGTGTTCTCACCCATACGACTTCACTCGCTCTCGAGTAAAGCTGAAGGGGCTTTCAACTCGTGTGTGGTTACTATTGGGAGCTGACACCATCGTCGTATCCCATGTGTTTTTTTCCCATCCTCTACATCCCCTTTTTTTTTTCTATTGTGAGTCATTCGGTAAACAGCCTTACCTGTCATTATACACATACCCAGAGCACACATCAATATTACTACTCAAAAATTGTATTAGCATAATTCATTTCATTCATTCTATAATCATTAAGCAAACATAGATAATTGTCCATTGGATTCACATCATAAACACCTGCATAATTCCATTTCCATATTCCAGCATAAATACAACATTCATCATAAGATTTCACATGTGCTAATCAATCATCCATATTTCATATTAAAATCACAAGTATCCATAATCGTCATTAAATCAATCATTCATTAGAAACATATTCATTTATCACATATATCACTAATTAGTCAACAGTTTATTCTAAATCAACATATAAGCAGTCATTTATCTTGGTTTCTTTAACTGGTTCACTTACCAATGAGTGTCGTCATTGTTGATAGTCATGGCAAGCTTGTGGGGCATTACATACACCCCTCCTTATTAAAAAATTCATCCCGAAATGAAGTTTTATTGTACTTCCAAAGTGAGTTTTTACTTTCCTTTCACATCTATGTCTTTTTACCATCATCCTCTAATTTCAATAGTATTTTGTCCAATAATTTCCACTAATGACTTCGATTTCCAACACTTCTCAAAGGTGTCGTGAGTTAGTGATCTAGGCAACGTATTTAATTTAACCTCTTATTCATTTTTTCAATAACATCATGTCTTTGTCAAGGAGCTCATCACATTCATACCTCATTTTATCATTTTAGTTGTCATATGACTACTTTGGTAGGCTTTCCAAGTCACATCATGTGTTATCGTAGTCTCATCAAGTCTTGCCTTAAGGACTAGTTGTCTTCTCATATGTTTTTCATTGTGTCATGAGGTTAACGTTATTGCATTCAGCTCGTCGTCTTGATCGTCTCGATACTTCGTTTTACAAAAGTTGTCTTCTTTCGACTATTTCGACAGTTTGCCAAGTTACATTCTCCCTATTTCCATGTCATCGTTATGTCATGTTTGTAATTTTTTAAATTTTCTTTAACATCATCGTCATCAGTGTCATGGTATTCATATCTTCATAGTGATCACATCAATATCTTGTTTTCCATATTTGGAATCTGTTTAAACCTCTTGACAGTATGTGGAATTCTTTTGGTGTTTTGTTTGTTAAAAATTTATCAATTCCCCATTATTTAGTAAATTCGCCCACATTTCCTCCATGTAAAACATCCAACATTTGTTGAATCTTTAATTAGTGTTGTGATTGCATTTTATCTAAGGAAATAATCTTTCTTAGTCACTTTATTCCTTCATGATTTACCTGGAATCGAATTTGTAGAAAACCTCAATCCTCTTCAATGTATATAAAATATATAAGATGCCAAATTATTCCATCTTCCCATATAAACAAATAAATACATGGGTATGAAATATAATTTATTCAATACCTAAGACGTATATAAAATGAAATCCTTCCATTATACATAATCATATCAAGCGCAATTCTTCCCATATATAATCCTATGAAAATTATCAAATACCAATATCATGTATGGTTTCAACTCAACCAAAAACCCTAATTCAGTATACAAACAATGCAACTTGGGCGATATACAAATACCATAACCAATTTAAACTGCGAGTTCATTTGTGACTACCTATAGAAAAGCCTTTATATTTATTTTAAGACATATATAATAAATGGCATACATCAAGATAGGATATATAATGGAATACTTTTGCATTCCATCATGACTAATCATCACCAACTTCTTTTAATATAAACTCTAGCCTTCGTCTAATATTGATTTAATTCTTAGATATAAATTTTCCCCTCATTTCAATATTTCTAAAGATTATTACGCTAAGAAATTTTATTTTGATTCCAAATAATGACAATTCTTCACTTCAGTATTCATAGAATATTGGCATTAACCTACATCCAGCTAAACTTGAATTATACAACTCCTTTGACATTTAGTAACTAAAATATATTTGAATTATCTTCAAGAATAACTTGCACCTACAACTAGACTACTCATGATTCATTTTCAATTCGCTTTCTTTATAAACCAAACATCGACAAATGGGTAGCCACGAGCCAAACAACTATATGAAATACACCCACCATACACTTTCAATATTTTAAACCTTATTTCAACATTTCAAATATATAGATGTATTGGATTTATATTTCTGACCTTACTTAACCATTTCTCTCCCTAAATAAAAAAATATATAACTTGGAATACCCATTCTCTTTTCTTAAAATATATAACAATAAACACACATTCTCTTTTTTTTTAAATTTAAATATATAACAAATAACATCCATTCTCTTTTCATAATAATTAACAATTAAACATACACCCAAAGTCACATATCATTAACTCCACTCAAATTCTACCACAAATAAATATCCTAACATATAGTCAACTCAAACAAGTAGATTGCATTACTTATATACATAAGTGACTGTGCATTAAACAAGTTGAACACCAAGCCATATCATGCCAGCGGTGAGTAACTACCGTTATGGCTGACAATATCCAAACAATCATTAGTAAGACTTGAGGAACAATAAGCGCTCGACACAGGAGAATCTTAGACTGATTGTAGGGTGCACCACTTAACAAGGGATGGGTCTCCATTGTATTATTACTCATCCTACAGGTTGGTTATACTTTTGATCTTTCATCAATTAATATAAAATAGAGTTTCTCTAACCCAGAGATCGTATGCTACAACTCACAGATCGAGGAGTCGATCATACTTTGATCCTTCAACAAAATAATATAAAATATATTTTTGCTAACATAATAGAATGTATATACACATATATCATATACTACGACCCATATATCAACAGTCGATCATACTTAAATCTTTCAAAAATATGTAAAACAAAGTTTCACTAATCACGAATAGAAGGTATAATCACAAAAAACATATACTTCAACTCACAGATCGAGAAGTTGATCATACTTTTTGATCTTCGGCAAATAATATAAACAACGTTTTTACGAACACAATAGAATGCATAAACACAGAGATCGTATACTATGACTCTCATTGTTATAGGTCAAATATGCACTTCTCCATCCGTGATCACATTATGTTGTCGATCACACAAAAGGATAACATGGATTGAAGAGCTAGATTTCCCTGGATGATGTATGGACTGAACCCACCCTCTTCAGCTGGGAATTTCCCTTATTTACCTAATCTTTTGACATGTGTGCTACTATGTGGGCAGTAGACTAGCGCACATATGCTAGTATGCCCTGCTTTGCTCAAGTGAAACTAGCGCACACCTTAGAAAAGCTGCAGGCGCTTGTTGCAAAACACAAAAGTTGCATCATGTGTGCTACTATGCCTTGAGGAAACTCACGCACATCTTAAGATGAAATCAAAAATATATTAAATTGACGAATTGGGATTAATTGAAGTTGGTTCTGCAACTTCCCCAACCTCCCAATCCAACCACCTCTTGATTACAACTGCCTACCTTGTCCCATAAATACAAGGAGGATCCATGAGAGAGGGACCTAGAAAGAATGCATTAAGGGTTGTTACGCTGGAGGAAAGTCCCAAGTCATTGTGAAGAGCAGGAGCCCAGGACTCGGTTGCAGAAACATCTCGACACGTCAGGTATATTGTACTGATTCATGTTTCTTTGACAATAAAAATGTCGAAATACTCTTCCTGTCCGAAATAAGATGCCTATTGGATTGTATGTCTATTTGGCTTAATACTTGATTATATTTGATGTTAAACTGCTTTATAATTTCATCATATGTTATATGTTCAAGATACGCTATGGGAGGTATCCTTTGTATTGCAGGTTCATCAAGCGGGAGATCAAGTGAAAGCTAGGACCAGCCGTCAGGGAAAGATATGTCTTTCGATATCCTGATCTCTGTCATTTGTAAGAACTAGTTGCAATATAAATAATGTATTTACCTATCAACCCCGCCCAGTTAGTAGTGTCCATCTCCTCACTATAAGGTAGAAATCCTAAACAACAGACTAACAACTCCGTTGGGGAGTAACCGTGTAGTTATTCTGCTCTAGGAGACTAAGTTTTGGTTTTCTTCCAGCCCCTTTTTCAGTTTTTGATTCTTTGAGAGGTCTTTTAGGTCTGTGTTTACTGTTCCTTGCTGCTTGATTCATCTCAGTTGGCTGTTGCAAAGCCTGTTTCTGTCTTTTTGACATGTGTGTGCTGGTCTTCCCTAGTAAGAGTAACACATATCTCCTGATGGGCGCTGCTCTTTACACTGCACAGTAGAGCACATATCCTAGTGTGCGTTGGTTTCTACACTACACAGTAGTGCATTTTCATGTAGTGTCCAGTTTTTTGTTAGGGTTTGATTTTTAGTGGTTTCTTTCCACTTCCAGCCTGTTGCTTTGCCTTCTTGACTAACCCCTGAGACTTCAATGTCTCTTTTGAGTCTTGTTGGCCTCTCTTGAGTCTTTTTAGCTTGTTTGCTTGATTGAGTACTTGTTTAAGTGTCTTTGCCGCTTACTAGCTCTTTTTGAAGTTCGTGCACTATTCTCTTTTGGACATAGCTGCATAATTTTATCCTAGTTGTTGTTGCAGTCATACAGACCTGCATTGCTAATGTTTGTTGTCTGTTGCAACTTTTAGCACGCTTTCACTTTGGTCTTATCCTTTCCATTAGGGTTTGGCTTCAAGTTTGAGTCCTTAGGATTGCTTTCGAAAGGTTGTTTGGTTTAGATACTTGCTGATTGCCTTATCAGTTCAGTCGAAGTAAGTCAAATCTTTCTAGTTTTCTTTATGTTGAGTCCGTGTGTTGTTAAAGTCATTCTTGGTTTGCTTGCTTACTTTTTGCTTGGATTAGTGTTTTCTAAGGGTTTTGATGCTTAGGAGCAACTTGTTTAGGTCTTCCTTTCCATCACGAGTGTCTCTTTTCCCTGCTTCTTTTTCACTTTGTTTCCAAGCCTCAAGTTTTTCTTTTGCAAAAACTTGGTAAGTCAAGTATTCATCGAGTCTCTTGATTCATTTTCTTTGATCCATTTAGATGTTTGTCTTACACACGCTTTATATTTAGATCTTGCTTGCTTTTGTACAATTTCTCTTTCTCTTACAGTTATTAGAAAAGACAAAAAAATATTCAAATAGCTTAGTAGTAAGGTCTTGCATTATTTTAAGGTAGCATAGTTTGCTTTGAAATATTAAAATAAAAATACAAAAATATTTTGATTTAGGTTTGCTTAAGTTTCAAGTTTTTGAAAGAATCATAAACAAAAAGAGAAAAAAATTTGTGAATTTGAAAGCATTTGCACTTTACTTTCATAACAATTCATTCCACACACTGCACTACAACCCTTGAGTAACAAGTAGCCCTTAAAAAGAATTATTAATAAAATTTACTAGCAACATTTTTCTTTTTAGGTATACACAACATCAACTAGCTTAGGCTAGAGTTTCGAGCTTAAATCACCTTAAACTGCTCGGAACTGGCTTCATTACTCAACAATCGTAGTACGACTTTCATTTAGTTAAATCCATCTATATCAAATAGTCCTAGGAAACTCTACTTAAACCAGAGCGAAGCATGAGGCCGTGGGAGATTGGAACTGTTGAGGATATGCCCTCACTTTTCTCTCAACCATAAACCAGATTTGACTCGAGTACGGGGGTCCTTTCGGACTTCGAGCTTTGCTATCCTGCCCATGCGTTTCAACTAGGTTGATGACTGTCCCCCCAGGTTATTTCGTATTGATGGTAGCCTTAGTATCAGACCTCTAGGATCCTACATAGGTAGAGTGGGAGGTTATTCCCACTTCACCTCAGATAGACGTGGAAGGTAACCCTCTGGCAGTAATCCCGGGAAAGCGGTTTGGTGATTCAAGCTCTTGCACCCAGTGAACCTCCGGAGGACGCCACGTAACTGACCATCGATGCTCTATTAGTCTGTTATGGGCCCTAATCATCCTATACTTGCTTCTGAGAGTATTTGCCAGTTGTTTGATTGGTTTGATTACTTAGGAAATTTTTTAGTGGTATGCTGTTTGCTCCTTAGTTGTAGTGGTCACTAGGTTTTTACTTAGTTTTATTTTGTTATAGTTGTGGAGGACCAAGATCTTTGTCGGTCTCGGAGGTTGCAAAACCTTCCCCCACTCATAATGGATCCTCCACCACCATCGCGATGTAGGAGAATTGATTCTCATGGTTCTTTTGAACTTACGGGCGACACAGAGGTTCTTGGAGAACCACAGCCTAGAACACTGGATCGACAAGTCTTTAATACTATCGAGGTTGAGGATCTAACTGCTACAAAGTTTAATACTTCTTTTAACCCTCCTCTTACAAGACCCAACGATCCACTTCTAGTGCCTGTTGGCTTCCAATAGCCTGAGTATAGTGCTTACCTGTTTACACCGGGTTATACTATGACTAACCCAGGAGATGAGCAAGGAGTTCAACAAACTCCCACAACCTCTATGGATGCAAAGATTCTTAATCCTTCTTTCTCAAACATTGCTCAATCGAGTTCATCGCAGAATGCTTTAGCCTCAACCCCGTCCTTTAGTTTCAATGTTGGCACTTTAGGCATGTCGAGCTCATTAGCCTCGGCATCTGCCTTAGCCTCCACACCTACTTTTGGACCCAACAATATCCCTTTGTCAGGGGTACCCGCAGTGAGTTTCACTCAGTCTTCTGCCACACAACCGTTACAAGGTGTAACTCAGAATATTGCTTCTTCATCCGTGGTTGGATCTATCCCTTCTACATCCATGCCTATTATGGGTACGATGAAGGCACCATCCACTACTACCATGCCGGGTTTCAACCCCCATACAGGTTATAACGTTAATCCGTTGAATATACCTATTGGGAGTATCCCCTTCTCTCTGTTTGCTGGAGGAGGGGGTAATATCATTAACCCGCAGTTCGGTGGGGTTAACCCCCAGTCACAATGGACTGCTACCAAAGGATATAATCCGCTTACCTTCGGATGGAACAATTTCAAACCTTTCATTTAACAACCGATGGCTAGGGGAAACCCCAACCAACAGTACACGAACCAGGCCATGGTTGGTTCCCAATACTAGCTTCTTGTTTACCAAATGCCATCGGCTCAACCACGTTTACCTTTTCTGGAAACTTTGAATTTTTCAGATCTTTCAAAGCTTACGAACGACCCTGTGCGCCATGATGCTGCATGGCCACCCGTTCCCACCAAATTTCCCTCAAACATACCAAAGTTTGAAGGTAAGACTGGTGAGGACCCTAGTGACCATGTCACAACTTTTCATCTATGGTGTTCCTCCAATTCACTGAATGACGATTCCATAAGGTTGAGGCTCTTCCAAACAACCTTAACAAGTGTTGCAGCGAAGTGGTATATTGAACTATGGGCGGCTACCTATAGCACCTTTCGGTATCTTGCCATTATGTTCTTGAACCACTTTTAGCTTCCTGTCCAGTACGATGTCGGCACAGACCTTTTGTCGACCTTTCGGCAAAACAAGGCCACTCATCTGTTTGATCATATTCAGGAGTGACGAAGGCGAAAGAGGCTCATCAAGGCCGACATCCCTCTAGCATTCTTATTAGAATTGTATCTTAAGTCTCTTATTCCTTATATTTCTACGGAAGTTGCCACTTCAGGGGTGTCTTTCGAGGAGGAGGCCATTTTGAGAACTCGGCAGCTCGACTTAGTCTATGCTCAATCTGGGTTGTTGTACGAAATTATTCCTGATGCACCAAGGTCTAATATAGACTTGGGTAAGCCTAAACCTGTACCACATGCTGAGGGCATTGTGGGTTCGGTCGACTCTGCAGTGTTTGACACCTTAACAAAGCAGGTTCACGCCTTGTCAGTCAAACAATCTGTTGTAGAAGCAACTTTTGTTGCATCCTCCTCTTCTACTATAGAATTTTTACAGCAGGTGCATACAAACCAAAAGGGCTCTCGGCAACCCAAAAGAAAGGGCAAGAAAGGGGTGGGAAACCAACAAAATCCCAAAGATAGACAAAATGCCAAGGAGGGCAAAAAAGAGAAAAGGAAGGCCAAGTTCCCTTGCAAACTGTATCAAGATAACCACCTTACCCACCAACTCCCTCTAATGGAAGAAGCCCATAAGCTTATCCGTGAGAAGAAACCAGCTGTCTTGAAAGATCCTTTTCATCATGGATAGAGTTTAGCTTCTGGAAGCTCTAGTGTTGGGGGCACTATCCGTGCCGCCTCAGCTGATCAATCATTCGTTAACATGGTTAACTCAGATGCTCTGTTGCAAACTAGAGAAAGAAATTATACCCCAGACCCGCAGTAGATGGATGTCCCTGAGTCATCTACCCCTCTCCACATCGAGAGACCGGTGGATCTGCTGCCGAAGATTCCAAAAAGTGTCTTCAAACGGGCTGTGCACAACCCTAACGCGAGGGCTGCTTCCAACTAGAATGTAGTGGAGGATTTAGCCCAAACCCCTTGTGCCATGTCCACCCTAGAGGTACTGCAAAGTTTCCCATTGCAACGCAATGCTCTTCTGCCAGTGATCGGGAGTGTTGATTCATCCAACATGCTTGCACGCTTTGATATGAAAGATATCAAGTTCTGGTTTCCGTATCATGTCACTCTCCAAATAGAGGTCGTCCATGGTTCCATGACCATTCAAGGAGTTGTTGTAGATGAGGGCGCATCGACATGCGTAATGTCTATCTCTTGCTAGAAAGCTTTACGTGAGCCTGAGTTAGCTCTCTCGAACATGATACTGACTGCCTTTGATGGAAGATCCTTCCATCCACACGGAGTCTTACCATCCTTCGATGTCGAACTTGCAGAAAAACTAGTATCAGTAGAGGTTGATGTTCTGGATGCCCCACTCGATTACAACTTGTTGTTGGGTAGGAGCTGGGCATATGCCATGCAGGCAGTGCCGTCAACTGTTTTTCAGGTCATAATGTTCCCTCACGAAGGGAAGATCATCACAGTCAATCAACTTTTGTTTACCCGGAGAAATAACCACACTTCATCGAATTCATCTATTATGTTGATTGACCAGTCCAGTTCAGTCACTGAGAGTTTGGGAGCAGGTCTCTACGGGTCATTAATAGGCACTTTTGACCTACCTACTCCCACTTTGTTTATTGGTTCTGAAGAATGTTCATTTCCTGAGACTTCCACGGTCTGTTTAATGACAGATCCACGAACTCTCTCAACTGAATTAGAACCAGTTGTGCCTGTATCTGTTGTAGAGGTAACCTACTTGGATTCACAACAAACTACAGTAGAACATATCATGACTCCATTGGTCTCTGCTGAGTCAGATATGGACTGTGCTCCTGCATGGTCACTAGAATCCACCCACTCTCCTTATTGTTTAGACACGGTTTTTCCTTCTGACGAAACGTTCTTGGAAGCCATGATAGGCTTGGACTGCTCTCAAGAAAATATGCACCCCAAGTCCTATTTACTTCCCGTTCTGAACTTGATAGAGAGAGGTGAGTTCTCTCCGAGACCCAGTGAGAATTTTGATTGGTCCTCTATCCCTTCCATTTCACAAGCTGTTTTTGCCGAAGGGAATAGAGTGAGTACATCGAGAACCATCCCGATCAACATTTCCACTGAACCTGGAGTCACAGAAAACATATTTATTGGAACGGACTGTTATCTTGATGAGATCATTCCGTACACCAATCTTTTTAATGATTTCCATGACATCTTTGTCCGGCCTCATGAAGAGGCCCCAGGAATCGATCCTACCTAAAGAAGTACTAAGCTTAGGCACTTGTGCTTTTTCATGTATTTTTAGCTGTACATTTTGTAGAGTTATCTTTGTTTACAATTCTAGTTACGTCTTATGCATTTATTGTTTTTTGGTGTTTCATATGTCAAATGAACACTTTCTAGGGTTTGTTGATGGCGCTAGTTGCCACACTCGTCAGTTGGTTGCCGCTGCTTGGGTTATTTACTCACCAACTAGTCAATTGGTGTCTTCGGGAGGGGCTTGTTTAGGTCCCACAACGAACAATGTAGCTGAATACAGTGCAATCATTGAGCTACTCTGAGATGCTCTGTTTAATGGAATTTCACATTTGGAGGTACGGCTCGACTTGCAGTTAGTTGTTTTCTAGTTATTAGGTGTTTATCAGGTTAGAGATCCTACTTTGCTACGTCAGTTTATGCGCATTAAGCTACTTGAGAGACAGTTTGATTATATCACATATTAACATATTCCAAGGAACTTGAATGCATTAGCTGATTCATTTGCAAACTACATTTTAGATTGGAATTTGCATCATTCACACACATAATAATTCATGCATAAAACACAATAACAGACATGTAGATAACTGATACTGTATATATATCCGATAATGTATCAAAAAATAATATGAGTTTGGATCACAAGTCTGTCACAAATTCATGTCATAAGATACAAAATTGGGCTTGATGGCCTAAAAAATATACATAGAATATCCTTCTCCTATGGAGAAGGTGGGGCCTCATCTACCTTTGCTGCCTCTTGGTAGCATATGACCATCCTAGCTACTTTCCGCAGCAACCTAATCTAGGCTGGGGGCACACCAACCACATCCTCCTGCATATCAATCGGCATCCTCTCAATCCGATATGTAGGAATGTCATGAGTCAACCAACTCATCTTCCTCTCTATGGTCCCCAGCGTGGCATCGGCTGCACCCACTTCCACTGGTCTCACGAAAGTATATGGGTGTCCCTCAGGGCGCACTGGTCCAATATCTGCATTTGACACTTTGTTTCGGTACTTCAAACTCATCATAAAAATCATATATGCAAAAAATTGAAAAAATCAAATAATTTTTCAAAAAGCATAAACATACCTATCTCTCCCCAGGCTTCACCTAGAGGAAGGATCAGCTTAGGATCACCACAAAAGTCCATACCAACATATGGAAACTGCTCAAATGATGGCACCTGTCTCTCCCACCAGCCCCATAAATCATCCTCGTGGTAGCAAAAGTTGCTCTCACCACCACCTTGACGGAGAAAGATTTCACCCCAACGCGCCAGCCTTGGCTCACGAGGGTTGACTGGGGGCAAAGGCATGCCCAAACTGATAGTAGGAACTCTCTCAAAGAAGAAAGTGCAAAGTATGCTCCCGTATCCAAAATTCTTCATCCTCTCAGTCTTACATCCCGAGAGTTGAAGTTTCATGTTTGCCAAAAGACTAGTACACCAGTCATATACATGCCCCTGCAAACATTCAATACCAATATGCATATAGTGTCTCGAGGCTAAATGTTGTGTAGCTCTCCCTCCCATCCGATTCAGTATACTCACAATAACTTTGAGAGGGAGGCTGACAATGGTCGAGATGAGCACTTGACTACCAGATTTTTCTGTTCCCGGTACACAGTAAGTATTCACATATTCTTGTACGATTAAGGCACCCACATTGCATGAGGACCCCTTCAGATTCACTTCATCTCCCCTTCGAGAGAGACCCGTGATCAAATCAATTTCATCCATGATGAGTTGTAATGTTTCTCCCCGGATAGTAAATACCATGGCATCTGCATCCCAATACTGAACAAGCCTATGAAGCAAGCGATTTTGTGCCCTCATGTTAACGGTTCTATAGAATTTCAACAACCCACATCTTCGGAGCATATGAAGAGTCCCTGGATCTTGCAAAGCTATCCGATCCATATCCTCATGCTCTCTTTCTCTCCAAACAAGCACCATCCTACCAAGAAAAGGTCAAATTTTTAGCCCTCGTCTTTTTTTACCCAATTTTTGAGGATGTGCGCTACTGTTTAGGCTAGACCGGCACGTTTAAGCGCTACTTTCCTTGAAGGAAACTAGCGCACACTACCAGTATGCCCTACTTTCCTTCATACACAGTAGTTCACATGCAAAACACGAGTTGTACATTGCTAGAAAATGATTTTTAACCATAAAAAATGACAAAAAATGCAATAAATTGCAAGTATTGGCAAAAATAACTTACTTGGTGGAGACAGAAGGTCGATTGATGCTCCAGTTTGATCGCAATGAGTGGAAGAAGATCAAGGGTTTGCTCCAAATTTTCCCTACAATTTCCAAATGTGATATTTGATTTTTCAATTTGAAACTAGTTATATAAAATTGATTTTAATTTTTACCCACTTTTTTCAAAAAGTGTATAGTTTCAAGTTGCACATAAAATGTTCTATTTAATCACTCATACTTCAACACTTTGGTAAGGTAAATTTAACCTAAGTATCTCAAATTTTCACTAGTATCAAACCAGAAATGACTTATTTTCTTATTGATAGATCATACAGGTACCATATTGTCATTATTATGTCAGTGAGAAGTTTTGTCGATCATTACTAATGCGATTGTTGAGATCCTATTCTTTGGCAGGTCATGAACATACGATCCTAGAAGCTGTCTTTTAAGTCGTTTGAAGCTCTTGTTTTGACTATTGAAAAACTAAACAAGATTGTCGAGCAAACTTGGCCTTTTCAAGCTCGTTAAAGGAATTGAAGGTCCATCTACTTAGGTATAAGTTTAACCCTTTTCCGGACCTTTGTGGATTAATTACGAAAAATGAATACTCTAGTCATACGTGGCTAGAAGAGTTCTCCTCTCATTGTTTTATACTTGTTCGGGGGAGGGGACTCACTGTATGAAAAAGGACCTTTTGGAGCCTTCTTTAGGGTTTTCAGGCTCTCGAAACATGAAAACACCAAGCGAGCACTCACCTACTCGGGCTCGATGTGAAATCCACGAGAGGGTAAATAGAGGATTGTTTAAGTTTTTCAGACTCTATAAACAAGAAAATACCAGCGAGCATTAACCTACTTGGGCTCGATATTAAAATCCACGAGTAGGTGTATGGAGTTATTGTTTAAGTTTTTCAAACTCCTTAAAATTGAAAACACCGGCGAGCAAGAACAGATCTCAGCTCGATATTAAAATCCATAGATCAATACTATAGAGTATTCTTCTATCTCTTCTTCGAACTCTGTAAACAATGAAGAAGGTCCTGATTCTTCCTCCCATGGGCTCGTTAAACTCTTTACATGGTTGGACCTATTAAGTTTTCTATTTTTCTTGGACTCATTAAAAAAACAATAAGAACATTCTTTTACCAAAAAGAATAAGAGATAAGAAGGGTATATCACATCTCTTTTAGTTTCAAAGGAAGTTATGTCAGTCATGTCCTTAAACACAGCACCTACTTGAGTCTTTCATGTCAGTTGGGTTTTAGTTTTTGACCTTAGGGTGAACCTGATCTCCGAGTTTTTACTCCTTCGGTTGGTTATTCTTCCAACCATATGGAGGGTCTGTCAATGTCTCCTACATTGTCGGCTTATATCACTTTCTCTTCATGTTGAAAAATGCTTAAGTCACTTTGTGTCGTGCTCACTGTTCAAGGATACAGCCTGTGTCGGCCATTCTGCAGTTTACCTTGACTTCATGTGTCGACCATCCTGGTATCAGTTTGTTTCATCTTGTTACTTGTCCTACTCCACATCACCTCATATCTGTGAGTGTTCCTCGTGTTGGATGATGGAGGATGC
This sequence comes from Larix kaempferi, assembly GCA_027924585.1. Lineage (NCBI taxonomy): Eukaryota > Viridiplantae > Streptophyta > Pinopsida > Pinales > Pinaceae > Larix > Larix kaempferi. The sequence goes on along the minus strand of BSBM01002204.1, from coordinate 16,390,307 downwards.
ATTAATGCCTCCCTTCCAGTGGACTTCTTCCCATCGACTTCATCTCATTATGCTCTGGGAACGAAGTTTAGAGTTTCGGTTAGTACTTTGGGGATTGCAGTCATCAAGTGGCAGTTTCCCTCGCTGTTGAATAAATGGGAATACATTAATGTCTCTTATTCGGCAGGTTCCTCAAGTGTTCGACTTCAAGTCATCTTATTCACACTTGTTGGATTGTACTAGGTACCTTGGACCCCATTATCATTATCGATGGAAGTCCTCGCGTTTGTTAACAGTATACATCAATGACCGGTAATCAAACGATACCCCCCATGTTCGACTTCAGCTCATTTATTCACATGGTTAGGGTTTGTACCTTCGGTTGTTTGGATGAAGACCTTGGGATTATGATAGCATCACCTTGCTTATGTTATCACCCAAGCTGCACAAGACTAAGCCTCACTCATTTTTGGCTCTTTATGAGACATAGATCCATCATGTTGTTATGGCTATGATCTCTCATTTTGACATGGATCCACGCTTGTATTTCAGTGGCCATGCTCTATCTATACATCTCCTAGTTATGTATTGGAGATCATATTACACATTTATATGATGTCAAGATTGTAATTTCTCACTAACCTTGATTGTTGTTTCAGGTGTTTTTTGTGACTTGGTTCTGCGGTTTCTTGCTCCTCCTTTGACTTGGACTTATAATGTATTTCGACCATCGTTTCCCTCTAACCTCACACATTAGGGGGCATTTGTTATAGGTCAAAACTGCACTTCTCCGTCCGTGATCACATTATGCTGTTGATCACACAAAAGGACAACATGGATTGAAGAGCTAGATTGCCCTGGATTATGTATGGACTGAACCTACCCTCTTTAGCTGGGAATTTCCCTAATTTACCTGATATTTTGACATGTGCGCTACTATGTGGGCAGTAGACTAGCACACATCTGCTAGTATGCCCTGCTTTGCTCAAGTGAAACTAGCGCACACCTTGGAAAAGCTGCATGCGCTTGTTGCAAAACACAAAAGTTACATCCTGTGCGCTACTATTCCTTGAGGAAACTCGTGCACATCTTAAGATGAAATCAAAAATATTTTAAATTGACGAACTGGGATTAGTTGAAGTTGGTTTTGCAACTTCCACAACCTCCCAATCCAACCACCTACCTTGTCCCATAAATACAAGGAGGATCCATGAGAGAGGGACCTAGAAAGAATGCATTAAGGGTTGTTACGCTGGAGGAAAGTCCCAAGTCATTGTGAAGAGCAGGAGCCCAGGACTCAGTTGCAGAAACATCTCGACATGTCAGGTATATTGTACTGATTCATGTTTATTTGACAATAAAAAGGTCGAAATACTCTTCTTGTCCCAAATAAGATGTCTATTGGATTGTATGTCTATTTGGCTTAATACTTGATTATATTTGATGTTAAATTGATTTATAATTTCATCATATGTTATATGGTCAAGATACGCTAAGGAAGGTATCCTTTGTAATGCAGGTTCATCAAGCGAGAGATCAAGTGAAAGCTAGGACCAGTCGTCGGGTAAAGGTATGTCTTTCGATATCCCGATCTCTGTCATTTGTAAGAACTAGTTGCAATATAAATAATGTATTTACCTGTCAACCCCACCCAGTTGGTAGTATCCATATCCTCACTATAAGGTAGAAATCCTAAACAACACTCATATTCAAACAGTCGATCATACTTTAATCTTTCAACAAATATGTAAAACATAGTTTCACTAATCATGAATAGAAGGTATAAACACATAAAACATATGCTACAACTCACAGATCGAGAAGTCGATCATACTTTTTGTTCTTAATCAAGTAATATAAAACAACGTTTTCACTAACACAATATAATGTATAAGCACAGAGATCATACAGTACGACTCGCATATCAAGTAATAGACAAGGTTTGGTAGGTTTTGTTTGGGCATGCAGTCCTTATGCCACTTTTGCAAGCCCTTTAATATAATTATTTTCCTAAACTCTTGCTTGGAAATGCCACTGAAGTATTGAATGTGCACTTAATCAGTCTTGATCGTTAACGCTGAGTGGAGATAATTCAAAGAATTGTGTGTTCGACTAGCTGTGGATAGTTGTAATACACCAAGGTAGATCTGGCATGCGCATACGTTCGGGTGGGTAGATCTACTGCAAGAAAAGACAAGTATGGAAACATTCAGTATCTTGGTATGCATTCAGTTCCTATCAAGGGATCTCGGAGAGCACAAATTTAGTAATTCTAGGTTACAGATTTAAATACTTAGAACCTCTTCCTTATCGCTTGATACCTATGAGAATTAACAAGAGCAGATAGGGCGTGAATAAAGGAAATGGAACCCTCTTTATCGGATTTTGTCTACCTGAACAAACAATGCAACTGCCAAGTAACTAGAACCTTTACAGTGGGCAGATTTCACAATAGAAAAATTTTCACGAAGTAGAGCTATTTAAGTATGGAAACGTTTGGTCGTAGGAAGACAACTGAAATTCCATGAACATTGTACGAGGGTTATGTGAATTGAAGATATCTTCCTCTGTCAAGTTTAATTTATCCTCGGCGATGTCGTTGGCTCGTAGCACAACCACTATAACATATATGCTACATAGAGCTGCCAAGCATCAGGGAAATGGCTATATGGTGGGAACCAAGATACAGAGATGACATGCGTTTCAAATGCAATTGTAACTCGCAACAACCACATTTTTAAATGTGGTTGATATTCGTCAATCGGCCTATTTCAACCATGACCACACATTTAAAAGTGGTTGATATTCGTCGATCGGCAAATATCAACCACATTTAAAAATGTGGTTGTTTCTAGTAGAGACCCAGCCCAACCAAGAAATAGCTAAATTAAAATATTAATAAAAATGTTATTTGGAAATAAAAATGAAAACAAATACATATTAAGTTAAAAAAAATTATTTAACATGTATTTCAAAGATACAGAGACGACATGCGTTTCAAATGCAACTCTAATTATTTATGCTTCGGGATCCCAATCTACGTAACCATAGTTCGGTAGTTTCTAACTGCCACAGGTTTCATGCCATATACATGCCTTCCAGTAACAGGTTGTGGAAAGAGGGATGATCTTGTTATAATTCAGGATCTATCCATGCTATCCTGAAAACTACAGGTTGGAATGGATGAAGACAATCGAATATCATTTGACCAATTCTTCTTGAAGCATCAAAGGATATTGTTTTATAATTTATTCTCTTCTTTATTCATACTTTCTTCCCCTAATACCATTCCATTCTCTTATTTTTGAGATCTGAACCGATAAGCGTAAAAATGGAAATGATTTTTGAGTGATCAGTTGGACAAAAGTGGAACTTCATGAGGTCTCCTGCCAAACGTACAACACAACGTGATTCCCCCTATAAGTGAAATGATGATCCCTCAATGCTACATGTACATTCTCTTAAATCCATTTACGGATCTTCAACTGTATCAGTCGCATTCTAAGGGAGGCAAAGCTATTATTTGACTGGAGCTAGTTCTTTTCAAATGATTGAATTGTTAACATGTTCAATGAAATTGGTTTGTATTATATACTTTGTAGTAATTACATTTTAACCGAGATAATTTCCCAATAATTTCTATGATAACTATTCCTTTTAAGACTGATCACCATATCTACATGGTAAATAAAGGATTCAATTTCTAGATCTACATGGTAAATAAAGGATTCAATTTCCAAATCTACATGGTAATGAAAGGATTCAATTTCTAGATCTACATGGTAGGTAAAGGATTCAATTTCCAATTTCACAGTAGAGTTCAATTCCTTCAAAAGTTGTGCATACAACAAATCTACACAGTAAACCTTCAAATCAAATCCATGGGGAAAATTTACACCGAAGCAGAAATTTGATTGATTTCAACGAAGTGATAGGACATTCAAAATAATAGTAACTCCTTCTTTTCTTTTTTTTAAACTAGATTCCTCTTATCACTATGAAGCTAATGCACCTAGATTTAGCATTATGGGGGAGCATTGGCACCATTCAATTCAGTTGCTTTCAGCTCCTCACATACTTTTCATTAATCAAAAGGCAGCAATTCTCTATATAGTAAAAGATGGGGACGAGAAGAAGCTTTCATGCAGGTCTGACTAAATTACCAACAATAACGCGTTACTGAGGCTAGAAAGTAAATGAGGACAAATTTGGCAATGACTTTACAATGACCCACTTGCTAAAAACGAATTTGCAATGTGCCCAATATGTTGGATTCTACAATAGGGAAAGAGGACTACAGAAACGATTTTTTACCCAATAAAATGGAAATTAAATTAAATTGAGTTGAAGAAACAAATGGGTATTTGCGAAGAAATCATCTGAACATACCCAATGCAGTCTTTCCAGAGATACCAATGCAAATATCAATTTATGGTGTGCAGATGGAGAATAACAAATATGAGACTTTAGGTATTGGAGTGGCATCAGTGTAGACATTCAAAGAGTAATTTAGTAAACTGGATTTGAATTCAGGCGGAATTTGTAGAGAATATGTGGGTCCGATAAACTATATACAGTTCCGAGAAGATCACAGATCTCTCCATACTCTGTATTAAGTTTTTTTTTTAATATAAACTCTCAATTTATTTACAGCGGATTCAAATCTGATTAAGACTACCAAATGTAAGGACCCCGATTTCTGGGGCCCTTCACAAACTGAATCTAAATTCTAGAAACAAGTAGATCCACCTTACCCCTCGACATATATAAATCGTTTAATGGATAAAAGCAACAAATAGTGAGTGTGCCATGAGAGCCCTTAGGCCCGAGTTTTTGAATGTGGGATCTGATACCAAATGTAAGGACCCCCACTTTTGGTGTCCTTCTCAAACTGAATCTGAAACTGAGTAACATAATACAAACTAGATTCGATCTTATCATTTATAGGAAAATGAGATATTTTAAAATATTGAATTTAACAAATACAAAATGAATAATAAACCTGTCAATCGTAGGTCGATCCTAACATTTTTATTTGTGTTAAAAAAATGAACAATAAACTTGTCAATCGTCTGCATATTTCGTTGGATTCCACAAGTAAAATCGTGTTTACCATAGGCAAAGCAATCGTTAGCTTCGCCAACCAACCATAGGCTTATGCAATCAGTCACATAGCCACCCCCGATCCTCGGGGTCGTAGAGGATACACACTCGCAAGGATTCAGACGTGGTATCCCCCTCACCAAAATCCTTATCCAAACTCACAATAGAAAGCACAATCATAATTTCCTTTCCATTCTAGCAGTCATCCAGCATTCGGGAGCCCCTTTTCCCTTCCTTACCTCTTGCTTAAATAGAAAAATCCTTTGTGACACATGTCACCTCATGCAAAAATAATCTTTTATGTAAAATTATTTAATACAAATATTCACCCAACCATGTGTCACTCTCTCATGAGAGTGCACATATTTCCCACATTTTACTCCTAGATGTTCCCTAATGCTAGGATTCCAATCCCTATTTTAGTGGGTGCAGGTGGAGATGACTAGTTAATGACTCCTAGTCTATCTTTTGCTCCATATTTAATTATTCCCAATTATTTAATCACAAATAATCATTTCATGCACAAATAATCTAATGCAATACTATATGCCAAGTACATAATTATAAATAGTTCTTTTATGCACAAATAATCTAATGCAATACTATATGCCAAATATATAGGTGCTCATTTATCAATTTCCTTTATTCGTCTAGGTACCACATCGTTGGGTCCTTTTGACAACACTTTATTTCCTTAATTGTCTAGGTACCACATCATTGGTTCCTTCTGACAATAATTTCTCATTTTACTGTCTAGGTGCCACATCGTCAGGTCCTTCGGACAATAATTTCTCATTTTTCTGTCATGTTGGGATTCCATGTAGTGATTTTAGGAACTGTTACCATAAATAATTCGGCTACACTCTATGTGAGACTATTGGCACTAAGGATTAAGTTCATTCTTACTGTGCGCCCCTCAATTTCATATGTGACCAAACTGTTATGGTATCACCCATATGACTTCACGCCCTCACGATTAAAGTCGATCAGGCGTTCAACTTGTGTGTGGATGCTATCGAGATCCGACACCATCGTCGTATCCCGTGTGTGTTTTTCCCATCCTCTACGTCCCCCTTATTTTCTATCGTGAGTCAGTCGATAAACTGCCTTACCTGTCACTGTAGACATACTCAGAGCACACATCAATAGTACTACTCAAAAATCATTAAGCAAACATAGATAATTGTCCATTGGATTCACATCATAAACACCCACATAATTCCATTTCCATATTCCAGCATAAATACAACATCCATCATAAGATTTCACATGTGGTAATCAATCATCCATATTTCATATTAAAATCACAAGTATCTGTAATCATCATTAAATCAATCATTCATTAGAAACATATTCATGCTAATCAGTCAACAGTTTATTCTAAATCAACATATAAGCAGTCATTTATCTTGGTTTCTTTAATTGGTTCACTTACCAATGAGTGTCGTCATTGTTTATAGTCATAGCAAGGTTGTGGGGCATTACAAGGCTTTCTCATGTCTTTCTTATTACTCCCTCTATATGTACACCATCCATTTCTTCATTGTGAGAGGACACGATAATGTGAATTATTGTACCATGATTGTAATTGAAACCCTATAACAAACATCTAGGATAACCATTAAAAAGAAGTATAATAGACACCATGAAAATGAATGCAAAAAACACTGCAATCAATGCCTTATAGTCAATTCTATTGAATTAGTTAACACCAAAATCTATACACTTTACTATGAGCAATGCATCAAAAACTTGGGGTGAAATTATTGATTTTACAAACATTGAAATCAAAGCACCATGGTAAAAGCATTGCAACAAAAAATGTAGTGTGAAATTATCAATTTTACAAACAGTGAAATCTATGCATCTACCCTTGGTTATTTTCCAAATTGTATAGTTGGATAAATTGCATTAATTTCAATAAGAAGATCAACTCTGAATTCAATTCACAAACCACTGCAATCAAATTACTGTATTCAATTTTAATGAATTGGTTCACATTGATATTAATACAATGAACTAAGAGCATTGCATGAAAAAAATACTTGGTATGAAATTATTGAATTTACAATCACTAAAATCAATCCACTATACTAAAAGCATTGCAACAAAAAACTTTGTCTGAAAAATGGATTTTACAAACACTAAAATGTATGCAAGGGCGCATTCCATGTAAACACCATCCATCGATATATACAATTAATTGTTTTATGCCACCATAATCATTATGCCAGTTTAGAAGTTTCCATTAGTCTCAAGATGTCTCTTGAAAAAACCTTTTTTGAAATTAAATAACTCCATGTCAAAGATATTTTCAAATTACAAAGGAATGCAAACTTTTGTACATCCTATGGACTTTTATGGACTTTTAGCACTATATAATTTTGGAGCAACACTTTGAAATTCTTATAACATTTAAATTTATTATTTTTCTCATTTTATTTTCCATGAGACATTAGCCTTCCTGTAGACACAAGTGAACTGCGTGGCATGTATGCATAGACTACACACCCAACGATGACCCAGAGAGACTTCTAGCTTGTCCTTCTAAGTTTCAAGCTTGAAATCCATCATATTATCTTTACACATATATGCCAATCGTTTAGAAAGTAGCTCCTTCTCTAGTGCACAACATCCAACAACTCAAGAGCTTGATGCTAATCTTCACTATATCTTCTCACATCTACCACCTTCTATTTTTCTAATCAGCAACCACAAAAACAAGGTCTCGCTTATTTGCAAATAAGAATATATATCTAAAGCCAAATGTAAAGGGTGATAAGTAAAATGGACCCAAATTGGAACCATAAAGGGCACATCCACTCTAGGGTTGAAGTCAAGCATCCATCGATTGAGATAAATTCATAATATGACACATATATGCATCCATTAAATAATAATATAATAAATAAATATATAGCCTACCTTGAGTCTGGTGTAAATATATGTTTAGTAATAATTTGTTGAGTGGTTAAAGTGGACCATGCCAAGCATCTATTTTTGAATTAAATGCGTATTAAAACCAATGTATTATAATGTACTAAAATAAAGGGAAAAATAATGTCTATCTATTTTTTTCTCTTCACATCAAAACACATAAATAATTCGATGTGAGAAATAGTACTCTTTATGATTTGAAAAGCTCTAATTTCTCATAAATAAAAATAATTGTATTCAATATTTAAACATTGTTATATGCGAGAAAAATCCACTAAGTAATAATTAATTTTTACTATAGTAATATAGTAACGCTTTCTATAAATGCAAAATCTGAATGGAGTTTGCTTTTAATTGTATTTGTTGTTAAAAATAATATAGAAATGGATAAATACGGTTCATTATTGCAACTCTAAGAGGTTATTGTTGGAATGTGGTTCAAGTTGGTTATAGCATGTCTAGCTATTTTTAGAAACTAGATCCACTATTTTTGGATCTAGAGAGTTCATCTATTTTCCTATGTATGTAACTTGTTCTCAAGCAATAAACATCATGTGTGAGTGAGATAGTTCATCTCACATTGTGTGTGAACCTTGTTGTGTATATTTTGTTTTGGTCATGTACCTAATGTAAACAGTAAGATATGTAAACATGTATACGAATTCTACAAAAAGGGAAAATTAAGAAAACATGCCAAAAGAAAACAACAATACTACATAAGCAAATTCAAAAAATAGGAAGAATGCAAACTTCAAAACTACTTGAAACTTAACATCCCATGTTGTGTAAGACAAGTAATAACACAACTAACAAAAAACTCGAAGAAGTTAAGATGTGAAGTAGGAACATGGAAAAACCCTAAGGAGTCATGGACAAAAGGCTCTGTTGAGTATATGGAATGAGTAGCTCAGAACTAAACAATGCTTTCTCTTACAATATGCAACACACTCACAAACTGTGGAGAGATCGACTTGCATTAGAAATTGGGAATCAAAATTGTAGGAGGATCTAGTGAGATTGATAAAATGATGTGGGTAAGAGGTAGATGGCTGAGATTGAAGTCAATGAATAAACTATCCCTTGATGTAGAGTAATGAGGACCATACTTAATTGTATCGACCAAGTTCATGGTGTTGATCTTGCCATTACACCAATAACTCTATTTATTGTAATTCCATACTTCACTCTCTTGAAAAATGGTACACAAAACATAAACTTTGTTGTCGTATTTGATATTCAATTTCATAAATAATTTAATAAAGTATGTCTATTTATTTTAGCCAACCACTCAAATCCCCACAATTACAATAAATACATATTAAATAAACTTATACATTTGATATAATTTAATTTAACTTACATAGCAATATTTAATCAACCCATATTAAGTATGTTGCTTTTATTTAATAATTAAAATACTTTTATTTTTATTTTTTCACACAAAAAAAAAACTTATATTAAGTAAAAAAGTTGTGTCCAAAATATACAAGGAAGGCGAGCTGCTTGCTCCTTTAGCTTTGTATAAAAAGGCTAAAAAGAAAGCTTGACCATAACATCCCTACAAAGTATCTCCCACTTTAGTTCATATGAACCACAGACCAAAACATAAATCATATATAGAGATATCTGAATTCTCAATCAAACAAAGGACAAGATGACTGGATTGAACAGAGTGCCTCCTCTGTATTCTTCCATGAGCATGGATCCATCCATTTCTCTCAGCAATTTTTTGGAAAGAAGATGTGCCTCCTTGTTGTGCTCTCTGTAGATGTGCATGAAGCAAATGGATGAGAAAGTAATAATGATTGAATGAGTCCTCTTAATCCAACCAGTTAGCTCCATAGAATGAAGGCTCTCGACTCCTCTCTCCCAATTAATCACACACCTTGAGTCGTCGAAGAATGAAAGAGAATGTAATCCCACGAACTTGGAAAACCATAGCAAACCCCAAATTGAAATTAATTCAGCTATGGTGTTAGATCCTCTCCCCACTCTCAAATAGAGATGATACACATGATCCTAAGAGAGTTTCAACATCATCCTAGCCCCACAAAGTCTAGCCTAGGATGCACCATCAAAGTAACCCAAAGGAAAACTGAAGTCCAATTCTGAGAAAGGAATAATCTGCCTTATCTTTCTACTGGGAATCGAGTTAATAGCAGATAAATAGCCAACAATATTTGCACCAATATGAGAAGCAGAGGCTTTCATATCCTGAAAGATGAAACGATTTTGGGCTTTCCAAACTTCCCACACAGTGTAACACAAAAGAGCCGAATCGATGGAGTGATTGTTGAACCAAATCTTGAGGTTCCCTACAAAATAATCGTTGTTCCAAGTGAAATGGAAGTTGAGGGAGCTTTCAAATCCTTTCCAAATCGTCTGAAAGAATAAACAGTTTCAAAAAAGTGATCAACTTTCTCTACATCCGCAAAACAAAAAATGCAGCAACCCGGTCCACTATATCCACGTTTAATCAGATTTTTCGAGATCAAAATTTTGTTATTGATCACTAACCACATAAAACATTGAATTTTTAATGGGAAATTGACAGACCAGATCTTATTAATCCACCATTTGGGAGATTCTCTGCCATCTGCTTCCTTCACGCAAGAATATGCAAGTCTAGCAACGACCCTACCTTTTTCCTTGTTGTAACACCATACCAAGATATCTTCCTCCATTGTTAAGGTGATTCCTGCCTATACAAGGAGCTGAACATACTTCTCCCATTCTGCGTGCAGTGAAGGCTCTAGTGTCATGTTAGTTGCCAAAAACCAATGAGTGAAACCACTCTCATGATAGGTGAATGCCTATTTCAGAACATATATGTTTCGCCTGTGAAGTGCCAAAATAATATTTGATGAAAGTCTAAAATCTGTGCCAAGACCTGCAATAGGGTCAATACCCACATAGACCTAGGTGCCTCTCCCAACATGCCATCCAATTTCTTGATTGATGATCGGGTATGCTTTCAGTAAGCTCCTCCAAAGGTACGATCCATGAGGTTCCTTCTTGCCATTATGTAACCATAGAGCTAGAGGTAACCTACCTAGATACTTATCTCTCACCACCTTACCCCATAATCTAGCATCGAACAAACTACGCCATAGAGATTTAGCACACAAAGAAAGGTTAAATGCCCGTAAATATTTGATGCCCCAACCATTTGATAGCTTAGGATGCGAAATTGAGTCCCATGAAGCAAGGTGGAACTTGGAAGATCCTCCGGAACCGACCCATAGAAAATGTGAGAAAATCCTTCACAAAACAGTAATAACCAACTGAACAGTAATAACCAACTGAGGAACTAAAAATAGTGAAAACCAATACACCAGAATGCTTTGTAGAACCAAACAAAGTAGTGTGAGACGCCTGCCTAAGGATAAAAATATGAAATACCAGGTATTCATCCTACTTTGCACTTTTTTTATGAGCCAACACCATCAGTCGGTGAATAACCACAAGGTTTCAAGAAGTAACCTAAGTATCTGAAACCGGATCCGATTTCCTTCATCTGAAATGGGAGCAGTTGACTGATCTGGTCATTTAAAACATAATTCTGGCACCGAAACAAGAATGAAGTTTTAGCTGGACTAATCTCCATACCTGCTGCATTGCAGAAACAACTGATGATGTTTTTGAAGTGTACCCATTCTGCATTATTTCCTTTACCAAATAAGAAAACGTCATCCACAAATAAAAGGTGGGTAATAGTTAAGGCACTAGCCACCTTAATACATGTAATGTGACCCCTTCGTCAAGCATCATTAATTAACAGGCTTAATCCTTCGATGGCCATAGTAAAAAGATATGGGGACAAAGGACAACCCTGTCAGAGACCCCTATCTCCATTGAACTAACAAGATGGCGATCCATTAACAAGAACAACATAGCTAATTGTAGTAACACAAGACATAATCCATCCAACAATCTCCACATTCAGCCCCAACTGTAGAAGGATAAAATGAAGATAAGTCCAGTCTAACCTATCATAAGCCTTCACAAGATCCATCTTCAAAATGAAATCATTGACCTTTTTTTTTAATGGAGTGTAAACCCTCCTGGGAAATACTCATCGCGTCCAAGATTTGTCGGTTATGAAGAAACCCGAATTGTTCTACAAAGATAGAGAAATCAAGAAAAGGCTTTAACCGGTCTGAGATGATCTTATAAATGACTTTATATAACAAGTTACACAATGAAATAGGTCTAAAATTCCCAAAACCAACCGGTTTATCATTCTTAGGAATAAGAGTGATATAGGTAGAGTTAAATGTACCTAGAATCTGAGCCTTCTGTCTAGAGTCTTCAATAGCCAAAGTAATATCATTCTTGAGCACAGGAAAGAAGTGTAGAAAAAATTCTACCGTCCACCCATCAGGCCCCAGACTTTTGTCCTTAGAGAAAAGTTGAAGCGTTTTCAAGACCTCAGCTTCAATGATAGGACGCCTAATAGTTAGGCATGCATTATCATCAAATATTCGAGTAAAGAGCTTAATAATCTGTACCTAATCTTCCAAGTTACTATTACTGCAGTTATTTTAAATCTCCTTTAACTGCTTAGTAGTTGCATCTTTCAATAGTGAATTATCACTAATCACCTAAACCTTCTCCCCATCAATCTCCCAGATGGAGTTAGTCATCCTTCTTTGATTCGCATACTAGTGAAAAAACTTAGTGTTATTATCACCGGCCTTTATCCATATCGCCCGACTTTTTTGTCTCCAAGTTTCCTCCAATTTCCCCAAAAGCTTCTGCTTTTCACCCTCCAAAGAAGACAATTTCTTCAACCTGACAGGATCGAACAACTGATCATAAACAGACTGTGCAAGTAATTTAATTTCACAATCTATGTCCGCAAGATGTTTGTTATTTTTCTTTTTCTTATCCTTTTCCCATATCATGAATTTCTTTCTGAGACATGAAAGTCTCTTTGTCAAACATAGAAGGGACGGACCATTAAATGAAGTGGCACTAGAAGTCTAGCCCTCCCTAATTAGATCACAAAATGAGGATTATTCGAGCAATGTGGGATTGAATTTAAAAGGATACCAATGGAAACTGTTATCAAAATCCAATTGCATAGATACAGCCTTATGGTCCCAAAATCCCACAACATAATCCCACGAGCAGAATCTACCCACTAGACTACAAATATTATCAGTCATAAAAAAATGGTCAAGTATTTTAGCTATGTCGTCCTTCCCACATCTACCATTAGACCATGTAGGGACAAGGACATTAGGAACAATGTCCAAAATATTGGATTCGTCAAATAAATCCGAGAAATACTCAGCAAGCAGATCCAAACACCTTCCAGCCCCCCAAGATTCTTCAGTCGATAAGGTAAAGTTGAAATCCCCGGCCATAATAAGATCGGGGTCCTGCAGAATACCATCATAATTAACTCGATCCCAAAAATCCCTTTTGTTCTAGTAGGGAGCGTAAATATTTAAAATGTGAATATTCATGGCGAAACCCTTTAGCTTCCCTTCAATCAAAATACCTGCAAAAGTATGGAAGGACTTCATATCAGCCACGTTAGGGTTCCATGCAGTCAATGTTCCACTTGAAAGTCCCGAGGCATCCAAGGCACAAACCCTCCAGTCAACATTAATACAAAGGAAATATTGTAAAGCATCAGTGTTACAAAGCATAGTTTCTGCAGCATAACAACTGCGGGTTTAAACCAGTCAAGAAATTGTTTCAAGAAGCTCTTTTAGGGCTGTTGCAAATCCCTCTCACATTGAAAGTGGTAATAATCATGGTGATACAGAGTCAAGGGCCGCAAAATCTCTAAGGGTCCTTAATGGAGAAATTTTTGAGGGGATTTCTCTTCCAATACCTTTATTGAACAAAGAGGACACTAAGGGATTATTACAAATAGGCATACATTCCATGTCAACCCCTTTCCCCCTCTTAGATCTTCTAGATTTCCCAATCGTCGCATTGCCTTTCATAATCGATGAAATGGGAATGACATTAGAAGCACCTGTGTCCCTCACTGAATAAATGGGTAAGGGAATCCTGGAATCCGGAGCCGAATCGGGAAGACCAGATTCTAGAGGACATGTGTCTATATCAGGTATGGACGAAGGTGATAACTCAATGCCTAGGGAATTCTCACCCAGATCACGACGAAAATACAGATTAGAGGATTCAGGCTGGTCAATTATAGGGTTAACCTGCAAATCTGGAGGGATACCAGAAGAAACAACATCCAGATAAGGGCATTCAACCAAAGGTTGTAGAGAAGCAGAGTCTGAAATAGGAAACGAGAGAGGGACTGTCCCAGTAGCCAAGATCGATGAAGCCAAGGTATATCTAGAAAGGGGAAAAGAGTTTAACATTTCCTCCACAAGTATAAATTTTAACAGAGTGGGTAGGATTTTAGCAAACATACCTATGCACTCCATCGTCGAATTAGAATCCAGTGGAATAAGGCACTTCAAGAAACCGCCCATCCCTTCCTTCTCTAGAGATGTTTTGTTTTATTTACCTTCCTTCGAGTTGGGAACTCCATAAGAGAAAGTCGCCTTAGAGTGTACAACCTCTTTACACCAGTGGCATTAGAATGGTATACACCAGTAATCCAATCCCTGTATAAAAGAACCCCCCTCCCACACAATCTCCAGTTCATCAGGTGAACCTTCCTCGTAGTCAAGGTCGACCAACATCCTCGGAGTATTCCGGTTTGACCCAACTAGGGTTTCATCCTCGATGAGAATGAGACATCCAATGGAGTTTTCCACCTCCAGAAAACCTTTGAAGTTCTAACATTGCAACAGGAAATCCGGGAGGATAACCCATAGGTTCCTACCAGTTAATCCCTCTTTCTTGGCATCAAAATTTGAATGCCAACGGGACAGAACTAAAGAACCAGTCCCCGGCACCTAATACCTGCTCTCAATATTCCTTCTATCCTCTTCAGACAGAAAGAGGAAAACCGTCCATCCGTTAGCTAAAATTAAAATCCAAGGAATGTTGTCAATACAAACTTCCATTTACACTGAACCCAAGAAAGAACTTCGGCTCTAGTAAGTTTCAGATACTCAAACTTTCCAATGAGAACCCTCTTTCTCAGAGCAGAAACCATCTCAAAGGTCACGTCCTTTCCCATAACACAAAGAGGCCTTCCTTTATTAACTCTTTCAAATGCTATATGCGGACGTTCAGCCGAAGAATTCCTAACCTTCGCAGAAAGGAAACCCTTTTTAATAGCAGCCTATTCTGTACACCCAGGGTTAGACTACTCCCCATCCCCAGTGCGAAAAACCCTTAGAGAAACCCTATTTCCCCGTGAAACTGAACCTTCCAGACATGCTTCGAATTCCACCGTTAGTAGAGGGTTTGACCTTATATTACCCGAGGATAGACATCCCCTAGGTGAAAATTTTCCTCGTATCCCCTCCTCGTTTCAGACTTGAAGACACGGGGACAATGGCAGCCATTCCAATAGTACCCATCAAAAAAATGGGAAAAATCCATGAAGCCTAGCTAATGTCACGTGAACCCACCAGAGCGAGAAAAAAACCCGAGAAAGATGGAGGACAAAATATGTTAAACAACACTACAAACACTAGGATGGTTAGTCAATGGATTTAATACTAAATTCCCACTTCTCTTAGCCTGGTTGGTACTGGGTTTTCCTCCAGGGAAACAAACTGGACTCCAAGACAACTGATTGACCACCTGACTATGTTCAACGGCTAAAACTAACCTAGAGTGCAATGCCCAATAATGCCCACCTTGTATAGGAGAAAGATAGGGGTTACCGTAAACGGGAACCATAACACGCTCCATACCTACTGCAAACAGGATACAAACCTGGAAAATATGCCATGAAGCCCCACCTTTCAACTTTTATTTAATAATTATGTGTGTCACTTGATGCATTTTATATAATTAATTGTTTCAACTTTAAGTTTATGTTTGAAATCACAAAAAATGCACTTCAAAAGTAATTTCATTCATTTTACTTAAAACCCCACGTCATATATATATATATATATATAATGTGTTTGAGTATATATATATATAATGTGTTTGAGTAATATATCAATGAGTGTTTATTATAACTATGTTTGATTTAACACTCGATGCATTTTATATAACTAATTGTTTCAACTTTAACTTTTTATATATATATATATATATATATTCCATGGAAAAAAACATATTTTTTCTATTCAAAAAGTGAAAATAGAATACATTCCTTAGTAGTTCAGCAGATTTTAAACATAGTTCAAAAAGGATTCCTCTTTGACAGATTTATACAGATTTGTACTTTCAAAAATACCTAAGATCAACATAAAAGAAAAACATTTGAAAATTTGATAGAGTTTCTTTTTTTTTAACCTTCCTCCCAGAAGTCGAGGGTCTTTCGTGAATGAGTTATGATTCCTTCATGCTTGACTGTCATTGTATAGGCCCCAGCTTCCATGAGTATCCCTTCTTTTGATAGTGCATCCGCTTCCTCATTTTGTTCCCTAAAAACATGGTTGTAATCAATATTGTTGAAAGTTGTTCCC
Organism: Larix kaempferi; assembly: GCA_027924585.1. Taxonomy (NCBI): domain Eukaryota; kingdom Viridiplantae; phylum Streptophyta; class Pinopsida; order Pinales; family Pinaceae; genus Larix; species Larix kaempferi. Next base: position 16,373,754 of record BSBM01002204.1, on the reverse strand, counting down.
ACCCGAAGCAGATTTTGAGCTAAGTTGTTTAAGGTGAGGCTTCTTATATTCCGATCTTGTCTCATGTAGTCAATCCATAGCTTTGAATCTCCAAAAATATTCATTTTGGTCACCCCTTCCTCAAGTGATATTTGCATGATGGTTCTTAATTCTAAACCTTCTACATGATTGTTTGTCCCTTTTCCCCCATTTTCTTTGAAATAAATAACAACCTTTTTGGATATGACCAAGGTACCTCCCAAGCAACATTTCTCCTCCTCACATGCACCATCGAAGAAACCGTAGTTATCCTCTTCGCATAAGTTGACCTCTTTCATTATCCTAGGTTGTTTGATTTTCTTTTGATCAATGAATAACATGTAGGTGGATAAAACATGTGAAACAACATAATATGCAGAAAGGTCTTTGTCCTCAAAAAGAGATTCATTTCAAGCTATCCAGATAAACCAAACCACCAAAACATGTATGCATCTCAACAATTGGAGTGTCGATCTTACAAACCAGATATGTAAGTTCTCCTCAATGGATACTTCTTTCCATGACTGAGGTAAAACAAGGGTATCCTCAAGACCATGCCAAACCAGTTTTGAAAAGGGACATAATCAGAATAGGTGCTCCGAGGAATCCTCTGTGCTTCTACAAAGTGTGCATCTTCCCGGTCCATGTAAAAATTGTTCCTGAAGCTTTTCCCACATCAGTACTTTCCCCTTTAAAAGTAGCCACATCAAGATTCAAGCTCTGTGCGAGGCATGAACCTGCCAGATCGGGTGCCACCACCATCGGCCGGGGGAATGTGTATTCTTCCAGAACAGTTTATAGGCTCTGTTAACAATAAACGTGCATCCATCCTCGTTTCCATTCCATTTCATCTTGTCTGTATGGTTCAACAATCGGGTAAAATTAAATTTAAGGGACTGGATCCACATATTCCACAGCTCATCCCACCTAGCTGGAAGAGCTAGAGATTTCGCATTGTACCACTTTTGTGTGTAACCTGAACCTCCTATGTATGTTATGTCAGCCAAAGTGCAGAAACCCTACGAGGACAGGTAGTCAGTCAAAACACTGGGAAGAGATTGTAGTTTTTCCCCCACTATACAGTCCTTTCCTATCTTCACCTGTCGGCCATCTCCGACTTCCCATGCTAGTTAATCGCCTATGACAGGAAAGGCATTTACAATGGCTTTCCAGAACAAGGATCCTCTCCTACTGGATTTTTGTGGTTCCTTAACCCACTCTAGTGTAGACATAGAGACCAAGTATTTCTCTTTTAATATGTTTTTCCATTTTCCTTCTTTTGAAATAAAGTGCCAAACCGACTTTTCTACAAGAGTTGTTCCAAAGGAGCAGAGCTCCTTTAGTCCCCAACCTCCCTCTTCCTGAGGTTTTGCTAATGATTCCCAAGACGAACAGTGTAGGCCCTTATCGTAATTTCCTTTCCATAGAAATATGTAACAGAGCTTCCTCATGGAATTCAACACTCCTTTTGGAAGTTTAGCATTTATCATCCAATACACTGGTATAGCATTAAGAACCACTTTAATCAACGCCGCTTTTCCCCCCTGGACAAGAACCGGTTACACCACAAATCTATTCGGCGCTCGACCTTAATGAGTAACCAATCCCAATCTGAGTTACGATAACAGTTTGGTTTCAAGTTAAAGCCAAGGTATTTGAAACCTTCTTTTAAGTGAACTTGGTCCATAGCGAGAGTGTTTTGGAAGGTAAGCAAGTCTTCATCCTCCATATTTTTGCAGTAGCAGGCCGACTTTCCCAGGTTGATGAGCATCCTTGTTGCTTTACTAAAAAGCCAGAACAAGTCTTTTACAGCTTGATTTTCCTCCACTAAATTCCCCATGAAAATTAGTGCATCATCCACAAAATGGATGTGTGTTATTGTTTCTGAATTGAAACCAATACCATGTATATGTTCTAGGGCTAGAGCCTCGTTCATTAACCTGCTAAAGCCACCCATCACAATTAAAAAGAGGTATAGAGATAGGGGGCACCCCTGTCTCAATCCTCTTGAAGGAATAAAAAAAAGGGTTGCTGATCAATTTAACGGAATGGAAAAACTTACAGAGGAGATACAAGACCATATCCAATTGACGAAAGATAATGAGAAACCTATTTGGATTAAAACCAACATGATATACATCCAGCTAGTATGGTCATAGGATTTTGAGAGGTCAATCTTTAGCACCTTAGCATCACTCTTTCTACAGTGAATCGAATGTATGCATTCCTGGGCACAACCGACCCCTTCGTGGATGCTTATGTCTTTTAAAAATCCAAACTGCTCTAGGGAGATGAGAGTGGCCAGATAAGGCTTTAGACATTCTGCTATAATTTTGGAGGATACCTTATAAAGGGCGTTGCAGAGGGATATCGACCGAAATCACCAAAAGAGATCGGAGAGTCCAGCTTAGGGATTAGGGAAATGAAAATTGAGTTTATACAAGGAAGCATTTTCATATATATATATATGGGATGGGATATATTTAGATTGTGTTTGTGTAATGTATCAATGAAAGTTTATTATAATTATGTTAGAATTATTTACTGTGACTAGGATTTTTAAAGAAATCGCAGCGGGGAGTTTAGGTTCCACATTGTATAAATAAAATCTAAGTAACCTAGAGTCTGAAGAGTCAACACCGCCAATAGCCTACAATAATGCCTTGCGTTGGGTAGGGAAACCTTTAAAGTCCTCTAAAGAAAACATGGTCAAAGGGAATTGGACAAAATATTAAACAATGTGTTAGTTGTTAGAAGCACTATAGTGTGGATTATGTGATGGCATTCATAACCAAATTCACTCGAGGCATTTTATATAATTAATTGTTTCAACTTTAAGTTTGAATATTTGAAATCACAACAAAAAAACACATTTCAAAAATAACTGAAAAAATATTCTTAACAAAAAAACACATTTCAAAAATAACTGAAAAAATATATTCTTAAAAATAAATTTTTAATATCGACATTATTTAAAAAAACATATCACAGATAAGCATATTGCAATTTGCAAGTGCTTTAGTATTTGGTAGGATTTTTCATTTCATGTGCCGTAGACATGATGAGCATCTAACATCTAACAATTAAAAGTTGTTGAATCACATAAAAAGATTATGAAGATAGGTTTGTAGGAATTATAAATTTTGATCTTATATTCTACGTTTGTCATCTACCAAGGAAGCAAAAAATTCTTAAGAGAGAGATTTGTCATTTGCTAAGGACAAGAGGAAAGAAAAAATCTTAAGGGAGACATTTGTCATCACATTCTAATGGTGCAAGTACATAGAATGCCTTTGAGGTTTACATGAAAAATACAATTTTTATTATTTGCATGGTTAGTGTGTTAGAAGTAGTGTAAATCTAATAGAAAACGAGTGTGCTGAAGAAAATGAAAATCTAAAAACCAGTTAGAATAATGTAAAATCACAAATTTTATGGGAGGGTTAAGATAAGGTTGTTAAATGATGCAATTTCATAAAATGCATTTTGATTCTTTATCTCATAGTTTTATCTTTCTTCAACTAACAGGGAGACAATTCCCATCATACTCTTAATGATGAAGTCTATGAACTATAGGAAGAAAAAAAAAATATCTTCAGAGAGGACAATCCAGTAAGTCTATGGAGCACTCTGAAGTTTAAACAAAAAAATATATATAATTTCCATCATTTACATGGTTGGTATGTTGAAGTAGTGTACATCTAGTACTAGAAAATATGTGTATATGTGTTCATTAAATACATAGATAAAGTCATAAACTATATGTTTATGAATTGATTATTTTCTTATCATTCAAAAGAAGTAGTTTAAATATTTTATGATTTGGATTTTTAAACTATTATCACCGGAACCCAATTCTACGGCTTTTGCTCAATTGCATTTTTTCATTGTTTAGATTGTATTTTTGAATGCGAATATTTAGTGCACTCAAATTCCCTAAGGAAAACAAATAGGTCCCCTCCTATAGAACATGTTGAATGTTCAACACTACAAGCAAGGAGAAATCATTGAACTACACTAGGCACACACATCATAAACAACACTAAAAGCCTTATCTAACCAATTATGCCCCAACGAACATTAAGACATTGTGGTCCATTTGAAGGAAGATAAAAAGCACTGACTCAATGATAAAGGACAGTTCAATCACAATACAACTAACTTATTACCAACAAGCCAAACAACTTTGAAATCACCTAGATTAGCCTACTTTCATTATTTATCTAAAAGCTTAATACGATTATGCATATCTCATTATAATGTTCCCCCACTTTATCCTAACTATTTAGTGAGTTAAAAAATGGACATTCCAATTTACAACATGGGAAACATACTCTAATCATTCCACTTTCTAACTAAATACCCCTATTTCACTTGGATTATGTAGTATCGATAATTGATATCTGCAATTCCAACAATTCTTTTGAATTTTTCATTGGATTGTGGGAAAAAATGGTCAAAAAATGTAATTGGAAAAGGTCGAAATCGTAGCATATTTAGACTACACCTCGCTCAAAATAATGGGAAGGGAAATCAACATTTTTTATCTAGAATGTAGCAAGAATCAATTTGGATCAATTTATAGAATTGTAGATATCAATTATTAATATTGCAAAGTCAAGTTCTAGTAGGAGTATTTAGGTATTGATGCATTAAAAACAATGATTTCAACAATCCAAAATTGCAATTTTAGCAAATATTTTATGACTACATTCCAATGATGGAAAACTAAAAAAAGTCAAAATCATAGAATGTTAGCCTTCTTTAATAGATAAATAGTTCCATTATAAATTCCCATTAAAACCCACAATTTTTATGTGGTTTTCACTCAATAACAAGGTGCCTATAGATAACCTACAAAAGAGAAACAAAAAAGGACCTCCATGGTGTTCACTCTACAAAGAAAATGATGAAAATATTAATCATGCGCCTATTTTTTGTTCTTGCACTAAACAAATTTGTCTAGAATTAGTTGCATTAACATTTTCAAATAATTTTTGGAATAGAAACATAGTAGAATAATATCTTAAAATTTGTGACAGGAACTTTGTTATAAAAATGTATCATTCTCTTCCTCTCATTATAGCTTTGGGAGTATGATTATCTAGAAATATGAGGTTTTTCTATGATCAGCAAATTTGAGGAAAGTTTACACCTAGAGGGATTTGATCCCTCTTGGTGCATAATAGATCCAGAGTTCAGATGGATCTGCGTTGGTTCCATTTGTGGAAGCCATGCCAAATATTCAAATGATCATTATTATGTATATCTGTATGTTAATTAAATCTCTTAAAATAATCAAAACATTAGGAAATTTATATTGTTATCTATCAATTAAAATTTCTTGATATTTAATTTGTTGGTATGCTCTTTGTCATTTAGAAATTCGTTTTCTCTCTTCTTGTCACTGGTTAGTTGTCATTTGTTGCAATTAAATTTCTTCCTGTGCTCTTTGTTGTTCTCTTTTCTGTTTGTTGGTATTCTTTTTGTTCATCAATGATGGTTATTCCCATGAATATAGGTAACACGTTTTGGCAAGATGCAGGTGTAGATTGCCCAAAATGCAAGCTCAATCGAGGGTTTAAAAACTTGATCGATCTTTTTCCAATAGTTTGATTGAGGGTTTAAATAACCCTAGATCAAGCTATTGGAAAAAGATAGGGTTAGCTCTCGATCGAGCTAATAACTCGATCGAGGGAAATTTCAAGTAAAAAAATCATTTTCCTTCACATTATCTTTGAACTACTAAATTAAATAAATCTGTAAAATATCACTACTCATGTATAAAAGAAAATGAAAATAAAAACTTGACCAAAATAGTATAATTAAATTATTAAAATATTCATCTTTTATGATACACTATTTTTTCTTGTCTTAAAAGGAAATCTATCAAGCTTTATAGAACAAAGAGTTATTTAATTTTAGGACGTAGAAAAAAATAATAAATATATGATGCAGGAGAATCGGGGCCTAGGAAGAACAGTCAAAGTTGATCGACAGGAGAAGTCAACTAGGGGGATTGCCAACGACCACTGGTGCGAAGGAAAACTGGATGTCGAAAGCCAAGAAGTCGAGCAGAAGTTGTCAAGGTGAGGTCGATAGAAGGAAAAGATCGGAGGTCGATAAGTTAAGATGTCGACAGACGACATGTTTGCAGCGAAAGAGGTCGAGTGTCGACAGGTTGTCGAACAGCGACACCGAAAGGTTTGCGGCGGAAGCCAAGCATGGAGGACGAGGCGAACTGGCAGTCGTGGAAGCAAGGTAAATCCGACAAGACAGGTTATGTCTAAAGGTGACGAAGTGTAGTATGGTCAAGACATAGGGCCGACAACTGTCACAGAGTCTGAGTTTTGCAGAATTCAAAGTGGAGTACTTGGTATCCGTTCAAGGTTGCTAAGGAAGTTATGAGCAGTTATGAAGGTGGTTGGGATCAGGTTAGATGTCACCACAGGCAGAGGTTGTGCAGCACGGCCGGGGAGCGTTGAAAACTGCAAGTCTGCAAGATCTGGAGGATTCAACGGACAGAGGAAGAGTGTCTCGGGGATCAAAATGATCTCAGGAGCAGCAGCAGCAGAATAGAGTAGAAGATCAGTGCGTAGGCACAGAGGAGGGGGGACTCACCACTCATCGCTCATTCATTCTAGCATTCAACAGAATACTGAGAGGAGGAGAGGGTCACACACAAAGAGAACACGCCATTTTACTTATGTATATTGTATCATGTTGAGGCCGACTAGTTTAGTTGTTTTTCATTTTTCATTATACCATTAGTTTGATTGAAGTAATTGAAGCCAGCTTCTGGCATCCTATTTACATCCAGTTTGTGTAAACATTGTGTGTTGTGTGTTATTGTTAAGCAAGAGGCCCCTTGTCAGGACCGCCCTTGCGCCAGTTGGTATCAGAGTCGGAAAGAGCCGGTAATATTAGAGCCTGGATTCAGAATCCGGTTGAGTGTAGACAGTGCCAGTTGTGATTGGATGAGTGTGAGTTTCAGCTACGGTTGAAAATGGCTCATAGAGGCATTAATGTATAAGGAGTTGGACGAAAAGCGCATGGCGCAGCAGTTACAGTTGATCATGAAATTTTCGACAAGTGCATGCGAACAGTGTGAAGTTTGACTAGTGAAGTCGCAGCGATCAAAGAAATCCAAAGGCATGGATGTGTTATTGATGCGTTAGATCACAGCAATGAGGAAGTCGAGGAGGTGGAAGCATGGGAAGATGTCGAGGAGCAACCAGAAGACAAACTGATCAAGCTACTGTCAAAGATGAGAGGTTGGACAAAGATGGATGTACGTACCTACTCAAGAAGTCTAGATCCAAAAGACTTGATAGACTGGTTCAGAGAGATGGAGAAATACTTTGACATAGAGCAGATCAAGGATCCTAAACGGGTTAAGAATGCATGTCTAAGGTTGAAGGGTCATGCCTCATTGTGGTGGGACAATGTACAGGCTGACAGAGTCAAGAAAGGAAAGGAGAAGATCAAGTCCTGGTACAAGATGGTTGCCAGGCTAAAAGGGAAGTTCTTGCTAGGTGATTATGTGATTTCCTTGTTATGGATGTTGCAGAACTTTTGACAAAAAGAGATGACCGTGAAGGAGTACATAGAAGAGTTCTACATATTGTCGATAAGGTCGAGTCAAACCCACGAAGGCGAAGAAGCTGTCGCAAGATATGTAAATGTCTTGAAGTATGCCATACAGGACAAGTTGAGCCTGTCAAGGTTCAGAGTAGTTGGAGAAGCCTACTAGTTAGCTCTGAAGGCAAAAGAGAAACTGTCAAGGAAAGCCGCATCGACCAGAGGGAGGATGACCGATCGAGGTGCGAAGACTGTTTCCATGAAGGGGAAAAGTAGTGGAACTAGGAGAGAAGCCATCAAAGATAACCGATGTGTGGAAAGGACATCGACTAAGGAGAAAGCACAAGAAAACCTATGATATGGTTGAGAGACCCGTGGTCGAGGTGCGTATGGTTGAAGTGGTCCAGCCGATAGAAAAGGAGCTGATAGACCAACGGTATTATGTTACAAGTGTCAAGGATTCGAACACAAGGAATATGAGTTCCCAGAGAACCTACATGCTACAGAGGATTCAAAACCCATATGTCGAAGGGATGAGCAGATCGACGAGAGGGTGGATTCAACATACGACACTAATAAGGATGGAAAAAGAAAATGTCGAACCATGACGTCCAGGGGAATGTTGGTTCAGAACGACCGACGCGACGAGAAAGAGCCGGAACAGTGAAAGGCTACCTTTCGAATGAGAGTGCTGATCGACGAGTGGTATTGCAAGACCATATTCGATGGTGGCAGTAGAGATAATCTTGTGTCGACAAAGGTCATCGACAAGTTGGGTTTGAGATGTCGAGAACACCCACACCCATACAAGATATTGTGGTTGCAAAAAGGACATCATATCAAGGTGACCAGATAATGCTTGATTAACTTCAAGGTTGGGAAACTTGAAGACAATGTATTGTGCGACGTAATCCTAATGGACGCATGTCATCTGTTGTTAGGGAGACCATGGAAATATGATCGGAAGATGATCTATGATGGTCGAGCCAACACAGTCACAGTGTGGAAAAATGGCACGCGGAGGACTCCGAAGCCGAAGCAGGAGGACCAAGCCGACTACAAACAAGGTGAGAGAAACTATTAGGAGAAGCGAGTGCTGATGTGTACAACCAAGAAATTCCTTGTAGAGGACGAGAAACAGTCGGGATGTTTCGCTATCATTCCGAAAGGACCATGTGTCGAGAGGTCAATAGTGGAGAATATTTCGGTCGAAGTCGAAAAGATGCTCGACGAGTTCAGGAGCATGGTAGTCAACGAAGCTCCGATGGGATTGCCACTTACGAGAAGCATATCCCATCAGATTGAGTTTTCCAAACAAGGAACCTCATAGAATGAGTCCGGTAGAGGGTCAGGAACTCAATCGACAAGTCTAGGAGTTGTTGAACAGAGGATTGATCAGATAGAGTTTGAGCCCGTGTACGGTACTAGCAGTACTAGATCCGAATAAGGGTGGAGAATGGAGGATGTGTACAGACTCCAGAGCTATCAACAAGATCACGATCAAGTACCGGTTTCCATTTCCGAGAATGGATGACTTGATGGACTGCTTGAGTGGAGGAAGATGCTTCACCAAGATCGACCTGAAGAGTGGTTATCACCATATCAGAGTAAGAGAAGGCGATGAGTGGAAGACAACATTCAAGACAAGGGAAGGGTTGTATGAGTGGTTAGTCATGCCATTCGGATTGACTAATGAACCCAGTACATTCATGTGGTTGATGAATGAGGTACTGAAGCCATTCTTGGGAAAGTTCATCGTAGTGTATCTGGACGACATCCTGATTTTCAGTCGAACCAAGGTCGAACACCTAGAGCACATTCGACAAGTATTGCAGAAGTTGCAGAAAGAGAAGCTGATGGTGAACCTACAAAAGTGTTTATTCATGAAGGAAGAACTAGTGTACTTGATATTTGTAATCTCAAGTAAAGGGTTAGTGATGGACCTAGAGAAGGTGAAGGCAATATTGGATTGGCCAGAACCGATAAGCACGACTAGAGTAAGAAGTTTCCATGGAATTTCTAGTTTCGATAGGAAGTTCATCCAGGGATTCATTCAGATATGTGCACCTTTGACAGAGTGCATGAAGAATGAGGATTTCAAGTGGACGGAAGTTTCCCACCAACTTTCTTTGTTAGCTTTACTAGTGTTGAACATCTTTGGAAACCCTTGTGCAATGCATTGCATGAACTCGAGACAAGAAATCATGAAACAACAACAATCCTCTGTGCAAAAGATGGTCTTAATTCACTGATAAGAAAGCATACTATGGTTTGTGGTTGTTAATATAGACACAAAATGAATGCATTTCAGTCTTTGATATTTCAAAATAATAGTTTCTTTGGCGAAGTGCAATATTTTTTCTTCACAACTGAATTTCAACAAAGGGGTATTGAACATGAGCATGGGATTTTGTGGATAAAAAATGCACCTATCTATGGAAAAAACAACAATGACGAGATAACAACCTTTGTTGACTGATATATTTCAACATATTCAACTTTGCTCAAGCATGACTTCGTGAAATTTCAAACACATCGACACACTAGAACATGCAAGAAACATCTACATTCTTCATGTATATTTAATATCCCCTTTCCCCCTATTGGCATTACAATGATTTTATAACCACTTGAAGATACCTCGACTGAGCTAATTGAAAAATCTAAGCAAATACATTGCCTTCTTGAATCTACAAATTACCCAAAGAATATGTCATTTCAATCATTCCTGGATAAATTGCAACTTAGCAAGGATGAATACATCATTCTCTTGCGTTGTTGTATCAAACGCCCTTCCTTTCTACCAAAAAGAGATCCTTCAGACATTTGGATCAATGCATTTGTGAAAGGTATTATGGATCTGTGGCAAGCAAATACTAATGCACAATTCATCTTGGACACATATGCTACAAAAACGTATGTAAGCTCGTACATAACGAAAATAGATCGTCCACTGACACTTGAATTCAAAAAAATTAAAGAATAATTTGTTTCGGGCAACGCTTACAAGATTGAAACAATACGTAGGCTTGGGAACACGTTGTTGCATATGCAACAAATGTCCATCAAACAAGTAGTACATGTTGTCATGTCTTTTCCATTGCATTCATCTTCTAAAAAGACAATTTTCATCAACATTGCACCAACTAATAAGAAAAATATTATCCTAAAGAAACCATCATTGCTACAAAATGAACCCGATGATTCTGAAGACATTATTTCCCGATATATCATAGACAAGTACATTAGTTATTGTTGCCCTGAAACAAGAACAATCAAAGGAAATAGACCTTGTATCATTCGATACATTTGGTACAACAAACAAAAGGATCCTAAGAACTATGGTCAGGAAAAGATGCTCCTCTTCGTTGCGCATAGACACGAATACAATCTATTGAAAAATGGTTTTAAAACATGGGTTGATGCATACCTAATATGAGAAGAGGAAATTTCTATTATTGAGTAGAAGTTCATGTCCAATACAACAAAAAGGTGGGGTGACATTGACATCGAGCTTCAAAATGTTGAATTGCAACTTCGCGAAACAAACGACCCTAGTGGATTCAACAAGGAAACGACAGATGGAATTTCCTTGGAACAATATGATATCTGATGTGATTTGCAATGCAAGAACTCAAGCCATCTGTCACATACCAAACATGCTTTTACCTTGGGGGAAAATCCATATCTTCCGAATTTGAAGCGATGACATGCAATACGACGATCATTGAATAAGGAGTAACAAGCAATTGTAAAAGAAATTATTTCCAAGAAAAAAAACAACCCTTCGACTTTGATTCACCTATTCCTGACAGGAAGCGCTGGAACTGGAAAAACCCATACTGCTAAATCTCTTTATGATGCCCTTGTCCATTTCTATATCAAAGAAATTGGTTGTGATCCATTGAAAAGAAAGGATCTGATTTTTTTCTTTTACAGAAAAAGCATCTTACAATATTAATGGCATCACAGTACATTCTTCCTTCAAATTTCCATTGAGTTCATGAAAGATGCTTCCATTAAGTGCAAATACACTTGATCTTCTATCAAAATATTATCAGCAACTTCGAGTTCTTTGAATTGATGAAGTGTGTTTGATAGTTTCTAAAATGCTCTATAACATAGACAAATGCTTACGCGAGATAATGCATGCGCCAATGAAACCATTTGGGAACCTTGATGTCATCTTCTGTGGTGACCTTTTGCAAGAAGAACCTGTACACGATGCTTGGATTTTTTAGCAACCAAGATTTCATGAACAAACATTTCCTTATAGATTTTGGCTTGGCATTGTCAAGTACTACGAATTGAAATCAATTGTTTAGCAAACTGATAAATCCTGTGTCTCGATCTTGAATAGGATTAGAACAGCAAGACAAACAGTGGATGATATTGAATTCTTGAATTGGCATTTTCATAGACAACCGCCATTAGACCCAGCCTTTCCCTATCTCTCCCATTGCAATAAATACATTCAACAACATAACTCCAGGATGTTGTCTATTGTAAAAACAAAATCATCTATATTAACCACCCATGATTTGAAAGTTGATCAACTTGAAAAAAAATGAAATCCATGAGAATATTCAACTTCCATCTATAATAGTTTTGAAACAGAACATGCTTGTACATCTTGTCAGAGGAAATTTTTTAATTGAATATGGCTTGGTCAATGGTCCAGAAGGTCTTTTCAAAGACTATTCCCCAACAGCTCCTGGCATTGTTTGGATCGAGTTCGCGGATACAACAGTCGGTGCACATGCACGTACAAAGATTCCTCGATGCATCCCTAGCCTCTTGAGACTAGGGATGGATGGGACTTGCCATGTTCCTTGCTTGCGTCCTCTAAGACAAAATTTTCATTTGTGTTAACATTGTGCTTTCAAGAAAACACTCTTTCACCATCATCATGTTTGTGTATAGAACCATATTGCATTTTGTGTATGCTTTCCTCCTAGATCTATTTTGAAGAACAGTGGTTAGATGTTGTTATCTTTTTCTTCTAGCAAATGCATTGGCGTTTTTGCATTTTCCCCTGGTTGAAATCGGCAAAGCATAATGTCCATGCAAGGAACATACACTCTGGTTTTGTCATGTAACAAGACAAAAAATCATTGTCTTTTTCCTCAGCTACATTTGTAGAGACATTGCATATTCCTTATTTCATCCTTGGCATTGTTGATGCACTCCAAGTATTAAATTTTCATTTGCATTTACCCTTCATCTTTGTACATTTGTTTTCTTTACAAAAAAAATCGTCTTCCCACTTCCTTGCTTCCCCTTCTGCATTTTCCTATCTGTATTGTCTCCAATCCCTAGGAACCTCGTTTCAGTTAGAATGCAATAGCATTGAATGCTCTTTCTCTTCTCCTTGTACACCAAAATTGCATTCTATAATCAGCTGAAATATTATCAGATCTCGATGCTACCTAAAATAGTCTTCATCCATTCCTTTCTACTCCTATCAAATCTACCAATGAAAAAATAACTAAGGAAACTAACAATGTCTATAGTAGATATATTGGAATGTTTTTTTACACCTCCCCTCTAGAATTGGGACATATCATCTATTAGACTCAAAGTAATCCATTTTTTGGAACCTTTTCAATTGCTTTTAGTGGATATTTGTCACTGCACAGTGAATTTATTCCAGCTTTCTGTATTTTAGTATGTGTTTATTGCATGCAGCTAAGAAAAGGAAAAGAAAAAGAAAACACAATAATAAATGGTTTTTTCACAACCTTTTGTATATTGACATATCCATTATAATGTAAATGTTTTCACTTTCTTTTCATATTCATACAATTGGAACATGTATTGCAATATTGGTTCCTCTTTCAATCTTTGATTGCAAGTGCAGCCTCTAGAGGAAAAATTTTAAAATTGAGAAGCGCATAGAAGAAATTTTAAAAAAGTTCCTTGTTGCATATGAAAAAAACACTGCATACTATGTCGACACCTACCAATCCGTCTCTTAAAAGAAGTCTCTCTCCCTTGCAAGATGTCCTTGACACATTAACGATGGCAGCATCTTCAATGACAACATTTGTCCCAACATCCAGCAGCCCGAAAAGGTTTATTTCTTTTGCATTTCCTATGTTTATTTTTTTCCCCTTTGTCAAACAAATTGCATTTTGCCAAGATTTATGCTTTTCATCATATCTCTTTTGTTGCATAATTTGCTTTTAATATTTGTGAATTGAACATTTCCTCATTTTTCATGCCTCTTTGTTTTCACTCATTTTCAATTGCAGGTTAAAACATGGAACATCAGAGCCATCCACCATTATACAATTATGCACTGAGGCATATAACAATGTTTTTAAGGGGGTATCTTGGTGGTATATTGACTTGCTCATAATCGAAGTCAGAATTCCCCTGTGAAAACAAAGATTTTCCACGCAGATTTTGGTGGATAGAAATGTCCTAATGACAATAAAAGCCAACATAAATGATAGCTTGATCAATCATTTTGGAAGTCACATATTACCTGGAAGAAGCATAAAAATCACTCGAATTGAACTAAAAAAAGGGTCAGTATGATCTTCAAGATGCAATATTCTCCATGACAATATTGCCTGATAGAATGGTAGAGCCAATTGAACAAGTATGTAAAGTGCTCTCTCCCACCAGATATGACAATAAATGAGCTGGTGACATATGATGAATCATATGTTGTGGGGTCCATTGCATCCATTGTCGTTAGTTGTCAATACAACAACAAACAACTGGATTTCTTCATCAGAGATGGGAAAACAATAAATGATTTGCAACTGTAAACTTCACTGTCCCTGCACATTTTGTAATTACTTGCCAATTTATTTTACCTTATTTAAATTCATTTTCTTCTCCCATGTCTGCTAAATAAAAGAAAAAAAAAACATCAACAGAGGAACAAAAAAAATAGATGTTATCTATTTGCACCTGTAAACAGTAAATGTTATCATTCTTATGCCTCGATTGCAATCTGTTTGGAAGTTGTAAGTGAACGAAGCATATAAAAGCTTCGTCTTCGGAGTGTAGCAGCAAATTGCAATTGATGAACCGTCATTTTATTTATTCAAAAACATCGTTAGGAATGGCGAAAAAGGAAGCAACGTGATAAAGACATCGCAATCCACTTTCATTGACCCTTTAAATGACGAGTCCGCAATTCAAAATTTGCTTCCAGTAGTTGAAACAAAAACACAAGTGAAGTCAGATTACTTTCTCCTTTATGCCATGTCAAATGAAATTGTTGACAATAGGGACAACAAGGAAAAAAATTACATGCATTTTTTCTACCCTTTTTGTAGATTGTAAGATGCATACACACAACATTCTAACATTCTGCATTCCTACTATAGTTGTAGACAATTGCACCATACATGATTTTATATCTTTACGTATGACTGCCATTCGATATTTTACATATGTCGACCTCTATATCTAGAACCTGTCGATTCTTTCCTATGCCATTGACTCTTATTAAACAAATATTCTAAAAAGTTCCCTCATTGTTCTGCTCAGACGACCTTTCCCACAACACATTCTAAAAAAAAACAGAAAGGAAAAAAATAAAACAAGAATGCTTGTTTCCTCCTTCAAATGGCATCGATCGTGATCAATGCTATTGTATTGTCTACTTGAAGATTATATTTATGTTCCATATATTTTTCCTTTTATATGCTTATTCTTGTTCACCTGTATCAAATCTATGGGACGCTGAAAGTAAGAAATGCATTTCTACCACCTTTCCAATGCATTTGCAGTGAATGCAAATTTCCAATGATACTAAATACTCGCACATGTGCATTTTGCAACCATGAAAAAAAATAACATATGAACACAATATTCTATGTAAGTTGGAAACAGAAGATGGCATTATCGAATGCATAGTGTGTGGCCTGCAACTAAAATAAATATGCCCAGCTACTGCAACTCTGACATATGAAGAATACTCCAAGAGCGTTTCATCAACAATGTTCAATCTTCGCAAAATCTGTTCTCAAGGGTTGTACACCTTGGAAATGAATAATAGAATACTTGGTGTCAAAATAATTTGAATACAAAGTGCAGAAACAACTCCTCATTTTTGTTGATTTTCTCGTCTATTGACAACTACCTTCCCATGTTTTTTTCTCAATCTAAGTTTCATTGCAACTACAAAATGTATACTTCCATGTTTTGATCTTTTCCTTCGCCCCTGCACTTGATTCACTCCTATTTCTTACACACACACAAAACACATTAAAAAAAAACATTTTAAAAATATCTAGATTATACAACTACATATCATGTCTCAAACTGCATTTGATCAAATGTATTAAATATTTGCCACATGTTCACAAAGATTTTGCAAGAAAGACAACACAGTCAATAGAAAATGAGGAAGTCACTTTCATTTGACATATTGTCGATCCATTTGATGGACCCTCCTATTGTCCTTACTCCATACACAGAAAAATATTCTGAAACAACTATCTGGCCCTACCAATGATTCTGATTTGCCATTTGAAGAGAAGATAACTTAATTTTAGTTCAAACTCTTTTTTTTTTCCAAAACACTTGTCCACATGTCCTGCTATTGTTTCTTTCCATGGATTGAAACAACCCATGCCATGGTACATTTTCATCAGAAAGTTTTACCTGGTCCTGCCATTGTTTCTTTCCATGGATTGAAACAACCCATGCCATGGTACATTTTCATCAGAAAGTTTTACCTTCTGCAATATTCTTTGTGCCTGAAGACAACTTTACATTGTCTCAAGTATGTGGTAAATAAATTTGTCTATTCAAATGATTAGTCTTCAGCAAGTGTAATTTGGATGTTCAATCCACAAGTTCTGTTTATTGCATTGTTATTTTTTTTCCCTACTTCAAAAATGCAAAAAAAAACATGGTCATCAAGAAAGGATTGAAAATCAAATAAAACCAACTTATTGGTCTTACAAGATCTCTTAACTATGGTATATTCCAGTGCCTTTATTCAACTACACATTTGCAATATGTTCCAAACTATCCATTTTCCTTCGACATGGAACAAATCCTATTATTTGCAAACTCAGCAGAAAACATTTTTGTTCACATACCCTATGTCTTCTTTGCATCGACAACTTCTTCTCCCGTTGACTTTCTTTTGCATATGTTTATGCCTCCATCTCATAAACCTTGTTTTCAAAACATTTGCAAAGTCAACAACAATAGCATATGATTTGAAAAATGTCACATAATATGTTAGAAGAATAAAAAATATGCCTTGATACCAGTAGCAATTATCCTTCCTACTCAGATTAAATGTCCTCTGACTCTTTTGTCCATTCACGACATTGAAAACACGTAAATTTCTTGTTTACTCTTTGCATGTTTTATGTGTTGAAATTTGGTTGTCATTGATGTCAACTAATGTCAAAGAGGATGTCATTTGATACAGTTTGAGTCATTGATATCAGTTGATGTCGAGTGGATTCAATATTCCCATGCGAGCTTGAAGAAGCATAGAAAAGCCACATTGAAAAAGTCCATGTGCAAGCAAGATGGTGAAGCGTATGGATTCCAGTCTAAAGAAGCATATCTGGAATTTACATCCAGTCCAGGGGTACATCATACATATCCATTTTAAATAAGTACATAAGGCACATGTACTTGAGAAGGTCACAATTCCATCCAGTCATAGTCCTTCAAGGTACAAGCCAAATTATTGGTTGGAAAAAGGTTTGAAGAATACGAAAGCAAGCCAAAGAATACATGGGACAAAGTCTAGTGTACGCAAGGAAGTAAAGAGAAGATTCTAGAGTCATGCACAAGCAAATCAAACGGAGTGCGTAAGCAACATGGAACAATAAATGGTTGAATAGTTATGCAAGTCCTGAAAGCACGTAAGTCTTACCAATCAGAAGAAGATTTCAGTTGTTGAAGAGTACAGAAGTTCCAAGAAGGGGGTAGCAATTGAAGTCGACATATGCGTAAATTCCACAGCCTACGACACATCAAGTGCGCAAGACCAACAAAGTGATGGTACCGCAAGGGTCAAAGTCCCACCAAGTCGAAGATCATGTATGCGCAAGTTCCTCAAAGCATTGATATGTCAAGAGTGCAAGACCCACAAGTGATGGTACATTAAGAGTGAAATTCCCACCAAGTCAAGGACCACGTATGTGCAGAAACCACAAACAAAGGACACATCAACGGTGCAGAACATGACATGTGGTAGAAGCACAATCTGTGAAGCAAGGAAGAAGGAATGCCACACCCAACTTGTGGACATACAATCCATGTAGGACATGTATAAATAGGGAATCAAGTTGAAGATTTGAAGTAACCTCAATAGCAAGGATGAAGAACTTCTAAGTGAAAATACAGATTTATATTAGGGTCATCAAGGGCTCGAGGTACAGAAAAGTGTGATCTAGCGAGGAACCAAGTGCGCACAAGCAGAGGAATGATATAATTGATGGTGCGCGGAATGATGATATAGATCTGTGATGATTGCGCTATGACAGAAAAGGAAGAATGCATAGGATTTGCAAGTGCGTGAAGACTGAATGACCATATTGCAGAAAACACACATATAGTCATAGGTGTTTTAAGAAAGAATCGCAGAGATAGAACTAAAGTATATCAGAAGGTGTGCATAAGTTCAAATGATGCACGAAGGTTGAAGTAAAGCATGGGAAGCAGAGAAGTCTGTTAGATGCACGATGATAGAACAATAGCAGAATCTAGTATGCGCGTCATGATGAAGATGATCTGAGGCGAGTGTGTTAAACTGAAAGGACGAATCATATGATGCACAACATGTCACAGATTGTCTGAAATACTGTGGCACTTAAACCAAATGGACGCATATTAGTAAGTGCACAGTTCCATCTAATATTAGTGCACAATCTCATTAAAAAAAGCTATCAATTGAAGCACAATATCAGTTGGTGAATGCAGTTGCGTAGTAGAAGAATTATACTGTAAATCAGTGATGCAAACTGCAATAGATGAAGTATCACATAGTATATGAAGTGAGTCATCAGCATAAGTGAAGTATTGAGTGGAATGAGAATTCAAGTGATGTATGTAGGGAAGTGACAACAATACGACTACATACAGAAGGTGCACAGTAGAACTAACATTAGAAAATCAGAAGTGTGCACCTGTTGGAAGTTTAGCAAGTTTATATATATCTGGGCGAAAGGATAGGGAAAGGAGAAAGGGTTTGTATCCTCCTTATAGTTGGTGCTGAAAAACATAGGGAGTTGGTGCTTCCTTCAGGTCGGTGCCTGTAAAACCCGGGGGTCGATGCCTCCTTCCATTTGGTGCTAGTAAACACAAGAAGTCGATGCTTCCTCGAATGTAATATTTTCATTACAAAAGAAAATTATGTGGTTTTCTCCCATTTGGGTTTCCACATCAAAATTATGTGTGTCATGTGTTCTTTGTCTTGTTGCATATGTGGATGAATGTTTTATTTATGTGGGATGCATAATTAAAGATCAAGATTAATTTCAGACTAATCTGTTAAAGATGTTAAAAACTGCTGAAAACTGCGCTAATACTAATTCACCCCCCCCCTCTCAGTATTAAATCAATTCCAACAATTGGTATTAGAGCAGGTTTCTTTAGTAATAGCTTAACATCTAGAAGATAGATTTGTGCGTAGATATGGACAAGTAGGAAGGTATTTCCACCAACATAGCACCAAGGTTTGATGGCACCAACTACACCTTATGGAAGGTTAGAACGGAAGTATATCTGCAATCACTAGGAGCAGATGTCTGGCATTCCATTGTTGATGGTTACAATGTCCCACTAGTCATGCTAGTTAATCCAACTAAGAGGAGAATATATGAACGTAATGAAAGATCCAAAAATGCACTGTTGTGTGGTTTAATAGATAATAAATTCATCAAGTTTATGCAGTTCACCTCATCCAAGGAAGTATGGGAGAAACTCATAGGTGTATATGAAGGTGACGAAAAGGTAAAGAAAGCAAAACTGCATAACTACTCTAGGTTATTTCAATCATTGAGAATGAAATATGAAGAGAACATTACTTCTTACTTATTAAGAGTTGATGAGATAATTAATGCTATCAAGAGTCTTATGGTCACTCTAGAAGAAGAATCCGTAGTACAGAAGATACTGAGAAATTTTGCCGCAAGATTCGATGCGAAGGTGTCTGTATTGGAAGACAGAGAAAATATTGAAGATCTGAAAAAGGAAGAGCTTCAGGGGATCCTAACAACATACGAGATGAGAACTGAGAAGGAGATTCCCACCAGAAAGGAAGTTTATTTTAAATCCACTAGAAAGGATAAGCATGATCTTGACAAAGACTCTTGCAATGAATCAAATGATGAGGATTCAAACTTTGTAAGGAAGCTGAAAAGAGGATGAGGTAAGTACAAAAAAAAAATTGCCTTTCAAATGTTTCAAATGTGGATTAATAGGCCATTTCACTTCTAAGTGTACTTACAGAGAAGATGGATATAGCAACAGCGATGAAGAACCTACTTCTCATGAACGAAGAACTGCATGCACTCAACAAATACCTAAAAATAAAAGGAGGATTCCAAAACAGAAGAAAATTTTTTCTACTGAGGAAGACAACAATGTATCCGAAGGAAGTGACTGCGGCAAAGAGCCAAAAGAGGTACTTTTCATGGCCTTTATGGAAAAAAGAAGTGATGAAAAGAAAAATAACAGCTCGAAGAATACTCCAGTTGTGCCAAGAAAACTAGGATCACTAGATAAATACTTCTTCAGTGTATCTTTCAAAACACCTCCAAATCCAGTTGCAGAAGTTAAGACTGATAATCAATCTGAAGAAGAAGAAGAAGTTGCAAAATTTGACTGGGAAGGTGAATTGATTAGTGCTCTAGATGAATTAAATAAGTCAAGAAAGAAGAATAAATTCCTGCAGGAGCAGCTGTCGAAGTATGAAGAACAGGACAAGCTATTTCAAGAATCTCCTGATACAAAGGTTTGTGAAAATGTGATCAACTACGAGAAACAACTGATTTGTGCACAAGAGAAGGTCAAGGTGATCGAAGATGAGAAACTTGCACTGAAAGCTACTTTGGAAGAATTAGCGCAGAAAAATAAGATGCTAACATGTCAACTTGAGTCAAAGGACCAAGAAATATCTTTCTTAGAAGACAAGCTGGTTGAAATAAAGGGGAAGAAATGAGTCCAAGATCCCATAGTGAATTGTGCACTTCCGGAAAGAAACAAGACTAGTTGTGAATATGAAATGAAGAACAAGTTCAAAAATAACACATCAACACTGAACAAAATCCTGAATGATTAGAGATCACTGGAAGACAAATCATGTCTTGGTTATGAAAATGCATCAAAGAAGGTTTGCAACAGAGAACACTGCCTAAATCATGTTGAGTCTTTCAGTTATGACATTTCCTTCAACAACTACAACTCCTTTCAATATACTAACCAAAGAAGGATCAATAGGATGAAGTGTGCAATATTGTCAAACTATGAGATGTTATGCATGTGATGGTTTTGGACATAAGGCTATGTACTGTCGAAGAGTAGTAAATTGTACAAATGAAGACTTATTGCGCAAAGGCAGTCACATTGCAAGGAATCATAGTGAAAATTCTCAAATGCAGAATCAAAACAGAAGTGTGCAGAAGAAACAGATAATCCTGGTACATCTAGAGCAACAAGAAATTGTTGCTCCTCTTGCTGATCTTGAGAAGAACAGGTGAGACCGTTGAATTCAACATGATGCATCTTAGAATTCAAGGAGTATATTCATAAAGGTAGAGCTTGAAGGTGTATGTCGCATTAATTATCAAGAGTGCAGAAAGTTGTGTGTTTAGTAAAACTGCTGTAGAAAATAGCTTTAGTGTTTCAGGAAAAGTAAAAACTGTGTGCATATATTCAGTTTGTTACTAAGTTATGATCATTGCATAAATGCTCTTGCATGTGATAGAGTGAAGAATGGTTAGTTGTTGAGTTAATTATTATGGCACAAAAAGGGAAAACTCTTACATATAACTGAATGAAGAAAATGTACAAATCTTGCTAACAAATAGACATGAGTCTGCGCAAAAAGTGTGATTTGTATTTCATTCCAAATAAATGTGTTTACAAAATTGCATGAGTCTTCTACAATATAAATATCAGAAGCGACACCATGCAGAGGCCAAAAATGTGTGTACAAGAAAGCGAGTAAAGACGGAAAATTTGAGAATTGAAGAAGTTATCTATAGTTGCAGTTCGAGGTCAAGTTCTAAGTCTGGCTGGTGTGCGAGTCGAAGCTCCAAGTCTACCAGAACCAACATAGTACATTCAGAGGAAGGGTGCACAGGAAGAAGCTGTAATGTTGCAGACGATGGTGGTTCAGAATGATCGTCCCAAAGTGAAGTCATTTTTTCCAAAATATGTTGTTGTTGACACTCCAGAAAGTTGACTCGACGAGTCAGATGAGTCAATTTCTCAACATGCCCGTAATTCACTTACGACTGAGCATATTGGTGTTGGAAATCTGTGTCCTCCATTCCACGTTTCCAGGATCCTATGTCAACTCTTAGACGTGTAAATTCGTACTGATGTGATTGAATAGATAGTCACACACTCTCAAGGGAATTATTCATTCTCAGGTAAAAGGAAGCCATTGGAAAGAAAGGAAAATGAGAAATCAGGAAGCAATGCGACACAGAAGAGCATGAGAGAAAAAGGTGATGAACCAGGCATATTTGTTGATTTCTTATAGAATTGAATTGATGATGTTCGCACGCATGGAGTTAAGTTGAATAGATGTGCACTCGATATCGTACAAGTCAAAAAAGGCGATGGAGTTTCCAAAACTAAATGCTGGAATTAATGAATTTTGGAAATAATACAAAAAGGAGGAAATCCAATTCATTGCACCATGCGATGAGTGATGTTGCCCCAAAAGGTTTGAGTATGGATGCAACACATCATTGTTTACACACGAATTGAGTTTCATGTCCGCTTTAATGCCGAGCTGGACAATAAATGAAAAACGAGCCAAATATTTGGTTTTCGTGGCAAGGGATGCGACAAAGCATGGTGATGACACAATAAATGCGACGGATGAAATAGTCAGGCGCAAAAAGGAATTCAATGGAAAATACAATGCAAAACTAATAAAGGATTTATTTTGGCACTATGTGGATTGGACGAAAGGATGATTGCATGAATCACTGCACAAAGAACGATCAGGTGTTGTGACAGGAACATGAAATCAAGATACAAAAGTAATATAGAATCTGTACAGGTAAAGAAATCAAAGATAATTATGAAATCAATCAAAGATAATTATGAAAGGAATCAACGATAATTATGAAAGCAATATACAGATTGCAGGACATCAGTGCAGAAAATTCAGTGAAAGAAATGAAGCATGAAGACAAGGGGAGTTACCCTACAAGAAGTCATGTAAAGGTCAGCACAAAGATATATAAATAGAGAATCAAGTAATTGCACATTGAATGGAACCTCTTTCCCATTGATGTCAAAAGGGGAGAAAGAACATGAAGCTGCTAAATGAGAAGTAATGCAACAACATGATGAAGCTGAGAAGAAATAGCATAAGCAAGAGCATGCAGTAGCATAGGAGAATGATCATAGAGCATGCAGTCTGCGCAGAGGTAATAGAAATCAGAAGGAGCACTAGTAGTAGAATGCGCAGATGGAAAAGGTTTAAACTGGAAAAAAATTCATGGGGAGCATATATACAGGGGGGGGTACTATGAAGAGTGCAGATGAAGCATACAAGTTCAAGAAGATGATTATGCACAACTTCATAAGGTGTTTACATCAATGTTAAATGGGGAGATTATTGAACTTTGGTTGTCATTGATGTTAACTAATGTCAAAGAGGATGTCAATTGATTCAGTTTGAGTCATTGATGTCAGCATATGTGCAAATTCCACAGTCGACGACACATCAAGTGTGCAATACCCACAAAGTGATGGTACCACAAGGTTCAAAGTCACACCAAGTCGAAGTTCATGTATGAGCAAGTTATGCAAAGCATTGATACATCAAGAGTGCAAGACCCACAATTCATGGTATAATAAGGGTGAAAGTACCACCAAGTCGAGGACCATGTATGTGCAGAACCCACAAAGAAAGAACACATCAACGGTGCAGAACATGACATGTGGCAAAAGCACAATCCGCGAAGCAAGGAAGAAGGAATGCCACACCCAACTTCTGGACATACAATCCATGTAGGACATGTATAAATAGGGAAGCAAGTTGGAGATTTCAAGTAAGCTCGATAGCAAGAATGAAGAGCTTCTAAGTGAAAATACAAATTTATATTCGGGGCATCAAGGGCTCAAGGTATAGAACAGTATGATCTAGCGAGGAGCCGAGTGCGCACAAGCAGAGGAATTATATAAATGATGGTGCACGGAATAATGTTGTAGATCTTTGATGATTGTTCTATGACAAAAAAGGAAAAATGTAGAGGATGTGCAAGTACGTGAAGACTGAATGACCATATTGCAAAAAACACGTAGACAGTCACAGATGTTTTAAGAAAGAAGCGCAAAGACAAAACTGAAGTATATCAGAATATGTGCAGAATTTCAGTTGATGCATGAAGGTTGAATTAAAGTGTGCAAAGTAGAGAATTCCATCATATGTGCGATGACAGAACAACAACAGAATCTAGTATGTGTGTCATGATGAAGATGATCTTAGACAAGTGCATTAAACCGAAAGGATGAATAATATGATCCAAAGCATGTCACAGATTGTCTAAAAGCCTGTGGCACTTAAACTTAATGGACACATCTTAGTAAGTGCGCAGCTCCATCTGATACCGGAGCGCAATCTCAAAACAACAAGCTATCAATTGAAGCACAGTATCAGTTGGTGAGTGCAATTGCATAGTAGCAAAATGATACAGTAAATCAGTGGCACAAACTGCATTAGATGAAGTAGCACACGGTATATGAAGTGAGTCATCAGAGAAGTGAAGTATTGAGTGGAATGAGAAGTCAAGGTATGTATGCAGGGAAGTGACATCAATACAACTACATACAGAAGGTGCACAGTATAACTAACATCAGAAGATCAAAAGTGTGCGCATGTTGGAAGTTCAACAAGGTTATATATATCTAGGCGACAGGACGGGGCAAGGAGCAGGGGGTCATATCCTCCTTCCAGTTGGTGTTGGAGAACATAGGGAGTTGGTGATTTCTTCAAGTCTATTCCTATAAAACAAGTGGGTCAGTGCCTCCTTCCAGTTGGTCCTGGTAAACACAGGAATTCGGTGCTTCCTCGAATGTAATATTTTCATTACAAAAGAGCATTCCCTGGTTTTCTCCTGTTTGGGTTTCCACGTCAAAAGTATGTGTGTCATGTGTTTTTTTTCTTAATGCATATGTGGATGAATGTCTTATTTATGTGGGATGCATAATTAAAGATCAATATTAAGTTCATACTAATCTGTTAAAGAAGTTAAAAACTGATAGTAACTGTGATAATATTAATTCACCCCCCTCTCAGTATTAAATCGATTCCAACATTATGGTTGTCAATGTTTCAATAGATGGTCTTGACATTTTATTGCAACAGGCATATGCTTACTTCTTAAAATCAAATTTCTTTATGTTGCTTAAATATGAAAATTTCATCCGCATTTGTATTTTTTCCACCCATAGTTGTTGTGATTTACACCTTGCACACACATGCCCTTCACAATATTTTCAAAGAATCTAGGTTGTGTTGATTGCTAACATCGATTGTTTCTTCTTTTCAGGTTGGATATGTTTTGTCTCTTTTTGGAAATCTACAAGTTTGGAACAAAAAAAATCACATTTGGTTTTATTTGTTTACACAGTTTATCATTAGCAATAATGTAGTTCATTTTTAATTGCAAATGCTTTGGGTTATTTGGCATCTATCCACTATAAATTTGCATATGTAAAAGCCATCATTTACATATATATTGCTTGAAAAAAATACATGTTCTTTCTATATGAAACAATAAAAAATTCCATAGTACACACAACCTTGCAATTGACTTTGACATGTCTCCTTATATAGAAACATAACAAATATTCTTAAAAAATATTCAGTTTCTCTGCCTCCATTACCGTAGATGACCCGTTTTCTAAACAAAGACATGAAGCAAATGCTCCATGGCCATAGTTTTTTATTCAAGCACACTATCCATTCCAACAATCATTGCACATAGAGAATGCATGTAGCATTTAGAATCTCTATGCATTCGACATCTTCGCCAGCAATATCCACTTTCTTTTGAACATTTCCAAAGGTGGTTTGACAACGTTTGTATCTATATGAACTACCATGTATTGTTTTGTCTCTTTATTGCATAGAATTTATGCAATGACCATGTTGAACTCAGCCTAAATGATCAGTTAAATTATGTGTTTTTTTTAATCTATTGCAAACACATTTCTCTTTTAACATGGCCAATATAACTTTGTTTAATATTCTTACAAAACTTCAGGTTGCTTAAAACTTGGTTTCGATGGAATTATATTTTGAAGTTTTTTTTTATAGCGATTTCAATTTTTTAAATATAACTCAATTTGATATATATATATATATATTTCATTGTTAAAATAAAACTCAATTTTGATCAAGATTTAAAGTTCTTAATATATATGTGTGTTTAAGTTTTGACATATGCTTGTTTTGTTATATGGCTTTTTTCTAAATAAATATTGTCAAAATCTTACAAATATATAGATTTTATATAAAAACTTATTTTATTATATATACAAAAAATAAATTGTCTAGTGTTTATGTGAGTTTTGCACCATTTATATCTATGCTTTGATGTTGGGCTTTTTGTTGTTTGCTAAATTTCTTAAGATTTCAAGATTTAAATTTTTTGGGGAATCTAAAGTTGTTGTAGATTCAGATTTGGTTTTAAAGAGAGATAGACTAAAAGCTTTAGCCCTTGGCCAATGGAAGCAAAAGATATAGATTCTTAAGCAATCCTTTAGCTTTATTTCCTTTTACCATAATTTTACGAAATTAAATATTGTGGCAGATACTTTATCTAAGGAGACTCTTTCTAATTTAGGAGCTTCCCATTCTTATAATGAACTTTTTAATGATGTTTTGGTCTCAAAAAGTTGCCTAAAGGTATTTTGGGCTTTTTACAATTTTTTGGGTATGTTTTGTCTTGTATTTTCTCTGTATGTCTGCTCTATATATCAATTTGTTGTTCGTCTATAATCATGGTCAAGAAGTTACATCTTGCAATCTGGATCAAATGGACGTTTATAATATTGTAAACATCTAAAGACATTGTATACTTTAATTCATTTTTGAATAACAACTATATATATATTTTTATTGTGGAAAAAAGAAGGAATGAAAATAAATTTTTTTCTTCCCAACGTTTTTTTTTACAAAAAGTTGCTCATGACAACTAGCCCATTGATGCATTTCGTTTCACAAACATTACTTAATTTTATGACATTTTCTATGAAATGGTTTTAATACTTGCATTTACAATTAATGATTTAATAGCATTATTATGTTTATGTTGTATAATCTTTTATTTTATTTTATTTTTAATTTGAAAAAAAAAATAAGGAATATTATGAATTTCAACTCTTGTAAATGCAAATATTGACTGAATGAAAGATTTGAACTTTACTTTATTATCTATTGCAATTTAAATAGTCAATTAACTAAAAAGACTTTTAGATTTTAGTTTATTTCATTATTTAAAGTTTGCAAAAAATGATATCAATATTATAAATGAATATCATAATACTAGGAAGTATATTTTTCATTTTGCAAGTCAACATTTCATTGCTTCTGTCAAATGCACAGCCTATCATTTTATCATTTCATGCACAATTTCAAATGTACATGCCATTGTCTCCACTAGCAATGTCGGGGACATCATCACCTCGTGGCTCTTGTTTATTTAGTGAAAGAACATGCTTCCTTGTACATTTACACCCACTATCCAAATAATGAAAATTGTATTGTTCATCCAAACCTGAAGGCATAGTTAGAGTGTGATGGGAATGTCCTCTTTTTGTATTTTTTGCTTTCCTTCTTGTCCTTAGTTTTGGTTGGGCAGAAAACAAGACCAGATGATTCCTTTTGACAGAGAAGCAAAAATGTATTTTCTAAACTTGCATAATTTAATAACCTTATCTTAGCAACTATTTTGTTTAATTTTATATTATATTATTCAACAACTCTAAGTTGTTAGATTTTTAGTTCTCAACATACGAAAGAAAACAAAATCTACAAAATATTAAAGCAGTTGTAAATTGTTTTATGTTTCTCCCACCATCACCTTTTCAAGGGTGCTAAGGTATGTGAGGGTCGTGGTAGGAGAGTACAAGTGTGAGCAGTAAGAGGTGTCGGGAAGGTGAGTATGTACATGTGTGTTATTACACATATGTATATCCTCTTATACACATTGTCATCCCTCAAAGTGATGTGTTTCATTTATAAGCATGAAATTATACTAAAGATAACAATATCAATCAAAGTAAAAAAATAGAGTATATGAACCTCAAAACACTTAAATATTTATGTTAATCCACCAAAT
Source organism: Larix kaempferi (assembly GCA_027924585.1). NCBI lineage: Eukaryota > Viridiplantae > Streptophyta > Pinopsida > Pinales > Pinaceae > Larix > Larix kaempferi. Next base: position 16,345,624 of record BSBM01002204.1, on the reverse strand, counting down.
TAACTTCATTATCAATTTATAACAACTTTAGCAATAACACATTTTCAATAAAATACATTAAAACACACATAAATCATAAATTATTTATCACCTTCTATAATTGTTTGTTTCGGCTTTCAGGTTCACTATGTTAAGAAAATTGTAGTCGACGTTTCAAACCAATGATACACAATCCATCATCAAGAAAAGAGAAGAAGAAAGATCGAATGAAGAAGATCAAGGTATGCAAAGATGAAATTGATGATTACCCAACTCAAATTAATAAAGATAAAAACCTAAGATCAACTTATTTTTCTTGTAGCTTTAATTTTAGGTTTTATCTTTTATTAATTTGAGTTGGGTAATCATCAATTTCATCTTGACAAACCTTGATCTTTTTCATTCGATATTTCTTCTTCTCTTTCCCTGATAATGGATAGCATATCGTTAATTCGATGTGTCGACTACAATTTTCTTAACATGGTGAATCGAAAACCAATACAAACAAACTTATCACTATGAAAGCCTTTAAGAAAAAACCTTCTATAATGATAGACCAAATAAATATTCGCCAATGATAAATCAAATAATCATTCACCACTAATAAAAATCTATATTTTAAAAATAATTTAACTATACAAATAGCAATTTCATGTTTTATCTCACTTTCAACACGGTTAAGTAGCAAATTCACCACATATGCCATACAAAGATTTTCTAAGCTCAAACAACGATATTATGGAGGAGTCCCAAAATAATATATTTGGAAAATTTTGAGCATTTTTTTAAAAAACAAGGCAAGTTGCATAGCAACAAGTCCCTGCCTATGTGTTTAGATCGAAAGCTTAAATAGTTATGCGCATGGAGTGAAGTTGAGTACACTCGGACTTAATAAAGTTAGTTCACTTAGACCTAGTCACTATAGGTTCAATGTAGACAATAGTGACAAAATAGAATTGGAGTGTACTAAAGACAAAATTGAAATGTATTGGTTTTTTTTTCCAAAATTATGAAATATGGTAAATATTATAATGAAATTTCAAGAAAATCAATGGTTTTGTATAAACTAACCAATGAGAATCAACGTATTTTGAATCGTGGATACAATGTTTTTTAATATAGTGTATTAACCGTGTATTTGGTTTTAGTTTAATGAAAAATGAATTTAGTTTTAGTTAAATGAAAAGTGTGTTTTGTTGCATTCTTGTTGGACTTATGTAAACATAGATTTGTCTCGTACATACACCTTAGAAACTTGGGTCATTGCATGCTTGGGTAATTGCATGATTTGTAGCAATTATTAGTTGCAAAAAATGTTTTCTAAACATATTACATAAATAATATTATATAATATGTTTATAATTTTTATAATTTTATTTTTTTACTCCTCTAAGCATTTATCATGTATTGCTTTATGCTTATTAGTTATTATTTTGCATTGGTGGACACTTTTTCAAAAATTAAAGTAGCTAGAATAAATATGTTAGTTGGTAGTCGTAAGGGTTTTTCTAACAGCTACTAAGGTGATTACAATCCATTTAAATTTTGATATGCCTCGGGATTCTTTGTGAAGTGGCGTGTGGTCTCTATTTTTCCAATTTTCCAATGCTCATACTAATTTATAATAAAACTAGTAGTTGGATTAATTTAAAATAATTTTCTAATGAATGAATTTGTAAACTTTAAGATATATAAATTTATTTAGTGTTATAATTTAACTACTCAACATTACTTTTTTGAAACATAATGATCATGATACTTTTATTTATATCATGTTTGAATGATGATGATGATGATGATGATGATAACATAATGATCTTGATACTTTCATTTCCACCATGTTTGAATGATGGTGATAGTTATGAACGTCCAATGAGACCAACTTTGGCCAACTTCGGTCTATCGGACCTTAAAAAGGTAAAGAGTCACTTGGTTTTCTTCAGAATTTTATTTATATACTCAAAAATCTTTAAGAGAAGCTCCTAATGCATCATAGTTGTGACGAGTTAAAAGGTTAGGAAGGAACTAGTATTGTAGCAAATATTTTAAAATTGCTCTAATGTGGTTGTACATCAAATATTCGATGTGAAAGTGATTTTCATCTTCAACCCTCTTTGTGTCACAAAGATGGCAATTTTTTTCATCCCACGGTGTTCTAGGAATTGTCCAATACCCTGTTTCATTATGGAGCTCGTGAGAGTTTGTTCTTGTTTTAGCAATGTTGATTTTCTTCCTTGTGCCAGTTGAAACATAGAGATAATTTTGATCTTCAAGATTATGGTTGATCGCCTCCTTATAATATATTAATTTTCTCTTATTCTCTTTATGGAACGCCATTTTCTTCTTAAATTTAGATCTAATAATATTTTTAATATTATCAATATTATGCAGAGTGACTTCTTCCTCAACTCCCAATGATTTAGCCAAGGCTTGGCATATTTATGTCAATCTCACTTAAGTTTCAAGTGGCTTTGATTACAACAAGAAGCAATCTTAGTCATAGCCATGCTCTCAATCGGGGAGAGATTTGCTTATATGATGAGGATAGGATAGAGTGTATTGCCTTAAATTTTGAGATTATATGTTATAAAGCGCTTTTGGTTTGTTCTTACCTTCTCCATGATTCTCTAGAGATGTTTCAGCCCCAAACTTCATGACCATATAAGATAAAAAGAGTGACGAGAATCTCAATTAAGAGGAATTTCTTCCTATCCCAAAGCCAAAGGTATGTTGATTTACAGCTATTTTGGAGTCCATAATAAGCTTTCCACCCTCCATTAATCATTTTCTCAATGTTATAGTTCCAGATAAGCTTATGATGAAGATCCATTCTAAGATATTCATATGAAGTCACTTAATCCAAGTTGTTGATGTCATACATGAAATTATCATAAATGATCTTTGGGATTTGATTATCATAATTTTTGTTTTGTCAATATTAATAGCTATACCCATACTAAAATTTTAAAAAAAAATGCTTATCGTCACTATATCTAAAAACATTCTAAATAACTTTTTAACATATCCTCTCTTTATTTATGTGTTAAATTTTAATACTCTAAAAAATATTAATAACACATTTTTAGTAATTATATTAAATAAACTTTAAAAATTAATAAATAAACAATATCTTAATTATATATTTTAAATTAAATTTTTATTTTTAATTTAGTTCTTTAAATATTTATTTTTAAATTAATGTTTCATTGTTGACAAGAACTAAAATAAAATTATAGGGAAAAATACCAATACTTGTTATTCTAGAGAATCAAATATATATGTATATATATACAAACATATACATCCCATTAATAAATAAAAATATTTAAACACATTTATTCAACTAACATAATAGAAAAGGGTAGATTCATATAAGATCTTATAATTTAGGTGTAAGCTAAAGTCTAGATGATTTGCATCCACTATCTGGCGAATTTTTTGATCAGAATCCGGTGAAAATTGTTGAAATGGCAGTTTTAAGTTGTTGGAATTGCATAATCGAGGTGCTGCAAGGGTAATCAAGGGCACTGAATCAATTTTTGCAATCAAAATGGAATGAAAATCACAATTTCAACAACAAATCGTATCACTGGATTTCGACAAACTCACTAGAAAAAATGCAAATCATCTAGACTTTAACTCACTCGTATAATTTATGGAATTATCATGAATAATTTTATGACTTAAGTTCATTATGTTAGAGCTAAAAGTATATTAATTTAAATGTTATTTAATATTTTTAAAATAATCATTTACTAAATATATTAATAAATTGTTTTTAAGTTTTGAAATATCATTTAAAATGGTTTACGATTGATTGATTATAGTTTAATTAGTTATAATAATTAAAATCTATTAAAAAGTCAACAATTATTTAACATAATTAATATTTGTTAACGGAATGAATGTCATTATTAAATATTGGTCAATTTTTTTAGAAAATGTTGTATGCTACAAAATTCAAAAACACCCAACAATTAGGCACTAGTTTCAACAAGATGACTCTTTTAGATGAGTAATTTTATCTTTTATGGCAAAAAAAAAAAAACATTTTAAATTTCAATAATCATTAAATCATAAAAATTATATATAATATTAAAATAAATATAAAAATGAAATAGATTAAATCTAAAATCATTTGGATTTGTTCCATTTATTATCGTCTAAATAAAAAAACCTGAAAACAAATCTTCTACATTTAAATTATTTCTATAATGACCCATCTTCAAATATTAAACAGATTCAAATAATATCAACTTGCGATTTGGGATTTCAATAATTACTAAAGCCAATGAGCGTTTACATATAATACTAATATTGATAAACAATAACAACGTTCCATCGTAAAGGCAATATTCCTAACTTAGGCATTGTTATATGGAAGTGGTTAACGATGTAAGGCTTAGAAAGCATTTTTTCTTTCCAATTCGAACTTCTTGTTTTTCTAACAATCTACTTTCAAAATAGGACCCTTCTAGATTAAGATTTGTACTTGGACTTTATTTTTAATTAATAATAAATTATTTGGAATAAAAATTCAATATTCTTTACACCATACCCAAGACCTCATGGGTAACATTATTAGTTTTTATTAGTTGACTTTTTAAAATAAATAGTTAATATGCATTTTTCTTAGGATTTTCAAGAACTTTGAATATTAGCACCATTTGGAATAAAAATTCAATATTCTTTACACCATACCCAAGACCTCATTGGTAACATTATTAATTGATTATTAGTTTTTATTACTTGACTTTTTAAAAATAAATAGTTAATATGCATTTTTCTTAGGATTTTCAAGAACTTTGAATATTAGCACCATCCATTCAATGTAAAGGTGGAATTGTTGTTGGCATTATGGTTTTGATTCTTGTCATTTAAAACATCTAGTTATGATTAATCATAATTATCTTAGAGGGTTGATTGTATGACATTTTTTTATTAAAAGAGCTATATTTGATATTTATTAGGAATCAAAGTATACATAAGTTTTTATAGCAACTAGAAATTGATCTATAGCTCAACATCTTATCAGTTTTACAAAGAATAAAACATCATGATAGTACCCTCCAACGAGGTCAGTGATCGATCAAGTAGATCATAACAAAATTTATTGTATCGTAGTTGACATCAAATCAATATCACAATCATACTAGAAATCAAATTCAAAGTACGAAGCCAACCACAAAGCGAAAAAACAGTTGAAACAAAGAACTTGCGAAAGACCAGAAAGAAACCGCCAATAGGTCTATGAGTCATAAAAGGAGATAGATCCTCGAGAGACCAACACATTTTCATGCCATTGTTCAAACTAGATAATTCCCTTTGAATAAGTAAGGGCTCTTTTGGACAGCATACCCGCTTCAGTATTGTATTCCCTGAATACATAAACTGTAGCGAATCGAAGGATTCATGTATCCTATGAATTCGAATCTCTCCCAATCAAGAAGAAGGACCTATAACTGGCCTTTATATTGTGCTCGTTCTAGTATAGTCTTAGAATCTCCCACAACCTGGAGTGATGAAATGTTTTTTAGACAAGCAAAGAATAATAAACTAGCAAGAGCTAATAGTTCGCTCCTGGTATTCGAGCCTTTGCCAAATCCCATCCAAATTTTAAAGGAAAGTGTATTAGAAAGTGATAACACCATCCCTGCCCCGAATACTACACCAAAATCATGTGATGCACCATCAAAGTGACCACATGGATGTTGAAATTCAAAGATTGGTTGAGAAATAATTTGGTCCTTTGTGATCTTCCCAGCATTATGATTTTCTTGGTAAGCATTGTGCACTGCCATGCAGACTCTTTCAACATTTCTAGGATATTGGTTGTCAATGAGAATTGCATTTCTAAGGTTCCAAATTTCCCAACTAATAAAAATCGGGAGGTCTGCCCAAGATGTGTCCACTGAAATCCAATTGAGAAAACACATATCAAAAGTTCATATATTCCAGCGTTTTGGTATCTTTAAGGTCCAAGTCAACTCCTTCCAAATCAATTGGTTTATATCACAATGAATGAATAGGTGGTATGTGGTCTCATTCACCTTTTTATAGAGAGTGCAATACCCAATATCATGTCAACCTATTTTTAACATATTCTCCCAAGTTAGTATCCTGTTTTCCATAAGCAACCAACAAAACACATCATTTTTAAGAGGGCAATTCCAATTCCAAAATTTCAAATGCCACCATTTATTCTGAACATCCCAATTATTAACGGCAATTGCTTCATACGCTTTCTTTGTTGTTAGATTCCATGTTTCCACATTCCACGACCACAGTAGCTTGTCATTTTCATTTGACAGGAAAATACCATTTTGGGAAAGGCCTTGTATATATCGGCTCCATTCATCACGATGCTCGACCGAGAAGTTCAGATCTATTGCTTGTTTCCATCTATTTCTTTCCTATGTCATGGCCCCCCAATCAAAAATTTGGGCTAAAACAACAATACGACAAGACCTGAGTTTAGTAACTAGATGCTCTGATAATAATGAAAAAGTAGCACCATTGAGAAAGGATCCTCACCCACTTTAATTTCCAGTCCATTTCCTAGATTCCACACCAGCCATTCTTTGATCAGATAAAAAGATCTTAGAAGGAAGCTCCAATAATTTGAACCTCCTATGGGAGTATGTTGTTCACTATGAAGCCAATCCATAGTGGTGGTAATTTGTAAATATTTTTCCCGCATGGCAGAACTCCACATCCCAACCCCGAAAAGACAACGCAATAATATTTTGGCCACAAGAGCCTTCCCAAACTCATAGATGTTTTTCATACCCCATCCTTCCAACCATTTGGGACAGGATATTCTATCCCAACTTACTAGATGATATTTCCTTTGAGTTTTCATCCCTGACCATAGAAAACTAAAGCACCATTGACAAATCTTGTCCAGAATAAACTTTGGGATTTTCGCCAAGGACAACTAGTAGACGGGAATGTTTTCCCAAACGGACTTGACCAGGATCAATCGGCCTCCCATGGGAAGCCAACAAAAACTCCAGTTCTCTACTATTTTCTCAACCTTCCTAAGAAGCCACAACCAATCCTCCTTATGATAATTATTTGCACTCAAGAAGAAACCAAGGTATTTAATCCTAATCTCCATTGGTTCATCCTCGTAAGGAAGGAGATGATTTAAATTGTTTACAAAATCCTCTCCAACTCCAACTACAAAGAAAACCGACTTTTCTTCATTGGCCAACATTCTCGTTGCTTCTAAGAAAGTGAAAATGCATTCCTTGAACACCTACCATTCCCCTAATAGCCCTATTCCAAAAATCAGCACATCTTCCATGAACATGAGATGTGTGATCTAGATAACATTAGATACTTTAACACCGGAGAGTATACCTTCCACCCTAGATTTATGGACCAACAAAATCAAGCCTTCAACCATTAACAATAATAACCAAGGGGACAACGACACCCTTTTATTAACCCCCTTGAGATTCTAAAAAATTGGGAGGGAGCATCGTTTACTAACACCACGAAATTTGCAGAGGTGATGCAACCTATTTTCCAGTTTTTAGCCTCAATTTTTAATCTGATTTGCAGAATAATGGGTCTCAGAAAAACCCAATCAAACATGTCATATTCTTTGACAAGGTATAACTTGAGAACAACAACCTTCATCTTCTTGGTTTTAATAGTGTGTAGGCATTCCTAGGCCACATCAACAACGTCAAAGATCTGTCGATTACTCATAAACCGAAACTGTTCTTTAGAAAGAAACTTTGAGAGAATCGGTTTTAAACAGGAGGCTATAATCTTGGATATGACCTTGTAAACCAGCTTACACAGGAGATAGGATGGAATTCATTAAAGGTTTTGAGGTTTGTTCTTTTAGAAATAAGAGTTATGAATGTTACATTCATGACACCACTAACATATCCAAGTAGTTTGGATTCTTCAACAACTTCAAACAGTTCTAGTCCAATCAAATACATAAATTCTATGAAGAATTCTACCATCCAACTGTCTGGTCCCAGACTCATGCATTTTGCAAATCCTTTTAAAATCTTTGTAATCTCTTTAATGGTGACCGATTCTTCCACTTTCACACCTTCTTCTGGATTAAAGAAACGATGATAGCATTGGACTAGTTCCATCTAGCTAAGGATGGTGTTATTCTCCAGATCTCTAAAAATATTCAGAAAATTATTCTTTACCCCTTTTTATAGATCATGCTAAGTGTTTACAATGTTTCCATCATTCTGTTTGAGCTCCCAAATCGCATTCACGTTCCTCTGATGGTCGGTGAAACAGTGAAAAAGGTTGTATTTTGGTCTCCTTGAGCAACCCAGAGTGCTCGGATTTTAAGAGGCCAACCCTTTTCCTCCAGCTTCAATTTTTTTTGCTTCCTCTCACCCCCTAACTAGATATTTTCCATGAACGACGGGATATAGGAAGGGTTTGAAGCATAAATAGACTTAATTTGAGATTAAATATCGCACAACTCCTTTAAATCAGTTTTTTTCCCCAATTAATGATAGCATCCTTAATAGTTTTCATTTTATTTTTCATTATCTCCATCTTAGAAAAACCTAGACCAGCTTCAAATGTGATCCATTTGTCTCTAATGATATATTTTAGTTCATCCTCTTTAAGCCAAGAGTGATCAAACTTAAAATGATATTTAGATTTTTTCATACCTACATCAAGTTGAATGACCACCAACATATGGTCAGAGATTGACGAATTTGTTGTCCAAGACCGATAACAACCCACTAAATCTGCTAAGCTCACAACAATAAGGAAGTGGTCAAGCCTTTTGGCTACACCATCTTCTCCAAATCTACCATTTTTCCAAGTAGGAGCTAATGGACTAGTGCTAACATCTATAAGGTTTGCATCTTGTATGATGTTAGAGAAATAATCCCATAAAGGATCTAATATCACACGGGATCCCCAGATCTCTCTCGTCAAGACCGTGAAATTCAAATACCCAGTAATAATTAATCAGGGATCGTCCAACATACCAAACTGAACAATATCTTCCCAAAATCCAAGTCTATTTTGATAAGGGCCATAACAGTTCAAAACCTTCATATGTTGACTAAATCATTTAACAGTCCCATCCAGGATAATTACTCTGCAAGTAGTATAAGGAACAAAAGTCACTTCTAACAGATTCCACATAGACATTAGACCACCTAACAAGCCATTGGATTTGACATAACACACCTCCCACCCTACTAATAACTTAGCACAAATACCTCTTGTTGTCTCGCCACGCCACATAGTTTCTTCAAAAAGAACCACACTTAGATGTAAAATCTTAAACAATATACGGAGGGCACATTGCTTGGGATCCCCCTACTCCCCTAAGATTGAGGGAGACGATAATCATTTAGGCACCTGTGCTAGGGACTTTTGTGTTCTAAGTGCCCGGAAACCATCGTTTTGACTACCTACATGAAAGTCTTTTGGTGATAAGAAAACCACCCTCTGCTGGTCAATATTGGGCATTGTTGAAAGGGGGAAGGTCGTCAATCCACCTTTGACCAAAACTTTTAACACATGTTTCCCTTTGCATCCACTTTTACCAACTCCATTTTGAACTGTATCCGAGTTTAGATCTGCTAAGTAATGGGATTCTTCACCTTCAATCGAAATATTTTTCCTATTTCTCAAATAATCTTGAAGGGGATATTTCTTCAGTAAATATTTGTAGCTAGGGATCAGGGAAGTTGTAATCTCCTCAATTTTAGCCTGTAAATTCTTCTCAAACAAATGGGGGAACTCCTAGCAGGATAAAAGATGTGCAGTGTCACCATAATCGATATCGGAGTTCCCTATTAGACTATCAGGGGATCCAAATGGTTTGGGAGCATCCTCCTACAGCTCAGTTGCTTTTGTTGGATTCATAGTATCTACCCATTCATAGGTTTGATGTATTCCTGAACATATATATGATAAAGAAGTCGAGTTTTTGTACGGAGTGATTTCATGAGGTCCCAAAGAGTCCTCAATTCCTTTACTCTCACCCACTGAGTCTCCATGATACATCTCTATAGTCAAATTGTCGTAATACCCCTATTTTGACCCTTAGGGTTTATTGGATTCAATGTAAATGTTGTGTACATGCTATGTGTGTTTCCCTAGTGTGGAGCTCAAGGCCAAGGCCCTAGTAGTGGATGCTTGGGTTTATTTGCATAGGCAAGTATTTGACAATTCTGATAATCCATGTGTTGTTAAGTCATGAGATATTGTAAATGATGTAATTATTAAATATTGCAATAAAATACCAAGAAAACTGGCTAATGAGGCAACCAATGAGAAGGAGCCATGTGTATCCACTAGGGAGAGGTGAGGGGGTTATGGGATTGGAACCCATGCTGCCACATGTCAATTTGTGAACCCATTTGACTCCCATGCTAACATTTAATTATGATGTAAAAGGGTCGTAGAGAAAACCAGTCCATGAATTCGATGGAGTATGGAGCAGCCCTGCAATCTGTATGGCAGGGTATGACTCTGGTTTACTTGTCACTTAAGCCACTCTACACCTGGGAATTCACTCACCATGATCCCTATCCCATTGTTGACCCATGAACTTGGGTACTCACGCATTGCAAAGCCCAGCCATGAAAGAGAAAGAGAGAAATTGTGATTCTGTGTATGTGAATTTGTAGAGACGGGGATACAAAGACACCCTGTGTAGGAAGTGAAGTGGGTCAGGAAATCTTTGGATCAAACCCTGAGATAAATTACAGAGTGTGAGAATATTAGTGAAGCCGTGAGAACACTTAGATCTGTTGTAGAGGGTCGAGTTGCGGGGTAGATCTTAGGTCGCAACCCTGATAAGAGATCAGCTTGAATAATAGAGAAGGAGGTCAAACATAGGGTTGTATCTGCTTGATAAACCTAATGAAGGCTATAGTCTCATGAAAGTGACAGTTTGGACCTTTTTATGCCCACCCTGAAGAGCACTGGAGGGAAGGGGACTTGAGGGACTGTGCAGCAAAGAAGAGGGCCTTCCTTGTGTTGGGTGAGGTAGGTAATGTGGATTCCATGTTTGTTGAGTAATCTGAGATGCATGTAGCTCTTTGGTTGAGCTCACTGGCTTAGCATCATCCTCCCTGTTCCCTTGTATGCTTGATAAACCCAACTGTAGGTTGGATTAGCATTGGGATGGAATCTTGACTGTGAGAGAGCCTATTTATCCCTCCTTTGTGGATACACAGCCCAACTCAAGGTCGGTCTCTCAGTTGAAAGAGTATAGGCTGGACAGAGACCTAAGTTTGGGTGGAAAGTTGCTCTCACTTAGCCAGCTGCTTGGGAAGCTTCATTCCAAGATAAGTGGTTTTGTGGTGTAAAATGATGTTAATTTCCCCATGTTATGATATTATTTTTATGCTCAAGTTATTGAATGAATGGTTACATGAAATTGATCAATAAGGAGCTATGTATAAGATTGAGTATGAGGTTGAGTTCATGATTGAATGCTTCATCATTTGCTTGAGTGTAATATGTTGCTAACCTTACAGGTTGTAGATGCATTGAATAGCTTTGGTTTCATAGTATGTGTTTAGTTATGCATTACATTCACCTTTAAGAGGGATTTCTTGGCCTCACCTGGACTTGGGGAAGGAATTAGATAGCCCTTGTGGTGCTTTCTTACCCCTCTTTGGGTCAGGTGAAAGGGGAAGTCATGGCAGAACGTAGGAAGAGTTACTTGCAGAAGGGTAAAGGCACATAGAGGAGGTTATGGACAAGACTTCAGTTGGAAAAAGAACAATGTTAGAGTCATCCGATGTGGTAGGGGATCACACTAGTGGATAGATCTCTCTGAGAGCTTTCCAACGGTACTGGCCTTGTCCAATTTGGTCGAATGATAAAGGAGTTATGAGCTTGGAAAGTTGGTTGTAATAGGGCATGGCCAACTCCTGACTTTCCGCATCTGCATTGCGGGATGCGGAATTCGGGGGCACATTTCTACAGTGTCGGGTAGTTTGGTGCTCTGCACTTCCGAATTCCGCACTGCGGAATGCAGAAGTCAGGGGCACATTTCTACAGCGCCAGGAAGTTTGGTGCTCCGCAGTTCCGACTTCCACACTACGGAATGCGGAAGTCGAGGGCGCATTTCTGCAGCGCTCCACAGTTCTGACTTCCGTACGGTGAACTGTGGGACTACGAAAGTCGGGGACGCATTTCTACATCGCTGGGAAGTTTGGCGCTCCGCAGTTCCAACTTCCGCATTGAAATTCGGGGGTGCATTTCTGCCACACCGGGCAGTTTGGCGCTCCACAGTTCTGACTTCTGAACTATGGAATGTGGAAGCCGAGGGCGCATGTCTTCAGTGCTGGGTGGTTTGGCGCTCCGCATTTCTGACTTCCGCACTGCGGAATGTGGAAGTTGGGATCATACCTTGTTCAATGCCGGGTAAGTGGTGCTCTGAATTTCCGAGTTCCGCATCGCGGATTGCAGGACTGTGAAAGTCGGAGGGGAATTTTCAATGCTATGTATTTGGCAACCCGATTTCTGAATTTCGACTGCAGGTTCCGGGAAGTAGATTGTGGATTTCAAATTAGAGGCCATTGCGGGTGTGTGTAAAAACAATGGGAATTTGTTGAAAAAAAAATGTATCAGTGATCTCCCATAGCCTCTGAAGGCCACCAAGGAAACCGGGGACGTGACAAAGTGGTATCATATCTCAAGTTGCAGCACTAGGGATGCTTGGGCCAATGCATTGAATGGGTTGCAGGAGGAATGGCGCCAAGGGCATAGTTTTGTTGATTAATTTGTATGGTTGTTGTTTTGTTGAGTAATTCCAAATTTGTATGGATGCTTGTATATTATATGCATTCCTATGTCTAATAAATGTCTCTGTAATGCATAGTGGTTGTAGATTTTAGTAGTGGGATCGTACAACAGGCGCACAAATAGGGAAAGCGGGAAAATGGTGACCATTAACGATGCTCAGGATCCTTATGATCAGGAGGAATATGTTCTGGGAGAGAATGTGCAAGAAGCACATACTAACACCAAATCCAATGGGAGAAGGGATCAGATAAGTCCCACAAGCCTAGTTGAAACCATGGTGAGCTTCAATGAGAGATTGATGAAGGCTCAGGAAGAGCAGCACTAGCTCAATGTTTCCAACTTGTAGAGCCTTACTGATATGCATCAGATTGGGTCTAACCCAAGAAGTGTGGGTAGAGAAGGAATGGATGCAGGTAGCCACTCTAGAGGTCGTTCTAGGAATAGGACTCCAAGCCCTAGAAGGAGTTCTGTGAGAAAAAATCACAAAACACCCTCTCCAAGATCTTTGTCCAGTAGGTCATGTGACTCCAGATATTCTCAAAGAATTCCAAGGCATACTTCTAGTAGGTTTGAAGGAAGAAAGAGATTCAGAGGGATCCCACATGGAGAATTTAGGAAGAAAATGCCTCCCACATTTGATGGAGAAAGAAAGACAAGTCAAGAGGAAGAGGCATGGCTTCTTGGAATGAAGAAGTATTTCAGAATGCATGATTATTCAGAGAATGAGAAAGCGAAAGTTTCCATTTACAATCTTAGTGGAAGAGCTTCAATTTTGTGGGAGCACCTCATGAAAGTGAAGAGAACCGGTTAAAGGAGAATCAGTTGGGAGCGGTTTAAAAGGTACTTCAAGGAGAAATACCTATCAGCTAGGTATTATGATAAAAAGAGGAAAGAGTTCAATGAACTCAGATTGTGACAGAATTCCATGGAAGAGCATGTCCACAAGTTCTTGGGATTTTTTAGGTATGTAGATTACATCAAGGATGGAAAATTAAAGATCCAATGTTTCCTTGGTAGTATACCTCAGAATTTCAGAGATAGGATTGAGTTTGTCAATCAACTAAGTCTAGATGAATCCATTAGAATGGAAATGCATTGCTATGAGTAGAATAAAGGAAAAACAAAGGTTGATCCAACATGGAAAGGAAATCCCAGAGGGAGGTTTGAAAAAAATAAAAGTGGGTTCAAGCCACCATTCAGAAATCATCCCAGAAATATTCCATAGGGGAAACAAGCACAAAGAGGATTTAAACCAGTTGTGGTAGCAGAAAGAGCACCAAAAGGACCACTTCAATGTTGGGGATGTGGAGGAAACCATGTGCTTAGATAATGTCCACACCGGAGGGAGAATCCCAGAAGCTTGCACAACCTAGAAGAATCAACTACAGTAGAAGATATGGCAAGAGCAGTACCTCAAATTTATGCAGCATTGGATGATCACCAAGCAGACCATCAATCAATAGTGGTGGAAGTTGAAGATAAGATTGATAAGAAATCTATTTCTTTTTTAATTGATACAGGATCTACTCATAGTTATGTGTCTCCTAAGGTGGTTTAAGGTTGTTCTCTTATTAAATTAAATCATAGTAAGTATTGGCTAGTTCAATTAGCCACAGGAACCAAGAGAAAAGTAAGTGAAGTAGTGATGGAGTGCCCGATAGAGTTGAATGGACTCCCCACACATGTAAATTTAAATGTCCTACCATTAGGATCTTATGATGCACTAATAGGTATGGACTGGTTGGAAAGACATAGAGCTAAGATAGACTTCTATGAGAAAGTACTGGAATGCATTGATGAAGAGGGAAGTCCAAGGTTGGTAAGAGGAATTCCCAAGCAAGTTTCAGTAAGGCAGATTTCAGCCCTGCAGTTGAGAAAGTTTTATAAGAAGGGTTTCCAATTATATGCAGTTCACACATCAGATTCATCAGAAGATAAGGGGGCCAAGGATAGAAGACTTCCAGCTATTGTAAGAGTTCCAGGATGTGTTTCCAGATGAAGTGCCAGGGCTGCCACCAAAGAGAGATATTGATTTTTCTATCAATCTTGTTCCAGGGGAAACGCCAATTTCTAAATATACCTAGAGAATGAGCACACCAGAATTGGTATATTTGAAGATGCAGCTACAAAAATTAAACCACTTATACTATGAAACAAGAACTTTATACTATGAACGAGAACTCTAGCCATGAAAACGAGGTTTTTCTCAAAAAAAACACCAAAAACACCCCCCAAATAGAAAAGTGTTGATACCACTATACACATTTTTTTTTTCAAAGTAAAAAATAGAGCCATGGCCTAAACATCCCATACTATTGTTTACAATAACTTTAAAATCAACCCCTAAATTGGAAAAAAAAATTTCCTTCAAGAGATAAATTACAATTTTTTTGAAACTTGCATATTAAACAAACAAAAAAATCATAAATAATTTCACCACTCTAACCATATAAAAACTATATAATAAAAAATTATAATAAAAACTATATAATAAAAAAAGTATTAAAGAAAGAATTAAACCTAAACTATAAAATTAAAAAATTAAAAAAAATTAAACCTACCCCTAAACTATATAATAATAATAATAAATAAACTATCCAACTACCCCCTAAACATATATAATAAAATAAAAACTATTCTAACCATATCAAAACTATATAATAAAGAATTATAATAAAAACTATATGATAAAAAAATTATAAAATTAAAAATTAAACCTAAACTATATAATAAAAAAATTAAACTACCCAGATACCCCCAAAACCTTCCCCCTCCTCCCACCGCCCCTCCCTTCCTCCTCCTCTCGCGGCCCCCTTCCCTCTCCTCCTCCTCCCTCCCTTACTCCTCCTCCCGTCGCCCCTCCCTTCCTCCTCCTCCCTTCTCCCTCTTCCCCCTCATCCCTGCCCTCCCTTCCTCCTCCTCTCGTCGCCCCTCCCTTTCCCCCTCTCTCTCTTCCCCCTATTCCCATGACCCCCTTCCCCCCCTCCCATTTCCCCCTCCACCCTTGTCCCTCTTCCCCCTCCTCCCTTCTCTGCGCTCCTCTTCCCGTGAATCTCTCCGCTCAGTTGGGAACAAAAGGGTCACTCGTGAGGGGCTGCCCTTTGGCACCCAACTGAGCGGAGAGCTCCGCGGGCAGAGGAGCGCGGAGAAGGGAGGAGGGGGAGGAGGGAGAAGGGGGGAGGAGGAGTGGGGGGAGGATGGGGAAGGGGGCCGCGGGAGGAGGGGGAGGGGGAAAGGGTTCGTGGGAGTAGGGGGGAGGAGGAAGGGAGGAGCGATAGCGGGAGGAGGAAGGAGAAGGGAGAAGCGGGGGGCGAGGGAAGGGAGGAGGAGGAGGGGGCCGCGGGAGAAGGGAGAAGCGGGGCGGGAGGGAAGGGAGGAGGAGGAGGGGGCCGCGGGAGAAGGAGGAAGGGAGGGGCTGCGGGAGGAGGAGGAAGGGAGGAGCAGCGGGAGGAGGAGGAAGGGAGTGGCGACGGGAGGAGGATGAGGGGGTAGTTTAGGGGTAGTTTAATTTTTTTTAATAATATATAGTTTAGGGATAGTTTAATTTTTAATTTTTAAATTTTTTATTATATAGTTTAGGGGTAGGTTTAAATGTTGTTTTTTAATTTTTTTAATATATGGTATAGTTTTAATGGGTATTTTTTTTTTTAATAATATATAGTTTAGGGGTAGTTTAATTTTAAAAATTTTTATTATATAGTTTAGGGGTAGGTTTAAATTTTTTTTTAAAATTTTTTTAATATATGGTTTAGCTTTTCTTTAATTTATGTGAATTGTCACTTTTCATAAAATAATATAAAATAGTATCCTTTTTATATAAAAAAATCTCTGGAAATTCATTGAAAATGGTTTTAAATGTCTTTATTTTATGGAATTTTTTACAATTTTCTCAATAAAAATGTCTTGTTTTATAGAAAAAAATTGCAAAATGTATATGTTTTTCATTATAAATTGCCTATAAAAGTATGTTATTTTGTTAAATTTCTAAAAACACACTTGAAAATAGAAATTAAAAAAAATTACGACAAAGAAAATTTAAAGGCCCAAAAAAATGCCTCAAAATGAAAATGTGTGATACTAGTATCAACCCTTTTTGAAATGAAAGTATGAATAGCTACTAAAATTAGGAGAGAGAAAAACAAGAACTGTGTCAAATTATCGTTTCATAGTATAAGTGGTTATTAATGGATAAGGAATATATCAGACCTAGTGTATCTCCTTGGGGAGCACCTATGTTATTTGTCAAAAAAAATATGGGACTTTAAGGCTGTGTATCGATTACAGGCAGCTCAATAAAGTGACAATCAAGAATACATATCATTTGCCAAGAATTGATTATCTGTTTGATCAAATGAAGGAATCTAGAGTGTTTTCAAAGAGTGACTTGAGGTTTGGATACCATCAAGTGAGGATAAAGGAAGAAGACATTCACAAGACAGCGTTCAAGACAAGATATGGCCATTATGAGTTCATTGTGGTGCCATTTGGTCTTACCAATGCACCTGCCACATTCTTGAGTCTCATGAATAGTGTCTTCAGCAAGTATTTGAATAAGTTTGTAATTGTGTTCTTGGATGAAATTCTTTTTTATTCAAGGAATGAGGAAGAGCATAATGAACATCTAAGAATGGTGTTGAAAGTCCTTAGAGAACACCAACTATATGCAAAGTTGAGCAAGTGTGATTTCTATCAGCAGAAGGTACATTATTTGGGTCATGTCATCTCAAAAGAAGGAATTGCAGTGGATCCAGAAAATATTGAAGCCATAATGGATTGGCCTACTCCAAAGAATGTTGCAGATGTTAGATCTTTTATGGGTCTTCCAGCTACTACAGAAGGTTCATTGAAGGATTCTCCAAGATAGCTCACCCAATCACTTCATTGCAAAGGAAGAATATCAAGTTTGTATGGTCTGAAATATGTGAGAAAATCTTTCATCAGTTAAATAGGTTGCTTACCAATGCTCCTGTTTTCAAGATTGTAGATCTAGAGAAATATTTTGTAGTGTGGATAGATGCTTGCATTGAAGGGCTAGGTGGATTTCTCATGCAAGAAGGATTTGTAATTTGATATGAGTCAAGGAAGTTAAAGGAGCATGAGAAGAATTATTCCACACATGATTTAGAGCTAGCATCCATAGTTCATGCTCTCAAGAGATGGATACATTATCTCTTGGGAAGAAGATTTGAGCTCAGGACAAATCATATGAGCTTAAAATATTTGTTTGATCAGCCAAATCTAAATGCTAGGAAAAGTACATGGATGGAATTTCTTTGTGAATTTGATTTGGAAATTAAACATGTTAAATTTAAGGAGAATAAGGTTGCAGATGCCCTTAGCAGAAAATTCCATGTTGCAGCAATGAGTTTGTGTAAATCAAATTTGAAGGAAAAGGTTCTTAAAGCTCAAACCAGTGATGAAGCTTACCTTCAAATCAAAGATAAGCTGCAGCAGGGAAATGTGTATGAAAAGTGTGTCGGATATTAGATTGGTGAAGATGATGTTCTCATTTATCAGGGTACCAGACTGTACATTCCAAACTGTGAAGAATTGAAGAAGCTTGTGATGGATGAGATACATCAAATGCCATATTCTGGACACCCAGGCTATCAAAAGACTATAACAACAGCAAGGAAGTAGTACTTTTTGCATGGGATGAAGAAGGACATAGCAGAGTACATTGCTAGGTGTCAAAAGTGCCAACAAGTCAAGGCAGAACATCAACATCCAGCAGGATTGTTGCGGCATTTTATCATTCCAGAATGGAAATGGAAAGTAATTTCTATGGATTTTATAACAGGTCTTCCAATGACAGTAAGGAAGCATGATTTAATCATGGTAGTGGTGGAAAATCTATCAAAGGTAGATCACTTTATTCCAGTCAATTCCACTCATAAGACCAATGACATAGCAAATATATTCAAGAAAGAGATATTCAGATTATATGGATTGCCCAAGGCAATAATTCATATCATGATACAAAGTTCACATCCAATTTTTGGAAGGGATTATTCCAGGAATTGGGAACTCAGTTGAAGTTTATTACAACATATCACCCTCAAACAGATGTTCATACTGAGAGAGTGAATCATATTCTTGAAGACATGTTGAGGATGTATGTGATGGATAAGCCATCCAAGTGGGAAGACTACCTACACTTGGTAGAATTTGCTTACAACAATGGACATCATGAATCATTGGGAATGAGTCCTTTTGAAGTATTGTATGGAAAGGGATGTAGGACTCCAGTGAATTGGGACATCCTAGTGAACAAGGTAGTGCTTGGACCATAGATGATCAAGGAAATGGAGCAGGATATTATTAAGATCAAGAAGAATTTGAAGGAAACACAAAACAGGCATAAGAGTTATGCAGATATGAAAAGAGTGCATAAGGAATTTCATATTGGGGATCATGTTTACTTGAGAGTGAAACCAAGGAAAAGTTCCATGAAGTTGTGGATTTGTGCCAAGTTGGCACCAAGATATTGTGGGCCATTTGAAGTCCTTGATAGGATAAAACCAATTGCATATAGGATTGCATTGCCTGTTAACATGAGATCTCGTAATGTTTTCCATGTCTCTTTGCTTAAGAAATATGTACATGATCCTAATCACATAATTGATTGGAATGTAATACAGGTGGAACCAGAGGGAGATTTGCAATTGGAGCCTATGCGCATCCTTGACAAGAAGGTCACTTTGCTCCGAAACAGAGCCATGGGACAAGTGAAGGTGCAATGGAAGCACCTTAGTCTCGAAGAGGCCACATGGGAGCTAGAGGATGCCATGAGAGAGGCATTCCCATTTGTGTTCAGTTTTTAGAACACTGAGGACAATGTTGTTCTAAGGGGGAGGGAGTTGTAATACCCCTATTTTGATCCTTAGGTTTTATTGGCTTCAATGTAAATGTTGTGTACATGCTATGTGTGTTTCCCTAGTGTGGAGCTCAAGGCCAAGGCCCCACTAGTGGATTCTTAGGTTTATTTGCATAGGAAAGTATTTGAAAATTCTAATAATCCATGTGTTTTTAATCCATGAGATATTGTAAATGATGTAATTATTAAATATTGCAATAAAATACCAAGAAAATTGGCTAAGGAGAAAACTAATGAGAAGGGGCCATGTGTATCCACTAGGAAGAGGTGAGGGGGTTGTGGGGTTGGAATCCATGATTCCACATGTCAATTTGTGAACCCATTTGACTCCCATGCTAAAATTTAATTGTGTTGTAAGAGGGTGGTTGAGAAAACCAATCCATGAATTCGATGGAGTATGGAGCAGCCTTGCGATCCGTATGGAAGGGTATCTCTCTATTTTACTTGTCCCTTAAGCCAATCTACACTTAGGAATTCTCTCACCCTGATACCTATCCCATTTTTGACCCACGAACCTCGATACTCACGCATTGCAAAGCCCAGCCATGAAGGAGAAAGAGAGAAATCGTGATTTTGTGTATGCGTGAATTCGCAGATCCGAGGATACAAAGAAACCCTGTGTAGGAAGTGAAGCGGGTCGGGAAATCCTTGGATCAGACCTTGAGATAAATTACAGAGTGTGAGAAGCTTAGTCAAGCCGTGAGAACACTTAGATATGTTACAAAGGGCCGAGTTGTGGGGCAAAGCTTAGGTCGCAACCCTAAGAAGAGCCCATCTTGAATAACAAAGAAGGAGGTCAAACATAGGGTTGGATCTGCTTGATAAACCCAGTGAAGGCTATAGTATCATGAAAGAAATAGTTTGGACCTTTATATGCCCACCCTGAAGAACACTAGAAGGAATGGGCCTTGAGGTAATGTGCAGCAGAGAAGAGGGAATTCCTTGTGTTGGGTGAGGTAGGTAATGTGAGTTCCATGTTTGCTGAGTAATCCGATATGCATGTAGATCTGTGGTTGAGCTCACCATCTCAGCATAATCCTCCTTGTTTTCTTGTATGCTTGATAAACCAAACTTTAGGTTGGCTTAAAATCATCCTCCTTGTTCCCTTGTATGCTTGATAAACCCAACTGTAGGTTGGCTTAGCATTGGGATGGAACCTTAACTATGAGGGAGCCTATTTATCCCTCCTCAGTGGATACACAACCCAACTCGGGGGTGGTCTCTCCGCTGAAGGAGTATAGGATGGACAGATACCTAAGGTTGGGTGGAAATTTTCTTTCACTTAGCCAGTTCCTTGTGCAACTTCATTCCAAGGTAAGTGCTTTTGTGGTGTGAAATGATGTTAATTTCCCTATGTTATGCCTATGCTTGTTATGCTCAAGTTACTGAATGAATGGTTACATGAAATTGATCAATAGGGATCTATGTATAAGCCTGAGTATGAGGTTGATTTCATGCTTGAATGCTTAATCATTTGCTTGAGTGTAATATGTTGCTAACCTTGCAGGTTGTATATGCATTCAATAACTTTGGTTTCATAGTATGTGTTTAGTTATGCATTGCATTCACCTTTAAGAGGGGTTTCTTGGCCTCACATGGACTTGGGGAAGGAATTAGATAGCCCCTGTGATGCTTTCTTTCCCCTTTATCGGTCAAGTGAAAGGGTAATTCATGGCAGAAGGCACGTAGAGTTCCTTGTAGAAGGGTAAAGGCACATAGAGGAGGTTATGGACAAGAATTCAATTGGAAAAATGATAAGGTTAGAGTCCTCAAATGTGGTAGGGGATCACACCAGTGGATAGAGCTCTCCAAGAGATTTCCAATGGTACCAGACTTGTCCAATTTGGCCCAAGGATGAAGGAGTTATGAGCTTGGAAAGTTGGTTGTAATAGGGCATGGCCAGCTCCTAACTTTCCGCATCTGCATTGCGGGGTGCAGAAGTCAGGGGTGCATTTTTGCAGCGCTAGGAAGTTTGGCGCTATGTAATTCCGAATTTTACACTACGTAATGCGGAAGTCGGGGGTGCAGTTCTATAGCGTCGGGCAGTTTGCCGCTCCACCGTTTCGACTTCGGCACTGCGGAATGCAGAAGTCAGGGATGCATTTCTGCAGCGCCGGGCAGTTTGGTGCTCCGTAGTTCTGACTTTCACACTGCGGACTACAGAACTCAGGTGCACATTTCTACAGCACTGGGAAGTTTGGCACTTCGCAGTTCGGAATTTCGCATTGCGGAATGCGGAAGTCGAGAGCGCATTTCTGTAGCACTTGGCAGTTTGGCGCTCCGCAGTTTCGACTTCCGCACTAAGGAATGCGGAAGTCGAGGACGCATTTCTTCAGCGTCGGGTGGTTTGGTGCTCCACATTTTCGACTTCCATACTACGGAATGTGGAATTCGGGATCGTACTTTGTTCTACACCTGGTAAGTGGCGCTCTGACTTTCCGATGTCTGCATTGCGGATTGCGGAATTGCGGAAGTCAGAGGGGCGTTTTCAACGCTATGTAGTTGGAAACCCAATTTCTGAATTCTGACTGTGGGTTGCAGGAAGGATATTATGGATTGCGGATCAGAGGCCATTGCGGCTGTGTGTAAAAACAATGGGAATTTGTTGGAAAAAAATGTATTAGTGGTCTCCCATCATCTCTGAAGGCCACCAAGGCGACCGGGGACGTGACAATTGTTCTCTCCCAACAGTTCGAGACACTCAGAAATTCCATGAGGTTCCAAAGAGTCCTCATTTTCTATACACCCACCCTTGGGTCTCCATGAAACATTTAAGTAGTCAAACTATTTCTCCTAACTATTCAGGACACTTTGAAATTCCAACAGGTGAGGAACAATAGAAGGTAAGTGAAATCGATTTCTCAGTATGAATAGGAGAGGACTTACCGACTTCTCCAATTTCAAGTGTCGAAGAATGGTGTTCACTGCTCCTGATATCTCTAGGTTCTTCGAGATGGATAGAGGGAGGGTTAAAGCATGGGTCAGATCTCAATATTCCCACATTTGCTTGCACGACCCCTTCTGACTTTATTCTATCCCTCAAACCATCAACTACCGCCTCCTCATCCACATCTTCTTCCAGAAAACTACTGAAAGGACATAAAATTTACAAATTCCCTGTTCTTCTACAATTTAAACATCTAAATGGAACTTTCCAATAGTCCATTTTTTGAACTATGGATAGTCCCCTCCATTCAATTTCAAGTTATTCTAGAAATCCCTAGTTCACATTAATCTAGATAAGGAGTTTCCCCACACGTTTATATCGACCTGTGAGGGATTGTTCATCCACATATAAAACCCATCCAAGAGCATTACCCATGGATTCAAAGTATCCCCTATTCCATAGAGATAAGGGAAATTCGGGCATTAGTACCCATATATTCTTAAGAGTGGATTGTTATTTTGCAGGGTCGAAATTGAGGTGCCACCTTTTTAACATGAGGCTTCCCTTTCCACAAAGCCAAAGACCACCTAGAATCCTCATGGAATCCCTCTCCTTTTGAAAATGGAAACTATACCAACCTTTTGTAAGAAAGGAGAGCTCTAGAATATAGTTCAATAACGGGAGCCATGAATCTATCATCCACGAGTATATCAATATTTTTTGTGGCATCCAAGAACTGAACTTCCCCACCAAAAAATTTAGTGATAGGTCTAATATTTCTTCCATGCTCATGTCCCGTCCAACCACCAACTTATTCCTACTATCCCTAATGTTATGTTCCTTCAACTATCTTTTGTGAGCTGTAGGTTTCCTGCCTCCCCTCTTTAAATAAAACCTTGTTCCATTCTCTAGTACCAAACCCAGAAAACTGCTATGACCAATGTTAGCCTCTTCAATAGTCCCTTCCTTCTTCTTATTCATGTATTCATCCTCTTGAACACCTAGAAGCTACGAAAGTTCACTAGAGGAAGGTTTGGTGGGTTTAGTAAATGCCACTCTGAGGTGTGACACTAGTATAATGAGTTTTCTACTATTACTGACCTACAACAATTTTGAGGAACTAGTAATGTCCTGACATAGCTTGTCCTCATTTAAACCCTCCTGATAGGATGCCCCTTTGCATCTACCACCAATCACAACACCTAGTGGCCCCAACTCTTCCATAATAAAATCAAGTTTCCATGAACTTCCTTTTCCCCTCACTTTTTTATCCACCTCATATTCAACCAAAATGTACTCATCTGTTTTAAAAACACCATTATGTTCCCAATGGTCCATTTCAAGAAGAAGAGTTAAAGCTTCCATTTCATCCTAGTAGTTTGTCTGCATGGATTCCATGATTTTTCACCTCTCGAAACCCTAGGAAAATTCCATTAAAACCCTAAACCCTTGTAGAGCCATCCACCTTCTTTCTTAGATTTCCACCTTCGTTCTTAGGGTTGATTGTATGACATACTTTGGGGGAATTGATATTAGTGAAAGGAATATCATCACACTTTTTAAGAAATGATTATTACTTTGCATTTAGGGACATCGTACATAGATTTGAGACAACAAAGGCAAAGAATTGTGTTGTTTTATTTTCTACTTCAAAAAGGATTCTGACATAATCAAAGGGAGAAACTATGGATAAATTAACATAAACAAGGCCCTTGAATGGTTGGAGGGAAAAAATAGAAATTTTATATTAAATTAAATACTAAAATTAGAACTACAAAGAATTATTTAGAGAGATTCAACAACCACAATAGAGAGAAATATGGTTGCCCCCTCTCCCATGCATTATTTGGTATTTGGATAGATAAGCTAGAGGAATGGATAAACATGAAAGGTGGGGGAGGAGTGGACATAGCCGGTATTATCATAAATATCTTTCCATATGATGATGATGTGACTTTAACTATATATTTGAGACTGGATTTCAATGAGAAGTGAAGATGGGGTTAATAATTTAATGCACCCGTAAAACACTACAAAGATGATGGAAAACATTTTTCCTACAGCATAGATGCAAGAAGACAAAATTTTGAGAGTAGCGAATGCTATGCTCCCTCTTTCAGATGATCATAGCCATAATACTCCTTTATGGATGTGAAATATGGAATCATATAATCCAAAAACATATAATGGAACATAATTGAGCGAGAACTAAACCACGTGATAACAAGTTATTTAAGAGTAAAAAACAATGCCCCTTACAAGATACTACTAGATAAAACAAAAGTATACACAATACGATTGGAGACACTAAGGAGCTTGATTATGTATAGATATAAAATGACAACCATAAACAATGATAGGGTTCGAGTTAAATTGGAGGAAGAAAACATGGAACCGACAATGCAAAAAATGGTTTGAAGAGTGGAATATAGAAGAAGAAAGGTACCCAATGAATAAAAGGGGTCAAAAAATTATGCACCATAATGTTATATGAAGAGGTAATGGATAAAACGCGTCACTAAGAAAACAAGAATACTACATAGGAAAATTCAACGGAGGGAAGGATGTCAAAGTGAAAAATGAGTTTAAGCTTAACATTCCATGTCATATGAAATAGGTAATGGCACTAAGAACTTTCTCACACAAACTGCGATGTGAAATAGGAAGATGGGAACAAGCAATGGAATCATGAAGGAAATATTATGTTGAGTATGTGGAAATGGGAAGCCAAAAACTAAGCAACACTTTCTTCTACATTGTGTGACATAGTTATAAATTAGGCAGAGGTCAAATTTACATATCAAAGACCATGAATTAATGTTTTAGGTGGATCAAGTGAGATGTGCAATGAGATTGGTCGAGAAAATTACATTGGAAATAAACATATTGTTGAGAGTATATTCATTGAGACAACTAACCCTTGATGCAAAGTGAATGGCACCACACTCAATTGAGTATACCAAGTTCATGATTTGGGTCTTTCCCTTACACCAATAGCTCTAGTACTCATATTTTCTTGGTTTATTCTCTTTGAAAACAATGCACAAAATATAAACTATATTGTCCCATATGGCTATTAGTGTCATCAACAATTTTTTTTCCTTTCTAATTTTTGGGAACATAATGAGAATCTTAGAAAAAATGAAATTTGTTGAATAATACAAATTGACAAAAATAAAATAAAATTCTAACAAAGTTGTTAGAATATACAAACTCAGAAAGTACATTTTGATTCCATTAGAAAGAATCAAATGATCTCATCTACTTCCAAACACTAAGGACAAGAAGGAGGCCTTAAAAATCTTAACAAATGTCATTTCCCATCACACTCTAACAGTGGCTTGCCTCAATAACTTGGAGTGAAATTATTGATTTTACAACACACTAAAATCAAAGAACCATATTAAAAAAATTGTAGTGTGAGATTATCGATGTTAAAACACTGAAGTTAATGCATCTAGCCCTAGTTATTTTCCCAAATGTAACTTGGTTGGATAAATTACAATCAATTGATTTAAATAAGAAAATCAACTCTAATGATAAGATAACCATTAAAAAGAAGCGAAACACACACAACACAAAAATCAATGCAAAAAAACATTGCAATCAATGCACTATAGTCAATTTATTGAATCAATTAACATTGAAGTCAATGCACTATACTATGAGCAATGCATCAAAAACTTGGAGGGAAATTATTAATTTTACAAATAGTAAAATCAAAGCACCATAATAAAAGAATTGCAACAAAAATTGTAATGTGAAATCATCGATTTTAAAACACTGAAATTAATGCATCTAGCCCCAATTATTTTCCCAAATGTAACCTAGATAGATATATTACAATGTATTGATGAAGTAATAAGATCAAGTCTTAAATGGGTTCACAAATCACAACAATCAAATTACTATATTCAATTTTATTGTATTAGTTAACATTGAAGTTAATGCAATGAACTAAAAGCATTACAACAAAAGACTTGGTGGGAAATTATTGAATTTACAATCACTTAAGAACATTGCAGCAAAAAAACATTGTCCAAAAATATGGATTTAACAAACATTGAAATGTATGCATCTAAGGCACATTGCATTCAACGGACACCAGAAATCAAGATATATAATTAATGGTTTTATCCCAAATAGAAGTTTCCATTAGTTTCGGGATGTCTTCTAAAAAAACTTGTTTTAACATGAAATAAATCCATGTCAAAGATATTTTTGGATTACGAACGAATACGGAATTTTGTCCATCCTAGACTATATATTTATGGATTTTTGTTACTATATAATTATAGAGTAAGGCTCATCATTCTTACAACACCTAAATTTATTATTTTTCGCTTTTTATTTTCCATGGGACATTAACCTTCCTTTAGACTTAGGTGAACTAGATGGCATGTATACATATCATGTTGGCCTTTAGACTTAGGTGAACTACATGGCATGTATACATATCCTGCACTCCCAACAATGACCCAAAGACTTTCAACTTGCCCTTTTAAGTTTCAAGCTTGAAATCCATCAAATTATCTTTACAAATATTATCTTTATATAAATTATCTTGAATCTCCTCTTTGAGACTCTCGTCACTCCTATTATCTTATGTGGTTATGAAGTTTGGTGTTGCAACATATCTAGAGAATCATGGAGGAGGATAGAGCAAATCCAAAGTGCTTTATAACATATCATATCAAAATTAAATGCAATACACATTATCATATCCTCCTCATAAAAGCGAGTCTCTCCCCAATCGAGAGCATGGCTATGACTAGGTACCTAATGTACAAGAACAAGATAAACAGCATGGGAGACAAGAGGCTTCCTTAGATTGCTTCATACTCTATTCAACACCACCTACGACTTAAGAAAGGTTGTCATAAATATGGCAAGTCTTGGTTAAATCATTGGGTAGTCAAGGAAAATGTCACTCTACAGAATAGTGAAAATATTAAAAGTATTATTGCATTTAAATTTAAGTAGAA
Organism: Larix kaempferi; assembly: GCA_027924585.1. NCBI lineage: Eukaryota > Viridiplantae > Streptophyta > Pinopsida > Pinales > Pinaceae > Larix > Larix kaempferi. The sequence continues at coordinate 16,318,116 of BSBM01002204.1, read as the reverse complement.
GATGTGGTGTGATGGAGTTAGAGGATATGAGAAGATTAAGATATTATAAGAAGGTGATCAACCATAATCTAGAAGAGAAAAGGTATTTCTATGTTTTAGCTAGCATAAAGAAGAAAATCAGTATTGCTAAAATAAGAACAAACTCTCGTGAGCTCCATAGTGAAACAAGGCATTGGGCAATTCCTAAAACGTTATGGGATGAAAGATTCGATCATCTTTGTGACACAAAGAGTGTTGAATATGAAGATTACGTTCTCATAGAATGTCCTGCGTACACCTACATTAGAGCGCAATTTCAAAATATTTGCTACAATACTAACCTTCCTAACATTTTAAATCATCACAACTATGGTGATTTAGGAATGCTCCTCTTAAATATTTTTGACCATAGAAATAAAATTCTCAAGAAAACCAAGTGACTACTTACCTTTGTAAGGCTCGATAAACCAAATTTGGTCTCAGTGGACATTAATAACTATCATAATCATCATCATCATCATCATGCCTAACATTTAGTAAGTAGCTCCTTCTCTAGTGCAACATCCTACAACTCAAGAATTTGTTGCTAATTTTCATTGTATTTCTCACACTCACCAACTTCTTTCTTTCACATTAGCAACCACAAAATAGGGATTTGTTGATTTGTAGATAAGAATATACTTGGAACCAAATATAAAGGGTGATGAGGAAAATGGACTCAAAGTAAATCCATAGAGGGCAGTTCCACTTGGAGTTGTCTAAAAATTCGACAATTTGGCCTGGACAGGGGTTCTCACCAGAATTCAGTGTTTTTTTATTTTGCAAAATTTGAATTTAACTATTTTTAATGGCGATTTCAATGGTAGAAACGGATTCGACGCCATCAAAAACCTCTTTTGCACCCAAAATTTCAGACTCTAAGAGTTGTAACCAGGATTTTTTTAAAATTATCGAATTTTTTCAAAATCATGCCAAAAAAATCAAATTTTTCCATTTGAAATCGTAGAATTTTTAGACTGCATGCATCCACTTTAGGATTGAATTCAAGCATCCATCGATTTAGATCAATTCCTAATATGACAGCTGTGTACATCTCAATAGATTAAGTTGACTAATTCTCCAAAAATAGTAATATAATAATAGAGTAGTAATATAATAAATCAATACACAACCTACCTTGATTTTGGTGCAAGTGTATGGTTAATAATAATTAGTTGAGTAGCTAAAGTGGACCCTATCAAGCATCTATTTTTGAATTAAATGAATACTAAATTCAATGCATGCCACTTTACTGAAATCAATGCATAAATAATGTCTACTTGTTTTTTCCTCTTCATATCCGATCACAAAAATAATTTGATTTGATAAGAGATGTGCTCTTTAGGTTGTAGCTTGGGTGGTTGGGAGGAATGATTGTTTTCCTCCCCACCTAGGTTCAATTCTTGTAAGTGACATGTGTTGGAATATCAAGCAATACTGAGAGGGGGGGTGAATCAGTATTACATTATTTTTCAACAATTATCGCAATTAAAAACTGAATCAACAAAGAAGATAGAACACACAATTTTATTGTGGAATCCAAATTGGGAAAACCACCAATACTTTCTATTACTACAAAATTATATTTACAAGTAGTTTGCAAGCAGCAACACCCAAATTCTCAGCTACAACTGAAGGATGCACCAACACCTTGTTTTGTCAGCTACAATTGACAAGATGCTACAACACCCTTAGCAGGATGCAACCTCCCCTAGCAAAATGAAAATGAAAATATGACCATCATAAGGCAAAATGAAAATATCACTGGATAACCACTTCAATAAGGAACAGATCCATGTCACCTTTTGAATTTTTTGATACACACACATTATCTGGAGGGCATTTGAAACTAGCTTTTTAAACTACTAATTCAACACTTTAACAAAATTGTCAAACCCTAGGTCAACATGAGGATATTTTTATTTTCATCAAATTGGAAGTGTGAGACACCCAATGGATAGAGGCCAACATGTTGATTCTATCCATACCAATTTCATCCTTTGAAACCTCTTTCTCTCTCCTCTGCGAGCATTTTTCTGGAGTAGTGTAAATCAAGCTGGAAGGTACTTTTGGCAGATTGATATCTTCACCTTCAGAGATTTTTTTTGAAAAAATAATGATATGGTTGGATGCACCATTCAACAATATAGAGACCCATACTCTCAGAATAATTTAAACCATCAACTATAGGAAATTGAAGGAATTTTACAAAGGTCACTTAGGTAGTTTTACCAATAATTTTATACTTAGACAATTTGTGCATTTTATTAGACTGGAGCAACCTACCTGAAACACAGTTTTGGCAGACCCATAACTTCCTCCTCATACACTCTCAAGACAAACTGAGACCATGGTCAGGTAGACAGATCAACAAGCTACATTATGACAAGATGGGGTGGGCATTTATCTTGACCTATGAGGTACGACAGGCATTTTCTTGAGGCCACTTGGACCAATTTTCCAACACTTAGTTAATTTCCAGAATTTCTCCAAACTGACACATCTCTGTATAATTAGGTCAAATTGTAATAATGACATCATGAAGGTACTAGAACATCATCAGGTGGATTTTCATGTTCATCACCCATGCCACATCATCATATCATCATATCTTTTATCATTAATGAATACTTGTGTCATCAATGACAATTATACTCAACATTCTCCCCCTTTTTTGTTGATGACAACAACTAAAAAAAATCCTCTTTTTTTCTCTCCCCCTTTTTGACATTAATGACAAACATTCTTAATTCTCCCCTTGTCATTATTTCTCCCCCTGTCAACTATGTCCCCTTTTTTGACAAGGTTACAATCTTCATTTTATTTTAATGAAGAGAGATAACTCCCATTTTTTTCCTGAGATATGCAAATGAATCTCTAGGCAAGGGTTTAGTAAAAATATCAGCTATTTGTTCCTTTGTGTCAACATACTCCAGTTTGACAGTCTTTTGTGACACTTGCTCCATTAAAAAGTGATATTTGATTGGAATATGTTTTTTTTGGGAGTGCATGACAATATTTTTGGATATGTTAATGGCATTTGTATTATCACAATATATAACTATGGGATCTTCATATTTTACAAGTAAATATTCCAATGTTTGCTTCATCCAAATGACTTGTGTGCAACATGATGCAGCAGCAATATACTCAGCTTCTGTTGTAGATAGTGAAATGGAAGACTACTTTTTGCTTAGCCATGATACCAAGCAATCTCCTAAGTAAAATGTTGCTCCACTAGTTCTTTTCTGTCATCAATACTTCCTTCCCAATCTGCATCTGTGAATGCTTTTAGAGAAAATTTATTGTTCTTTGGATACCATTGTCCATAATCCATAGTACCTTTTAGATATCTGAGAATTCTTTTTACTGCAACCACATGTGTTTCTTTTGGGGCTGACTGAAATCTGGCAACCAAACCTACAACCTGCATTACATCTGGTCTTGTAGTGGTTACATATAATAAGCTACCAATCATTGACCTGTACATGGTATGATCTACTTCTAAGGATTCATCATCTTTGCTTAATTTACAACCAGTAACCATAGGAGTACTAACAGGTTTGGATTCTTCCATTTTGAATTTTTTCAACATCTCTTTGATATACTTAGTTTGAGAAATGAAGATCCTTTTTTCTGATTGAGATACTTGTAAACCTAGAAAGAATGTTAGTTCCCCCAACATTGACATTTCAAATGCCTTCTTCATTTCTGAAGCAAAGTTTACAGTCAAAATTTGTAGATCACTTCCAAATATGATATCATCTACGTAGACTATAATGATGATCATATTTTTGTTTTCAAATTTTAGGTACAAATCACTGTCAGTAGCCCCTCTTTTATATCCTTGTTGTTTTAAATATTTGTCAAGTCTTGAGAAGCATGCACTTGGGGCGTGTTTAAGACCATAGAGTTCCTTCTTCATTTTGCAAACAGAATCTCTATTTTTTGTTAAGAGAAAACCTTCAGGCTGCTCTACATATACTTCTTCTTCAAGTTCTCCATTAAGAAATGTTGATTTTACATCAATTTGATATACTTTGAAGTTCTTGTATCATGCAAAGGCTAAGAACATTGTAATGGCTTCAAGTCCTTCCATAGGTGCAAAGGTTTCTTCAAAATCAACACCTTCTACTTGAGCATATCCCTTGCATACTAATTTGGCCTTGTTCCTTATCACATGACCATCCTCATTGAACTTGTTTTTAAAAACCCATTTGGTCCCAACGACATTCATGTCCTTAGGTCTTGGGACAAGTTCCCAAGTTTGGATCTTTTCTATTTGATCAAGTTCATCCTTCATAGCATTGATCCAATCCTCACTTTTTCAAGCTTCTTTAATGTTTTTAGGTTCTACTATAGAAAGTAGTGCTTGTTCTTCATCATAAAACAATTTTCTCCTTGTTTGAACTCCTGAATTTTTGCCACCAATAATATGACTTTCAGGATGATTCTTTTGAACTCGTTTGGATGGTGTTTTGTGTCTGATCTAGGGGAGTCTTCATTCTCTTCTTTTTCCTTTTCAAGAGTATCTTCTTCTTGTGAACTTTCTTCTTTTTCTTCATCATCTATTTCATCATTAGTTTCTTCAACATCCACATTTTCTTGGATTTGTATCCTTCTTGGTTTAGTGTCATCTATAGTTACATTTGCACTTTCTATGATCTTGTGCAATATTAGATTATAACATCTATATTCTCTTTTTGTGGAAGAATATCCTAGAAATATTCCTTCATTTGTTCTAGAGTCAAACTTCCCTAGATTATCATCATCTCGTTTTATGTAGCACTTACTTCCAAAGACTCTAAAGTATTTAACGGTAGTTGGTCTTCCAAACCATAGCTTATAAGGAGTTTTGTCACTATTTACTCTGAGTTGTCCTCTGTTTTGTACATAGATAGTTGTATATACTGCTTCTCTCCAATGGCCATTAGGAAGTTTTGCTTCATTTAGTATAGTTCTAGCTGCTTCTTGAAAAATCTTGTTTTTCCTCTTGGCCACTCCATTTTGTTGAGTTATGGGGGCAGAAAATTTTCTCTTGATTCCATGAGTTTCACAAAAATCATTGAATTCATTTGAGTTGAACTCACCACCATTATCTGATATTAGTCACTTAATCTTGAGATTAGCTTCATTTTCAACAAGTGCTTTGAAGGCTTTGAACTTCATAAAAGCTTCTGATTTTTCTTTAAGAAATACCACCCAAGCCATCCTTGTATAATCATCAATTAATAACATGAATTAATATTCACCTTGAAATCTTTTAATCCTTGTAGGTCCACAAAGATCAGTGTGAATTATTTCTAATGGCTAAGAGGTTGTATGCTCTTTGACCTTGAATCTTGTTCTTATTTGCTTCCCATGAAGACAGTGTCTACAAACATGGTTTGGTGGTTTTATGATCTTTGATAAATTTCTTACAACTCTCTTCTTACTAACTTTTACAAGATTGTCAAAGTTCAAGTGTCCCATCCTTCTATGTCATAGAAAACTTTCATCAATTTGACTCATATGGCATTGTTCTTCATTTTCTAGAATATACACATTGCTTGGAGTTCTCACAGCAGTCCCAACAATTTTTCTTGAATCTTTTTTCCCGATTTCACATTTCTTGGAATCAAATATACATATTTGTCCTTGATCGCATGTTTGGATTACACTTAAAATATTTGGTTTTAAATCTTTTACAAGTAAGACATTTTCAACTTCCATCTTGTCTTTAAGAGCCACTGTACCCTTCCCAATGATTTTAGAGGATAGGTTATCTCCAAAGGTGACTTTTCCTTTCTGATTTCTTTTTAGAATTATAAATTTATATGGGTATCCTGTCATATTTTTTGAACATCCACCATATATATACCATATATTTTGTTTTTTTTGTTGCACATAGAGCTATTGAACATTTTAAATCTTCCTTTTTCTTCCAAACCTTCTTTTCTCCATTGTCTTGGGGTTTTGTGGTATCATTCTTCATAGGTATCACCAGTTTACAATTTCTAGCTATATTCCCTAGATTACCACATTTGTATCATTCTATACTATAACTCCAAAGAGGAGTAAACAAGTTGTAGTTTCTTCCTTTTGGATTACTTCTAGTGTCGTTCTTCTTATACAACAGAGACTGTGATGTAAGTCATTTCCCAATAGGAGCATTTAGTTTACAATTTCTAGCTATATGTCCAAAATTGTTACAGGCATAACAATTTCCCAAAAAGAGTTGTTGATGTTTACTTGGAACATTATTTGTCCTTCTTTGAGAGTGAGAAAATTTTTTACTGTATTCTTTTACAACTGGTTTCATAAGTGCATTAGCATAACTCATTTTATTTCCTTCTTTATTCACGAAAGAGGATTGTTTTGACTTCTTTCCTTTGTCATAACCTAGTCCAGTTTTATCGTTGAATGATATTTGACAACTTAGGATGTCATCTAGAGTTTTTGAGATGCTCTTGAATTTTTATTGAAGGGATTCTTCATAGGTCTTCTTTCTCAACATGCTTATTTCATCTTCGAGCTTTTCTAATTTTTCTTCTTGTTTCTTGAGCTGTTGTTCTAGATTGTCCTTTTCTTCACAGGTTTTCTGAAGCTGATTTTTTAAGTTAATAATAAATCCTTCTAATTCTTCAACGGAACTTTTAAGTTCTGTTTTGAAATCTACTATGCCTTCTTCATCTTCTTTATGTTCTACTCCCATGAATAGAACTTTTTCTTCTTCATATTTGCTAGACTCATTGTCATCCATGGCACTCACCATCTTGAAGTTATCAGGGCACTCACCATCTTCTTCTTGTTTGGAATAAGGACATTTGTTAGCAAAGTGACCAATTACCCCACAGTTAAAACATTTGAATGGCAATTTCCCTTTGAACTTGCCAGTACCTTTCTTAAGATTTTTAACTAGAAGTGCTTCTTCATCATCAAAATCTTCTGCTTGAAATTTTGTTTTATATATTTTTAGCTATTTTTTATGCTTTAAAAGTTGCTTCCTTCCTTTGAGAATTGTCTTTCCCAATCCTCATTTCATAAGCTATAAGAACTCCATACAACTCATCCATGGTAAGTTTGTCAAGATTTTCTCTATCTTCTAGTGTGGAAATCTTCAGATTGTAAATCATTGGAAGTGATCTTAGTACTTTTTCAACTATTTCTTTTTCTTCCAGTTCTTCTCCTATCCTTTGAATTGCATTCACAATTTCATCAATTCTCTCAAAGTATTCTGAAATGTTTTCTTCTTCCTTCATTTTTAAACTTTCAAATTGGGTTTTAAAAGTCTGGAATTTTGTCCTTTTTACCTTGGTGTCTCCTTCATAGATAGTCTGCAATTTGTCCCAAATTTCCTTTTTTGTCTTACAATTCATCACTTTGGCAAAGATTGTTCTGGATAATCCTACTAAGATTGCATTAACAGCTTTGACACTGCTTCTAAACTTTTTAATTCCTTCAAGATCTGTAGGAGGGTCTTTGGGATATGTGTACCATGATTCTATAGACATCCAAACCAAGAGACATTATATAGCTTCTCATCTTGATGCTCCAAAAGCATAATCTTCTCCATTGAATAAAGGAACCTTGGAGGGCACTTTTATTGGCTGATCCATAGTGATAAAATATTTCTCTTTAAGTGTTTAAACTTTTAATGAAGAGCCTGCTCTGATACCAATCGTTGGAATATCAAGCAATATTGAGAGGGGGGATGAATCAGTATTACGCTATTTTTCAAAAATTATCACAATTAAAAACTAAATCAACAAAGAATATAGAACACACAATTTTACCGTGGAAGCCCAATTGGGAAAACCACCAATACTTTCTATTACTACAAAATTATATTCACAAGTAGTTTGCAAGCACCAACTTGTTGGATGCACCAACACCCAAATTCTCAACTACAAATGAATGATGCACCAACACCTTGCTTTGTCAGCTACAACTAACAGGATGCTACAACACCCTTAGCAGGCTGCAACCTGCCCTAGCACCACCCTTCCACCCTTTTTTACTTTTTTCAGATTTCCTGATCTTCTTTCTTTCTTTGATTCTGTCACTCCATTGGTCTCGGCCTGTTCTCGCTGCTACTTCAACCTGGACACCCCAGACATCTTGATTCCATCTCAAATACCTGATTATATAATATATGTCTAATACTTTAAACATTGCATCTCTTCAATTTGAGCTCGTATCTTTTCACACTTGTGCCTCTTCAAAAGGATTAACTCTGTTTATTTAATTAAATAACAAACCCTGTCTTTTGAATTAAAGATCAACTCTATGTTTTATTTAATCCTTTGTTTAAATTGGATGGGAAATTTTCTTATTTAAATCCTTGTCTTGTGTGGACATCTGAAAAACCTGTTAAATAACAAATATTATTTAAGCTTAGCGCCAACATACTCACATATGGTTTTTCTTTAGTTTGGCGGGTCAATTTTTCGCACGTGTGAGCACCAAAGAAGAACCTGACACCATGGATAGATGGAAAAATCATCAAAGAACAAACCCATGCCAACTGATGAATTTATCAGTACAGGGACAATTTATGGCGGGCATTTCCAAATGGCCCCTTAACCTTCAGTTTTCAACACTTGGACAAATTTCATTTGTTCTTAATATGCAAAACAAGATTTTTCTTACTTTGGCAGGTTGATTTCTTGCACATGTGACCATCATAAGGAAAACTAAAAATATGATTGGATAACGAGTTCAATAAGAAACATATCCATGTCACATTTTGAATTTGTTGATACACACACATTATCTGTAGGGCATTTGAAACTAGCTTTTTAAACTACCAATTCAACACTTGGACAAAATTGTCAAACCCTAGGTCAACATGACAAGATTTTTATTTTCATCAACTTGGAAGTATGATACACCCAATGGATAGAGGCCAAAATGTTGATTCTATCCAGACCAATTTCATCCTTTGAAACCTCTTTCTCTCTCCTCTACGGGCATTTTTCTGGAGTAGTGCAAATCAAGCTGGAAGGTACTTTTGGAAAATTGATATCTTCACCTTCAGAGATTTTTTTGGACAAACTAATGATATGGTTGGATGCACCATTCAACAATATAGAGACCCATACTCTCATAATAATTTAAACCATCAACTACAGCAAATGGCGGGCATTTTACAAAGGTCACTTAGGCAGTTTTACCAGTAATTTTATACTTAGACAATTTGTGCATTTTACTGGACTAGAGCAACCTACCTGAAACACAGTTTTGGCAGACCCATAACTTCCTCCTCAGACACTCTCAAGACAAACTGAGACCATGTTCAGGTAGACAGATCAACAAGCTACAACCTGACAAGATGGGGCAGGCATTTAACTTGACCTATGAGGTACGGCATGCATTTTCTTAAGGCCACTTGGACCAATTTTCTAACACTTGGTTAATTTCCAAAATTTCTCCAAACTGACACATCTCTATATAATTAGGTCAAATTGTAATAATGACATCATGAATGTACTAGAACATCATCAGGTGGATTTGCATGTTCATCACCCATGCCACATCATCATATCATCATATCTTTTGTCATTAATGAATAGTTTTGTGATCATTGACAATTATACTCAACAACATGATGCTCTTGTTGAGCCCCTCAATTGTAATGATTATATTTCTGGCCATACCTTGATTCTCTACCCGGAATAGCAAGTGTTGACATTCTCTTGATGAACTAACCCTCTAACAAAATGTGAACCACCATTTTAAAAAAATGTTAAAAAATCCATCGTATAGAAATTCTTATTATAGTAATAAAGCTTTCCATAAATAGAAAATCTGAATGGAGTTTCATTGCTTTTAATTGTCTTTGTCTATGCATTTAAATGCATTAAACGTAGATAAACTGATATACCATTACATTGCTGGGTTTTCTTACAATTCCACAAGAAAAACATAAATATTCCATTAATATTTCAAAAATTATACTACAAAAAATTCTCGCACGTATATTTTTATATTGATCAATTGATCATGCGGGAAGTCTAAATATATGTCACTTTGATCTCCCTACCATAGAAGGAGAAGGTGAATTGATCAACTGAGTTATTCCACTTGGAGACCTTGTTATCGTCGAATATCTTTGGCATGATAGTTTATAACCTTAAGTAGATCTTTGACATATTTCAGATAGCTACTCAATATGGGTTTTATATATATATATAGATATATATATATATATATATATATATATATATATATCTTTGAGCTACTCAATATGGGTTTACTATATATATATATATTTGTTTTTACATTTTAATTAGAATTAACATTGTATTTTTTTAAGTTGATATTTTGTTATTTTTTAAAGTGACACATGTCATCTATAGGTTGAGCATATAATTACACATCATCTCCATACTAGGCCGTAGAAAGCACCACTTGGTGCAATGAAAAGTGGGGAGGGGTGACATAGTGAGGATTATCATAAAGATCTTATTGACTGCAGATGATGTGATACTAACAACAAGAATACTATGCAACCGCTACGATTACCTAGAGGCCTTTGTGTCCTTTTGTATGACGTGCTAGAGATGAACATGAACATTGGAAAAAACTATGATAATAGTTTTCTTGCTAAAAAAAAGAACAAAACAACCACAAATCATCGTAGGAGGAAAGCCACTAGAGATAACCCAAAACAATAAAGATATGGGACTAGATTTTAATGACAAGTGAAGGTGGGACTATCGCACAAGGAAAACAATACAAGATAGGTGGAAAGAATTATTCTTGCCACAAAATAAATATAGGACAATAGAGGTTTAGGGATTGGAAAATGTTGTAACCCTAATACCCTTTTATGCATGTGAAGTATGGAAATTAAGTTTATCTATAAATAAATAGAACTTGTTTGAGTAAATACAAAAATGCATGATAACAAGTTGTTTAAGAGTAAAAAGAAACACCCATTATGAGATAAACCTAGTTGAAACATGACTATACCTAATAGAATTGGAAAAATGCATTGAATATAAATAGAGAATGGAAATTGAAACCATAGACAACAATGTGATCTTGATTAAAATCAACCAACATGAGCTAAAAATGAGGAAGCAAACTTGGGATTGATGATGCATAAAATGCTTTGTATAGTATAATGTAGAAGAATAAGGTACCCAATAGATAAAAAGACATTGAAAAGTTAGGTACATAAATTCTACAAGAAGGGAAAATGGAGAAAATATGCCAAAAGAAAACATCAATACTACATCAACAATTTCAAGAAATAGGAAGAGATCAAAATTCAAAACTACTTGAAACTTAACATCACATGGTGTGTAAGATAGGTAATAACACAACTAAGAAAAAACTCAAATAAGTTAACATGTGAAATAGTAAGATGGGAACAACCTACGTAACCATGGACAAAAGGCTCTATTGAGTATATGGAATGAGTAGGTAGAAATAAAACCATACTTTCTCTTACATTATGCAACACACTCACAAACTGTAGAAAGATCGAATTACAGTCAAAATTGGTAATCAACATTTTTGGAATAACAGGTTCAAATGATTTTTGGAATGGAGGCACGGTAGAAAAATTTCTTTAAATTTATGATGGGAACTTTGTTGTGAAAATGCCTCATAGTCTTCCTCTCATTGTAGCTTTGGGAGTATGGTTTTCCAAAAATCTAAGTATTTTTAATGATCAACAAATACCTCTATTGCGATGTGCGTTACAATCAATGAATATTCTCAGTTTCCTGTTCAATGCAATCCAACAAAGAATCCAAGAAACCCTATGGAAGAGGTGATAGACAAGTCTAGGGCTTGGCTACATTTTGATGGAGTTTCCCAAGGGACCCTAGTATTGTGGTGTTGAAGGAACAATTCACTTATCGGACCCTCACTAACTAAAATTTAAAGCAGAATAGATAGAGGACCCAATAATTTAGCTAAGTTGATGGCTTTGAAGCTTTCTCTTAAACTTGCATGGGATCATGGTGTTCAAAAGGTTTAAGTCTTTGGTGACTCGCAAGTGAACCCTCGAAACTTTGACGGTGTGGAACAAGTGTGAAAAGAGTACTAGCCATTATAATGCCCACAAATTCATTGTGAGATTGATTCCGGTTTCTTGGTGTCATCAAAGTTGTACTCCACTTAACAACCACGGTGGACACGTAGCTTACCTACCTTTCATATTTATCCACGTAATGTCGTTATCGTCACTTCTTACGCCCACGTCATTTGTTTATGAATTTGTTACTTCACTTTGGATTTACCGCAGCGATAAATAATAGTTAGTTTTTTCCCGCGACATAAATAATAGTTAGTTAGGGACATGTTGAACAAAAAAATAATAATTAGGGAGCATAGAATAATAATAAATAAGATGTGTGGAATTAATAATTTGTCAGACAAGGAAAAGGATCGATAGTTCTTTAGCTAGACACCCTTAGAGCGTGAACGGTCCAAGTTGAAGGGAACATAGGATCCTATGTACCATTTATCTATTTATTTAGTAAAAGAACATGCTTCATTGTACATTTACACCCACCATCCAAATAATGAAAAATGTTTTCTTCATCTAAGCCTAAGGCATTCTTAGAGTGTGATGGGAATGTCCTCTTTTTGTATTTTTTGCTCTCCTTCTTGTCCTTGGTGTTGGTTGGGAAAAAGACATGATCACATGATTCCTTTTGAAAAATAAGCAAAGCAAAATGTACTTTCTGAACTTGCATAATTTAATAAATCTATTTTAACAATTATTTTCTGTAATTTTATATTATATTATTTAGCTGTTGTTAGATTTTCAATTTTTAATATGCGAAATAAAACAAACTCTACAAAATATTAAAGCAATTGTAAATTGTTTTATGTTTCTCTCACCACAACCTTTTCAAGGATGTTAAGGTGTGTGAGGGTGGTGGTAGGAAAGTACAAGTGTGAGGGGTAGGGGGTGTTGGGAAGGTGAGGATGTACATGTGTGTTATTATACCTATGTATATCTTTTCAAACATATTTTCATTCCTTAAAATGATGCTTGAAATTATACTAAAGATAACAATATCAATAAAAGTATATAAACCTCAAAACATTTAAAGATTTATGTTAATCTACCAAATTACCTTCATTATCAATTTATAACAACTTTAATAATAACACATTTTTAATAAAATGCATTAAAAACACATAATCATAAATTATTTATTACCTTCTATAATTGTTTGTAAAGAGAAGAAGAAAGATCGAATGAAGAATATCAAGATATGTAAAGATGAAATTGATGATTACCCATCTCAAATTAATAAAAGATAAAAACCTAAAATCAACTTATTTTTCCTGTAACTTTAATTTTAAGCTTTTATCTTTTACTAATTTGAGTTAGGTAATCATCAATTTTATCTTTGCATACTTTGATCTTCTTCGTTCGATATTTCTTCTTCTCTTTTCCTAATGATAAATTGTATATCACTAATCCAAAATGTTGACAGCAATTTTCTTAATATAATAAATCCAAAACCCAATACAAACAAACTTAACACTGTAAATACTTTCAACAACAAACCTTCTATAATTATAAACCAAATAAACATTAAACAACAATGATAAAGCAAATAAGCAATCAACACTAATAAAAAAAAATCATATTTTAAAAATAATTTAACTATACAAACAACAATTTCAAGTTTTATCTCACTTTCAACACCTATGAAATAGGTTGTTAAGGAGCAAATTCACCACATATGCCATACAAAGACTTTTCTAAGCTGAGTTAACGATATTATGGAGTCGTCCCCAAAAAAATATCTTTGAAAATTTCAAGTATTTTTTTAAAGAATAAGACATATACTAACCCTAACCAAATCAAGAGAAGTGCAATAAGATACTTTTTGTTGGTTGCAATCTCATGAAGAGATATGCCAACTCAAGATTTTTATAAAAAAAATATTTTAGGTAAAACCTACATCAAAGTCTCTCGCTAGTTCTAACACAATTAGGATAAATTTAAATAATAATTTTTACTTGATAATCTAAATTTGATAAAGGACTAGTTTTTTTTATGTACACCATAGTTGTATGTAACAAATCAATATATGGTGCACATAGGAGTTTAATGTCGTTAGTTCTAACACAATTAGGATAAATTTAAATAATAATTTTTACTTAATAATCTAAATTTGATAAAGGAATGGTTTTTTTTATGTACACCATAGTTGTATGTAACAAATCAATATATGGTGCACATAGGAGTTTAATGTCTAAAATAAAAGTAAATTAAGTAAATTGTGAGTATGTAGATTGTTTTTCTTAATTATATTATAGTTGTTATGAGTAATAATCAAGAATATATGTTTTTTTCTTCCTTTAAAATCTAGAAGGAGTACGATGTTATACTTTTCTAAACTAAAAAGTCAAATCTTTGTGTAGAGAATGTCTCTTATTCCACCCAAAAAAAAAAGTTTCATATATCAATTCAATGTCTCCTACAAATATTAAATCTAACATTTTTATAAAATGAAAACTATTTTTCAATGTTCCAATACTCATAACATTTATACTAAATCTAGTAGTTGGATTAATTAAAAATTATTTTCAAATGAATGAATTTGTAAAAGTTGTGATATATAACTTTACCTAGTCATAATTTAACTGCTTTCTGTTACCTTTTTGAAACGTAATGATTTTGATACTTCCATTTACACTATGTTTGAATGATGATGATAATGATAACATAATGATCTTGATACTTTCATTTACATCATGTTTGAATGATGATGAGGAGGAGGAGTCACTTGGTTTTCTTTAGAATTTTATTTCTATACTCAAATTTTTTTAAGGGAAGCATTCATAATGTACCATAGTTGTGACAAGTTAAAACGTTAGGAAGGAACTAGTATTGTAGAAAATATTTTGAAATTGTGATATAATGTCGATGTACATAGGACATTCGATGTGAAAGTGATTTTCATCTTCAACCCTCTTTGTGACACAAAGATGACAGGTTTTTTCATCCTACTATGTTCTAGGAATTGTCCAACACCATGTTTCACTATGGAGCTTGTGAGAGTTTGTTCTTATTTTAGCAATGTTGATTTTCTTCTTTGTGCTAGTTAAAACATAGAGATACTTTTGATCTTCAAGATTAGGCTTGATCACCTCCTTATATATATTAATTTTCTCTTATCCTCTTTATGGCACGACATTTTCTCCTTAAATTTAGAGCTACTAGTATTTTTAATATTATCACTATTATGTAGAGCGACCTCTTCCTCAAATCCCCAATGATTTAGCCAAGGCTTCACATATTTATGTCAACCTCGCTTAAGTCGCAAGTGGCTTTAATTATAACAAGAAGCAATCTTAGTCATAGCTATGCTCTCAATCAGGGAGAGACTTGCTTATATGATGAGGATAGGATAGAGTGTATTGCCTTAAATTTTGAGATTATATGTTATAAAGCGCTTTTGGATTTGTTCTATCCTTCTCCATGATTCTCTAAAGATGTTGCAGCCTCAAACTTCACAACCATATAAGATAAAAAGAGTGACGAGAGTCTCAATTAAGAGGAGTTTGTTCCTATCCTAAAACCAGAGGTTTGTTGATTTAAAACTATTTTCGAGTCCATAATAAGCTTTCCACCCTCCAGTAATCCTTTTCTCAATGCTAGAGTTCCAGTTAAGCTTATGATGAAGATCAATTCTAAGATATTTATATGAAGTCACTTCCTCCAAGTTATTGTTGTCGTTCATGAAATTATTGTAAATGATCTTTGGGATTTGATTCTCATAACCTTTGTTTTGTCAGTATTAATAGTTATACCCATACCAATTTTTTTTTTTTAAATGCTTAGATTTTTTAATTACTTGGTATCTAAAAACATTCTAATTAACTTTTTAACGTATGCTCTTTCTAAAAAATATTAAACACCATCTCTCACACATTTTTAGTAATTATCTTAAATAAATTTGAAAAATTAATAAAAACAATATCTTAATTATATATATATAATTAAATTTTCACTTTTAATTTAATTATTTAAATATATTGTTTCTTTTTCTTCTTTTCTTTTTTCAATGGTGGTTCACTATATCCATCGGGAAATATGCCAACACCTGCTATTTCGGATAATCAAGGTATAGCCACAATTACATAGTTCACTCATTTATTACATAGGGGATCAACAAGAACATCATGTCACTTACAAAAATTGAACTTAGTTAGGGAGGATAACAATAATTCTTCCCAACCACCCAAACTACATCTTTATATCTTTATAATGCATATACAAACATATCTTTATATCCCATTAATAAATGAAAATATTTAGACACATTTGTTAAAAAGAAAAATAGATTCATAAAGATCTTATAATTAATAGGATTATCGTGATTGATTTTATGTCTTAAGTTCATTTGGTTGGAGGTGAAGGTATATTAATTTAAATGTTATTTAATATTTTAAAAATATTGTTTTACTAATGGACATATTAATAAGCATGTCAGTGTTATCAAAATCATCAATATGTATAAAGATTATGTTTTAATGGCTTCCATTATAAAAAAAGATCAGACAAATTAAACAGATTCATGTTTTTTCCTTAGCATTAGGTTTTTTGAATGGAGCAGAACAAGGGGATGTTGTGGTGCAGGTTGTGTGATTAAAATTAATGAAGATCATTCCCTTCAACTTAAATAGTTTTGTAGTAGAGGTTCAAATACCAATGATGAACTATTAGCCTTGCGGTGCCTTCTTTATGTTGCTTGTATGTTGGGAATAGACACTATGAAAGTTTTCGATAACTCTATGGTGATCATCAATTGGGCTAGAAATTTATGCTCTCTTCATGTGATATCCTTGATTCATTGGTGCAAGCATACTAATGACCTTACTCATACTTTCCATTATCTTTCTTTCGATCACATATATAGAGAACAGAACTGTGATGCTAATACATTATCCAAAAATGCGCTGGATGGTGTAGAAGGTTCCCTCCTTATGGAGAAATACATAGAAAACTCTCTAATCTATCAAAGCACCCATGATGTTTTGTCTTAAAATCTCACTTTTTTTAGGTTCATTCCTTATATAATGATCCTTGGTCTTTTGTATTGCAGGACTGATATGTCTCTTTAACATACAAGTTGGCTCAAGTCCAGTTTGGTTAGTTTCTTATTCTTGGTTGATTAGTCTTATATAAATTTTGGGATTAGACTATCCTTGGAGTAGGGATATATTTGATCAAGTGAGATCGTTGTTGTCAAGATTCAGTTCTTTTGATTTTATATGAATAATAAAAGTACTATTTTTTCGTGTGAAAAAAAACAAAAATATTAATAAATTATTTTAAGCTTGAAATATGATTCAAATGTTTATAATTGATTGATTATAATTTAATTAGTTATAATAATTAAAAAATATTAAAAAGCCAACAATTATTTAGCATCGTTAATATTTGTTAACTGAATGAATGTTATGTTATTATTAGATATTGGTTAATTTTTTGGAAAATGTTGTATATTACAAAAGTAAATTTTTTTAACAAGATGACACTATTACATGAGTAATTTTCTCTTTCTTCTTTCTTAAAATTATTTAATATTTTAAATTTTAATAATTATTAAATCATAATATATATATATATATATATAATAATGAAATAGTTTAAATCTTAAATAATTTGTATTTTTTTCATTTATTATTGTCTAAATGTTGAAAGACTAAAAGAATCTTCACATTTAAATTACTTCTATAATGACCCATCCACAAATATTAAACATATTCAAATAATATCAACTTGCTATTTGGAACCCAATGAGCGTTTTTGCATATAATACTAATATTGATAAACAATAACAGCTTTCCATCGCAAAAGCAAGATTCCTAACTTAGGTATTGTTACATGGAAGTGGTTAACGATGAAAGGGCTAGCAAGCATTTTTTCTTTCCAATTTTAAGTTGTACTTGCTTTGCTTTTTCTAACAATTATTTTTAATTAATAATAAATTATTTAAGTGATAATAAAAATTCAATATTCTGTACACCAAACCCAAGTCCTCATTGGTAACATTATTAGTTGATTATTAGTTGTTAATTATTTGACTTTTTAAAAATAAATAGTTAATATGCATTTTTCTTAGGATTTTGTATAATTTGAATGTTAGCACCATCCATTCAAGGTAAAGGTGGAATTGTTGTTGTTGGTATTATGGTTGCGAACTATGATTCTTGTCATTCGAAACTCGTAGTTATGATTAACCCTAATTATTTTAGAGGGTTGATTGTATGACATACTTTGGGGAATTGATATTAGTGAAAGGAATATCATCATTTTTTTCAAGTAATTATTATTTATTTTGTATTTAAGCACATTTTACAAAAGTTTAAGGTAACAAAGACAAAGAGTTATGTCGTTGTCTTTTTAATTTAAAAAAAAAAAGGCTTTTGACACTGTTACAGGGTATAAATTGTGGATAAATTAAATGGTTGGAGGGAAATAATAGAAATGTTATATTAAAGTTAGAACTACAAAGGAATTTTTAAAGATATTTAACAATCACAATAGAATAAAACATAGTTTTCCCCTTTCCTATGCATTGTTTGGTATTTGGATAGATAAGTTAGAGGAATGGATAAAGATGAAAGGTGGAGGAGTGGACATAGTAGGGATGATTATAAAGATTTTGTCATATAATGATGATGTGGCTTTAATAATTTGGACATTACATAATTTGTAAGTTTACTTAGATGTTTTAGAGTCATTTTGTACACAAGTTCGAATAAAAGTGAAAACATGCAAAACTAATATAGTAGTGTTCTTGCTAAAAAGGAACAAAATAATGACAAATTATATTTAAAGGCGAGCTAAAAGAGATACACCAAAACTATATATATTTGAGATTGGATTTCAATGAGAAGTGAAAATGGGGTTAATAATTTAATGCACCCATAAAACACTACAAGGAGGATGGAAAGCATTTTTCCGATAGTATAGATGTAAGACAACAAAGGTTTGAGAGTAGAAAATGCTATGCTCCCTCTTTCAAATGATCATAGCCATAATACTCCAAATGGATGTGAAAAATGGAATCATATATATCCAGAAACATATGGAACACAATCGAGCAAGACCTAAAACACATGATAACAAGTTATTTAATAGTAAAAAACAATGCCCCTTACAAGATACTACTAGATAAAACAAAAGTATACACAATATGATTGGAGACACTAAGGAGTTTGATTATGTATAGATAGAAAATGACAAACATAAACAATGACGGGGTTTGAGTTAATATCCTTCATGCCAATTTAAATTGGAGGAAGAAAACATGGAACCAAAAACACAAAAAAATGGTTTGAAGAGTGGAATATAGAAGAATAAAGGTACCCAATGGATAAAAAGGGGTCAATAAATTATGCACCATACTTCTATATGAAGAGGAAATGGAGAAAACATGTCATTGAGAAAACAACAATACTACATAGATAAATTCAATCGAGGGAAGGTGATCAAACTACAAAATAAGTTGAAGCTTAACATTCGATGTCATAAAAAATAGGTAATAGCACTAAGAACTGGCTCACAAAAGCTACGATGTTCAAAATAAGAAGATGGGAACAATCAATGTCATCCTGATGGAAATATTATGTTGAGTATGTGGAAATGGGAAGCCAAAAACCGAGAAACACTTTCTTCTGCATTGCGCAACATAGTTATAAATTAGGGAGAGGTCAAATTTACATATCAAAAATCGTGAATTAATGTTTTAGGTGGATCTAGTGAGATGTGCTATGAGATTGGCTGAGAAAATTACATTAGAAAGAAACATATTGTTAAGAGTATATTCATTGAGACAGCTAACACTTGATGCAAAGTGAATAGCACCACACTTAATTGATTACTCAATAAATAATGATCAAATTGCATCAAGGATCAATTGATCATGGGGGAAGTCTAGATATATGTCACTTTGATTTCCTTACCATCGATCAAGTCATTCCACTTTCAACAATGCCGAGGGCTTGAACCCAAGTGTACTCTCGCATCCTTCCCTCTTTTTTGGTGTCGATGAAGTGGGCATTGATCTAAATTTTGTCGTTGGATACAAGCAAAATCGCAGACTTTCAAATCCATGGAAGTAAAATATCATTCAATCATAACCTTTGGTAGATCATTGGCATGATAGTTCATAATTTTAAGTAGATCTTCGACATATGATAGTTCATAATTTTCAGTAGATCTTCGACATATCTTAGATTACTACATAATATGTATTCATTATTTATAATTATTTTTATTAAAATTATATATATGTGTTTTTTTTGTTTTACATTTTAAATAGAATCGATATTGTATTTTTTTAGGTTGATATTTTTTTATTTTTTAAAGTGACACATGTCAGCTATAGGTTGAGCACATAATTACACATCTTCCCCATACTAGGTCGTAGAAAGCACCTCTTAGTGCAATGAAAGGTGGGGAGGGGTGGGGATTATCATAAATATCTTATTGTCTACAGATGATGTGATACTAACAACAAGAACACTATGCAACCTCTAGGATCACCTGGATGCCTTCATGTCCTTTTGTATGAAGATTGAGATGAACATGAGCATTGGAAAAAACTATGACAATAGTTTCCTTGCTAAAAGAAATAACAAAACAACCACAAATCATCACAGGAGGCAAGCGACTAGAGATAACCCAAAACAATAAAGATATGGGACTATATTTTAATGACAAGTGGAGGTGGGACTAATGCACAAGGAAAACAACAAGAAAGGTGGAAATAATTCTTCTTGCCACAAAATAGATATAGGACAATAGAGATTTGGATTGGAAAATGTTGTGACCCCTCGTCCATGTGTTGTAGCCCCAATACCCTTTTATGCATGTGAAGTATGACAATTAATTTTATCTAGAAATAGAACTTGTTTGAGCAAGTACAAAAATGCATAATAACAAGCTATCTAGGAGTAAAAAGCAACACCCCTTATGAGATTACCCTAGTTGAAACCTGACTATACCTTATAGAAGTGGAAAAACACATTGATTGTATATAGATAGACAACGAAAGCCACAAACAACAGTGTCATCTTGATTAAATCCAACCAACATGAGCTAAAAATGAGGAAGCAAACATGGAATCAATGATGCATAAAATGGTTTTTATAGTGCAATGTAGAAGAATAAAGTTACCCAATAGATAAAAATACATTGAAAATTCAAATACAAAAATTCTACAATAAGGGAAAATGGAGAAAATATGCCAAACGAAATCGTCAATACTACATAAACAACTTCAACAAATACTAGGAAGAGATCAAAGTTCAAAACTACTTGAAACTTAACATCACACGGTGTGAAAGACAAGTAATAACACAACTAAGAAACAACTCAAAGAAGTTAACATGCGAAATAGGAAGATGGGAACAACCTAAGTAGCCATGGATAAAATGCTCTATTGAGTATATGGAATGAGTAGGTAGAAACTAAACAACACTTTCTCTTACATTATGCAACACATTCACAAATTGTAGAGAGATCGAATTACATTCGAGATTGAGAATCAACATTTTAGGAGGATCTAGTGAGATTGAGAAAATGATGTAGGTAAGAAGTAGATGGTTGAGAGTAGAGTAAATGAATAAACTATCCCTTGATGTAGAGCAATGGGGACTATACATAATTGTGTAAACCAAGTCCATGATTTTGCTCTTGCCATAACCCCAATAACTCTAGTTATTATAATTCCCTGCTTTGCTTTCTTAAACATTGATACACAAAACACAAACTTTGTTGTCACATTTGGTCAATCAATTTTATAGAAAATTTATTAAAATATATCTATATATTTTAACCAATCACTCAAATTCCCCATAATTACAATAAATACATATTAAATAAAATTATACATTTAATATAAATATATATAATATAATTTAACTTATATAAAATTATTTTATTACTCCATATTATTTTTATTTAATAATTAAAATGATTATATCTATCAGGATTGTGCTTTAGTGATATATCCATGAGAGTTTATCGTGATTGTGTTAGCTTTGACATTTCATGTATTATACCTAATTAATTATTTTAATTTTAATTGTATATTTAAAAGTAACTTTATTTTGAGAATATTTTTTTTTACAAAAAGGTGATTTACCATTTATTAAAGGATTAATCCACCTTATGTGCCCACACCTAATATTCCAACACAAGAATTTATTTTAAGAATATATATATAATGTACACATTATTACACAAGATAAGCATATTGCAATTTGCAAGTGCTTTGGTATTTGGTAGGATTTTTTCGTTTCTTCTGTCGTAGACATGAGGGACATGTTGAATAATACAGAATCACATAAAACGATTCTTAAGATAGGGTTGAATGATGCAAGTTCACAAATTGTATTTTGATTCTCTATCAAAACGAATCGCATGGTCTTGTCTTATCCCAAGAATGAAGAGCAGGAAGGAAGAATAAGAATAAAAATGTTAAAAAACATTTTCCATCACATTTATGGTGGAAGTATATAGAGTGCCTTTGAGGTTTAGATGAAAAATACATTTTTATTATTTGCATAGTCGATGTGTTGAAGTAGTGTAAATGTACTCATAAAACACTAGTTGAAGAATAATGCAAAATAAAGTTGTTAAATGATGCAAGCTAACAAACTGCATTTTCATTTCTATTACAAAGTCTTATCTTCTTCCAAATACCAAGGAGACACTTCCCATCATATGATTTAATGGTGAAGTGAAGAAAGTAAAAAAAATATCAAAGAAGGGCATTCCCATCATACTTTCATGGTGTAAATTTGTGGAGTGCTTGAAGTTTAAATGAAAATTACAATTTTTATCACTTACATCAATTATATGTTGAAGTAGTGTATATTTACTAAGAAATATTAGTATGTCTATTCATTAAATATATAGATAAAGTCATAGTCTAAATGTTTTATGAATTCATTATTTTCCTAGCGCTTAAAAGAAGTAGTCTAAATGTTATACGGTTTGTATTTTTTGGATTATTATTAGTGGATTTTGAGTGCACTCAAATACCTCAGGGAAAACAAGTAAAACCCTTCCCATAGAACACACCAATTGATCAACCCTCCAAATAAGGGGCAAGCATTAAACTCTATCGGGAACACACATTAGACACAACACCAAAGAGCCTTAACTAATTGATTATGTCCTAATGATCATTAAGACATTATGGGCAATTTGAAGGAAGATAAAGCATTGTCTCAATGATAGAGGACACATCAATCACAATACTTGTAACCTATTACTGACAAGCCAGACAGATCTCAAATCACAAAGATTAACCTACTTTCATTAGTTATGTAAAAGCTTAATACAATTCCATGTTCACAAAGATTAACATACTTTCATTAGTTATGTAAAAGCTTAATACAATTCCATGTATCTCATTATAGCACTCCCCCTCTTTATGCTAAGTATTTTGTGAGTTACAATCTAGAAAACACATTTTACGACACAGGAAATGTACCCTAATCATTCCACTTTCTAACTAAATACCACTATTACACTCATATTGGGCAATCTCAACAACTAATATGTGCAATTCCAATAATTATTTTGATTTTTTCATTGAATTTTAGGCAAAAACATTAAAAAAAATGTGATGAAAAATGTCCAAATCGTAGCATATTTAGACTACACCTCATTTGAAATAATGTGAAGGGAAACCAACATTTTTATTATCTAAAATCCAATAAGAATAATTTTGGATTGATAGAATTGCAAATATGAATCATTAACATGGCAAAGTCAAGTTGCGGTAAGAGTACTTAGCTATTGATGTATTAAAATCATTGATTTCAACAATCCAAAATTGCAACAAAGATTGTATGACCGCATTCCGATAATGGAAAACAATAAAAGTTCAAAATTTTAAAATGTTTAGCCTTCTTTTATAGATACATAGTTTCATTATGAATACCCATTGAAAGCCGGAATTTTTATGTGGTTGTCACTTGAAAACAAGGTGCCTACATGGGATAACTTGCAAAAGAGGAAGAAAATGGGCCTCGATGTTGTTCGTTCTATAAAACAAACGATGAAAATATTAATCACTTGCCCATTTTTTGTTCTTACACTAAACAAGTTTGGAAGGTATTAACACGTTAAAATAATTTTTGGAATGGAGGCACAGTAGGAAATTTTCTTTAAATTTATGATGGGAACTTTACTATGAAAATGTCTCATGGTCTTCCTCTCATTGTAGCTTCGGGAGTATGGTTATCCAAAAAACTAATTTTATTTAATGATTAACAAATACCTCCATTGCGATGTGCTTTACAATCAATAAATGTTCTCAATTGCTTTGTTCAATGTAATCCAAGAAACCCTATGGAAGAGGTGATCGACAAATCTAGGGCTTGGATATATTTTGATGGAATTGCCTACAGGACCCTAGAATTATGTGGTGTTGAAGGAACAACTCACTTATTGGACCCTTAGTAACTAAAATTTAAAGCAAAATAGGTAGAGGACCCAATAATTTAGCTAAGTTGATGGCTTTGAAGCTTTCTCTCAAACTTGCATGGGATCATAAGTCTTTGGTGACTCGCAAGTTGTTATGAAATGGATGTAGGTGAATACATATACATGAAAATATTATCTTGCTACCTTTGATGAGATTATGACCAGGGGAAATTTTAAGGATCCATATTTTTTTTAAAGTGTAGAAACCATGGCAAATCTTACTAATTCTTAGATTTCCAACCAGGGATAATTTTAAGAACCCATACTTACTTAAAAGGATATAAACCTTGGCGAATCTTACCAATTCTTAAAATGTCAACTATAAAATATTTGGCAATATGTTTCTAAAATTATTTCAATTTCTAAAGATTTTATATAGTTTATATAATAATTTGGCGAATTTTAGAGTGGAGAAAGTTTACCCCATCAAAATTGGGCGAAATGGGGCTTCAAAAACTGCAAATTGACGAATCTTTTTTTGGAAAAAAACATGGAAAAAGAGCCCATGGGCTAATTTTTGCCCCTAAAATTATCCTTGTTTCCAACCATAAAATGTTTGGTGATATTTTTGTAAAATCATTCAAATTTCTAATGATTTTATATAGTTTCTAGGCAAATTTGGTGATGTTTAGAATAAAATATTTTCATCGTGTAGAATTTAGGTGAATCATTTCAGGGAAAAAAAAAGAAAAGAAAAAAGACAAAAGAAAGAAAAAAGAAAGAAGAAGAAAAGGAAAGAAAAAAAGAAAAAAGAAAAAAAAAAAAGAAAAAGGAAAAAAGAAAGAAAAGAAAAAAGGAAATTGGTGATTTTTTTGGAAAAAAAAAACATCATTTGACCATAGGTTAAATTTCACACCTAAATTTTTTCATGATTATAATTTAAATATTTTTTTCATTCCATTTGTTTCCAATATATTTTACGAGAAAGAAATACAAAAGCTAATGGGTTAATAAAGAATCTTTAGTACTCACACCAAGTCATAAGCAAATATCAAATTTTATTCATTCTTAAGCTTATTAATGAGATTCTACTAGGCACTTTTTGGTTGTGGGCTGCCTTGTCTCATAAGGATTTTCTTTTCAATGAATATGTTTCAAGACAAATAAGAAGTAAGGAAGTTCTAGCTTATTTTTCTTTTATATAAATTGCATGATCTAGTAAAGTATCACATGATTAACTTTGGGAGAGAAATTTGTTTATCTTATATTATAATTATTTTGAAGAAGCTCTTGAAAAAAATAGATAAATCCATTAAAAATGCAACTTTGAACTAGAATAATTCATGTTATAATAGTAATTAGCAAAAAAATAGCTATATAATCTCTTCTTATTCTAGTAATTATATTAAATTCACACATCATACTTTTATTTTTATGTAAATAAAAAAAGCTAAACTTTTTAAGAATTTGACTTTTTCTAGTTTATCATCATCATTTGGATAAACAAAAAATAACAAGTTATTTAAAAATTAAATTATAACTTATAATTTTTTTTTTTCTAATTTATCATCATAATTTGAATGAACCAAAAAAACAGATTCCTATCATGAAATTGCAATCTCAGCAATCTGAAATTACAATTTTAAACTAAAAATAGTGCTTTGAGTTTATCTAGATGTTCAAATTATAATTTGAACAACTAAAATTTGCAATTTCACCCCTTTTAAGTTTATCAAAATTTGGAATTCCTCATAAAATTCGGCATTTTGATGGCCAGATATCACCCACCAATTATTTTTAACGACGGTAAATCCGAAGCAAAGTAAAAAGTTCATGGGAGGTAAAAGTGAAGATGACGGCATTCCTTCCGTAAATGGGAAAAGCTATGATGGGGTCCACCGTGGTTGTTGACCAGTGACCCCTCAAAGCTTTTCGGTGTGGAACAAGTGTGAAAGGAGTACTTGCCATATAATGCTGACAAATCCATTGTGAAGTAGTTGATTCAGGTTTCTTAGTGTCATCAAGTTTGTACTCCACCTAACAATCACGGTGAACACGTGGCTTACCTAGCTTTCATATTTATCCACGTAATGTCGTTATCTTCAATTTTACTCCCACGTCATTTGTTTATGTATTTTTTACTTGTCTCTGGATTTACCGCAGAGACAAATAATAGTTGGGGAGCATAGAATAATAAAAGATAAGATGCGTGGATTTAATATATTGTGAGAGGAGGAAGATGATCGATGGTTCTTTAGCCACCCTTAGAGCGTGAACGGTCCTAGTTGAAGGGAACATAGGATCCTATGGACCATTTATCTATTTATTTAGTGAAAGAACATGCTTCCTTGTACATTTACAACTATTATCCAAATAATGAAAATTGTATTGTTCATCTAAACATGAAGGCATTGTTAGAGTGTGATGGGAATGTCCTCGTTTTGTATTTTTTTTGCTTTCCTTCTCGTCCTTGGTGTTGGTTGGGAAGAAGACAAGATCACATGATTCCTTTTGAAATAGATGCAAAATGTACTTTCTGAACTTGCATAATTTAATAACTTTATCTTAACAATTATTTTGTGTAATTTTATATTATATTATTCAACAACTCTTAGTTGTGCTTAGATTTTTAGTTTTCAACCTACGAAAGAAAACAAACTCTACAAAATATTACAGCAATTGTAAATTGTTTTATGTTTCTCCCACCGTCGCCTTTTCAAGTGTGTTAAGGTATGATGGTAGGAGAGTATAGGTATGAGGGGTAGGGGGTGTTGGGAAGATGAGGATGTACATGTGTGTTATTATATATATGTATATGTTCTCAAACACATTTTCATCCTTTAAAATAATGGGTTTCATGTATATGTCTGAAATTATATTAAAGATAACAATATCAATAAAAGTGAAAAAAAAATAGAGTATATGAACCTCAAAACATTTAAAGATTTATGTTGATCCACCAAATTAACTTTATTATCAATTTGTAACAACTTTAACAATAACACATTTTTAATAAAATACATTAAAAATACATAAATCATAAAATATTTATCACCTTCCATAATTGTTTGTACCAGTTTTCGAATTCACTGTGTTAAGAAAATTGTAGTCGACGTTTTGAACCAACGATACACAATGCATGATTAGGAAAAGAGAAGAAAAAAGATCGAACAAAGAAGATCAAGGTATGCAAAGTTGAAAAGATGAGTACCCAATTAAAATCAATAAAAAATAAAAACTTAATCACCAATTTCATCTTTACATACTTTGATCTTCTGCATTTAATATTTCTTCTTTTCATTTTTTAATGATAGATCGCATATCATTAATCCGAAATGTCGATTGCAATATTCTTAATATAATAAATCCAAAAACTAATACAAACAAACTTACCATTATGAAAATCTTCAACAACAAACCTTCTATAATAATAAAAAATTAAAATAATCATTCAATACTAATCAAAATTCATATTTTAAAAGTAATTTAAAATACAAACAACAATTTCAAGTTTTATCTCACTTTGAACACCTATAAAATAGGTTGCTAAGGAGGGAATTCACCACATACACCATACAAGCTTTCCTAAGCTCACTCAACGATATTATGGAGGAGTCCCAAAAGAATATCTTTTCGAAAATTTTAAGTATTTTTGTTTTAATGAATAAGACATATACTAACCCTAACCAAGTCAAGGGAAGTGCAATGAGATAATTTTGTTAGTTGTAATCTGATCCAAGAGATATGGCAACTTAAAAAATGTATATAAAAAAAATGATGTAACAACCACATCAAAGTCTCTGGTTAGTTCTAACCAAATTAAGATAGAGTTAAATAATTATTTTTATTTGATAACTTAAATTTGATAAAGGAATGGTTTTGATGTACACCATAGTTGCAAATAACAAATCAATATTTAAAAAAATATTAATAATATTAGAAAAATGGTGCAGGTAAAAGTTCAATGTTTAAAATAAAAGTAGATTTTTTTCTCAATATAATTGTTATTATAGTTGTTATTAGTAATGATTAAGATATATGATTTTTTTTCTTTAGAATCTAAAATAAATACAATATATATATCTTTCTAAACTAAAGAGTCAAATCGTTGTGTGGAGAATGTCTCTTATTCCATCAAAACGAGTTTCATATATTAATTCAATGTCTCCTACTGAATATTAAATCTAACATTCCTATAAAATGAAAACTATTTTTCCAATATCCCAATGCTCATAGCATTTATAGTAAACGTAGTAGTTGGATTAATTTAAAATAATTTTCAAATGAATGGATTTGTAAAATTTGTGATATATAACTTTACCTAGTGTCATAACTTAACTACTCTCCATTACGTTTTTGAAACAATGATATTGATACTTTCATTTACACCATCTTTGAATGATGATGATGATGATGATGACATAATGGTCTTGATACTTTCATTTACACCATGTTTGAATTATGATGATGATAGTTATGAACGTCTAGTGAGACCAACTTTGGTCTATCGGGCCTTGAAAAGGTAAGGAGTCACTTAGTTTCCTTTAGAATTTTATTTCTATATTAAAAAAGCTTTAAGAGAAACATCCCTATTGCACCATAGTTGTGATGAGTTAAAAGGTTAGGAAGGAACTACTATTGTAGCAAATATTTTGAAATTGCATTATAATGTGGTTGTACATAGGATATTCGATGTGAAAATGATTTTCATCTTCAACCCTCTTTGTGTCACAAAGATGAAATATTTTTTCATCCCACAATGTTCTAGGAATTGTCCAACGCCTTGTTTCACTATGGAGCTCGTGAGAGTTTGTTCTTATTTTAGCAATGTTGGTTTTCTTCTTTGTGCTAGTTAAAACATAGAGATACTTTTGATCTTCAAGAATAGGGTTGATCACCTCCTTATAATATCTTAATTTTCTCTTTTCCTGTTTATGGCACGCCATTTTCTCCTTAAATTTATATATAATAGTATTTTTAATATTATCACTATTATGCAGAGTGACCTCCTCCTCAACTCCCCAATGATTTAACCAAGGCTTCGCATCTTTATGTCAACCTCACTTAAGTCGCAAGTGGCTTTGATTATAGTAGGAAGAAATCTTATTCATAGCGATGCTCTCAATCGGGGAGAGGCTTGCTTATATGATGAGGATATGATAGAGTGTATTGCCTTAAATTTTGAGGTTATATGTTATAAAGTGCTTTTGGATTTGTTCTATCCTTCTCCATGATTCTTTAGAGATGTTGCAGCCTCAAACTTCACAACCATATAAGATAAAAAGAGTGAGGAGAGTCTCAACTAAGAGGAGTTTTTCCTATCCCAAAGGCAGAGGTTTGTTGATTTACAACTATTTTTGAGTCCATAATAAGCTTTCCACCCTTCATTAATGTTTTTCTCAATGCTATAGTTCCAGTTAAGCTTATGATGAAGATCGATTATGAATTTATGAGATATTCATATGAAGTCACTTCCTCCAAATTGTTGATGTCATACATGAAATTATCATAAGTGATCTTTGGGATTTGATTATCATAACCTTTGGTTTGGTAGTATTAATAGTTATACCCATGCTAAAATTTTAAAAAATGCCAAGATTTTTTAGTTACTTATCGAGATCGTAGAGACTCCTCACTATATCTACAAACATTCCAAACAACTTTTTAACATGTACTCTTTATTTATGTGTTAAATTTTAATAATCTAAAAAATATTAAACATCATCTAACACACCTTTTTAGTAATTATATTAAATAAACTTTAAAATTTAATAAATAAACAATATTTTAATTATATATATTTATTATTATTTTTTCACTTTTAATTTAATTATTTAAGTATCTTTCTTTTAAATTAACGGTTCATCGTTGTCGAGAGCTACATTTATCTAGAAAAAATATGAATACCTATTATTTTGGAAAATCAAAATATAACCATAATTACTATATTGAATAACAAAAGTACATTATCTCATCCAAACATCCCTGAAATAGATGGGCTTAAACATCATCATATAATCTAGAAAGTACCTATAGCCAAATGAGCTATCCTGACAGTCTTCAAAGGAAGACAATATACATATATAAAAAAATAATAGTCCAGAAGAAAGCATAAGACCTCAAAAAGACAAAAACATATGAGGATATGAATAGCTAACAACATCAAAAAGATGTTGAGAGAACCACCATTGATCAGTGTAAAATCTTCAAACTCTTCCCACCATAAGATGCTTTCAACCTCCGTAAGAGCCGATTTGGATAATTGATCAGATTCCAAGTTCTTCCCTATAAATATGAGCAATATTCACATATGTAAAGGATGATAAGATTGACTTTGTATGACATAACCAATTGTAGAAAGCAATCACCCTGATATTAAATTGTTCCATTTCCCATTTAACAACAACCATCGAGTCCCCTAAGATTTTTAAGGAGTCAATCCCAAAAATAGAAGTCACCTTGCATAAGCACCACAATGCCAACAACTTAGCTTTTGTATTTGCCCCAAGACCACAGTTCAATTTGAGGTTTAAAAAGTGTTTTGAATTTAGTTTAAGAATTGCTCCAGTTGCACATATACCACCCCGGGAAACACCGCCAAAGAAACCTGTAGCATCATTTACCAAAGATAAATTTACCAACTGATGGGATTTAGAACAAACTGGATTATGTCTTGCATTACTTCTGCTAAGTTCTTTGTGCTTATAAATGGTTTTCCTTCAGCCTTCTTTAAAAGTTCCAAAGGTATTAGACAAGGTTTCCCATTATCTCCACTTTTATTTTTACTTGTTATCGAAGGCTTAAGTTACATGATTATCAAGGCTAAGTCAAAGGGGAAGCTTAAGGGTATTGGAATCTCTGCATCTTTTTTCATCACACACTTATTGTTTGTGGATGATGTTAGTATGTTGTTTGGTAATGGACCAGTGGATGAATGGAAAGGTTATAATGAGATTATTAAATTATTCTATGCAGCTTCAGGGATGGAGGTTAGCATAATTAAATCCAACTTTTATAAACATAATCTGGACATGAACTCTCTGTAGGGGATCACATCTTTCATGCCTTACAAAGTCTTGGATTTAAGTGATGGTCTCAAATAGTTGGGTTATTTTTTGAAACCTGCTGGATATAAAATAAAAGATTGGTGTTGGTTAGTGGAAAAGTTCGAAAAAATGATAAATCATTGGTCCTTCGGGTTACTTTCTATAGGTGGCAGATTGACTTTACTTAAAGCTATCTTGATTGGATTACCTGTACACTGGATTTCATTGGCACATGTGCCAAAGACTATTTTGAATTGGATCCGTAGGCTCATGTTTCGATTTCCATGGTCTGGAAACGCTGATAAAATGAAATTATAGATGGAAAATTGGGAAAGACTTTCCAAGACAAAAATTTGGGGTGGATGGGATATAAAAAATATTTTTTGGCTCAACACTGCTTTATGTTTGAAGAGTTTATGGTGAGGCCTCTTTGGTAGAGGGTTATGGACTGATGTACTTCATGCCAAATATATTAAAAGGAATTTATTGACTTGGCTGAGAAATCCTGTGAAGACTTATAGGAATTCTTCGAACTTTTGCGCTAGATTTATCAAGACATATCCATGGCTTGGCATAGGATTAACTTGGAAGGTTGGTGCAGGTACCAAGGTCTTGGTTGGTATTGACCCTATTATAGGGATGGAGGAGAATTATCAGTTATCATCATATTTGCTAGAGTACTTGGCAGAATTGGGGCTCATCACTTTAGCTAATATAAAAAAACTTAACTAGCTCCACTCCTCATATTCTTATTGGATGACTGCCTCTGACCTTGGTTTGGGAAGTAGGTGGGCAGTTGAGTGGAACAATTATATATCTCTCACGAATTCTACTGGTCTTAGACTAAATTTTGATGAAGATTCCCTTATCTGGTATCCTAACACTACTACTGGTCACATCTCGACAAAGTTTGCATATAATGTTATTAGTTATAGCACATGAACATATTTTTATTGCTCCTAGATGGTGGTTCCAGAAATTATGGCGTTGGCATATGTCAATGAAAATACAATGTTTTTTGTGGTTTTCATTTGAAAATTGCCTAAAGACTTGGGATAATCTTACACATAGAGGTTGGATCAAACCTAATAGGTGTGCTCTATGTAAGATGAATGTGGAATTTGTTGAACATATTTTTGTTTCAATCCAGAGTTCTGAACAGATGTGGTTGTGAGTTTGCTCTTCTCTCAATATCACTCGATCATGGGGCTCTAACACTTTTGAACATAATTTCCAAGATCATTAGTACAAGAGAGTCTTTGAACATAACACATTACCTGCCTTCATTTTGTGGGATATACGGAAGACCATAAACACCCTAGCTTTTAAAAATATAACCAAAATTACATAATTCATATACAAACAAATTTAATATAATTTTAAAATTTATACATTCCATTAATAAATGAAAATATTTAAACACATTTATTCAACAAACATAATCGAAAAGGGTAGATTCATATAATATCTTATAATTTATAGGATTATCATGAGTGTTTTTATGTCTTAAGTTCATTTCGTTGGACGTGAAGGTATATTAATTTAAATATTATTTAATATTTTAAAAATATTGATTTACTACATATATCAATAAATTGTTTTGAGTTTTTAAATACTATTTAAACTGGTTTATGATTATAATTTAATTTTATTAAAAAGTCAAACAATTATTTAACATCGTTAATATTTGTTAACTGAATGAATGTTAAATATTGGTCAAATTTGTGGAAAATGTTGTGTACTACACAATTTAAAAAACACTCGACAATTAGGCACTAGTTTTAAGAAGATGACACTATTAGATGAATAATTTTCTCTTTCTTCTTTCTTAAAATTATTTAGAAACACTAACAAATTTTTCATAAAAAACATTTTAAATCTCAGTAACCATTAAATCATAAAATTTATATATAATATTAAAATAAATATAATATTATTTAAATCTTAATAGATTATCATCTAAAACTAAAAAAATTGAAAAAAAAATCTTCTACATTTAAATTACTTCTATAATGACCGATCCTCAAATATTAAACATATTCAAATAATATCAACTTGCGATTTGGGATTTCAATAATTACTAAATCCAATGAGTGTTTACATATTATACTAATAATATTGATAAACAATAACAGCTTTACTTCCTAACTTAATGCATTGTTATATGGAAGCGGTTAACGATGTATGGGCTAGAAAGCATTTTCTCTTTCCAATTCGAACTTGTTTTTCTAACAATATACTTTCAAAATAGGACCCTTGTAGATTAAGATTTGTACTTGGACTTTACTTTTAATTAATAATATATTAATCAAGTAAGAATAAAAAATTAATATTCTTTACACTATACCCAAGATTTCATTGGTAATAATGACATTATTAGTTGTTAATTTGACTTAAAAAAAAAGTTAATATGCATTTTTTTAAAAGATTTTCAAGAACTTTGAATATTAGCACCATACATTCAATGTAAAGGTGGAATTGTTGTTGGCATTATGCTTGTGAACTATGATTCTGGTCATTCAAAATTCATGTAGTTATGATTAATCCTAATTATTTTAGAGAGTTGATTGTATGACATATTTTGGGGGAATTGATATGAGTGAAGATAATATTATTATCTTTTTTAAGTAATGATTATTATTTTACATTTAGGTACATAGAACAAAGATATGAGATAATAAAGGTAAAGAGTTATGTTGTTGTTTTTTCCATTTTAGAAAGTTTTTTTACATTATTAGAAGGGAGAAAATGTGGATAAATTAACATAAACAAGGTTCTTGAATGGTTGGAGGGCAACAATAGAATTGTTATATGAACAAGTAAAGGCTAAGATTAGAACTACAAAGAAATTTTCGGATAGATTCAACAATAACAATAGAGTGAAACATGGTTGCCCCCTTTCCCATGCATAATTTATTTGGTCATAAATGAACTAGAGGAATGGATAAACATGAAAAGTGGGGAGGAGTGGACATAGCAGGGATGATCACAAAGATCTTGTCATATGATGATGATCTGAATTTAATAATTTGGACACTACATGACTTACAAGGTTACGTAAATGCTTTGGAGTAATTTTGTGCAGAGGTTGGGTTGAATGTGAAAACATGCAAAACTGAGATAGTAGTGTTCTTGCGAATAAGGAACAAAACAATGACAAATTATATTTGAAGGAGAGCTAAAGAGATATGCCAAAACAACATATATTTGAGACTAGATTTCAATGAGAAGTGAAGATGAGGTTAATAACTTAATGCACCTGTAAAATTCACTGCAAGGAGGGTGGAAAGCATTTTTCCTATAGTATAGATGTAAGACAACAAAGGTTTGCGAGTAGTGAATGCTATGCTCCCTCTTTCAAATGATCATATCCATAATACTCATTTATGGATGTGAAATATGGAATCATATGTATCCAAAAACATATGGAACTTAATTGAGCGAGAACTAAAACACATGATAACAAGTTATTTAAGAGTTAAAAACACAATATGAGATACTACTAGATAAAGCAAAATTATACACAATATGATTGGAGACACTGAGGAGTTTGATTTTTTTTAGATAGAAAATGGAAACCATAAACGATGATAGGATTCGAGTTAAAATCTTTCACGCTGAGTTAAACTGGAAGAAGAAAACGTGGAACCAACAACACAAAAAATGGTTTGAAGAGTAGAATATATAAGAATAAAGGTGCCCAATGAATAAAAGGGGTAGAAAAATTATGCACCATAATGCTAAATGAAGAGGAAATGGAGAAAACATGTAGACACTAAGAAAACAACAATATTACATAGACAACTTCAACTGAGAGAATGAGATCAAGGTGCAAAATGAGTTGAAGCTTAACATCCCATGTCATAAAAAATAGGTAATAGCACTAAGAACTGGCTCACACAAGTGGTGATGTGAAATAAGCAGATGGGAACAAGTAATGGAATCATGAAGGAAATATTATGTAGAGTATGTGGAAATGGGAAGCCAAAAACCGAGCAACACTTTCTTCCACATTGTGTGCATAGTTTTAAATTAGGGAGAGGTCAAATTTACATAGCAAAGACTGTGAATTAATGTTTTAGGTGGATCTAGTGAGATGTGCAATGAGTTGGCCTAGAAAATTACATTGGAAATAAATATATTGTTGAGAGTATATTCATTGAGACAACTAACATTCGATGCAAAGTGAATAACACCACATACTCAATTGAGTATCCCAAATTCATGATTTAGGTCTTGCCCTTACATCAATAGCTCTAGTACTCATATTTTCTTTGTTTATTCTTTTTAAAAACGATGCACAAAATATAAACTCTAATGTCTCATATAGCTATTCAGTGTCATCAACACTTTTTGCTTCCATTCTAATTTTTGGAAACATCATAAAAATCTAACAAAAAATAAGAGTTGTTGAATAATACAGATTGACAAAAATAAAATAAAATTCTAACAAAGTTGTTAAAATATACAAACTCAGAAAGTACATTTTGATTCCCTTAGAAAGAATCAAATGATCTCATCTACTTCCAAACACTAAGGACAAGAAAGAGGCCTTAACAATCTTAACAAAGGCCATTCCCCATCACACTCTAACCGTACAAGTCCATGTGAAGTGCCTTAAGGCTCACATGCAAAACACAGCTTAAATTGTCAGTGTGTTGAAGTTATAGGGATGGCTAGCCAAGGAACAACCATATAGTCTCTTCCTATCTTACCAATTATATTTATTCCACACATCTTATTTTTCCTCTAACTTTAGGGAAATCGTCAAAGGAGGTAAGGGTGTCTCCCTAATAATATTTTATACACAACTTAAATCCTACCTCCCACCGCCCACCGCCCTACGACTAAGGGTGTCTCCCTAATAATATTTTATACACAACTTAAATCCTAAGTCCATTAAAACAAATCATATTTTAATAAAATGGCGTGGGTAAAGGTGCAAGCTCGGTAACCTACTTTTTGGAATCGGTGACGGGCCCACAAGCCTTGTGAAGTCCGGTACAATTTACAATAAGAAACAAGCAACAGCTACTTAAAAATAAATTTATCATCACATGAAGCATTATATTTCCTAGTCCTCTTTTCTGATCACATTAGCATGGTATTTCCTAGTACATTTTTCACAGTTGTTCAGCACCCTCAAAGTTTTCAGCGGTCAATGGTCAACCAAGCGTAAGGTTTGGGATTAAATTAGTATTTCCAATAAGTTATCTTATCATTGGGTTACCTAGGATAATGACTCTTTGGACCTTCGGGTCTTATGGGTTACATGGGACAGGGACTCTTTGGACCTTGGGTCTTATTATATGATGATGATTAGGCTTTTAAATTATGACCCATTGGAGAATCCAATCCATTAGTGTAAATGTTTTAGGGTCGTCTTTGGGGGATTTTGGATTTTTGGGACATTCAGATCAAAGTAAATGTAAGGTTGTTGTACTCCTTGCTGTGTCTTGGATGGCAGAGAATTATTAAGAATATAGATTGCTTTCAATGACTTTCTTTCCTCAAATTCTAGAGAAATGACTTTCTTTTCTCAAATTCCAGGGAATAACTTTGAGAGATAGTGACTTGGCATGGAGATGTATGATGGAGTTGATATGAGGGGTTTGACCTCTTAAAGTATGAGAGAGAAGTGTGTATTTAGATTTGGGTAGGATTGGTATGCACTTTACAGAACATATTGACCACTTTATTGGCATGTTTGCTTAAAAAGTATGGAAATAGAAAAATATATGAATGAGAAGTCAAAGGTTGATTCATTATTATAAGGATAGAGATCTATGGTTAATTGGTTGGGTGCAAGTTTTGTCAATTGTCAATAACAATAATAGGGTAATGATAAAAATAATTAATTAAATTTTTTTGTTAAAATATAAATACATATTGACAATTATGATATATAAAATAGCAAGTGAAGTTGTATTACAAGTGTGCTTTTTTTTGCTTCTTTTTTTTTCTTTTTTCTTTTCTTTTCTTTCTTTTTCTTTTCCTTTTTTTCTTTCTTCTTTTTCTTTCTTTTTTTCTTTTTTTTTTTTTTTTTTTTTTTTTCCCAATGGAAAAAAAGGTCGTACTACTGATATTCATTAATAAAATGAATCAAATAGTACACAAATTCATAAATCTATAAGCAGACTTATGTGTAAAAAACTATGCCATAGTTCAGTTACATTGTCACTGTTTTCAGATTTGATCATCCAAAACTGTAATCATTACAACCACAAAAAAACTATGAATAGATGAAATCCTACACAGCTAGTAGTGGTCAAACAGATTGACCATGCTCCTATCACAGCTTTGGTTTTCCAAGAATTCTTCCCAAATGACAAATCCTTCAGCTCCTCCATGTGCTTTCTTCGAAAGATCACCTGTAATCATGTTAAATTGTCGGAAGATAGCCCTTTATATAACTTAATAGTGTAATTTTAATGCATGCTTATGAACACAAAGACATAACTAATTATAAATGCAAATACACATAATGTTCATATATACTAAAATAATCTCTTCAATACTTAAAATATTAATTTTTTTAGAAATATGAAAAAATAACACAAAACAAAATGTCATATTACTTTAGATTTTATTAATAACATTTTTAAATTAATAATTTATCAAAATATCTCTCAAATTATATTTTGATTTCTAATTCAAAATTCAAAACCCTATTTCTACTTTGAATACAAGTTTACAACAAAACAACAAAACTTTCTTTCCATGATAAAAAAACTCATGGATAAATCTTGTCCTACCTTTATTTCAAACTTTATTAGTATAATGTTTAGAGTGATCCTTTTGTAAGTTTATTAAATTCTTAATTTTACATAGTTTTTGTAAGGTAAATAAGTTCTTAGTTTATATATGAATATTTTTTTGAGCTAATTTTATTTTTTAAAGTTAATGTAAGTTGGAGAAATTTGAAAACTATATGAAATGAAAAATAATGTTATCTTTATAATATTAAAAAATGGAGGATGAACACACTTCTCTTAACTACATATGTACACATTAAATTTCAACATCAAAATATTGGTAACCATAGCTATATCTTCATAGCATGTTAACTCATGAAAAATGTGAAGATTTGGTAAAACTTCTTTTCAATTTTGTGGATCATAAAAATAAAACGTTAAAGTAAATAAATTATTTATTTATCGTTTCTCTTAAATTAAGGTTGATTTTAGTGGATGGCAACCATCATCATCAAGTTCAATATAGGGATTATGTGCATTAAAACTTTATCAATTTTGAAATTGACTTAGGTGTGCAAGTCTCTAGATTGATATGATAACATATTCCTTGGAGCCCCACTCCATTAATAATATTGTGCCAACTTTGTCAATTTTTAAGTTGATTTTCATATGTAAGTTCCTAAGTTGATGTGATAAAATACTCCCTCACTCCAATACTAGTATTGTTACAATTTAGGTGTCAGTGGACCATCTTTAATATTATAATGTATATCTTTGATAATATAGATATATACTAAATTGACAATTTTATTTTCCTTAAATTTTTTTTATTTATTAAAATAAAAATATGCTACATACAATAGGCTTATGATACAAAATGATAAAATGATAAAATGATAAAGGTTAAATAATTAGACTTTTGAGATTTTTTTATAAATAAGATAATATATAGAGCAACAACACCAAAAAAATGTCAAATGAAAACACTAATTTGATTTATTATCAATATTTTCATTTTTAAAACTAAAATCGTAGTTAAATGTAATGTCAATTATCCTATGACTGGTAAAATATTATCTATACTGAAAAAATACAATCAAACACATTTATAATACGAAGTCATAATAAAACTACAACTTGTAATTTAGTTCTCTTATAAATATTTTTCTTTAAAATTTTGTGTAAACATTGTATGTGTTGTTAATGGTCCTAAAAAATGAATGATAAGATAGTATAAATGTTAAACTATTATTAATTTGAAGTTGATTTTGATATTACATTATATTTTATCACAAGGATACAATTCTCTTTCATTATAATTTTTCTATGTATTGTCAATAATTTTAAATATAATAATGGTGATAAAAATAATTTATAATTAAAAAAAAAATCAATTTCTATTACATTCTTTATAAGCACAATACAAAATAGTAAATATATATACATACCAAGCTTGTATAGACACAACTTTCACAACTTTTTATCTTTTTACAACTCTTTCAAGGATGTCAAATTACTTGAATCCAAAGATCTCATGTAGTCTCCTTTTTCCACCTAAAGATCTATATCTTCCACTCTATACTCTAAAAAAGACATGGAATCCTCAATAGATATATGTATTTTAATCATCATTACCATACACATATAGTTTATGAATCACCTCATTCCAATCATATCAGCATATAAAAATTTACACTTTTTTGATTTTGTCCTTTTTTTCCTAAAAAGATGAACTATTTTTTTTTAAATGAACTCAAACATGAAAACAAATAGCTTAAAAATCAATCATGTCATTATCCGAAAATTCACATTATTTGATTTCGTCCTTTTTTTCCTAAAAAAAAGTTAAAAAAAAAACTTAAACATGAAAATAAATAGCTTAAATATCAATCATATCATTATCCAAAAATTCACATTTTTTTGATTTCATCCTTTTTTTTTCCCAAAAAATTTTTAAAAAAAACTTAAACATGAAAATAAATAGCTTAAAAATCACATTAAAATATCTACATAAAAAAAATTCTATACATAAAAAAAAATTAGTATTTAAAAGTTTTTTTAATCACAATAAAAATCTAAAATGTTGAATGAAAAAACAATCTACCTAAATACAGTTTTAATATCTACAAATCTCTCTAAACAGAGAACTGAACTTCCCTCGAATCAACCATAAGACCCACCCTGGCTCTAACCTTCAACCCCATTTCTAAGCTGGTTTTGAAACAACTTCTCAAAATTAACATAATTTCGATTTCACACCTTAGAACCAAAATGGTTCTGATATCAGATTGATGCGATTCCCATCAGAGCTCAAATCATAGGCATAAGCATATTAGGTGGTGGGGTTATTACGCACATGGTCCCCTCTTTCTATCGCCTCTCGGCATCATAACAACAGGGAACAATACAATAAAATCATCAAACTTGGATCAGAGCAGACCAACGGCAGGGTCATAACTCTGCACAGTGAATTGAGACCGACCGATCCATCGATATTCTCGATCAAAGGATGGGATTCTCCTGCAGAGAAAAAGAACGCATTGAATATGTTGTTCCGACATCGATGCGCCTGTGAAATCCCTCAATCCCAACCGCAGTCATTGACAACCACCCCCGTTGGTTGGCATTAGGTGAGCTAATCCCGCCCTTTGCCTATCACGTTACTGCATTATGTTCTAAATCCATGAAGCCACCATTATTACCACATTATGTTCTAAATCCATGAAGCCACCATCATTATCACAGTAGCCTTCCTCTTTGCTAAAATATTTACAAATTCTGCTCATGTCTCTGTGGGTTTGTATTGGGAAACCCCAAAACATTTTGTCACTTTGATACGTGTGAAAGTTCACGTGGATGTCCTGCAAATTCCATGTGAGAATTCATGTTGTTGGAGAGAAAAAATGGGCCATTTTAGTATCCTCCCTATGAGTTCAAGGAGGGCATAAGCTGGGTTAGTTCTGTTTTTGCAGAGCTTAGGTTGGTTGTGTTTACACAGTTTGTTCTCCCTGTTCAATGCTGCTCTGATTGTATACTTTCATGGAGTACTTATTTAGACCTGTGGTCTAAATGTGAGTTATGGGCTCTGCTAGCAAGTTGAGATTCTTTATTTCTGCAGTTGGCATTATCAAAGTGAACACTACATCTTCTGCAATGTATGTTCTTCATCGTCAATCTCAGGCTTTGTTTAACACTCTTTCTGTTCTGAGGTCTTATTCTGTTGATTTTGCCTCTTAGAACATGAGGGTATGTACTATATAGTATGGGACTGGATTGTATAATTGTATAGAAGATTTAACTGCCCTGCAATCCATACCATGTCTCCTTTGCCTAATGGGTGTCCTTATAGAACATGTCTAGGATTGTGGTGCCAATGGTTAGTGCTGAATTTTATTTTTTGTTCAGTGTGTGGAGTGAATCAGGAGGGTTTGCTTCTGATTACACTGAAGAGCTCTATCCTAAGTGATCCACTGTCTGCCCTGGGGAACTGGAACGTAGAAGACTTGACACCCTGTAGATGGAATGGAGTGACCTGTGAACAAATTTCAGGCAGTAACGATTCCAGTGTCATCAGTCTAGTCTTATCCGGAAGCCAGCTTGTGGGCAGCATTCCATCAGAGCTAGGATGCCTTCAGTACCTTCGCCACCTCGACCTATCCAGCAATGACATCAATGGAACGATTCCCGCTCAGCTCTTCAAGGCAACAGACATGCAAATTCTTGGTCTGGCCAATAATACAATCTCTGGCAACCTGCCTTGGGGTATAGAGCAGCTGAAAGCTTTGCAGAAACTCGACCTGTCAAACAATGCTTTCACAGGAATCATACCAGATAACATCACAACATTGACGGAACTAAGAGCTGTCATTTTGAAAAATAACTATTTTTCAGGACCCATTCCCAGAGGATTTGGATCACATGTAAAAGCTCTTGAGGTGTTGGATTTGTCTTCAAATCTGCTTAATGAGTCTATCCCTCCTGATCTTGGCAACTTATCTAGTCTCTACTGCTCTCTTAACCTTTCACGAAACAAGCTTTCTGGTACCATACCTCCAACTTTAGGGCATCTTCCAGTAAATGCAAGTGTAGACCTTTCCAACAACAATCTGACTGGACCCATTCCACAGTTGGGAGCTCTTTTGCATCAGAGACTTAATGCTTTTGCCGGTAATCCAGGTCTTTGTGGTCACCCGCTGACAAATTCATGTTCAATTCCTTCAACACTGCCCGATCCTCCGAAGAACAGCTCACCTTCAGCAATTGCAGCTATGCCTGTTATCAACAAGCACAAGGGTCTAAGCAAAGGCACCATAGCTGCCATTGTAGTTGGCGATTTCGCAGGGATAAGCCTTGTTTGTGCAGTTTTTATGTACCGTTACTGGGGAACAAAAGGAAAAAAAGTGGCAGAGGATGGGCCTAATTCTAGGAATACTCAGCTGGAAGACAATGGAGACTATTCTTCGAGTTCGGGTAGAGTTGGATGGCTCTGCCTTAAAAAAGCTGATGATAGCTCAGATGGAAGTGGCTCGGAAAATGGAGATCAACAGCAAGGAACTTTGGTGACATTAAATGGAGATCTGGACTTGGAATTAGATAAGCTACTCAGAGCCTCTGCATATATATTGGGTGCCACTGGTTATACTATATTGTATAAGGCAGTTCTAGAAGATGGTCTGACTTTTGCAGTAAGGCGACTTGGTGATGGTGGTCCGGAAAGGTACAAGGATTTTGAAGCAGAAGCTAAAGTAATTGGTAGAATTAAACATCCCAACATTGTTCGCCTCCGAGCTTTCTATTGGGGCATAGAGGAAAAGCTGCTGGTTTATGACTACATTCCAAATGGAAGCTTGGCAAATGCCTATTATGGTGGGTTCTCTTTCTTTCTGTTTTCATTTTGTGTATGTCTATAGGAGATCTGTTCAATTCGTCTCTGCAAGCTTGTTTTTTTAGAAATATAGTCTTTCATTTGCCTGCATATTATGGTTCCTTGTGGATTTCCCTCTCTTCCTCTATTTAGTTGTATAACCTCAGGAAACTCAATGAGATTTGATCCTAAGAATCTACCAACCAAGCTAACCTTTTGGGCTACCTCTGCAAGATTGCTATCAACGAACGTTGGCATTTGATACATTACTGAAATTTCATTTGCTATTAGGCTAAGTAGGCCACAGGCTTATACAGAAGTATTCGACAGGTTAGGTATTTGCTCGAGTCCCTGAAATTGAAGCTATCACCAGTGATACTAATTTCTCGTTGTCTCTTAGAATGACCCTGTTATAAAACTTTTGTTGAAGCTCTAGACTTTGAATAATATTTTCTAGTGTAAAGGATACAAACATGAGGAATGAGAAAATGAAGGAAGTGAAAATTGCAAGTTGTTTTTTAGCAGAAGCATTATAGCTGTGAATAAAGAGTGTTAAGTCAAGGAACTAAAAAGCGTCCATACAAGATTCCCTTTCTACATAAGCAAGGAGAGATAGCATGCAGAGTTTGGCTCTAACTTCAAGAAAGAGCATCTTTCAAAGTAAAAATGAGAAATTTAGGAATAAGAATAAACACTTCTCTGTGATCATTCAAATATTTTAGGATTCTTCATCTTTGC
This sequence comes from Larix kaempferi, assembly GCA_027924585.1. Taxonomy (NCBI): domain Eukaryota; kingdom Viridiplantae; phylum Streptophyta; class Pinopsida; order Pinales; family Pinaceae; genus Larix; species Larix kaempferi. The sequence continues at coordinate 16,274,334 of BSBM01002204.1, read as the reverse complement.
TGCTTCATAAAAGAATTTATTAAAGAAAACAATATCAGTCATTCTCTTTCAAATTCTAGACTCTATACTGGTTTTCTCTTCCTTAAAATATATATCAATCTTTTTGTTTTGCTTCCAGAATATGTTGTAGTTTATTTCATCTCTGTTATCTTTAGGAAGGATATTTATCTTTTTGTTCAGTGGGTTCTCTGCGTTTCATTTAAATTGGATATTTGTAGGTTTGTTCACTGGGTTCTCTGTAGTTTGTTATAATTGACTATTGATATTTTGTCCATTGAGTTCCCTGAGGTTAATTGGCTATTGATATTTTGTCCATTGAGTTCCCTGAGGTTAATTGGCTATTGATATTTTGTCCATCGAGTTCCCTGAGATTGAGAATAATTCTTTCCTTTGTTAGCAAAGGCTATTGATTTCTTTTCAATTTCTACATTCTGTGTAACCAAATACAATTCTCTGTAATCACTGTAAAAGGGAGTCCATCATCATGTAGGGGTTTGAATTTTTGTTCTCCTCTTGTAGCATGCTAATCTTGATCATCTTCTTCAGCTTCTAAAGTTTTTAGTGGCCTATCCTTTTCAGATCCTCTCACATGGACATTGTCTGACACTATATCTCCAATCTTGCAGGAAGGTCATCAAACTCACCCTTTTATCTGCCATGGGCGACCAGGATCAAAATTGCAAAGGGAGTAGCTAGAGGCCTGGCTTATTTACACGAAAGGAAGTATGTTCATGGAAATATTAAGCCAAGCAATATCCTTCTGGGGTTTGACATGGAGCCATACATAGCAGATTTTGGACTAGACAAACTACTGGACACTGCCAATGTCAAGTATAGTAGCTCTGCCATCCACCTAAGGAACCTTGATGGTATATTTTCAGGGAGCAAGCGTTCCACTGGCTCCCGCGATAGCCTGCAGACAACACCTGATTTGCTTGGAAGTCCAGGGACATCCAAGAACTTTGTATCTCCTTACCAGGCCCCGGAGGCATTGAAAACTCTTAAACCCAACCAGAAGTGGGATGTTTATTCCTTTGGGGTTATTTTTCTGGAGATTCTTACTGGGAAACCACCTTCAGATAAGGATTTTGCAGCATGGGGTCAAAATTTTGTCGATGACAAGCACCGTCTTTTGCGCATCATAGATCCTACTCTTCGACCAGAGGTTGAAGGAAAGGAAGAAATTGCAGTATCTGTAGGGATTGCATTGAATTGTGCTTCTTCTTCCCCACAAAAGAGACCATCAATGAAGGAGATATTGCATTTTCTAGAAAAAATGCCATCATCCACAACAGATTAACCAATTCTTTCTGCCCATGTACCATCCTTGCTTTACCATAAGTTGGACTGAGATGAGGACTCACACCCACATTCCATATTCAACAGCTCTACTTAGACATTGACATAACTCATATGGACACCTCTAAGTTTGGCACTCAGCAACAGACAAATTCTGTAGGCAACTCTGTTGCTTATAAAATGGCCAGAGACTCTTCAAAGATTCCAATATTTTTACAGTTGATGTTTGTAGCGAAGCTCAGGGAACAAACTTAACTCCAGGCTTATTAGACATCCACATTCTCACAGTGTACTTGCAGTTATTCTCAGTTTTGATGGGAAGGTGATAGATGGTGCATTATTGTTGCACTGGCAGGGGATGGATTTGATTTTAATTGCAGGTTGGACCAAATCAAATTGATGAGAATTATTGTTGGAAATTGAATTTGTTGGTTCAGCTTAGTTTGCATATACATAGCAGAAACTTGTTCTCTTTCTTCAGGTTAGAATATAGATATAAATCTGCTTTTCAGGAACAAATGATAACTAATGAAGACCATGAGAATGTTATATGACTGCCTTCCTATGAAGGCCATTAAATAAAGATAAGTGACCCTGTGCTTGTATTTGTATTATATTCTACCCGACATCTTCTTACTTAGCTGGAGAAGAATTGGCTGCAGTAATTATATCTGCGTCAATGGAATGTTTCTGCTGTTATTATTGAACAGGTCCATCATACTATATTCCCCCGAAGTCGTATTTTATTGATGACAGCATTGATTTCTTTATAATGTTCGAGTACTGTATACATCATGGTGACTACATTGATTACCTTACACTATTTGGATAAATATATTACATCATAATATTATGTATTGGATTGGTTGGCAACATTATATTGTAATGTTAGGATATATCATTAATTTAAATCATGATAAACTTATGCAAACCATTGTCCATATTTTAAATGCAGAGTGCTGGTTGTGTTGTCAATTGGTTAAGAATAAACTAATGTACTCCATTACAAATGATTCTAAATGCAGATTGCTTGGTGTGGTGGTGCCAATTTGTTAATAGTATTTGTGTGATGACTTATGGAAAATGATTGATAATTGTGTGATAAAGTTAGTTTGTCTGATATAATTAACATAAAAACTTTCATAATCTCTAAATTGACTTTCAAGTGCAAGGTGACTAGATTGATTAGATGATAGATTTGACCTCATCAAAGATTAGATTCCGAGTACAGAGTCACATGGGTGATGAGTATTGGAAAGTGATTAGCAAAAATATTTATATAATGCATATCATTTGTATAGTAATTGGTTTGGGCTTGATGTGAAAAGATTTGTATAGTAATTGGTTTGGGCTTGATGTGAAAAGTGCACCAAAAAGAAAATATATAATAAAACTTATGTCTTTTCAGATAGTACTTCACTTTGTAAATTATAAAAAAGGTTGATATAATTCTTGTACTAGTTTTAACCTTTAAAACTATTTGCTCTGGTATGCTGTAATGTGGTAGAGCCCAGTGTATGCTGAAAAAGTTGAATGACTAATCAACCGAAGTTGTTTATGAGTTAACTGTGTTAATACTGGTATTTGGGTATCTTATCAAACAGCCTAGGTACTGGAATTTATATTTTTGTGTTTTTTTATTCTCTATCTTTAAATTTAAGGAGATATTAGTGTTTGTATTTTCATGGTAGTTAGCTTATATAACAGTTTGTATAACTTATGGATTTTCCTTACAAATTAGATGTTAGGAAAACAAAATAGCTTGAAAAGAGAAAGAAGTATTAAAGTAAGAATAAAAGAAAATAAGCAAGGGTTTAGAGATAAAATCAAAAGAAAATAGAGGAGGTTTTAGAAATAAAATCAAAAGAAAATATTTAAGTTACGCTTTTAAAAATAAATTTTAGAAAATATTTTTTTTTCTCATAAAAGTAAGATTCAAATAAAAAAGTGAAGCTAAATATCTAAAAATAACAAAAGTTTTTATTATGATGTAAGAATTTTATCATAAAATAAAAAATACAAAAATACTATTAATGTTAATGTAAGGATTCTCAGTGTTTAATTTTTTTTTAGGAAATTATTCATATATATATATATGAAAGAAATCTATTCAAATATATATATATATATATATATATATAGGAAATCTTTATTTTTTAAGTAAAGAATTCATATATATATATATAACATTTACAAATTATGTATAATATTTGTAAATAATTATAGTTTTCCAAACATAGAAATAATATTTTAAAGAAAATTAATTAATCTTTATCTTCTTCATGTGTGATAAACTAAGATTGGTCTCACTAAACGTTAAAAACCACCATCATCATCAATTATGTCTAAAATTATAATATTGAGAAAGTTTTTAGATAATATTTAATCATATCAAATATTTATTAATATATATATATATATATATATATATATATAATGAAAAAAGAAAAAAATATTATTTATATCAATAAAGAATTTTTTTATATTTTAAAAATATTTAATAAAAAATTCATAAATAAATATATAGGAAATTTACAAAAATATATAATTATATATAAATTTATTATGTTTAAAATTTTTTTAGACAATATTTAATCCATATCAAATATAAATAGAATTATTTTATATTAAAAGCGTGCATTAACATTAATAATTTTAGAATTTAAATTTATATATTAAAATTTTGATAAAAAGTTTAATGTATTATTTAAAATTTTAAAATATGAATAAATTTATATATTAAAACTTTGATAAATAAGTTTAATGCATTATTTATATAGTTAGATTTAGACAAAGTGAACAAACATCAACATGGATGTATATGATAAACCATTAAAAAAACAACATTTTTTTAGCAGTTAATATAAAGGTAAAGATACTAGTATGATAATGCTTTTTACTTTGGGGACCATGATAAGGAAACCAATATATTGATAAGAATCTTGTGATAAAGTATAAAATATTATGAAATAATATGAAAATATTTCATAAAAATAGAATCTATTAATTTTTCATGTTTGGAAAAAGATGTATACTTTTTCTCTTTATGTAGGGTTGCATTTATTTGAATTTTTATGGAGCACTCTTACAAATCTTTCTATCAATTTTGATCCTTTTACAATAAAGGTCATGTATGTGTTGATCATGGCCTCTATTTCCCTTAAGGATGTGAGAGAATAATGTTTGTTTTCCTATTTTATGAATAACTTTTTTTTAAAAAGTTAGTTCTTATATTATATCTTCAAAAATTTACAGATACATACATTGATAAGGCTTGGGTATTCAAAAAGAAGAAATGGCCAAGGCTTAGTGCCAAAAAAATACTATAAACAACTTTTATCAATCTTCCCATGAATCGACTAGTCTGTTACAAAAGAGAAATGTCTGAGAACTGCCTTTATCATGTTTATATAAAAACAAAGATATCTAAAAACTTCCTCTATCAGGCTTACACAAAACATCTTGAGAGCTTCCGCTATTGTGCTACCCAAAGGTACATTGAAATTGTTTGAGATTAACCATCGATTTGTAGACATATGATAAGGAGCTATGAAAAAACCAAAAATAGTGAGCGTTCTAAAACAAGAAATGAAGTTAGGCTGCATGGTAAAGCTGGTAGTGCAAAAAGATCGAGTCATTACTTTTCCTCCACCCAGGATTCCGAATCCAAACAGTGATGCCACAAAGGAGGTTCCAAATTGTTGCTAGAGACTCCCTCACTGGCCTATATAGCTCTATGCAAGTCACATGTGTTGACCTCTCGAACTTTAGTCAGCTTGATATCTTCCATTTTTGTGCTCAAATCCATTGAAGCTTGAAGTTGCTTCCCATTACCACCTTTTTCGTCAGACCGAGTTGCAAGCGTCGTTGTTGTAGGAGGGAGAGGAGCGTCTTGAGCCTGGATGTCCATCTTAGTATTCGACCCCATCGAGAAACGTGGTAAGGGAATATTAAACATCTCAACAATGTCTGCACACCACTCCATGACCACCTGAATCCTGTAAACCATATCCTGAACTTTGGCTTACGTATCCTCCCCCGGGCTTAGAATGTCCTTTCTGATTTCAAGGAGGGTATCCACCATGGGAACTAGGTGTCTAGAAACGACACTGTCGTCTGTCGCCATAGATTTCCCTCTACAATGACCACCTCGATGACTAGAGGCACGCATTTGTTCATGAACCATGGCGGAAATCCATCCGAAGGGATCCCTTTGATAATTATCCTGGTGGATATCCTTTGTAGCACAAGGAGTGTCGTGACGAGTGGGGAAATGGAGCTTGATATATTGCTTGCATCTATGCTTGGGGGCAGTTGAAGGCCATAACATCCTGGATGTGACCACCCTAGGTGCCATTAAATCGCAATTATGCATGGAAGCATGTCAATTCAATGTCCATTACCGTTGAATGCACAGAAGGGATGGGTAGTTAAAGCCCCTGATGCATCATTTTCCTCCACATGCCCTCTACCCCTCACATCAACATTACTCCTCTGCAATTGTCCAGGTGTCACCCCATCTGAGGACCCATTTCATGAATATCAACTATAGCAACAAAATTAGATCCTACATCCAAGAGATCTTGTATTATCCCTGTTGATGTAAATAGATGTAGCATTAAATCCAAATATTGAAGGGGAATCACAATCAAGTAGTTTTAGTAGGCTTCTCCCAAGAGAAGTAAGATCTCACAAGTTCTTTTTGATAAGATTTGATCTTCATTTCTCTTTTTCTTATTTGATGACATTGTTTGCTTTGGCACGTCTTTAAACATACTTTCCTACTCTCTAAGATATCTTTAAGGCGATTTTAATGGAAAATCTATATTCATTTCTTTAGAAAATTTACCGCACGTTTCCCCTTATATTTGCAACTTGCACCATCATATACATTAGAAGCTACCTCCTATGTAATATTTGGTCATTTACAAACATTAATATCATTTTTTTATTATTAAAATTTTAATTTGATCGAAGTTCAAACTTCATGATAAATGACTAAGAAATGCTTTTTGTTTGTAAAAAAATTAAAATGGAGTTAAAAAGGAAATAAGGGTTATGATAAATAATAGCACCGATAATATATTAGTGAAATTATCAATATTTGAAGCATATCCAAATCATCAAAACTAATGTCTTTGGAAATGAAGTGGTAACACACAAAAATGTGCTTGTATTTTAAATTAAAGGAAAATCGTCATTGGTAAAAATTAATAAGAGAATATTTGCAAAAGAATCACCTACTTATAAGGTTAAGTAGTGTTGAGGGTTGATTGTTCATGTGACATAATCAAGTAACCATGTGATCTTGCAACACATGATGCAAAATAAGCAAACCATACCTCCTAACCATTTTGAAGGTTGCTTTTCAATTCAACTAGGACTTTTTAAGGTGGCAAAGATAAGGGCTCAAGAATAACTCCAATCTTATTAGACAACCAAATTCTCAACATACCTTGGGAGGTACACACGAGTCTCTCATCAATTTTCAAACATCAATGTCTAGATAAGAAAACAATTGAATGGGCACCAAAAACAACAACCTAAACACTAACACAAAAAAATAACAATAGTCACATGAAGCTAACGAGAAAGTGGAAACCCACAAGATACCATCTTCACATTGGATGTTGTGGGGAAAGAAAACCTCAATCAATTAAATAAATCCAAAGAAAAATTAATGAAGCTAATGAGAAAGTGGAAACCCACAAGATACCATCTTCACATTGGATGTTGTGGGCAAAGAAAACCTCAATCAATTAAATAAATCCAACATTACTAGAGAAAATAGTTGTTGGTTGATAGATTTTTCATATAAAAATTTCTAGCATTTTATTTAAGAGAAAATGCCATTAACAATTGGGGGATTATTGAGTAAATGATTGCCAATCAAACTTTTAAGTCACATTTTAATGGTTTATATGCTTAAAATTCCAAATTTTCAATCCATAATTGAAAATAAGCAAAAATCCCTAAGAGCAAAGTTCCCATCAACCAAGTAGAACTATAAATTTTGACAAAAGAATTATCGATTTAAAGCAAAATTTCGATAAATAAAAAGTTAAAATTTCCATTAATTAACTTCTTTCTGAATGTAACACATAGTACGTTGCATTAAGTTTTGGAAAAAATCACATATTTAAGTGATTTTGGGTAGCACATATTAATTAGGCTTTATTATGCCACTTAAAGATTCCGTAGGACTTGAAATCATCACATTAGTTTGGTAAATAACTAGTTTGTAAATTCTAACATTAAGATCCCACACGTTCTTTTCATATTCTCATCTACTAAGAGTTGATATTAATCTCTCTTTTTATTATTTGATAACCTTCTCCTCTTTGGGATGTCTCTAAACATACATGCTTGTTGTCTAAGATATATTGAAGGTACTTTTAATGGGGAATCTAGTGCACTTTCTCCCTTATATTTGCAACTCACATCATTATATACATTAACACCTATCTCTTCTATAATATTTGGTTGTTTGTGGACATTAATATCAATTTTTTTGGTCTTAATTTTTTATATTAAAATTTTCTATTAATTAAATATCACATTACATGATGAATGGCAAATAAATGTTTCTTGTTTATATGCAAAATTAAAATGGAGCCCAAAATAGTTAATAACTAAGATAAAAGGAGATTTTAGTTATACTTCTCTTTATCACATGTAAGCATATGAAAACTATCCTTCCATATGAAGAAATTCTTATTACTTATCCACTTATTGTATAAGTCCCAGTAATACTGAAAAAATCATACAACCGTAATATATTAGTGCAATTGCCAACATTTGATAGCATCTGCAAAACATCAACAAAAGGTATTTGGAAACAAAGTGGAAACACTCAAAAAGTGTGCTTGCCTTTTCATTTTTAAAGGAGAATCACTACAAGGAAAACACCAATTACTCAAGAGGCTTTTAGTGTTACAATATTCGTCAATTTTCAAAAAATCTTCGCTAATGGAGGCTTTAGCTAATGTTCTTTATAGCTAAACATTTTGGTTGGATAAAGGTTGTAATGGTAGTTGTTTATTTATTTGTTTGTTTTGTTTTGTTTCAATGCACTTAGTAATGTGCACCGATACATGTAGTAATGTACACATGTATGCTTAGTAATGCACATGGTATGCACACATTTAATAAGCATCGATGCATATTGTTTACATTTAAAGCACTAATATGCATTATATACATCAAAGCACCAATGCATATAATACATTTTACATGCATCAATGTGCATTATCTGGTTATGCATTGATGCATATTATACACCATGATAGCATATAGATATAATTAAATGTTTCTTGTCATTCATTCATTATAATCAAATAAAGGAAGAAAAGAACATAACTATTTACAAATTGTTCAATTAGTCGGTGATACTCTAATATATATTCAGAACCTATATGCAATCTAATGTCAACCAAATGTTCATTTGTCTCTTCTTTGTACATTAGTACATGGTAGAAAACATCCATAAATGATTATAGATTAATTAAACTATAATAATCATAGCAAATATGAAATATTAAGGAAAAAGACAAGTACTCACAAAATTTGTGATCAACCCTTTTCGACGTTGTTATTCTATTTTAGGTCCTGGATGGGTTCTATTTTATTTTATTTTATTTTCTACAATGACAAAACAAGTTAAAAATAATATTTCATGCATTAATTTAGAATTGTTATTAGGATAGCTAATTCTATAATTCAATTATTCTTCATTCTTTAATAACCTCTTTGCACATTTCTTTTTGACATCCCTGCTAGCTAGCACGTTTCATATATCATCTCATTTGTCAATTTTTTTTTTTTTTTTTTTCTTCCTTGATAATTAAAATGCAATAAAAATAGATTAATATTTATGTGAAAGTAAATAAATTAAAATGCAATAAAAATAGATTAATATTTATGTGAAAGTAAATAGAGAATAAATATTAATTTGACATTTTTTATATACTAGTGTATATACATACTATAGAAAAACATGTTTTTAAATAATATCTTTTTAAATGATTTTTTTGGTTATTACATTGATAGGTTTTATCGATCATTTCTCTGGAAATGTCTACTATAGTTTAAATATAACATGATTTTTATATTCCTTGGATTGATGTTTGTATTGTAAATGTCAAAGAACATCTACATGTTTTTTCCACTATGTCCCTCACAGTTTTATAAAAAATATTCCCCTTGTCACTAACTTCCAATACCACTTCAAACGCAACGAGGACCAATACATCACCATTTACATTATTTGTAATTTTTTTCTTCTTATGAGGACCTTCTATTCCCTTGTTGTTGGTCCTTGCACAACATTCATCATACAATAAATTGAATGTTTGAGACTTGTTAGCTATTATTGTTAACAAGTATGTCACCTACCCAAATTCTGAAAATAATATTTTATTTGCAAAAATACTTTATGTTAAATTTTAATTTCAAAGTTTTGAAATTATGACCAAGTTTGGTCAAAGATGAATGTAATTACTGAATTATTATTATTTAATAAATTAAAGTAGGAGACAAACACCCAAGGGAACTGTTAAATGAGTGTTCACTGACCCACTAGGAGGAGTGGAAGTTGTTGGAAGGCATGGGACAGATGGCAGCAATTGCACTTCACCACTAGCTGTTGGTCATGGGACAACTACCCCTAATAATGTGGCATTATCCCCCAGGTGGTGGGAGTGGGCAGGCAGCTCATTTAATGACCAAGTAACAACTGAAAAGGCCTAGGCATCCCACATAAGGAAAATTCGAATTGACCAGGCAGCTCTTACACAATATTTTCTGCAGAAATATTCCTCATGTGCATCAGGCGATCACTGAGAGATTCGAATAGGGAGGCTAGTTGTGAGTGCAATCATAAGTCTGCAAACTAATTGATAAGGAGAACCATAGGTACTGGTGCAGGTCCTTTGGACTGCTAGTTCTTGAAGATTTGACAGTTATTGCTACTGCAAGTGGAGACCCTAAATTCCTAAGTTTCCTCCTCTTGGTGGTTCAGTGAACAGGCTCGGGGGTCCTAAGACAAGTACTTGGCTGTCTTTGGGAATCGGTTGGGTGGAACAGTTTTCTTGGGATGTTTGTTTCCCTACAGATTAATCTAGGTTTTACAGCTTTCTACTTTATTTCAGTTAATAGTTATGTTTAGTAAAAATTTAGTAACCTCTGTTTTGAAGAAGAATTGATCTCTGATTTTGTTTAAAGTCTGAATGTTAAGTTTAATGATAATTTGATTTGATAAACCAATCTCTACATTTTTCCTCATGCTGTTGTTTGCATCGTACTCTAGTGTAGAGAAGCAAATTAAGTATAGATGAAAAGATAGGAAAATTGCCATTGATTTGATAGATAAGGACAGTAATTTATATGTTTATCAGTTTTGGCCCTATAGTTAACAATAGTAGAAATTTCTGTATAGTATCTAAATATTATAAAATATTTCATTGTTTCATGAAAGACAAAGATTGTTTATCTTTGTACAATTATATTGTGTTTTTCTTATCTCTAAATATTACATAGGAAATATATGTAATTCAAATCTTTATACATCATATCTGTAATATAAATAGTATTACTGCAAATGAACAAAATTGCTATCTAGGGACATAGCTGCAAATCACAGTCATCACACAACTTTCACACTTCACACATTGTTTTCACTTCTTGTCATAACAATTTCATAAATTATTTTATTTCTATCAGAGCATGAAAATAAATGTAAACCCTACTTTGTTTTCAGTCATCTTACTTACATTTATATTACAATATTTTTGTATCGTTCAAAACTGGTTTTCGTATCAATCATAGTAATAGTACTATATCCTTATCATCGTTTTGCAAAAATGAACAAACACGATCTATACAAGCTACAGATCAAAACCCAGTTTGGGTTCGAAAGTCCTTTCTAGAAGTTTATATTTAAACATTTGTTTATATTCAAAGACAAGATTCGAATTAGGGTGTGGTCCTGTTCTTTTCCACTTACAAACGAAAAGAAAAATCATTCTATCATTTGCATTATATAGAATTTTATCCTCTAGGAAAATGCATATAGATCCTCACATAGCTCGACGGTCACGATATCTACACAGTACTCAAAATGATAACATAAGATGATTAAAGATAAATACAACTTTTTCTCCTTGCCGATAGTTAAAAATTTAGCACACAGAGTTAACAAACTTTGTTCCAATTGTCATATTATCAAAACTTAAAACCAAAACCTTTTTCAAGTTAGAAATTCAAACCAACACATTTTTCCAGCTTCACAAAGGAAGCGTCTTTGCAGGTCGCCTTTACATTTCCAAAAATGAAAACCACACAGGGTTTTTCCCCACTCTTAAAAATGAGTTTTACAATTCATTTTCATGAATCTAGACATCTAAACTAAAAGACAGTGTATCATTTAACTAGACGAAGATCTTTCCCTGTAAAGTTTTTACTTCAACCTTAAAAATATTCATAGACGCTCAACTGACAGACAACGCCGAAGAATGGAAAGATTGGTTACTCATTTGTTGAAACAACCACATCAACCAAGAACGAAGGAGGTTTGAAGACCCGGAGCTTACCAGGAGTGGAGAATGGCCATTCTTTTTCCAAACCCAGGTTCACGTTTTTCTTCTCGAAACTGATACCTGCCATTCAAACGCTCAAAGGTTAAACATTATACTTTTACAGTTGTAAAATAAGCGTCACAAACATTACTAAGTTTGAAGGCACTTACCCTTTGCATCCGGTGACCGAGATCTGTACATACACCTTTAAAAACAACGAGCTCCTTGCTTCGGATGAGACCAGGGTACCGTCACTAATGTTGCAGGAAGGTATTTTCCCACTCAGAACTCAGAAACAAAATAGCTAAACCTACCAACTCAACGTTATTTCAAACCTGGGACATAACAAGTTTACACATCGCTTGGGCAGAGGAACTAAACCTGCAACTATCACCTTAAACCTATAGGTTTCGAGGTCGAATCCCTTGCATTCTCTACTAACCTTAGAATTCTGCAGCCTGTCGACCTCACAAACCGAAACAATAGTGAATATTGAAACACATTAACTCCTATCAATCAACACCATGACAAAACGTTAGGGTTGTAAATCCAACGCTCCAGATTCACTACAAATCGACGATCACAAATGTGCCAACACAATTGCATTGGAACGAACAACCTTTACATTAAATTGTTCATTCATTGCCCAAAGCACGGCCTTGCCACATATTATACACGATGGATAGATCAACAGCCAGCTCGGAGGAATGCTAGCATAAAATATCATATAAGAACCTTTGCAGTCACCTTATGAACGAAGTTGCACTACGTGGAAGCTGGATCATCCTCGTCACCACAGTTAGTGGACGACCATTAATGCTGGACTGTAACACGATCACCAATGCCAGCTCGAAAAGCATGCCAAAACAACATGTCATTCGATACTTATTGCAAATTAGTACCAGATATAAAGTTTAAACGATGTAGTTTTAATTCATGTTTTATGAATTATAATAATTGTGTTATGTATAGTTCATATTTAAAAAGATTACGTAGTAATTGATATAGTTCCAAGCCTTGCTCATAAACATAGTTGTAATATATGATACATTCATATGAATGTTATATTTGTGAACGTTGTTCATTTCTAAGCCACAAGACTTATATACATATTGTATATAGTTAACATGGTCAACGTATCATAGGATAAATAATTCATAAAGAATTATAATGTTAAAAATTATCAATTCTTTTATTATTGATTTCATTCATTTATAATTCTATCATTTCATTTATGTAATTAGATAGTTGCATTATGGTAATCAAATGAATCCAATGCTATATATATATTTAGCATGAAAACTATTTTGAAGGCTATATACTTTACCATAATTTCTCATCGCAAACAAATAATGATTTTGCGATACATTTACTACATCAATACTATGAAGATATTAATTATTTTAAAAAGATGACAAAGTCAACTACAATAATGACGATTATTACATCGACGAACTTAGCAGTTGATGGTTTTAATAGACGACTGTATTTCTAAATATTATGGAGTTGTAATACAACTTTCGAATACAGTAAATATAACCCTGTAATTCATACCTGCATGCTCTTCGAGAATCGCAACAGATTTCATACATTCTATCTATTTTTGACGTTGAATTGAAAAAAAACACGTACTCTTAATTTACGTAGTCATGGAACATCTTACCTGTCGTCTGCACATAGAACATTTCAAATGCTTTAGCATTGCAGCTAAGTAAACTCTAGGGTACCTCATAGGACACCCTTGGACATCAAAAAGAAAACTGTTAGTATCATGTCAAATTAAAAGTGTTGCATCATATTTCTGACCTGTTAGTACATTTATTAAAATAATCATGATTGTCACTTGTGTGTTTAAGTTGTCGTTATCACAATGCTGCTAATACAAGAATTAAATTATGTTTAGTAGCAACGATTTTTTTTTATCATTACTGTCGTAATCTAGCAATTATTATTTCCGCAATTATAATTATCATATTTAATGTTGTTTTCAAAAGTTTTAAAATTCTATGAAAATCTGGGATGTTACATGTGGTATCAGAGCTCATGTTCGAACTCTAGGCCTGAAAGAGGTCCAAGAACACGCAACATAAAATTTTATACAGCGTAAAATTTTACTAATTTGAATTTGAATTATGATGTTGTCTAGAAATTATTTTAAGCTACAGGTATGGAGAATTCAACTGATCATGTAGAAGACATATTTCAACCAAACAGTCACAGCTCGGGACAACACTATGCAGAAGAAGGTCACGGTGAACTAAATAACAGTTCGTCAGAATTGTTACGTGCTTTTTATGAATTAAAGGCAGAAATCAGATCTATGAAACAAGACAATGAAAGAATTCTGCAAGCACAAGAACAATTAAACCAAGTGTTGTTTGAACACTGCCCAACTGAGGAGAAAGAGAGAGATAATGAAGATATCTCCAAAGTTGAGGATCTGCCTCATGCTAATAAAAATAAGAAAATGAAAACCAGTGAGGTGAACAACAGTTCAACCTCATCAGGAGATGCTATTGAAGTGCGTAAAAAGAAACATAACTACACCAGTGATAGTAGTGAAGGAGATTTCAAACCCAGAAGGAAAAATCATAAGGAGTATGAGCAGATTTCTGGGGAGTTCAAAAAGATTAGACCTCCAAATTTCAATGGAGAAACTGAGAAGGGCGAGACAGCTGAAGCTTGGATGTCCGGTATGAAGAAATACTTTCAGATTTATAACTATTTAGAGTCCTTGAAGGCAAAAATGGCTATGTATAACTTAACCAGAAAAGCGGATATTTGGTGGCAGGACATCAAAAGAGTAAAGGGCATCAAAGATAAAGATGTAAGTTGGAGTACTTTTAAACGATACTTTAAAAAGAAGTATTTATCTGAACAATACTATGAAGAAAAATCCAAAGAGTTCTACGATTTGAAGCTAGGAGGTATGAACATGAAGGAAATGAACAGTAAATTTCTGAACTTACTGACATATGTGCCATACCTCATAGAAGAAAAACCGAAAATTCAAAGATACTTGAGCTTCCTACCTTTCAATATTAAGGACAGAATTGAGTACGACAGTCCTAAAACCTTGGAAGAGGCTATGAGAAAGGTAGTTTTTTGTTATGACACAAATCAGAAAAGAGAAGGAATATCGAACTGGAAGAATCATAAGCCCAACAATTTTGAGCTGAAAAAAAAAAATTTCAGGTTCAGTGGAAATTCCGGTTTCCAAAAGAGAAATTTTTAGAATCGGAATTATCAAGGGAATAATTCCAGAAACAATCAACAACAGAATTCTACAACACCCAGAAATGCACCTAATAATACCAGGACTAATGCATAAAAGACACCCATCAAATGTTTCGAGTGTCAAGGCCCCCAATATGCATCAGAATGCTCCTTGAGGAAGCGAACAACTAACAACATCAACTCTATTCAGACTGAACCTACTGTTGGACATGTGGCGAGGGAAATGCCCAGAATCAATGCAGCACTTGACAACATGCAAGCAAATCATCAAGTCTCTATGGTAGAGATTGAAGGTATGCTACAAAATCATCCTGTTACTATTTTAATTGACCCAGGTGCTAGCTTAAGTGATATATCACCAGAAATAGTGGAAAGTCTCAAGTTAAAAACATAAAAGTTCAGTAAATCTTGGCTAGTTAGACTAGCAACTGGAACAAAGAAGAAAGTATCAGATTTGATAGAAAGTTGTGCTTTATCCATGAATCATTTACAGACACAAATCAAGTTGAATATTTTACCTTTAGGATCTTACGATATTATAGTCGGGATGGACTGGTTAGAAGCCCATCATGTCATTTTGAACTGTTACGAAATTTTTTTTACATGTTTAAATGAAGAAGGAAAAACTGTAGAAGTAAAAGGTATCCCAAGAAAGGTAACCCTTAGACATATTTCAGCCATGCAAGTTAAGAGGGCAGTTAGGAAAGGATGCCAGTTGTTTGTAGTAAATGTAGTAAATGATGAGTTTATTTGCAAAGAGGACAAACTGAAATTAGAAGACATACCTGTCCTAAAGGATTTTAAGGATGTATTTCCTGAGGAGATTCCAGGATTACCTCCTAAAAGAGATTTAGATTTTACCATCGAGTTAATACCAGGAGCAGTACCAAATTCTAAAGCTCCATACAAAATGAATATACTGGAATTAAACGAATTGAAATCACAGTTGAAGGAACTGATTGATAAGAATTACATAAGACCCAGCGTGTCTCCTTTGGGAGCACCTGTCATCTTTGTTAAGAAGAAAGATGGAACCCTAAGACTGTGCATAGATTATCGTCAGCTTAATAAGATGACAATAAAGAATCGATATCCGTTGCCCCGCATAGACGATCTATTTGATTAGCTGTGTGGAGCAACGATATTTTCAAAGATTGATCTAAGATCAGGATATCATCAAGTGCGGGTTAAGGATGAAGATATTTTCAAGACAACTTTCAGAACTCGATATGGACATTACGAGTTCGTAGTCATGCCATTTGGCTTGACTAATGCCCCGACTGTATTTATGTGTTTGATGAATAATATTCTGCACAAAAATTTAGACAAGTTTGTTGTTGTGTTTATAGATGACATTTTAGTGTATTCTAAAAGTAAAGAAGAGCATGATGAACATTTACGGATTATCTTACAAGTTTTGAAAGATCATCAACTATACGCTAAGTTTAGTAAGTGTCACCTCCATAAAGACAAAATTTAGTATCTAGGACACATAATTTCTAAAGAAGGAATCTTGGTTGACCCAAATAAGATAAGGACCATTAATGACTGGCCAGTTCCGAAGGATGTGTCAGATGTAAGATCATCTATGGGTATTACTGGATATTACAAAAAATTTATAGAAGGTTTTACGAGGATTGCCAACCCCATAACTTCTTTGCAAAAGAAAGGGAAGAAATTTGTATGGGATCAGAAATGTTCTAACAGTTTTAAGAAATTAAAGGAATTATTGACTATAGCACCCATCTTGAGGATAGCAGATTCTAACAAAGATTTTATAGTTTGTACAGACACATGCAATGATGGAATCGGTGGAGTCCTAACGCAGGAAGGGCATGCGGTGGCATATGAATCTAGAAAACTGAAAGTGCATGAGAAGAATTACTCTACTTATGATTTAGAGTTATTGGCTGTAATTCATGCCTTAAAAATGTGGCAATATCACCTTATTGGCAGAAAATTCACATTATTGATAGACAATATGGGTCTGAAATATTTATTAGACTAGACAAATCTGAACGCTAGACAAGCTAGATGGTTAACTTTCTTAAGTGAGTATGATTTCGAAATTCAACATATTAAAGGAAATGAGAACAAGGTTGCAGATGCTTTGAGTCGTAAGGCAAAACTGAATTTTATTTCAGCCATCAGTACTTATTCTACAGATTTGGAAAATTAGATTCTTGACAAGAGTGAAACAGATGAAGATTACAGAAAAATAAAGGAAAAGATAGCAAACAAGAGTTCTGAAAATTTTATGGCAGATTACAGTATGAAGGAAAATGGGTTATTTCTATATAAAAACAGATTGTATGTACTAGACATACCAGAAATAAAATTTTTGATTTTAAACAAGATGCATAAAAGTCATTATTCTGGTCATCTAGGTTATCAAAAGACCATTACTATGCTAAGGAAGGAGTATTATTAGCCCAGAATGAAGGATGAAGTAGCAGAGTACATAGCTAAATGTTTGGATTGTCAAAAAGTGAAGGTTGAACACCAACATCCTACTGGATTGTTGCAACCGTTACCTATACCGAGTTGGAAATGGGAAGTGATAAGCATAGACTTTATTACTGGATTACCCAAAAACCAGAAACAAAATGACTCTATCATGGTGGTAGTGGACAAACTCAGCAAAGCAGCACATTTTATACCTGTGAAGACTACTCATAAAGCTCCAAACATTGCAGAAATATTTATGAAATAGATTTTTTCGACTACATGGGATACCAAAGGTGACTGGCTCGATCATTAAAACAAGAAATTTGTACAAGAATGGGCACATGATCGTTATAAATACCCAACATAGAATGTATTGAATTCTCAACATGCCTCTATATTGAACCTCTATCATGACCATGCATACCCTATCTTTCAAATGACTGCCAACCGTCACCCATTCATAAACATTAATATCCTCTCTTTTCATCATTTAAACTTGTTGCATTGCGTTGGATGCCACGGGATGGGTGTTTCCACCTATTTCCATGTGGTTGTTTGGATATTTGTGCCTATGCTGATCGATATCCAACACCTCCCTTTCGAGCCTTCGTGGGAAGAATTAATTGCACATTCATGAGAAGTGTTAATGATATTTTCCACATATGCATCCTTAATTCTTATCACCAATGAACTTAACCAACTCTTAATGATATAAATTGAGTCTAAATGTTGGAGAAAGGGTGGGTTCACCAATTTAGCACCCTTATAATGGAGCATTACCTCAAAGATCCCATCCCTCGATTTTTATGGTCTTTTCCTTCTATAGGAATGTTTGTTCATGAGTTAACTGTATTTCTAAAAATTGGGACCTAAATCCTTGATGATTTTCCCATTCACATATAGAAAGGAGTTATGAAGTTAAGTTAAGATTGATAAGTTGCATGCAAGAGGAATTTGGATCTTGATGATGAAGGTGCAAAAAATGGATAATCAGGTATCATTATATTTTTTATTCATTGTTAATAAAGTCTGAATATATTTCTTCTGCCCCCACAAATCTGATCGTAAAATGTTTAATTGGTTGGATTTTAATATTTAGTTGCTGGTGGAATTAAATCCTTGATAAGTTAGTTAGAATTAGTAGGTAAGCAAATCCATATGTTTATTGTGATTTGCATTATTATGAATAAAATAATTTGAGGAAATATGTCTTTTGCATTTTTCAAACTCATGAAATTTACATCATTAAGTGCTTTGCATCGCTATTTTGATTTGGAAAAAAAGAGAGACTATTTTTATTTTTTTCCTTTAAGTGCATTTTAACAAGTTCTTGTAGTTTCATTTTCTATTATAGTTATTTTAGTTTGTAGGGTATGTTGAATGAGGATACAGAAAAATAAATTTGTATTGTAGGATTGCTTATTTTGGTCTCTTTGAGTTGTATGTTCCAAGGTTTGATGACAATAGTGCCTAGATTCAATGAAAGATCGAGATAAGTGCTCTTTGAGTTTTGTTAATATGTTTATTATTTAAACATTCTTAGAGTCTTTGTAATATCACAAGTCTCATTTTCATTCCATTCGAGTAAGAAACAATTTAAAAACAAACACAAATATATAAAATGAACTAGAATTCACCTAGAATTGTGACTTCTATTTATAGAAAACATGCATAGCTTAGGAAGTAGAGCCTTGGTGTAGGTTGGAGAGTAAACTCTACAATGTTGTGAAACCAAACCAGTCATGAGAAGAGTGTAAATCCATTAGTATCAATGATACTTGATGGAAAATCACACCTAACATGTGTGTCGATAATTGACATCACTCAGAAGAGTTATTCTGCTCCCATGGTTGCTAACACACCAAGTGTTGGACCCTGCGAAGGTTTCATTTATCAAACTATTGTCCATAGGGAAGAATGGAGGGTGTAGAAGGTAGTCTATTCCACATAGGCCTCCCACCTACACAAGTTTAGTCGCATTAAATGGTATTAACAACATGTCTATTCAATTCTCCTTAGCATTGGTTGAGTCTCGAGCTAGCATGCCAATCAGAAATTCCCTTGTGTCTATTTGCATAGCCTGGTTGTTACTCACTGTTGGTCTTCGAGTTGATTATTGTTGTGACATGGTGACTATTTGTAGGACCCCTCATTTAGGGTCCCCTTGAAATGAACCTGAAACTTTAACAACTTCATACAAAAATATTAGCCATCATAGTTATTGGAAAAATAAAATAAAAAGCGTGAATAACTTAACAAAAATAAGCAAAACCTTAACCTGTCAACCCGATCCAGTTTGTCCATTGTCGCCTTCTTCTTCCGTAGGATCCGTCCAGCAAAGCTCGTTTAACCATAGGCAAAGCAACCGTTAGCTTCACCACCCAACCATAGGCTCATGCTTTCAGTCGCATGGCCTCCCTCGAGCTTTTGGGTCGTAAAGTTCACACACAATTCTCAAGAAACCCAGCTTGGGTTTCCCCCCCACCAAGATTTCCAGCCAAACCCTCAATAGCAGCAAGTCATGAGGTAACTCAATATTACGATAGTCATCCAGGGTCTGGGTCCCTTACCCATTCCCAAAGCCTTCCTTTTAAAGGAAAATTCCATACGACACATGTCGCTTCATGCATAAATACATATTTTATTAAATTTTCAATTTAATAATACTCACCCATCCATGTGTCAGTTTTTCTAGGAGTTGCACCAACATTCCTAAGTTTTCTCATGTTTGTCCCCTAGATATTTTACTTAACCCCTACTTTTGGGGTGTAGGTGGAGTTGACTAGGTGTCCATGCTTAGGATTCTACTTTGCTCCTAAAATAAACATTTATATTATTTTAAATGCTCAAAATATTCTTTTATGTACAAATGCCTAAGTAACACTTAATATTATTTAAATGTCAAAGTAATCATTGATGTGCAAATACCTAAAGTACTCAAATGCATTTCTAAGTAAAGTTCTAGGTGCAAACTTATATGTTTTTATGTGGTGAAGTTTAATAATCATTTTCACTAGAATCCTGGTGCCGCATCGTTGGGCTTCCCCATTCCTAAATTTCGTTTCCATGACATGGCACCACTCCGTCAGGTCCAGTCATCCGTAGTTTCCATTCCTTGGCAAGGTACCACATCGTTAGATCCTTGCGTCCACTCTTTCCGTTCTTGACAGGGTACGGCACCGTCGGGCCCTTCTGTCGTCATCCTTTCGTTTTGACTTGCGGGAACTTCATGTAGGGATTTCAGGAGCCGTTACCTTCTATCCTCCGTCTACACGCTATTAGGGACTAATGGCGCTGAGGAGTGAGTCCGTTCTCACTGCGCGCCCCCCAACTCGTACGTGACCAGCTCCGTCGTGGCCCACCTCGTACGCCCTCACGCTTTCCTCTTGAGCAAGCGGATTAGTGCTTATCTGCTCAAGCGTGGTATTCCGTCGGAAGCCGACATCGTCATCGCTCTCCCTGTGTGTGATTTACTCGTACTCTACGACCCTTCATATTCCTTTGTGTGTCCGTTGGTGAACCGTTTCACCTGTCGCTACACACATTTCTCACAAACGTAAATTAGTAGCACTGTCCTCAATATTCACAATTTGGTTTATAAATCTGTTGCTTCATTAAGCATCTATAATTTACTTAATCATTACTCATTCGTCTAATCACATAATCAATTGCACAGCTAGTCGTTAAGCATCATTCATATGTACAGTTTTCATATCAAAGTTAATCGTTAAACAACATGAAATTGTCCATTCACAATAACTACCCAAATGCACATATATCAATCAATCGTAATCTCAAAATAAAATCATAGGGTTATTTTATTAATGTTTCAAATAGTCAGGTGACTCAGCAGGTGCCCTCAATGTCTATAGTAGTCTAGGGGCACTACATACACCCTTACTTATTTAGAACTTCGTCCCGAAGTTCAGAATAAAAATGGAAAGCTATGACGCATCTCAGTTGCGTCCTCCCAAGTTGCAGAGCTAGGACTGTAACTGTCCTACTGCACTTTGACTTGATCAATCTAGGCTAATCATTAAGCAAGAAATAACCAATCAATTATACCACTCCACACATATAATTTAATTCTTTAATTCATTTATCAATTCTTGTCGTCATTCCCATCTTCAGGTTTTCCTCAATCATTTAAGACATAACAAGGCTCAAGAGACCATTATATCGAAGTTGTTTAGCCGAGTCACTCGACAGGTGCCCTTAAGGTCCACAGTCATTCTAGGGGCATTACATACACCCCCTCATAAATAGAACTTCGTCCCGAAGTTAATTCTTATTGTACTTCCATGGTGAGTTTCACTTTGCTTATGTACATTTCTGTAGTTATGCTGGTATGTCGCGGTGAGGTTTTGATTGGTTTAGCGCTTGGCGTTTGAATTTGGTTAACTTTATGTAAGTCTTATTTAGTATTGGTCATCTCGATCTCTAGCCTTGACAGAGTAATTTCTAACTTAGAACGAGTTTGGTTGCAATATACTACACGCATCTTTTTGAGCGGGATCTCTGCGATCTAGCTGAAGGTATAGTTGTGCAAAACTTGGATCTATAATTCATTCAATTCATGGCTATCAAAGATCACCTAATCGCTGACTTGGATATAGTTATCTCTGCTCCACCTTTTATTTTGATTTTTTTTAATTAGCTCAACTTCTACACCGATTGGAGCCCGAGCCCGCAATAAAAAGCTGTATTAATCATTACCGGAGCTCTCTAATAGTTAAAATTTCATAAAAATAAGATCATAGTATCCAATTCTCGCCTGGGGAATGTTATGTAATTCATTACCTTAATTGCACTCGCATTCCACTATCTGATGTGAGAACTCCAGTCTTACTTCATAAGCTTTCCTTATTCTAAACTTTTGCTAAGTCAAGCTGACTTGCTGAAAACGTGTACGCAAGAACTCAGCTTTGGGTGGCATGTGGATATGAAGAGTATGCGATAGCAAGTACTCTTATCTTAGGTCTCTGGATCTTCATTTATGAAAGAAAATTTCTTGATAACCTTGGCATGCGATTTGGCAGTTATTAATTATGAAATAGAAAAACAAAAGTCTTTACATGGTGTAGCATTAAAATTAAATTATTTTCTCTTCATTATTCGGTTGTATTGCATTTCTTTATAAAAGCTCGGTGAAATTACTACTTTGAATCATATAATATACACTCTGTATTACTTACATGATATATTCATATTCTATGAAAAAAAAAATTGTTTAAGATTTAAGTTAGGTGCAAGTGCTTACGTTTAAGAAGAAGATGGGAACTTATTAGATTGAAGCACATTCAAGTAACATATAGATTTTATCATTTCCTTGTTCGAAAAGTAACTAGATTTTGGAAGGTTGAAAGCTAAGACCCCTTACCATAGATCTAAAATGAGGTTCTGCTTATGTACCATCTTCTTATTGATTTTTGTGCATGATGGGGAAATTCTTTTATATATATATATATTTTCTTTTTCTTTTTTTTCTAAAAACCACCTACATGTTATAAACCTCACCATTTGAGTTATGTAATGCCCCTAGAATGACTGTGGACCTTAAGGGCACCTGTTGAGTGACCCGGCTGAACAACTTCGATATAATGGTCTCTTGAGCCTTGTTATGTCTTAAATGATTGAGGAAAACCTAAAGATGGGAATGACGACAAGAATTGATAAATGAATTAAAGAATTAAATTATATGTGTGGAGTGGTATAATTGATTGGTTATTTCTTGCTTAATGATTAGCCTAGATTGATCAAGTCAAAGTGCAGTAGGATAGTTACAGTCCTAGCTCTGCAACTTGGGAGGACGCAACTGAGATGCGTCATAGCTTTCCATTTTTATTCTGAACTTCGGGACGAAGTTCTAAATAAGTAAGGGTGTATGTAGTGCCCCTAGACTACTATAGACATTGAGGGCACCTGCTGAGTCACCTGACTATTTGAAACATTAATAAAATAACCCTATGATTTTATTTTGAGATTACGATTGATTGATATATGTGCATTTGGGTAGTTATTGTGAATGGACAATTTCATGTTGTTTAACGATTAACTTTGATATGAAAACTGTACCTATGAATGATGCTTAACGACTAGCTGTGCAATTGATTATGTGATTAGACGAATGAGTAATGATTAAGTAAATTATAGATGCTTAATGAAGCAACAGATTTATAAACCAAATTGTGAATATTGAGGACAATGCTACTAATTTACGTTTGTGAGAAATGTGTGTAGCGATAGGTGAAACGGTTCACCAACGGACACACAAAGGAATATGAAGGGTCGTAGAGTACGAGTAAATCACACACAGGGAGAGCGACGACGATGTCGGCTTCCGACGGAATACCACGCTTGAGCAGATAAGCACTGATCCGCTTGCTCAAGAGGAAAGCGTGAGGGCGTACGAGGTGGGCCACGACGGAGCTGGTCACGTACGAGTTGGGGGGCACGCAGTGAGAACGGACTCACTCCTCAGCGCCATTAGTCCCTAATAGCGTGTAGACGGAGGATAGAAGGTAACGGCTCCTGGAATCCCTACATGAAGTTCCCGCAAGTCAAAACGAAAGGATGACGACAGAAGGGCCCGACGGTGCGGTACCTTGTCGAGAACGGAAAGAGTGGACACAAGGATCTAACGATGTGGTACCTTGCCGAGGAATGGAAACTACGGATGACTGGACCTGACGGAGTGGTGCCATGTCATGGAAATGAAATTTAGGAATGGGGAAGCCCAACGATGCGGCACCAGGATTCTAGTGAAAATGATTATTTAACTTCACCACATAAAAACATATAAGTTTGCACCTAGAACTTTACTTAGAAATGCATTTGAGTACTTTAGGTATTTGCACATCAATGATTACTTTGAAATTTAAATAATATTAAGTGTTACTTAGGCATTTGCACATAAAAGAATATTTTGAGCATTTAAAATAATATAAATGTTTATTTTAGGAGCAAAGTAGAATCCTAAGCATGGACACCTAGTCAACTCCACCTACACCCCAAAAGTAGGGGTTAAGTAAAATATCTAGGGGACAAACATGAGAAAACTTAGGAATGTTGGTGCAACTCCTAGAAAAACTGACACATGGATGGGTGAGTATTATTAAATTGAAAATTTAATAAAATATGTATTTATGCATGAAGCGACATGTGTCGTATGGAATTTTATTTTAAAAGGAAGGCTTTGGGAATGGGTAAGGGACCCAGACCCTGGATGACTATCGTAATATTGAGTTACCTCATGACTTGCTGCTATTGAGGGTTTGGCTGGAAATCTTGGTGGGGGGGAAACCCAAGCTGGGTTTCTTGAGAATTGTGTGTGAACTTTACGACCCAAAAGCTCGGGGGAGGCCATGCGACTGAAAGCATGAGCCTATGGTTGGGTGGTGAAGCTAACGGTTGCTTTGCCTACGGTTAAACGAGCTTTGCTGGATGGATCCTACGGAAGAAGAAGGCGACAATGGACCAACTGGATCGGGTTGACAGGTTAAGGTTTTGCTTATTTTTGTTAAGTTATTCACGCTTTTTATTTTATTTTTCCAATAACTATGATGGCTAATATTTTTGTATGAAGTTGTTAAAGTTTCAGGTTCATTTCAAGGGGACCCTAAATGAGGGGTCCTACACTATTCTCCCTTATCTATACACGTATTTCATTTTGTTTAATGCAACGAAATCCTCCTTTATGGTGTCTGGATAGGGTTTAATGCATTGTAATCCTAAGGTCAAGATGAACTAAAATCATGTTGGCTATTGTTTGGTAACATTTTTACATGACAAGGGTGTTGTGGATGGATCTAGAAACACTACTTGCAAAACTCTTTCCACTTCCACTAATTCTTTATACTCATCAAACTTCAACTAGGAAGACCATAAGGGATTTTATTTTGCAAGACATGGAAAATAGCTTATTGATTTTCGCAAAAAATGAATTCATAAACTATAATTTGAATCATAAATATTAGATAGTATAATTTCAATTCATTGAGTAGCAACAAAATGCATGAGTCTTACCAGTTCTAAAGTGAATTTAGTCCCTTCTGTTAGAATTTTTATACTTCCAGTATGGTTATGTTAGATCTTCAAACATTTTATATTATTATCGCAATAACCATATACAATAGGATCACTCAAAGATAGCCAAACACAACATGAAAAGAGAATGCAAAGATTTACCCTGGGAAAACCCTCTCACGAGAAAAACCTAACAAAAATTCTTCAGTATAGATTCATCAGAAAGTACAATGTCAATCTTGTACAATAACCTGAGAACAAGATACAATAGAAACCCCAAGAAAAGGTGTCTTCAATGCACCTACTATTTCTCCCAAGCGAACTTGCCTTTCTACTACTACTCATGAGAACTTGCTTGAGAGAGATGATGCACAAATGAGCTAGGTTCCACCCTATTTATACTGGTCACAAAAATGGCCTTTTTACATAACTGGGCCAACTTGAATTTCCCTAATTGGGCTGACTTGACTGGGTCAATTCTACCCATTGTTTGGGGCAGAATACCCATTGTTTGGGGCAGTTTACCCACTGATCCGACGTGACTTTTTACATGATTTATTTTAGGATTTTTACATAATAAAATACAATATGAATATTTCTCGAAGGAAGTACAATAAAAATACAATAAGAATATATTCCAAATTTGCATTCTTCAACACTCCCTCTTACCAAGGAAGGTATTCTTCCAGCGCTATCATCATCATCTCTAACACTGTTGCTGCAACTCTATACTCTGACCATTGACTTCTGACATCTCTCGAATATATACATCACTAGAATTTCTATAGATTTATCCCTTTTTCATGTTGGATGTAACTGTATTTGCAGTGCGAGCCCTTTTTCATGCTGGATGCAAACCTTTACAATGAAAACCCTTTTTCATATCGGTTGTAGTTGTCTCTGCAGCACCAGTCCTTTTTCATACTAGATGCATCTCTACAGTGCCAGTAATTTATCATACTGGATGTAGCCATCTCTGTAACTCCCATACTTTTTCATATTCGATGCATCTCTACAGTGCCAGTCCTTTTTCATTCTGGATGTAGCCATCTTTGCAGCGCCAGTCCTTTTTCATAGTGGATGCAACTCTACAGTGCTAGTCCTTTTTCATACTAGATGTAGCCATCTCTACAGTGCTAGTCCTTTTTCATAATAGATGCATATCTACAGTGCCAGTCCTTTTTCATACTGTATGTATCCATTTCTACAGTGCCAGTCCCTTTTCATACTTGATGCATCTCTATAGTGCCAGTCCTTTTTCATACTGGATGTATCCATATTTGTAGTGCCATTCCTTTTTCATACTAGATGCATCTCTATAGTGCCAGTCCTTTTTCATACTGGATGTAGTCATCAACCCTTTTTCATGAACCGAGCAAGCCATCCGGTGGGTCCATCCCATGAGCGTACATTACGTTGCATACTGCAACCACCTACGTTACCTCACCATGTGTCTAGCTCATATCATAGTCTAGGAGACTCAATTAATTACACATAACCCATGACTACCTGCTACAATGTCACATATCAATGTCGGGACAACACACCTTGTGAGTGTATCCTAGGAGACTCAATTACGTCACATAACTAGTGACTAGCCACTACAAATCACATCTCAAGAGGAGACACCCAGGAGACTCAATTACATCACATGATCCGTGACTACCTGCGTCTCACACATGCTATGTTACTCATCTCTCCCTCTTGATATGAATCACCCCAATATTGTCCCTGAAGTACTCAAACTTCACTCTTGACAGAGGCTTGGTTAACACAACGGCTATTTTCTCCTCAATCGCTATATATTGGAGCCTCACTGCTCCTCTCTCCACCATATCATTGATATAGTGATACATGATCTCGATGTGCTTCGACTTGTCATGAAACAACGGGTTCTCAAACAACTTCACACAACTCTGTTTGTCACAGAGAATACAAGTTGCCTCTAACTTGATATTGAACAAACATGTAAGCAACTTGCGAAGCCATACCGCCTCGCGGCTTACCAAACAAGTTTCCATATACTATGCTTCGATTGTATTGAGTTCCACACTCATTTGCTTCCTGCTGAACCATGAGATCATACCAGATACCAAACTGAAGTGGCACCCTGATGTGCTCTTTCTATCTGTGACACTATCGGTCCAATCAAGGAAAATTTTAAGAACCCCCCCTAAATTTCTATGTATAATAAATGGGAGAATACTTGTGATATATAGGAAAATATGAAGGATATTTTATCAATGTTATATTATGTATATATAAGATAGCCAAACACAACATGACAAGAGAACACAAAGGTTTACCAACCCCAAAATCAAGAACCAAAAGAAAAACTTACATGCTCAATTTTTGAAAATGAACAAATAGTTTCATTTGACTACCTTTTGTCATTTTTTTAAAAATGAACAAATTTTATGATATTTCTAGGGCGTTTCCTTTTTCTATTCAAACAAGTCTATTATGCACACGTAAAACTTAGCGAAGGATGTCATACTTCTATAAGTAATTGTGTATGTTACCTAAGATATGTAAACATAAAGGATTCCTCAATAAAGTGTTCACTAGAATGAATTGCAAAAAAGAACTATAAGGTAACTGAGGTTGGGTCAAGGTAGAAAATAATTTACTTCTAATTGTGTTACTAAGCAATCCAATCAAATAAGGTACTAAAAACATAAGGTAGTATAATCTACATTCAAGAAGAGGAGATACTATGTGAGGTAGTAGTTATTCAGTAGTTAAACCGTTAATTGCTAATTTAGTATAAATCCTTCTCAGCATAAATCCTAGGCATTCAACACATGTTTGTTTCCTTAATTGGTAATCCTCATGAAAAACAAAGGAATAAATTTAAATCTAATGCCATTTGTTAGGATAAGTGACATGGGATGTGAGTTCAACATGGAAGAAAATATGTTGGAAGCTAGGAGAGTTCAGAGATGGATATAATATTGGCTTCTTACTTCAAGTGGTTGGAGGAAGACTCATGGAAGAGTTTGTATTGGGATACGACCTACACAGCCTTTCCCTTAGGATTGGGGAATATGTCACCTTTATTCACTTCAATGTGGTTATACAGTTACCTAGATGTTGTGAGTCCCCAACGTGTCTTATGGTAACAAATATTAAATATAAGAAAGGGTTCTCGTGGTAGAAGAGTGGTCAATGACTATTGGTATAGAGGTTATCTTTGTAATAGAACATCCAAACACTAGCATTGATTCCATTGATAACTATGCATTATGCATTCATGAAATGGCACCTACAACATGCTCAGACATGCAACATTGAGAACCTATGAAACAAAGCAATGATTTTGGACACGAAAAACACATCAATGATCAATCACTTCACTAAGGTTTTCATGGAAAACAATGAAGACATAAGAACTACCATGATGAACCTAGATAATTCACATGATGTCCATTACCTAATACACACTAATATGGGACTATGGATTAAAGATCCATTCCTTGTAGCTGATATAGCATCTCTCACTTTTTCTTATATTCATTGTAGATTGTAGATTGTATCACAGTTTTATACATGTTATGTTTTACTATGAAAATGGATGATGGCCATTGGAGCCTTATAACCACTTTTAATTAGTTAATAAAATATTACCTTCATAACAATCAAGCTATTCATATCAGATTATGTGAGTGTCAATCAGGAAGTGGTTTAGCAGTAAAGACGGTGGCAATTTCAATCCACCCACCAAGGTTCACCCAAGAAACTGGGGCGGTTCAAGTGAGGTTGCACTACAAATTAATTAAGAATCTCATATACTATTATTTATTCTATAGAACTTTTCATGAAATAAAAATATAAAATACATGCCTAATGATTACACAACTCATATCTGTATGAGGTCAAGCATAATCATTAAAATGATATTAAAACTCTTATTAATTGAAATGTAACTCTTGTCTCTCATGTCTCTGAAAAAATCAAAATTTATTTTGTTCGAATTTGGTTGAGGCCTTTGGATTTTAGGATTTTTAGCATATAAGCTGCAATCACAAATTATTTGCAACATTTCTTGTTTCTTTCTACATTAAGTACACTAAAGATTAAATGGTAAATCTTTTAGCTTATTATTGTCACTATAATTACTTTTAGTCTAGAAAAGAAGGAGAAAGATGAAGTCCTTACCTGTTGCTAAATTTGACTCTTTTGGAGCAATGATGCCATTAGGGGTCTACATAAAACAAATTTTAGGAGCATTTGTTTGGAACTGAAACCATAATTTCAAACAATTCATAACAATTTACTTCAATGCATAGATAACTTTTTAAGCCATAAATCCATCTTTGCAAATCATAGTAAACATGGTAAATCTTGCTTCTAAGTTATTGAACCCCATAGGATTGTCTGGGTATATTATAAATTTTTCCTTGTCTTAATTTTGTTACAATGCCTAAGACTTGTGTACATGCAACAACTTATTTGAAACTTTCTTTCTAAATGTTTCATACTAACCATTAGGCTATCTAATATTGTCATGACTGCATGAGAGGAGTTCATATAATGACAAATCCACAAAATTTCATTGAACCAACATCACCATCTAACATTAGAACAACATAATACCTAACTAACAATCCAAACCAGATATACCCAATAACAATGAGACCAAATATACTATCTTGCCGAGAATGAGAACAACAATATAAAATTCCTTGGATATTGAGGCCAGTTCTAGTATTCCAGTACACTTCTTTTGCAATGTCCTCATTTTGGTATCTGGGCTTATCAAATGCATAAGGTGACTCCTGTCTAGTATATCATATCGACATGCAAGTACCCAATGATAATTAAGACACAAACAAAAACTATAACTACAAGGAGTTCAAGCAATCCTACTAATTGAGAAAAAAAGGACCAGTATAAGTTGAACCCTAGTGCGATTGAGGCTTGTTTGAATAACTAGGTACACTATTCTATATTGCATCTAATAATGCAGACTATAAGGCATGAGTTCATCCAGTGACTCCTTGAAACATGGAAATGCTACCTATTAGGAACTGGATGTAAACTGTACATGTAATGGTTCCTTAGGAATTGATCTCACCATCCAAAAACCAAACCTAAATAAACCTACTAAATAATCACAACATACTTGACAACAATATTCTATCCAACAACAATGAGTCAATGCAGATGTAACTAGCATGACATTCATTAACAAAGGTATTAGACCTGCTAATAGATAAGACAAACTTTCCAGCATTACAGACTCTCGATACGTACTATGACCTAATACACACCAACCAATGACCTGCAAACTAAACTTACAAATATAATAAAAAGGATACCCAAAACCATTATACCTTCAAACAAATAGGCCAAACTATAGCGTGCATCACTTCAAATTCCATTGTAACTAGTTAAATCATCATGCCCATTAATAAATAGATCAAAGCTTCCAAAAAAATGTAAAATATTCTTTGCATCATTATAGAATCCTTGAAATAAAACTAAAACAACCCAATCAATAACAAATCTTTAGACCAACCCATCCAAAAAATATGTTACATAATGTCTTGTAGATTCCATAGAATTTGGCATGAAACATGCTACACTAACAAGTTAGAACTAGACAAAAACTATAGTGCTCACATATATCCAACTATTTTGACTCGAACATTGTACACTCCATGGGAATTGGCTTAGCCCTGACACGTTAACCAAGTTGTTGAGGGGTATTTTCTTAGCCCCCACCATGGTTTAGATTTCAAAAATGTGGATGATTTTCCCTTACAAGGGTGGCCAAAAGGTAATAGAACCATCATGGAAGCTACATTGGGTCATGTGACCTCATGTACCCCTGGATTAAAACTGCAAACAGTGTCCCACCTTTGGGTGATGACTGCTAGTTTCTAGGATTTAGGATCTCAGTTGATTCCTTAGCCTAAATATGCACAAGAAGGAGTAGTAGAAGAGCAAGTGGTTAATGTAAATTTTATACCAATGGATCCAAAAGGAATGCCATCCCATATTTTCAATGAAAATATGTGTCAAGAAGTGTCTCCCAAGCCAAAAATAAGGGCATGAAAGCGAATTCGGTCATTGCAACAACGACTATGGCATATTTCAAAATTTGGAATTACAAGCCCACTACATGTTGATGTATTCGTAACTTCAGAAGATATTCACTTGTATATTACATTTTTACTTTATTGTATCCCCAACGGAGATGTATTATTCCTCCGATTGGAAGTGTCGTCATGTGTACTTGCAAGTGTCACAAGTTATATTGTAAGTATCGTAACTTATACTTGATGGGTTATTAGAACACCTTGATGGGGTCGACCCTGTATGAATCATGTGGGTCAAAGGGTTATTAGAACACCCTATAGGGGTTGTCCTATTCAACATTATTTTAAGTGGTTAAGTTGGGGCCGACCTAGTTGAGTAAAGGGCAAGTCAAGTTAGTGTATAAATAGAGAGTGTGTCTCTCTCATTTTACACATTTTATTATTCATTCACTTTGCATTAGTGAGAGAAGAGGAGGGTGAGAAAAAGTGGAGGAGGAGCACTCTTCTGAAGTTATCTATCTATTGGGTTTGATCATGGTGATCCTTGTATTGATGCTTCTTCTATCTCTGAGGAAGTTGCGGGGTTTTTCACCTTCTTGGTTTTCCCCAGTGAAATGTTTTGTGTCTCTTGTCTCTTGTCTCTTATGATTGATATGATCTACATGTTGTTCTTTCAGTTAAGATCCTAGATATTTTAAATTAAATGATGAAAAAATAACATGGTATCAGAGCTAGCCTGAAGGAAGGCATGATATGGCATTTATGAGACTTGTTTCACTTGCGACAAATTGCAAGCTAGGGCTTGATATAGAAAAAACCAGTCATTGTAGAAATTTTGATATAAATCCATTTTGGAAAAGGTTCAAGATCTGAAATGTCTGTAGGTCGTAGATAACATCCCCATGTACCTTGTGTCCAAAGCACAACATCTGATTCATTGTACTTTAAGATTTATGGTCCGTACAAGTTAGGGTTTCTACCTCTTCCAGATCTCAGTCATAAACAGGTGGTCTAGGAAAAAAGGTCACAACTTAGGCTAGGAAGCTCCAAATTAAATTTCGTAAAAAGTGACAGGTAGGGAATGGACTGTAATTTCTCAGGTAAGCTTTTCATAGGCTGAAATTGAACTAGTGACACGTGGCACTCTGTAAACGTTTTCTCTCCTGTTTGATCCCATAAAAAGGTCATGTTGCGACACTTGGCATAAATCTCTCTTAGAGAATCCAATTGAGGTCATACCTATGGGGTTGGAAAGATGACAGTTCATGCTACCATAGGCCGAAGTTTTAGACCCTGTGGATTCGTAATTTCAGAGATGCACCGGAAACAATCAGGTGCATATTTCTGTCAAAACAAATTTGGATTTTGAGCACCTTCATTCTTGGCTTGTTACTGTTGCGGGAATTTAGGGATTCAGAGAAAGTTGGAATTTTTGGAATCGGAGACCACGACTGAATGATCCTCATCAAAACCGAAATTTAGAGACCAAGATCGAATTTTTTGGTTGGGTAGAAGGCCGGGCTTGATCAAACCCTAGTTTGGGATTTTGATCGGAAAGATGGAAAATTGGGGCTTCTGCAAAAGCTGGAATTTTTTAAGTTTGTGACCACGACTAAAAGCTCCTCAGAAAAGTTGAAGTTTAGAGATTTGGATCGAACATTTTGGCTGGCCAGAAGGGCGGTATTTATCAAACCCTAGTTCAGGGTCCTGTCCAGTGAATCTAGAAGTTTCAAAGGCAATTTTGAGGGGTCAAATTTTGCAGTTTTCAAAATTGAAGTATACTAGATCAGCTTAGCAAGCCACATCTTTCCATCCATTCATAAGTTTGAAATTCAAAGTTTGAATTTTTAGGGTTTCTCTAACAAACACTAATCTAGCTCGAGATCCAATTTCAGCAAATCAAAGTGGATTGGGTTAATCCTAGAAGAGAATGAATTGGACACCTGCATAAGTGAAGAAGTTCCAGTTCCAGAGGGAGATGAGGCTAAGGCCTTACATAAGAATGCTACAAGCAATCTCGACAGGTATGACTTGAGGAGATACAAGTATGTTTCAAAATTTGTTCATGATTAAGTTTATGATTATTCATTTTTTTCCACAGGTATAAATATTTATGAAAGAGGAGATCTGCGGTAGAAGAGTTGAAGAAACTCAATGTTTCAAACCCACAAGCGGGTCCATCATCAGGAGCAATAGACTCACGATTTTAGCTATTGGAGAGGTCTATTAATACATCATCATGGGTCACGTCGGTCTCCTTATTGAATATGTAGGGTTATTCCTAAGGATGTGGACCACAGGTTTCCAGGCTTCCTTTAATTTTAGACCATCATCTCGGTTAAAATTGTTCCTACATTTATCGATTTCCAAGGCTTCCCGTATTTTACTTTTGTAGTAGTGAGGGATAGTTGCAAGGACTTCTGTATCCTCAAGGCACATATGATGTTGAGTGTCATGATAGTGTTCAGCTACAGCGGATTGTTTGGTTCTCCCATGCTTTATGTCTGCCATGTGTTCTTTTATCCTGGCTTTTATGGAGCGACCGGTCTCACCAATATACCTCATCCCACATGAACAAGGTATTGCATAAACACCTTTATGGAGATTCCGTTCAATAGGATCCTTAGCAAAATCTAGCATGTTTCTAAGGGAATTTGGAGGGGAGAAAGAAATGTATATATTTCTTCATATTATTGAGGTTAGTACAATCTTGATTAGTTTTAGACTTGTCTTAACACCTTAATAAAAGTATAAATGCATGTGAATGATAGAAGGCATTCATTGATTAGGATTATGACACTTATGATTGTACTAATGCACTGTGGTGTTGTATGAGGTTGATGTTGTCCACTAACATGAAATGTACATCAAGAAAGTTCTAGTTCAAGAACATATGACCATGGTGACATGAAGACAAAGACTCATCCATAGTCATGGATCACATAGAATCTCTACTTACGAGGTATGTATAATTTTGGTTCTAAAATGGTTAATTTATGAATTATGCAGGTTACTAGCACAAGTCTTTGAAGAAAAACAAAACAAAACATTATATGGGTATGTTAGACATAACTAGCAAGCATGATAATCCAGGTATGTTTTTCCTATATCAAGTTAGAATCCTACCTTGTGTTAGGATCTTATACTTTTGTATGAATGATAATGATTATTCTTGAAGTTAGAAGTTTAAGTAATCAAAGGTCTATGCATATTATGTTTATTACTTTGATTGATGATATGACTAACTAGAAGAGTCCTATGGTCAAATAAGAATATGCATGAGTAAAAGAAGTCTCCCTGAAACCTTGAATACTAACTGTGTGTGAAATGATCATGACCATACATGTTAAGATTATTTAGGATCATAATGTTTTGATAGTATTGAGATTATACTAATGTATATATGGTTATGTATGAGATCTTGAGGATAACACAATGATGAAACTAGTGCACACTTAAGCATGCATAGTGGTCCAGGATGGATATAAGTTCAAGGACAGGTAATCCAGGAAGCAAAGATCAAGAGGGAGCACACTCCAAAAGTTACTGCAAGGAAGTAAAGATCAAGAGGGAGCACTCCAGGAAGCAAAGATCAAGAGGGAGTACACCCAACAACTAAACAAATATAAGTATTTGAATTGTCATTTCTTGTATATATGATTACTTAAATGATGTTGTCCAGTCATATACATACATATGTTCCTAGATTTAGGATATCTATTATGCATATTAGAAAATTTGCATCAATGAACAAGATACTACTAATATAGTAATGGGTAAGTGGCCCGTGGTACTGTACAACATTCCATTGCTACTTATCTAGAATGAAACCTCTTTGCTGACATGTTGGGAGTTGTGCACACTCTTAACAATGTTCTGGTAGAGATGGAAGGCACTAGAAAGTTACAATATATGGATAAATGTTGTATTGAAGCAATGGATAAGATAATTGCATGGCTATATGACATATGTCTTTATGCATAAGAATGTGTTTTTGAAAAACTATGAGAAGTTTCTAATCATGCAATTGAATTTGACTTGTAGGAATTATCGTGTACAATCACCTACAAAAGAAGGACTATAACATTTGTTCCAGCAAACAAAATTGAAAGAAAACTATTTATTGAAGATATTAAAGAATCTGAAGTTCCGAGGATTCGGGATGCAGTAATGGAAGAATGCCATGATCGAAGAATACCAGTCGATCATGAAGAATGATGTTTGGAATGTGGTCCCAAGACCTGAAGGGAAGTCTGTTGTGACTTCCAAGTGGATCTACAAGATCAAGCATGCTGCAGATGGTAACATAGAGAAATACAAGGCGAGGTTTGTAGCTCGTGGCTTCTCCTTGAAAGAGTGAATAGATTATGAAGAGACTTTTGCTCCTGTAGCCAGGTACACTTCCACCAGAACAACACTTGCTTTGGCTACAGTCATGAAGTGGAAGATACACCAGATGGATGTCAAGACAACTTTCTTGAATGGTGTAGTTGAAGAGGAAGTGGAGTAGCCACTCGGTTTTGAGACACAAGATAGGGAGTCATATGTGTGCAGGTTGAAGAAATCCTTGTATGGCTTGAAGCAAGCTCCTTGGACTTGGTATGGTAGGATAGACAACTTTATATCCAGTTTGGGCTTTACCAAGAGTAAATCGGATTCTGACCTTTACTACAAGGTTGAGGAAGGAAATCCAGTGATATTACTATTATATGTGGATGACTTGTTTGTTACAATTGAGGATAGATTGATTGTCGATACAAAGATGAAGCTTGCTGCCGAGTTCGAGATGAAGGACTTGGGGATGATGCACTACTTTCTAGGCATGGAGGTGTGGCAGAGTGCAGATGGAATCTTCCATGGACAAGGGAAATATGCAATAGAGATCCTGAAGTGGTTCGGGATGATGTACTGCTAGGCCATGGCCACACCTATGGCATCGAACCTGAAGCTTCTGTGTGATGCTTCATCTGATCCGATTGATGTCATGGTGTATCGTCAGATGATTGGGTCCTTGATGTACTTGATGAACATGAGACCAGATATTTGCTTTGCGGCAAACACATTGAGCCAGTTCCTGACGGATCCCAAGGGTGTTCACCTGGTTTCCGTAAAGCATATTTTGAGGTACCTGAAGGGTACAATTGATTATGGGATCAAGTATGATGCGAATCAAAAGTTTAACCTGGAGGGTTATGTTGATTCGTTTTGGGTAGGAAGTTATGCAGATAGGAATAACACTTCTGGGTGTTGCTTCAATATGGGATTAGATGTGATCTCTTGGTTTAGCAGGAAGCAGTCCTCCGTAGCACTGAGTACAGCTGAAGCAGAGTATGTCGCAGCTTGTTTAGATAGTTGTGAGGCATTATGGCTGAGGAAGCTACTACCTGAGTTATTTGATCTCCCGTTGGATGCTACCTGTATATATTATGACAACCATAGTTGTGTGAATTTGTTAGAGAGCCCGGTGTTCCATGACAAGTCGAAGCACATTGAGATCAAATATCACTATATTAGGGATATGGTGCAGAGAAGAGCAATGAAGATGCTATATGTTGCGACAGATGAGCAGGTTGCAGATGTGTTGATGAAACCACTAGCCAGAGTGAAGTTTGAGTACTTCAGAGAGAGGCTGGGTGTTCTTCAGATTGAAGATACTTCAAGGAAGAAGTGATGGGACACATTTGCAGGAGCCATTCCAAGCATGGTGAGAGAAGGATCCTTCCCATGGCTGTGGATGTAAGCGTTGTGTGATGAGCATCAGGATGATGCTCCAGTTACTACTTTGGATATGCATCAGTTGGATGCTTTGTATGATCAGTTGGATCATGTATATGTACATGCATCAGGACGATGCAGTGACGATGATCAGGATGATCATGTGTGATGACTATCAGGGCGATGCTCTGGATAACATGCATCAGGATGATGCAGTGATGATGATCAGGATGATCATGTGTGATGAGTATCAGGACGATGCTCTGGATGACATGCATCAGGACGATGCAGTGGTGATGATTAGGATGATCATGTGTGATGAGTATCAGGATGATACTCTGGATGATATGCATCAAGACGATGCTATGATGATGATCATGATGATCATGTAGATCAGGATGATGTATGGTGAGTATCAGGTTGATACTTTGTGGCCGTGGATAGGTTGTGTAGATGAGCATGTAACTAGACCTGGGAGATATGATAGGTTGAGTAGTACACTCGTAATTAGTCCCGGGATACTCTTTTAAGGCATTGCTCTGGGAAGACATGTAACTAGACCTGGGAGATATGATAGGTTGAGCAGTATGCTTGTAATCAGTCCTAGGATGCTCTTTCGAGGCTTTGTCCTATGGCATGTAACTAGACATGGAAAATCCGATAGGTTGAGCAGTACGCTCGTAATTAGTCCTGGGATTCTCTTTCGAGGCTTTTCCATGACCACATGTAACTAGAACTGGGAGATCCGATAGGTTGAGCAGTATGCTCGTAATCCATCCTGGCATGCTCTTTCGAGGCTTTGTGGTGGGAGTCACATGTAATACGTCCTGGAGACCTGGATAGGTTGTGCTAGTCACGTAAAAGGCCTCGGATTCTCTTTAGAGATATTGCTAGGCAAGACACTCTTTTAAGGTTTTGTGACACTCACATGTAAGTGGACCCGAGAGATCTTGTCGGTTGTGCTTTGGCACATAAAGGATCCTAGGATACTCTTTCGAGGCATTGTGACGCACGTAATAAGTCCTGAGAATTCCACAGTATGGCCAGTGTTGATGAAGACCCACAGGTGGTGGGTCTACATCCAACATGAAAAAGGGCTGGCTCTGTAGAACTTCCTATGACGATCAAAATTCAGATATAGCCCAGTGATCGAGATGTCGAGTATAGTAGTAGTGATGATGATGATGCTCTGTGATCCAGTGATGATGATCCATCTCCAGAATTGAGGACTTGTGCATATATGTAATGATGACTTGTGTGAAGAGAATACCTTCCTAGTTAAGAGGGAGTGTTGATGTATTTGTAACTTTGGAAGATATTCACTACATTTGTACTTTATTGTATCCCCAACAGAGATGTATTATTCCTCCGATTGGAAGTGTTGTCATGTGTACTTTCACATGTCACAAGTTATATTGTAGGTATCATAACTTATACTTGATGGGTTATTAGACCACCTTGATGGGGTCGGCCCTGTATCAGTCATGTGGGTCAAAGGGTTATTAGACCACCCTAGAGGGTTCGGCCCAGTCAGCATTATGTTAAGTGGTTAAGTTGGGGCCGACCTAGTTGAGTAAAGGGCAAGTCAAGTTAGTGTATAAATAGAGAGTGTTTATCTCTCATTTTACACATTCTATTATTCACTCACTTCGCATCAGTGAGAGAAGAGGAGGGTGCGCACAAGTGGAGGAGGAGCATGCTGCTGAAGTTATCTGTCTCTTGGGTTTGATCATCGTGATCCTTGTATTGATGCTTATTCTATCTCTGCGGAAGTTGCGGGTTTTTTCACCTTCTTGGTTTTCCCCAGTGAAATGTTTTGTGTCTCTTGTCTCTTGTCTCTTATGATTGATATGATGTACATGTTGTTATTTTAGTTAAGATCCTATATCTATTGAATTAAATGATGAAAAAATAACATGGTATCAGAGCTAGCCTGAAGGAAGGCATGATATGGCATTTATGAGACTTGTTGCACTTGCGACAAATTGCAAGCTAGGGCTTGATATAGCAAAAACCAGTCATCGTAGAACTTTCACTATAAATACATTTTGGAAAAGTTTCAAGACTTGAAACTTCTATAGGTCGTAGATAACTTCCCCATGTACCTTGTGTCTGAAGCACAACATCTGATTCATTTTACTTTGTGATTTATGATCCGTACAAGTTAGGGTTTCTGCCTCTTCCAGATCTCAGTCATAAACAGGTGACCTAGGAAAAAAGGTCACAACTTGGGCTAGGAAGCTCCACATTAAATTTTGTAAAAAGTGACAGGTAGGGAACAAACTGTGATTTCTTAGGTAATTTTTTCATAGGCCGAAATTGAACCAGTAACACGTGGCACTCCATAAAAGGTCACTCTCCTGTTTTATCCCATAAATAGGTCACGTTGCGACACTTGGCATAAATATCTCTTGGAGAATCCAATTGAGGTCATACCTATGGGGTTGGAAAGATGACAGTTGATGCTACCACAAGTTGAAGTTTTAGACCCTGTGGATTCGTAATTTCATATATGCACTAGAAACAATCAGGCGCATATTTTTGTCAAAATAGATTTGGAGTTGGAAAGATGACAGTTGATGCTACCACAAGTTGAAGTTTTAGACCCTGTGGATTCGTAATTTCATATATGCACTAGAAACAATCAGGCGCATATTTTTGTCAAAATAGATTTGGATTCTGAGCACCTTCATTCTTGGCTTGTCACTGCTGCGGGAATTTAGGGCTTTGAAGAAAGTTGGAATTTTTGGAATTGGAGACCACAGC
Organism: Larix kaempferi; assembly: GCA_027924585.1. Classification (NCBI taxonomy): domain Eukaryota; kingdom Viridiplantae; phylum Streptophyta; class Pinopsida; order Pinales; family Pinaceae; genus Larix; species Larix kaempferi. Next base: position 16,234,226 of record BSBM01002204.1, on the reverse strand, counting down.
TGAATTATCCTCATCAAAACCGAAATTTCGACCAATATCAAATTTTTTGGTTGGGCAAAAGGCCGGGCTTGATCAAACCCTAGTTTAGGATTTTTATCGGAAAGATGGAAAATTAGGGCTTCTGCAAAAGCTGGAATTTTTGAAGTCCGTGACCACGGCTAGAAGCTCCTTAGAAAAATTGAAGTTTAGAGATTTGGATCAAACCTTTTGGTTGGGTAAAAGGGTGGGATTTATCAAACCTTCGTTCGGGGACTTGTCCAGTGAATCTGGAAGTTTCAAAGGCAATTTTGAGGGGTCAAATTTCGCAGTTTTCAAAATTGAAGTATACCAGCTTGATCAGCTTAGCAAGCGACATCTTTCCATCCATTCAGAAGTTTTAAATTCAAAGTTTGAATTTTTAGGGTTTCTCTGACAAACCCTAATCCAGCTCCAGATCCAGTTTCAGCAAATCAAAGTGGATTGGGTTAATCCCAGAAGATAATGAATTAGACACCTGCATAAGTGAAGAAGTTCCAGTTCCAAAGGGAGATGAGGCTATGGCCTTACATAAGAATGCTACAAGCAATCTTGACAAGTATGACTTGAGGAGATACAAGTATGTTTTGAAATTTGTTCATGATTAAGTTTATGATATGTTTCTCTTCATATTATTGAGGTTAGTACAATCTTGATTAATTTTAGACTTGTCTTATCACCTTAATAAAAGTATGAATGCATGTGAATGATAGAAGACATTCATTGATTAGGGTTATGATACTTATGATTGTACTAATGCACTGTGGTGTTGTAGGAGGTTGATGTTGTCCGCTAACATGAAAGGTACATGAAGAAAGTTCTAGTTCAAGATTAGGGTTATGATACTTATGATTGTACTAATGCACTGTGGTGTTGTATGAGGTTGATGTTGTCCGCTAACATGAAAGGTACATCAAGAAAGTTCTAGTTCAAGAACATATGACCATGGTGACATGAAGACAAAGATTGATCCATAGTCATGGATCACATAGAATCTCTACTTACAAGGTATGTATAATTTTGGTTCTAAAATGGTTAATTTATGAATTATGCAAGTTACTAGCACAAGTCTTTGAAGAAAAACAAAAAAAGACATTATATGGGTATGTTAGACATAACTAGCAAGCATGATAATCTAGGTATGTTTTTCCTATATCAAGTTAGAATCCTACCTTGTGTTAGGATCTTATACTTTTGTATGAATGATAATGATTATTCTTGAAGTTAGAAGTTTAAGTAATCAAAGGTCTATGCATATTATGTTTATTACTTTGATTGATGATATGACTAACCAGAAGAGTCCTATGGTCAAATAAGAATATGCATGAGTAAAAGAAGTCTTCACTGAAACCTTGAATACTAACTGTGTGTGAAATGATCATGAACATACATGTTAATATTGTTTAGGATCATAATGTTTTGATAGTATTGAGATTATACTAATGTATGTATGGTTATGTATGCGATCTTGAGGATAACACAATGATGACACTAGTGCACACTTAAGCATGCATAGTGGTCAAGGATGGATATAAGTTCAAGGACAAGTAATCCAGGAAGCAAATATCAAGAGGGACCACACTCCAAAAGTTCCTGCAAGGAAGCAAAGATCAAGAGGGAGCACTCCAGGAGGCAAAGATCAAGAGGGAGCACACCCAACAACTAAACAAAGATAAGTATTTGAATTGTCATTATTGTATATATGATTACTTAAATGATGTTGTCCAGTCATATACATACTTATGTTCCTAGATTTAGGATATGTATTATGCATATTAGAAAAGTTGCATCAATGAACAAGATACTACTAATATAGTAATGGGTAAGTGGCCTATGGTACTGTACAACATTCCATTGCTATTTATCTAGAATGAAACCTCTTTGCTGACATGTTGGGAGTTGTGCACACTCTTAACAATGTTCCGGTAGAGATGGAAGGCATCTATAAAGTTACAAGATATGGATAAATGTTGTATTGAAGCATTGACTAAGATAATTGCATGACTGTATGACATATGTCTTTATGCATAAGAATGTGTTTTTGAAAAACTATGAGAAGTTTCTAATCATGCAATTGAATTTGACTTGTAGGAAAGATAGTGTACAATCACCTACAAAAGAAGGACTTTAACATTTGTTCCAGAAAACAAAATTGGAAGAAAACTATTTATTGAAGATATTAAAGAATCTGAAGTTCCCAGGATTCGGGATGCAGTAATGGAAGAATGCCATGATCGAAGAATACCAGTCGATCATGAAGAATGATGTTTGGGATGTGGTCCCAAGACCTGAAGGGAAGTCTGTTGTGACTTCCAAGTGGATCTACAAGATCAAGCATGCTGCAGATGGTAACATAGAGAAATACAAGGCGAGGTTTGTAGCTTGTGGCTTCTCCCAGAAAGAGGGAATAGACTATGAAGAGACTTTTGCTCCTGTATCCAGGTACACTTCCACTAGAACAGTACTTGCTCTGGCTGTAGTCATGTAGTGAAAGATACACCAGATGGATGTCAAGACAACTTTCTTGAATGGTGTAGTCAAAGAGTAAGTGGAGCAGCCACTCGGTTTTGAGACACATGACAGGGAGTCATATGTGTGCAGGTTGAAGAAAAACTTGTATGGCTTGAAGCAAGCTCCTAGGACTTGGTATGGTAGGATATACAACTTTCTATCCAGTTTGGGCTTTACCAAGAGTAAAGCGGATTCCAACCTTTACTACAAGGTTGAGGAAGGCAATCCAGTGATACTACTATTGTATGTGGATGACCTGTTTGTTATTGGTGAGGATAGATTGATTGCCGATACAAAGAGGAAGCTTGCTGCCAAGTTCAAGATGAAGGACTTAGGGATGATGCACTACTTTATAGGAATGGAGGTGTGGCAGAGTGCAGATGGAATCTTCCTTGGACAAGGGAAGTATGCAGTAGAGATCCTGAAGTGGTTCGGGATGATAGACTACTAGGCCATGGCCACACCTATGGCATCAAACCTAAAGCTTCTGTGTGATGCTTCATCCGATTCGGTTGATGTCACGGTGTATCGTCAGATGATTGGGTCCTTGATGTACCCGACGAACACGAGATGAAATGTTTTCTTTGCGGTGAACACATTGATCTAGTTCCTGATGGATGCCAGAGGTGTTCGCCTGGTTGCTGTAAAGCATATTTTGAGTTACTTGAAGGGTGAAATTGATTATGGGCTCCAGTATGATGCGAATCAAAAGTTTAACCTGGAGGGTTATGTTTATTCAGTTTGGGCAGGCAGTGCTGCAGATAGAAGAGCTCTTTTGGGTGTTGCTTTAGTATGGGATCAGGTGTGATCTCTTGGTTTAGCAGGAAGCAGTCCTGTGTAGCAATGAGTACAATCAAAGCAGAGTATGCCGCAGCTTGTTCGACTAGTTGTGAGGAAGTATGAATGAGGAAGCTATTGTCTGAGTTATTTGATCTCCCGTTGGATGCTACCTGTATCTATTGTGACAACCAGAGTTGTGTGAAGTTGTCAGAGAACTTGGTGTTCCATGACAGGTCAAAGCACATTGAGATCAAATATCACTATATCAGGGATATGGTGCAGAGAGGAGCAATGAAGCTGCTGTATGTTGCGATGGATGAGTAGGTTGCAAATGTGTTGACGAAACCACTAGCCAGAGTGAAGTTTGAGTACTTCAGAGAGAGGCTAGGTGTTCTTCAGATTGAAGATACTTTCAGGAAGAAGTGATGGGACACATTTGTAGGAGCCATTCCAAGCATGGTGAGAGAAGGATCCTTCCCATGGCTGTGGATGTAAGCGTTGTTTGATGAGCATCAGGACGATGCTCTAGTTTTTGCTTTGTATATGCATCAGTTGGATGCTTTGTATGATCAGTTGGATCATGTATATGTACATGCATCAGGACGATGATCAAGATGATCATGTGTTATGAGTATCAGGACGATGCTGTGGATAACATGCATCAGGATGATGTAATGACGATGATCAAGATGATCATGTGTGATGAGTATCAGGACGATGCTCTGGATGACATGCATTAGGACGATGCAGTGATGATGATCAGGATGATCATGTGTGATGAGTATTAGGATGATACTCTAGATGATATGCATCAGGACGATGCTATGATGATGATCAGGATGATCATGTACATCAGGATGATGTATGGTGAGTATCAGGTTGATACTCTGTGGCCGTGGACAGGTTATGCAGATGAGCATGTAACTAGACTTGGGAGATCCGATAGTATGAGTAGTACGCTCGTAATTAGTCCTGTGATACTCTTTCGAGTCATTGCTCTGGGAGGACATGTAACTAGACCTGGGAGATCCGATAGGTTGAGCAGTATTCTTGTGATCAGTCCTAGGATGCTCTTTCGAGGCTTTGTCCTATGGCATGTAACTAGACCTGGGAGATCCGATAGGTTGAGCAGTACACTCGTAATCAGTCCTGGGATGCTCTTTCGAGGCTTTGCCATGAACACATGTAACTAGACCTGGGAGATCCGATAGGTTGAGCAGTACGCTCGTAATCAGTCCTGGGATGCTCTTTTGAGGCTTTGTGGTGGGATTCACATGTAATACATCCTGGAGATCTGGACAGGTTGTGCTAGTCTCGTAAAAGGCCTCAGATGCTCTTTAGAGATCTTGCTGGGCAAGACAATCTTTTAAGGTTTTGTGACAATCACATGTAAGTGGACCTAGGAGATCTTGTCGGTCGTGCTTCGGCACATAAAGGATCCTGAGATACTCTTTCGAGGCATTGTGATGCATGTAATAAGTCCTGAGAATTCCACACTATGGCCAGTGTTGATGAAGACCCACAGGTGGTGGGCCTACATCCAACATGAAAAAGGGTTGGTTCTGTAGAACTTCCTATGACGAGCAAAATTCAGAGATAGCCCAGTGATCGAGATGTCAAGTATAGTAGCAGTGATGATGATGATGATCCTTGATCCAATGATGATGATCCAACTCTAAAATTGAAGGCTTCTGCATATATGTATTGATGACTTGTGTCAAGAGAATACCTTCCTAGTTAAGAGGGAGTGTTGATGTATTTGTAACTTCGAAAGATATTCACTTGTTTATTACATTTGTACTTTATTGCATCCCCAACATAGATGTATTATTCCTCTGATTGGAAGTGTCATGATGTGTACTTGCAAGTGTCGCAAGTTATATTGTAAGTATCGTAACTTATACTTGATGGGTTATTAGACCACCTTGATGGGGTCGGCCCTGTGATACTGCTTTTGTATATGGATGACCTGTTTATTACAGATGAAGATAGATTTATTGCCGACATGAAGCCGAAGCTTGTTGCCAAGTTAGAGATGAAGAACTTGTGGATGATGCACTATTTTCTAGGTATGGAGGTGTGGCAGAGTGCAAATGGAATCTTCCTTAGACAAGGGAAGTATGCAGTAGAGATCCTGAAGAGGTTTGGGATGATGGACTGCAAGGCCATGGCCGCACCTATGGCATCAAACCTGAATCTTCTGTGTTATGATTCATCTGAGCCAGTTGTTGTCCTTGATGTACCTGACGAACACGAGAGCAGATATTTGCTTTATGGTGAACACATTGAGCCAGTTCCTGACGGATCCGAGGAGTGTTCACCTGGTTGCTGTAAAGCATATTCTAAGGTACCTGAAGGGTACAGTTGATTATGGGCTCAAGTATGATGCGAATCAAAAGTTTAACCTACAGGGTTATGCTGATTCAGATTGGGTAGGCAGTGCTGCAGATAGGAAGATCACTTATGGGTGCTACTTCTCTATGGGATCAGGTGTGATCTCTTGGTTTAGCAGGAAGCAGTCCTTTGTAGCACTGAGTATAGCCGAAGCAGAGTATGTTGCAGCTTGTTCGACTAGTTGTGAGCAAGTATGGCTTCGGAAGCTACTGTATGAGTTATTTGATCTACTGCTGGAGGCTACTAGTATATTTTGTGACAACCAGAGTTGTGTGAAGCTGTCTGAGAACCTGGTGTTCCACGACAAGTCGAAACACATAGAGATCAAATATCACTATATCAGGGATATGGTGTAGAGAGAAGTAGTAAAGCTCCTGTATGTTGCGATGGATGAGCATATTACAGATGTGTTGACAAAGCCACTAGCCAGAGTGAAGTTTGAGTACTTCAGAGAGAGGCTTGGTGTTCTTCAGATCGACGACACTTCGAGGAAGAAGTGATGGAGACATTTGCTGTAGCCATTCCTAGCATGGTGGAAGGGGGATCCTTCACATGGCTGTGGATGTAAGCATTGGATGATGAGCATCAGGATGATACTCTAGTTACTGCTCTATATAGGCATCAGGATGATACTGGATATGATCAGTTGGATCATTTATATGTATAGGTATGTATGCATCATGTTGGATGATGGATATGATCAGTTGGATCATTTATATGTATTTGTGTATGCATCATGTTGGATGCTTGGACCATGTATTTGTATATGTATCAGGTGGATACTGTGTATGATCAGGTAGATATATATCAGGTGGATACATTATGTGGATCATGTATCTATGTATGTATTAGGTGGATACATTGTATGATCAGGTGGATCATGTATGGTGATATGTATCAGGTAGATACTTGGTATGCATTAGGTAGATGCATTGTATGATCATGATGATCATGGATGACGAGCTTCAGGATGTTGCTCCATATGACTTGCGTTAGTGCGATGCAGTGATGATGATCAGGATGATCATGTGTACATCAGGATGATGTATGGTGAGTATCAGGTTGATACTTTGTGGCCATGGACAGGTTGTGCAAAGGAAATCCTAGATTTGTTCTAGGTCACATCCAATATGAAAAAGGACTGGCAGTGTGTATCACATGTAAGACCTGGGAAATCCGATAGGTTGGGCTGTGTGCCCGTAATAAGTCCTGGGATGCTCTTTCGAAGGTTTGTGATAGTGGGCCACATGTAAGACCTGTGAGACCCGATAGGTTGGGCTGTGTGCCCATAATAAGTCATGGGGTTCTCTTTCGAGGGTTTGTGGTGGGCTGCTACATGTAAGACCTGGGAGATCCGATAGCTTGGGCTGTGTTCCCGTAATAAGTCCTGGGATTCTCTTTCGAGGGTTTGTAGCAGAGGTCACATGTAATCAGTCCTGGATATCTTGCCGGTCGTGCTTAGGCACATAAATGTTCCTGGGATGCTCTTTAGAGTTCTTGCCAGTCGTGCTATGCACATAAATGTTCCTGGGACACTCTTTTAAGGTTTTGTGACAGTCACATGTAATAAGTCCTGTAGATCTAGACAGGATGAAAAAGGCCTCAGATGCTCTTTAGGGTTCTTTCTAGTCAAGAGACTCTTTTAAGGTTTTGTGACGCACGTAATAAGTCCTGAGGATTCCACAGTATGGCCAGTGATGATGAAGACCTACAGGTGGTGGGCCTACATCCAGTATGAAAAAGGACTGGCTCTATAGAACTTCCTATGACGAGTAGATTCATAGATTGATTGAGATAGCAGCAGCATTGATGATGATGACTACTCAATGACGATTATCCAGTGACGATGATCCAAAGAAGAAGACTTGTGCTAGAAGACCTGTGTCGAGAAATACCTTCCTAGTTAAGAGGGAGTGTTGATGTATATGTAACTTCGAAATGTATTCCATATATGTATATTGTACTCCTATAGAGATGGTATTATTATTCTATATGAAAGTGTTTGTATTCCTATAGAGATGTTATTATTCCTCTATATGGAAGTGTCGTCATTTATATTGTAAGTGTCGTAACTTATACTTGATGGGTTATTAGACCACCATATTGGGGGTCGGCCATGTGGGTCAAAGGGTTATTAGACCACCCTATTGGGTGTCAGCCCAATCAGCATTATGTTATGTGGTTAAGTTAAGGCCGACCTAGTAAAGGTTATTAGGCAAGTCAAGTCAAGTATAAATAGAATGCGAGAGGTACTCTATTTCATCATTCTATTCTCTCTCACACTATCAGGAGAGTGGCGCACTTGCGGAGGAGGAGAAGCTGATGCTAGGAGATGTCTATCTCTTATGCTTGGGCTGTATCATTGCTCTATCTTAATCTGAGGACGTTATTGGGGTTTTTCACCTTTATGGTTTTCCCCAAGTAAACTCTGTGTCTCTTGTGTGCTTGCATTATTGTGTCCATGATTGATATACTATAGATATGCTATACATGTTGTTCTCTTAGTTAAGATCCTAGATCATATTGAAGTAAATTCTGAAAAATTAACAATATGCTTACTGTAGTCTAAAATTAAAGAAAAATAATATCTGCTTACATATCGCCTTCAATCCAACAAAAATTCAATCCAAAATAAATTTATGTAACAATGATCATGTATGTCAAAATTACTAGGAAATCCCATCATGTGTATAAGGTGTAGGGTTTAATCATGATATTTGGAGTGAATTTATAGAATGAATAATATTGAATGTGTATCTATCATGGTTTTAGAAAATCTATATAAACTATTACAAGGAGCAAAACAACGAGTTCCGTCCCTACCAAAACTGAGGATAGGTGCTCAAATTAATCGACAAACTTCACTTCTCCGTAGGGGAGGGATGCCAGTGAGTGAGCGTTTTTTTTACCGGTAGTGGTGCAGCTTAATTCTCCATGTTCTCGAGCTTGTTTTTCCTCCAAATTTTTATTAGATATACTTTGTCGTGTTCTCTATCTAACCATATTGGTCTTAAGGTGTGACGAATCCAAAATGATGCCATGTCAGCCACAAAGTTCCAAGTTGTCTAGTCTTAGTGTGCCTTAGTGTATTTTCGATTGGGACCAATGCTTGAACATTGATGTGACTTAAAGTAGATGTGACTTAAAATGATTTTCCAATTTCAAATATTCATTTTATTTCAAAATGTAGTTCAATTTTTTTTTTATAAATAATTTTAAAAACATGAAAATATTGAGAATTACTTGTACATAAAGTGCTTTTATGAACCACTTATAGTAGATAGTTTTTTCAAAACTGAGGTCAACCAACACCATTACTATGTCCACTATTGATCACCCTATCTCAACTACTGGTTTTCCCGCTCCACCACTGGCTCCTCTCCCCTAAGTATTCTCTAACCATTTTCATGCTGAGCACAAATAAATTAAAATATGATCACCATAGTCAATCGACTCGGAACGAAACCCCTAATATATAGCTCAGTTTTTGCTCATGTATAAATTTGTAAGATGGGATATATATAAATATATATACTCACACACCTACGTTTTAGAGATGGTTCACTTAATGTCTAAAGAGCTTAACTTCATTCTAAGTGCAATTACAAAGTCCGTCAGTATCTCCCACAAATCATCTCTTGATAGCAGATAAGTGAGATAGACGACTGTCATCAGTTTATTCTCCTCGAAATCATGCAGTAGTAAATTTTATGAAGTTTGGACAATGATGTATGTGATGTTCCATAATAACCGACTACAAAGATAGATTTGATTAAATCCTTCAAACGGATGTATAGGATCACAATCTCAACCTAATACCAAAATCACTATCATTTCCAGGAATATCATCTATTTAAAATCATGAGACGTTTTAATTACCTGGCTTCATTTCTGCGAGTAACAATTAACTAATCCAAAGGAAGGGTAGGTTTTTATTTATTGAATCTTCAAAGAGAATATTAACCATCTTGTAATCAATTTTCAAACTGTTGGATCTACAGCTAAATACATCATATATTAAGATAACACAACAGAAAACCTGCATCCGTTGGTATCCAAGAATTTAATAACTCTAAGCAAGGATTCAATGATCCTACAGAGGATCTCATCCATTAAAACCAGAGTTCAATCGATGTAAATACAAGATATTCATATCATACAAATAGAGCTCCCTCTGCATGGTTGGTGCGTTATTAGATATGATCGACACAGAGTTTAAGAGAAAATGAATCTTTTGTGCAGTTGACAAATTATACACAGAGAAACGGATTTTCCCATGAGGTCGATCCGTCATTAAATACAAAAAATCACAGAGTTTAAAAGAAAGGAAATTCTTTTGTGCAGTCAACACAGAGAACCATATTTTGCCATGAGGTCGATCCGTCATTAAATACAGAAAATCACAGAGTTTAAAAGAAAGGAAATTATTTTGTGCAGTCAACAAGTTATACACAGAGAACCGGATTTTCCCATGAGGTCGATTCGTCATTAAATACAAAAAATCATAGAGTTTAAAAGAAAGAAAATTCTTTTTTGCAGTCAACAAGTTATACACAGAGAACCGGATTTTCCCATGATGTCGATCCGTCATTAAATACAAAAAATCACAGATTTTAAAAGAAAGGAAATTCTTTTGTGTAGTCAACAAGTTATACATAGAGAACCGGATTTTCCCATGAGGTCAATCCGTAATTAAATACAGAAAATCACGGAGTTTAAAAGAAAGGAAATTCTTTCGTGCAGTCAACATGTTATACACAGGGAATCGGATTTTCTATTTCCATTTTTGCACTTCTGACATATGAACAGAGAACGGGATTTATCCTTCCCAAAATGTAATTTTATGCAAATCCTAAATTATAAAAAGGAGAATAGAGTGTAGAGATGTAATTGTGATGCATTTGTTTCATATCTAAATGTATAATAAGATCGCAATAAGATCTGTAATCCCAAACCATACAAAAGAAACCAACTTCAATTATACTTTCCGGGGATAGTTCATAATAAACAAAAAAAAAAAAACATATTATACTTACTTGAAACCCAAGCAAGGAACAACTTGGAGAGTCTGCTCCTTCCAACCTTAGAAGAGGGAAACTCAACAGTTTTCCCAGCTCTACCCCCGAGCTGGATCACCACCATGCACCAAAACACAGCTATCGCTTCCTCGCTGCACTCTCTTCCAGAGTCCGTAACAAGCATATGGACTTATGAAAAGAAAGAACACTCAACTCGTTCCTCTGCACAACATGGAATCCCATACTATTTTAGTGCACTCTTATTTATTGTTTTGCCGAGATCTTATGCCATCCCAATCAAATCTTCATTCTATCATTAAATCCCTATGATTTAGGATCTTGTCTGGTTGTTGAATTTCAGATTGAATTTGATTGGTTTAGTTATCTCTAGCTTGCTTACACTTGTTCTCTTGTGCCATGGTGGTGTCCCCTCATTTAGGTGACTCTCCAATTAGTATTTTCATTTTCATTTAAAAATAACAATAAAAATAGTTGTTATGCAAAATGACACTTTGTATTTTTAAGTTTTAGATAACTCTTACATAAAAGAATAGTTGTTTCAATTTAATAATTAAAAAGTAATTAAAAATATTTTGGGTATCACAGGTTTTCAGTTATTGGGGGAGAGCATACTTATGTATTTTTTTTAAAAATGCAATGATCCTGAAGTTTAAATGGTTTCTAATTTATTGTTATGTTCTTCTAAATCATATGGCGCTGCTATTAGTTTATCGTAAATTGTCTTTAATGACATGAATCATATGGTGCAGCTCTTGAACCCTTGCATTTACTGCAAATTGTCTTTTTGTCAATGAGGATCATTATTTCGATAGATTATTAGCTTTTATTTATTATAAAACAATTTATTTATTTATAACTCATTCATTATATAATAATAATAACAATATCTCGCTTGGTCATTATTATATTGTAAGTAAACCATGGATGGTATATTGGGTGGTTGGGAGGAATATTGTTATCCTCCCCACCCGGGTTCAAATCTTGCTTTGTAACACTTGCTCCTTGAGAGCCGATTTTCTATGTAATGATTGTAATTCTGTCCATACTCACTCATAATTATATTGTAACTAAACCACACATTTCATATATTTATTATACCTGCTAATAGAATATTGTAATCCTTTAGCATTCAAACGGCTTTGAACTTAATCATATCAAAATTTAACATTCAAAATGGAAATTTTATAAGCTATAAATATACTTAAAATATATTTTGTTATTATATGATTAGTGATAAAATAATTGTGCTAAACAATTTTTATATTACTTTTTAAATTTATCAATTATTTAAAAAAATCCATAACATTAATATATTAGATTTTATAACATCCATAATAACTTATACCTATTTATACGGATTCTACTATTTTTATCATAATTAAATTTTGAAAGTGCTACTATTTTTATCCTAATTAAATTTTGAAAGTGTTTTTTCCTGTTGAAACCATCCCCATATATATATATACAACTTTTTAGTCATTCATTTTTAATTAAAAAAACACTTTCATATATTAGAAAATTAAAGTATATTTGTAATTATTAATTTATTGTTTAATTTTTCATAAACTATATATATATGTAATACAATCAATCTAGTTTTCAAGTAAGAAAATCAATTTTCTTTTATATATACTTTAAATCAGATGATACTCAACTTCGATGTTTATTAATTTCACTTATTTCAAAAAGTACGTACTGAGGTGCTTTGTTACTCATTTTTTTGTTTTTTATTGTATTGGAGAAATATTTTTATTGAAATACAAAATTTGTAAATTTTTATTTCAAAATTGTATAGTGGTGAAAACAATTATATGAAGTTTTCATAATGTAAAGTTTAAGGTTAAATTTATAAGTTTGCAAAATAAATTGCATTTTAGATATAAAATATAATTACCTGTTACTAATGTTGATGTATATGTAATTTTGGAATGTATTTCACCCATATATTTTATATATGTATTTTGTACTCCTATAGAGATGGAATTATTCCTCTATACGGAAGTGTTTGTATTCCTATAGAGATGTTATTATTCCTCTATACACAAGTGTCATCATTTATATTGTAAGTGTCATAACTTATACTTGATGGGTTATTAGACCACCTTGTTGGGGTCGGCCCTGTATAAGTCATGTGGGTCAAAGGGTTATTAGACCACCCTATTGGGGGTCGGCCATGTGGGTCAAAGGATTATTAGACCACCAAATGTGGGGTCGGGTCGGATTAAGTTAACCATGGGTTAAGCTAGACATGTAGGCCCCATTAGTTTATTGGGCAGGACAGAACAAGTATAAATAGAGATCGGGAGATATGGCAAAGTGGTGCACTTATGAGGAGGAGGTTCTGCTGCTAGGAGAAGACTATCTCTTGTATTCTGGTTGTATCATTTCTCTATCTATCTCTGAGGAAGTTATTGGGGTTTTTCACCTTTATGGTTTTCCCCAAGTAAATTTTGTGTCTCTTGTGTGCTTGCATTATTGTGTCCATGATTGATATGCTGTAGATTTGATGTACATGTTGTTCTCTCAGTTAAGATCCTAGATCATATTGAAGTAAATTCTAAAAATTTAACATGGTATCAGAGCTAGCCTAAAAGAATGCATGATATGGCATGTATGACAGTTGTTGCACTTACGATGCTAGGGCTTGATATAGCAAAAATCAATCATCTTAGCAATTTCTCTATAAATCCATTGTGGCGAAGTTTTCAGATCTGAAACTTTTACAGGTCGAAGATCAGATCTCCATGTACCTTGTGTCCAAAGGAAATCTTATAATTCATTGTACTTTGTGATTTATGATCTGTACAATATAGGGTTTCTGCCTCTTCCAGATCTCAGTCATAAACAAGTGACCTTGGAAAAAAGGTCATAACTTGGGCTAGGAAGCTCGAAATGAAATTTTGTAAAAAGTGACAGGTAGTACACAGACTGTACTATCTCAGGAAACTTTTTCAGAGGCCGAAGTTGAACCAGTGACACGTGGAACGCCATACAAGTTTGCTCTCCTGTTTTATCCCATAAACAGGTCACGTTGCAACACTTGGCATAACTTTCTCTCAGATAATCCAAATGAGGTCAGACCTGTAGAGATGGAAAGATGACAGGTCGGGCTATCTCAAGAAAAATTTTCAGATCCTGTGGATCAAAAAGTTCAGAGTTACACCAGAAAAAATCAGGTACATATTTCTGTCATAACAAAATTATTTTTGAACACCTTCATTCATGGCTTCTGGAATTTAGGGTTTTGGAGAAAGTTGGAATTTTTGTAATCGAAGACTACGGCTGAATGCCACTCATCAAAATAGAAATTTAGATACCAAGATCATAATTTTTGGTTGGCCAGAAGACCGAGCTTGATCAGACCTTAGTTCGGGACTTTGATTGGAAAAGTGGAAAATTAGGGCTTCTGCAAAAATGGGAATTTTTGAAATCTGTGACCACGGCTGGAAGCTCCTCAAAAAAATAGAAGCTTAGAGATTTGAATCAAACCTTTTGATTGGGAAGATGAGTGGGCTTCATCAAACCCTAGTTCGGGGTCATGTCTAGTGAATCCAAAAGTTTCAAAGGCAAAATTGAGGAGTGAAACTTTGCAGTTTTCAAATTCTGAATATATCAGCTTGATCAGCTCATCAAGGCGCATATTTCTATCCTTTTGGAAGTTTTAAATTCAAAGTTTGAATTTTTGGGGTTTCTCTGACAAACCCTAATCCATCTCCAGGTCCAATTCTTGCAAATAAAGTGGATTGGGTTAATCCTAGAAGAAGATGGATTGGTCACCTGCATAAGTGAAGAAGTTCTTGTCTCATAGGGAGATGAGGCTAAGGCCTTCCATAAGAAGATTACAAGCAATCTTGACAAATATGACTTATCCAGGTATATTTCAAGATTTGCTCATGATTAAGTCTATGGTATGTTTGTCTTCATATCATTACGGTTAGTACAATCTTGTTTAAATTTAGACTTGTCGTATCACCTTAATAAAATTATGAATGCATGATAAAAGATATTCATTGGTTAGGGTGTTGACACTTATGATTGTACTAATGCATTATGGTGTTGTATGAGGTTTATGTTGTCCGCTAACATGAAAGATACACCAAGAAAGAAAAATCATGTTCTAGTTCAAGAACATGTGATCATGATGACATGAAGACAAAGATTCATCCATTGTTATGGATCTCTTAGAATATCTACTTACGAGCCTATGTATAACTTGGTCCTACAATGGATAACTTATGAGACATGCAGGTTACTAGCACAAGTCATTAAAGAGAACCAGAAGACATTATGTGGGTATGTTAGACATAACTAGCTAACATGCTAATCCAGGTATGTTTTTCCTATATCAAGCTAGAATCCTACCTTGTGTTAGGATATTATACTGTTGTGTTGTTGATAATGATTATTCATGAAGTCATAGGTTTGAATAGTCATGGTTGTATGCATATGATGTTTCTTACCATAATTGATGATATGACTAACTAGAAGAATCATGAAGGTATAGGTTTGAGTAATCACGGGTTTAGGCATATTATGTTTGACTAACCATAAGAGTCCTATATAAACCTTGAATACTAATGCTTATTATTTCTGTCTGAAATGATCATGACTATACATGCTTAATATTATTGTGTTTTGATAGTATTAAGAATATACTAATGAATGTATGAGACCTCAATTATAACACAATGATGATACTAACAAGCATGCATAGTGATTAAGGATGGATATAAGTTCAAGGACAGGAAATCCAGGAAGCAAAGATCAGGAGGGAGGACACTCTAGTTGTTCCTGCAACGAAGAAAAGATCAAGAAGGAGCACACTTCAGTAGTTTCTGCAAGGATGCAGATATTCAGAGGGAGTTGACCACTTCTCACAATCCACATCAGAATGGAGTTGCAGAAAAGAAGCAAAGACTGAGAGGGAGTCAACCCAACAAACAAACAAAGATAAATATTTGAATTGTCATTACTTGCATATTTTATTGTTTAAATAATACTGTTCAATAATGTATATACTGATGTTCCTAGAATTAGGTTGTGTATTATGCATATTAGAATAGTTGCATTGATGAACAGTATACTACTAATGGGTAAGTGACCTATGGCACTGTACAACATTCCATTGCTACTTATCTAGAATGAAACCTCTTTGCTGACATGTTGGGAGTTGTGCACACTCTTAACAATGTTTTGGTAGAGATTGGAAGGCATCTAAAAAGTTACAGGATATGGATAAATGTTGTATTGAAGCATTGGCTAAGATAATTGCATGACTATATGACATATTTATTTATGTGTAAGAATTTGTTTTGAAAACTATGAGATGTTTTCTACTCATGCAATTTAACTTGTTGTGTAGGAAAGATCGTATACCATCACCTACAAAAGAAGGACTACAACATTTGTTCAGCAACAAAGTTATCTATTGAAAATATTGAAGATATTGAAGTTCCCAGGATCTGGGAAGAATTCCATGATCGAGGAGTACCAGTCGATCATGAAGATGTTTGGGATGCAATCCCAAGACCTGAAGGGGAGTCTGTAGTGACTTCCAAGAGGATCTACAAGATCAAGCATGCTGCAGGTGGTAGCATAGAGACTTTTGCTCCTGTAGCCAGATACACTTCCATTAGATCAGTACTTGCTCTGGCTGCAGTGATGAAGTGGAAGATACACCAGATGGATTTCAAGACAACTTTCTTGAATGGTGTAGTTGAAGAAGAAGTGTATGTGGAGCAGCCACTTGGTTCTGAGACACATGACAAGGAGTCATATATGTGTAGAACTCGGTATGGTAGGTGTTGGCCCGATTTTGCAACCAGGCTTAGTGCTATGGGCACCTGCTAACTAGTAGCAGCAGTTTCAATGAAAACAAATAACAATAAACTAATTAAACAAGACTAACCATGGATCTATGCAAAGATATTAAGCAAATAACAAAAATAATTTAAAATCAAGAACAAGATAATGTAAAATAATGAATTTGTATTGAAAGAATGGGGCAAGCAAGTGCTTGCGGAATCAATACCTCTAATGGTGAGGTTGAATGGCTCCAAGGATGAGCAACTCCAATCTCCAATGGTCTCTTCTCCAATGTGGTTTGCAATGGCTAAAATGCTCAAGGGAGATTTCAGCAGCATAAGGATGAGATAATGGATGGATGTGAAATGAGGAGCCCCTACCACCTTTTTATAGGTTTTGGTGGTGGGAAATACCATTTGTGGTTTTGTGGAAACCAAATGGTATTGACCAACATGGTTTAGGTACTTTTCCCTCCTTTTTCCTTTTTTGAATAAAAATAATATTTTAATTTCCTTTTTAATATTTTTGGGAATTTGGACCCTTTTTGAGGGTTTTTTATGAGTTTCTTGGAAAAATAATCTTTTTTAATGGAAAAAGGGGTGTACTAAGGTCTTTTGGTGACCTTTTGTTGGTTTCAGAGGCTCAGATGGTGGAAAAGTGGACAAATGGGTCATGTGAGTAAGGGAATGAGCTAGTGAGCACTTTTTAGGTGTTAACAGATTGCCCCCTAATGTGTGAGGGCAGGAGCTCATCGTATGGCCGATAGACATCATAGTTCTTTTGTCCTTTTTTCTGGGGTGTAGGGGAGAGAAGAGACCGGTTGGAGACTGGAGCCACGGCCCTTGGAAGCTGCAAAAACAAAAAATATTACATGGCCTCAATATGAATGAGGTATAATCTCTGATGAAGGACGAGGCGGGCATTCCCATGCTCGTATCAAGACATATACAAAACAATTAGTCCCAAGAAGGGGGATCTAATACGTAAAGAAATATACTGGTACATCATAATGGTCCAGATGGGACATTATTGTGGGATATAGTCATGATCATGGCTGATCTCAATAACTGATACACTGGAATAACTGTTGAACTGCTGAAACTGAAGGTGTTCAACATCTGTATGAACTTAATGACTGTGAGCCATCTCTGGGAAGTATTTGTATCTGTATACTCGAGGGAGTATAAAACTGGGGTACATCTGAATACTGTCGCCATATGCAACCCGGATATCTATAGAAAAAATGTAACTGGTTGTATCCATAGGTAGACTTCAAATGTGGAGGAGTCAGGTGGTATCCGGGGTCTTCGACTAATAACTGAGCGGACGAATGCCCTGTGCGAGTCTCAACGATGCGATCAAGGTGTTTGAAGTCGAGCATGTGAGAAACAACCATTTGGAGAGGCACTGAGGACTCTTCTCGAAATGATTCGTAGGTACTCATCATAAATGGGGACGAGTCCAAGACACAGGGACCTCTAGGTCTATCCTCTGGAATAAATGTGGTTGTCGTCGACAGAGGGAGACCAGCAACTAACAAGGCAATGATGTTTCCTTGATAGGAGCACGAGGTGTAAAACTGAAGTGTTGTAGTACTGATGGTAGGACTGCCATACTTGTGGGAACGGAAAATTAATGGGTCAAAAATGGGTAGACTCAAACTTCCTTTGTTCAGAGCATGATGACATGGCTGACCTGGCAGCGGATGGAACTGACTTGTAGGTGTAGGGATCATAGCTTTTTTAGGGACTGAAGGGTATGTACTGACTCCGGGGGGGGGTGAAGCTGATGGTAGCTTTCAAGGGAGTTTTAGAGTGACATACTGCAGAATACTCTGAACAAAGGCGACCAGAATGGGGAAGCTGCTATGTGAGTAGACATGATCTGTTGTGGCGCCAGGAGGCACCATTGATTCCTTCTTCATAGTTTTAATGAGCTCCAAGAAGGGATAAAAGTGTGCTCTGAAATGGTACGGTCCTGTAGATTTTGTGAGCCCAGGACGGCTCATGCTCATGGTTGCTTTCTTGTTTAGAGAGTCTGAAAGCGGTAAGTGGACTCTATTGGTGTTTATTTTTCGTAAGTTTAGTCTCCAAGGCCCGAAAAAGCATAAAATGATGCGGATGGAGAACTCTTCTAGCCGATGTGACTAGAGTATACATTTTTCGTAATTAGTCTACGAGGTCCGGAAAAGGGGTAAACTTATACCAGGTAGACGCCCTTTCGGATACGTTTAGCGAGCATGAAAGGAAGCAAGATTGCTCGGCGATCTTTTCATTGTTTTAGGAGTCAGAAAAGAGCTTAACAGAAACTCCCTAAGTGCCTTTTTCGTAAAAGAGGTTGCTTGGCCTGAAAAAGGGATAAAACTATACCGACCAAAAATGGATTGATGAGGGCAAGAAAAGGTCTCAAGCATCGTCATCAGTGCGGAAAACTGGATCCGGTGACATAAAGATTGTCGGACACGGCGAACGATTGATGTGGCACGCAAACCGAGGTGATGAGGGAGCATGGAAGAAATGGCCAAAAAATCGAAAGGTGAGAGCGAGAAATGATCTCAAGCATCATCACGAGCGCGGAAAACTGGATCCGGCTATATAAGGCACTTCTAAAACGGAGAACGGCCGATGTGGCACGCAAATTGAGGCGACGAAGGGGGCATGGGAAAAAATGCCCGAAAAATCTAAAGGTGAGAGTGAGAAATGATCTCAAGCATCATCATGAGCGCGAAAAACTGAATCCGACTATATAAGGCACGTCGAAAACGGAGAGCGGTCGATGTGGCACGCAAACCGAGGCGACGAAGGGGGCATGGGAAAAAATGCCCAAAAAATCTAAAGGTGAGAGCGAGAAATGATCTCAAGCATCATCACGAGCGCGGAAAACTGAATCCGGCTATATAAGGCACGTCGAAAACAGAGAGCGGCCGATGTGGCACGCAAACCGAGGCCATGAGAGAGGCTAAAAAATGGTCAAAAAATGGACCCCGTGAAAACGGGAAAAGGAAGGAACCTGTATGAAGTTCTCGCTGTGCTGATCCCAACGGTACCAACGGTTTGAGAAATGGACTTCGTATGATACCGCAATGGTTGTTGGAAAATTGGTAGATTTTCTATAAATAGGACGTGGGGCCCAAATGACTTGTCATTGTTACATGCGAGTTTGATAGAGCTGTCAGAGCTATTTCTTGATTTCCGGGAGATTTCACCATTGGTTTTCGATTTAGCGAGTTGCAGGTAACTCTATTCGCCTTATCCTTTTCAATTATGTCTTTTTTGTTTGGCGGCGAGCCCCCGAAGGCCGCGAAATTCCACGTTGACTCTCCAACGTGGAACCGCGCGGGTTTCGGGGCTGAACCCGCGATGAACTGCGCGGGTTTTAGGCTCACAGTCGTGATGTTCATCGCGACTATGAGGTCGGAACCCGCGATGTTCATCGCGAGTTCATGGGGGATAGTCGCGATGTTCATCGTGACTGTCCGGCCAAAACCCGCGATGTTCATTGCGGGTTTTTACATGGATCTCGCGATGGTCATCGCGGCTTTTTGTGGAAAAGCCGCGATGGGCATCGCGGCTTTTTGTGTAAAAGTCGCGATGGGATTTTTCTAAATTTTTTTATGCTGGGGCTAAAAATTTCTTCTGTTTTACTGGCAGGATGTTGCGGAGAGCTCAGTCCTTGTGGCGGGAGAGGGAGATCGATGGTGATCTCATGCTGAGGATTGAGACTGATGCAGGGGTGAGACAGACCCTGGCTATGAGCGGACTTTTGAAGTTCGCTCAGATCCCGCCTATACGTTCAGTGAGACGGCTCCTGAACAAGCTTGTGCAGTGGTGGGTGCTGGCGGAGGGTGCATTCGTTATTGGGGGTGAGAGGTTAGAGATCACTCTCACGGATGTTTATATTTTGACTGGGTTGCCTCGCTTGGGTGAGGTGGGCGATATCATGCCGAGGTTGCCTCCAGGTATAGATATGGAGGACCTTTTACAGACTTTCTGTTCCGATGATGCTGTTTTGGTAAACAGCTCTATTAGTCTGAGATCCCTACGTGAGTGGGATATGCGAGCTGTTGGTGCCTGCGTGCTGCGGATATTGGGTGCTGCTGCACCACATCGTATGTCTGGGGGGCAGACGATGATGGTAGATTCCGTTCTTCAGGGTACTTATTATGCCTGGGCGCAGATGTTCCTGGCTGGTGTCCGGAGAGATCTGGACAAGGCCATTAGAGAGGGAGGCGAGTTTTGTTATGCCTCGTTTTTATGTTGTTTTTTCTTCGAGCGGGTGCCGACCTTACGGCCACGGGTACCTATTCGTGCTGCTCTTCCGAGTGAGCCTCGTATGATGAGGTGGGGGCAGATGATGCCCCGTGGCGGCGGTGGTGTCCACGGCTACTTCACGGAGGATTTCTATCAGTAGTGGGAGCAGATGCCTCTGGTGATTGAGGACTATCCCTACGCCGACATGGACTACCGAGGTGACCCAGAGATGCCTCGTGCCCCAGGATAGGCCTGGAGTTTAGACGGTATGTTTTTTGTTTTATTTGATAGCATATCATATGTTGTTTGATTTATCATTGATGATTTTTTGTTCTATAGTATGTGATGGCTTACTTGCTTTGTGCAGATGTGGGTCCAGTGCCACCGCCTGACTACGTGGCTCGGCAGGGGCGGGCGATGGTGGTCGCCCATCCACCTGTACCTGTACCTCCTTCGCGTGGTGGAGGATTTGCAGCTCGTGGGCGAGGGGTTGGCCCTCGTGATGACGCCATGGATGGTGTCCGACAGACTCTTGCCCGGATCGTAGCTAGGCTTCCCGAGGATGGTTGGAGAGACCTAGACCGGGATATTTTGCAGGGTTGTTTTGGTGCGCCGCCCGAGTGGCAGTCGCTCTTATTGAGGGCAGCGGTGTTCGTGGCGAGGCACAGGGATCGGGATGATCCGGCAGGGCCGGCTCAGGGGAGGATACGTCAGCGGGACGATCCAGCGGGGCCGACAGAGCGGAGAGTTCGGGTTCGTCATGACCCGGCGGGGCCAGTGGAGGAGGATCCGGAGGAGGAGCCGGAGGATCCTAGGGATCCAGATGAGTAGATGATACTGTATCTGCCCCCAAATGCTGATGAGCATATGGGGAAGTATTTTTTGTATGACAGATGTATTTTTTGTATATCGGGTGCTGAGGGCACTTATGACATGTTGACTATTTGATTTATATATATATGTGGATATATATTTGGATATATTGTCGTGTATGCACATGGATGCACCTTTGTCTTTTGTATATGCCCGTGGAGGCACCTGTTATGCACGTGGATGCAGTATGTTTTTTGATTTATTTATGCCCGTGGAGGCACATGTTATGCACATGGATGCATTTTTTGTTTATGGATATGACATGATGTGATTGGTGTGCCAGTCGAGGACACTGTTAGCCATATTATCTGCTATACTATTGAGGTGTCTTGGGACATGTGTGAATGTAATGGATTCAAACTGTCTAACCATTTGTTTAGTGCACAGGAATTTTCTGAAAAGGCAGGGATCGCGTACCTGGTAAACATTGTTGAGCTGGGAAACTAGGAGCTGTGAGTCCAAGAAAACGTTGAGGCGACGGATGCTCATTTGGAGAGCAGCGGCCAGGAGACCGGTCACGGCATGGTATTCAGCTTGATTATTGGTAGCGGCACCTAAACATACTCCGTCAATGTGAATTAACTCATGTGAAGGGGAGTATATTACCCAAGCTGCGGAGGCGAGATTGGGAGACCGGCTTGCACCATCAGCGAAACCGACATGGCAGAGTGGAAGAGGCTCCATCTGTGGTCATGCAGAGAAAAACAAATATTTAGGTTTTTGGAAATTTTTTGTGAACAAAAAATGTATGCCTATACTAAAATGGACGATGGTGTCCATCAGATTTTCTATGGGTAAAATCGTTTAAGGTACAACCCGTTGCGTGGGTTGCATAGGGTGTTGCCTTCTGAATCGGTCAGAATGTATGCCCCCTGCCCAAGGCAGGTGTGTATGATGTAGGGGCCTTGCCACATAGATACGAACTTTCCTTTCCCGGTTTTATCATGAGCTTGATCGTAAGCGAGGACAAGGTCTCCCTCAGAAAAGGTTCTCGAGTGGACGTGTTTGTCGTAACTTAGTTTCGATCGTTGTTTAGCTGCTTCCATGTTTTGAATGGCGGTGCGCCGATCTTCATCGGCCTGCTCTAGGAGTAGTAAACGTTGCTCGATCGGGGAAGTATCTGGTAGGAGTTCGACGGCGATATGTAAGGCTGGGATCTGGCACTCAATAGGGAGGACGGATTCGACACCGTGAACTAAATGGAAAGGGGTAAAACCGGTGGCGGTTTTGGTCGAGGTGCGGTAGGCCCATAGTACCGGGAAGAGCATGTGGTGCCAATTGGATTTTTGTTTGTCTACAGTGCGCTGCAGGATGGTCTTCAAAATTTTATTGATCGCTTCGACCTGGCCGTTTCCTTGGGGATAGTAGGCTGAAGAAAAATGGTGTTCAAATTTCAACATGGTCGATAATTATTTCCAGACGGCGTCTTCGAAGTGAGAGCCGTGGTCAGAGACTAGTTGTTTCGGCACTCCGAATCGAGTGATAACATGGTTGAAGAAAAACCGTGCTGCAGTTTCGGCTTTGCAATTATAAGTTGGCATTGCTTCCGCCCACTTGGTAAAGTAATCTACGGCCACAATGATGTGTTTGTGACCGCCGGCTGACGGGGGGTTGCAGTCGAGGAAGTCGATGGCCCATTTGCAGAATGGTCCTACGGTGATAACTGGATGAAGGGGGGCGGGGGGGGTTCTTGCTTTGGGGGAAAAGAGTTGGCAGTTCTAGCAATGCTTGACTGCGGTTATGCAATCAGTAAACACTGATGGCCAAAAATAACCTGCCCGAATGATCTTCTGGGCGGTGGCCATGCCGGAGAAATGGCCTCCGCAGGCACCGCTATGACAATCATTGAGGACTTGCTCTGCCTCACTGTGGGATAGGCAGCGGCGTAGGATGGTATCAACGCCGCGTCGGTAAAGTACATCCCCTAATAAGAGGTATCGGGGGGCATGGTGTCGTATGCGACGGTGTTCATCACGGTCGATCTGTGGTCGAAACTTTTGCGTGCGAAGGTAAATCAAAATGTCTCCGTACCATGGGTCGTTAGACGAAATGATGAAGATTTGATCGTCGATCAGATCCGTTTGGATAACGGGTGATGACGAAGAGGACGGGAGGTCGGTGATGAGGTGAGAAAGCGCGAGGGCTTTGGTGCTCTTAGGAGTCTTGAAAGTAAGGTCATATTCCTGGAGGATAATGACCCATTTAGCGACACGACCCTGAAGGAGCCGTCGGCTGAGGAGATAGACCATGGGGTTGGAGTCGGCCACGACCGTGGTATGACTGAGTAGGATGTAGTGTCGTAATTTTTGTACGGAAAAGACTACAGCTAGGGCTAATCTTTCCTCGTATGGGTAATGCAGAGGTGGGCCAGACAAGATCTGGCTGACGTAATAAATCACATGCTCTCGGTGTGAGGCATCTTCTTGAACCAAAACTCCGGACACAGCATGTTCGGATGCCGAGACATAAAGGGTGAAGTCTTGAGAGAAATCCGGTGGGGATATCAAGGGGGCTTGTGTGAGAGCTTTCTTGAGGTCCTCGAATGCCGTGTCTGCTTGCTCATCCCAAACAAAGGGTATGTGGGTACGGAGTAAGCATAAGAAACCGTGAACTTTGGTTGCATAGTCAGGAACGAAGCGCCTAAGGAAATTGGACCGCCCCTGTAGACTTTGGAGTTGCCGGAGCGTGCGAGGAGGCGGAAGTTCTAAGATGGCTTTGACTTTCAGGGGATCGACAGTGATTCCATCTTGGGAGACAATGAAACCTAATAAGCGGCCTGCTGGGACGCAAAAGACACACTTGTGTGGGTTCAAGCGGATATTATATTTGCGACAACGCAGGAAAACTTGCCGGAGGTCGTTAAGGTGGTCTGATCGTTTTCGGGAACGAGCTGTGAGGTCGTCAAGATAGACTCGCAGGATGTGGACCAAGTCGTGAAAGCAATAGGTCATGGCTCGCTGGAAAGTGGCACCAGCATTTTTAAGGCCAAATGGCATGACGCGATAGGAAAAGGTGCCCCATGGGGTCGTGAAGGTAGTCTTGTACTGATCCTCCTTGCGGATGTGAATCTGGTTATATCCGGAAAACCCGTCCATGAAGGATAGGACTTCATGGCCCGCACACTCATCAATGAGTTGGTCAATGAATGGCGTGGGAAATTGTCTTTTGGACAAGCGTGGTTTAAATCTCGGAAGTCAGTGCATACTCTAAGGGTGCCTTGCTTTTTGTTGACGGGAACAGGGTTCGACACCCAAGTGGTGTACGGTATAGGGTAAATGAATCCTGCTTTGCGAAGTTTTTCGACCTCAGCTTTAACAGTGGGGAGCTTGGAAGGGTGAATCGGTCGTTGTTTCTGACGAACAGGGGGTACCTCAGGCCATGTATCAATGTGGTGTTCAATGATGGCGGGGTCGAGACCAGGCATCTCGGTATAGGACCAGGCAAAGACATCACGGAACTCTTGAAAGAGCTTTTTGTATGCCTGAGTTTCTGCTTGAGTGCAAGATGCGCCCAGTGAGATGAGCTCATGTTTCCCTGGTGTTGTGGAGATGTCTATCTGTATAGTGGGGGAAATGTTCGACATGTTCCCTTCTTCAAAGGCGTCCGGTGCTGGGATGGGGTCCTTTAACCAATCGACCTTAGTGGGTATGAAATATTTCGATTCGACCGATAGCTGGTTGGATGCGGTGGGTGTAGATGCTTCCGGGAGGAAGTACGAGCGATGATGCATATCATCCCAAGGGTAGTCGGGTGCAGTGAGTGTCTCCAAAATTTGCTCATCAGTATTGAAGTAGTCAGACCATAAATCAAGGGGTTATGGTTTGAAGGTTGTTGAAATCATATATATTGTATTGACTTCTTCCGACGAGGATGATGGCGGGGGGTGGATCTCCTCGATGAGGGGAGGAGATATCTCTAAGTCTACATTGTTTAACTCGTACAACGCTGCTCTATAGTCAGGTAGATCAGGACAATGGTGAGAGTAGTGGCCGTAAACACTGCATATAGCACAAGGATGGTTGGTGCGCAGTGATTTGTCGCGAGGCTGTAGAGGTGGCTCTAATCTAACTACTGGGATGCTGATGTCATTGTCCAACATATTCATATGCTCTTGGAGTGCTGGTAAGTGTGGGAATTGATGAGTTGGATGGCCTATCTCATCGCACAACGAGCATTTAGGGGGAGCTCGAAACACCGGTGGGGGTTTAACTGCCTTAGGAGGTGGTATAGCAGTGTATGGTTGTGGACCTCTGCCCCCAGTGGGCTTGATAGGAGGGGGAGGATTCGTTGACGACGAAGGGATATCGAGGCTAGGAGGAGGTTTCGTTGACGACGAAGGGATTGCGACACCAGGAGGAGGTTGATTTGTGGTAACAATAGGTTGTACCGGTTGGAGGATGACGTTTGGTGTCGGCGGTCAAACGGGAGGCGGAATATACCACACGGGTAATCCCAATGTTAACCCGGGTAGACTAAGGGTAGCCATAACCGGGGCGCTTACTACACCTGAAGGAGGAAATAGGAAGGGGATGGTGTGGATGGGTGTAACACCAATGTGACTGGGGATCAATGGTGGTTGACTACCGGATGTTTGTGTATTCTGTGAAAGAGTACAGAGGTTTGCGACTTGGGTCTCCGGTGATGGTGGTGGAATGGCCTGGAATGTAGAGGTCATTGGTGTATCTGAATAAAGTCCGGGTCCCAAAGAAGAGACAAAGGAGGTAGTTGCACTAGAAGTTGGTTGTTCAATCATGGGAAGAACATTTTCGGGTGCTGCGGGGGCATTGGGATCATAGTATGTGAGTTGGTCGATTTTGACGACGTATCCCTCGTGGGGGAACATCATGGTGCGAAAAATGGATGAGGCGACCGCTTTCATGGCGTACATGTAACTGCGGCCGAGTAAAAGGTTATAATCGAGCTGGGCATTAATGACCTCTATGTCAATGAGCACAGTTTTCCCACCTAATTGGACGGGGACCTTGGGTAGTAAACCTTGAGGTTGAGCTGACCGGCCGTCGTAGGCCCGCAATGCAGTGGTGGATTGCTGGAGAGTAGGGGATCCCAACTTCTGCCAAACAAATGTAGACATGACGCATGTGGATGCACCCTCATCGATGATACATCGATGGATGACAAGATTCCGAATAGAAACAGAAACTTGGACTGCTATGGTGGAAGGCAGACGTGGTTCAGACTGGTCTAAATCAAAGGTCATCAATTTCGAATCATTTGGGTCAATCGCCCCAATGGCGGAAAGTAAAGTCTTGCGCTGAGTAGGACAGTTTTTTAAGACTTCTAACGCGGACATGGCTGCAGGAGATTGAGCTAAGTCATCTACAATGTTGTAATTGGACGTAGCTCGTGCATTAGGGTTGTTGTTGATTCGGCGAAGGGGGAAGCGAGGTGCTTTAGAAGCGCCATCGAGTGGAACCTGAGGTATACGCAATGTCTGATCAGTGGGATGAGCATTAGTATCCTTTTCGGCGGGGGGGGCTTCCAAAGTCGGTCCGTATTGGTTCCGACGGGTTTGGATATTGACGTCGGCAGTGGACATCATCAATAAGTGGTGGGTGCCTGAATCAAACATGGGTTGGTCAGGAGCTGCGTAAGTAATTTGTTGTGGTTGTACGTTGCCCTGTGGGGGGGCTAACGGCTGAGTGTTCACCACTCCTTGTGTTGGAAAAGGGTTTTGTAGTACCAAAGGTTGTTGTGGAGGTGGTGGAGGGTTGGGTGGAGGCTGAGGAGCCGCCTGCCCTTGACGATGGGCGTCATTTGTCCATAGTTGTCGAGCTCGCTCCAGATGCGGGCAAGCGTGGGTATAGTGGCCATAGACACCGCAAATGGAACAAGGATGGTTCGTTCGTAAATTAGCATTTTTGGCTTGCTTAGGAGGTCGATCAGGATTTTGATGAGCAGGCGCCGCGTTATTGTTTTGCGGAGGATGGGTAGGTTGTGGAGCTTGGTTACGGTTTTGATTGTTTCCACGGTTGCGTTCTCTTCCGCGGTTTGGTTGCCCACCCTGGTTGCGTTGGTTATTTTGGTATTGGGGCTGGTGTTGTTGTGCGTACACATGCCCTTGAGCATTGGGGGGATTCTGAGGAGCCGCAGGTGCGGGAGCAGGTTGTGGTGGATAGTATGCAGATGGAACTGGAGGTGGTCCAGTTGCCTGTTGGGGTTGTTGGTACCCCTGAGCTGGTGAAGGTGTGAGGTTAGCTGGTGCAACCGGTTGTGGGTAATGCATGTGCTGTTGTGGGAACTGCACGGGGGTCTGTACGGTAGGTTGAGCATAGTATGTAGGATGTACATATGCTGATGGCGCTTGGCCATAACAATGTTGTGGACAAGAGGGTCCATGAATGTGATGGGTCTGGTTTGTTGGAGCATAAGAAGTTGTCGCTCCGGAACTAGATGTAGCCCTAGAGAGGTCTGGGGCGGGCATGGTGCTCACCATACTAAAAGGTTTTGCTTGCGGTGTAATTTGGCCTATAATGCCATCAGCAGCATGTGATGCCCCCGGTGTGTCATCGCGTGCAGATTCGCCTCGTGGGGCGTCCGGTATGATCGTGTATAGGTAACCCGACTGGGCGTAAATGAGATCAAACTGTTGGGCTTTGAGGATGGCCTCTTCCTCAGACTGGGGTCTTTCAGATGCTACATCCTTCGCAATGAGAGGAAGGAGGGATTTTAGAAACCAATCAAGGAAGATACGGTCGTCTAATTTGATCTTGCAGAGGCTTCGGCGCCGACGCCAATCATGAATGTGGTCAGTGATATGCGTGGCCGTGTTATGTCTGTAAGATAGTAGGATCTCGACTCCCGCATCATAGCGGACAGGTAATTGGAAAAACTGCAGGAAGGTCGAAGCAAGGGAGGTAAAGGTGGCATGCGCCCCATGGGGCTGCTCGATATACTACTTGGCTGCAGAGCCAGTGAAGGTGCGCTGTAATAAACGGAGGCGGACAAAGTCGTCCACTATGGAGTTGGAGGAACACCATAGATGGAAGGACATGATATGGTTTTGTGGGTCCTCTCCTGCCTTACCCTCAAACTTAGGGATGTCAGAGGGGAGTTTGGTGGGCATTTGAGGCCACGCCGGATCATGTCTGATCGGATCATTAGTGAGTCTGGCCAAGTCTGGTAAGTTCAGACTCGCCATGTATGGTAGGCTAGCAGCTGTAGTGACTGGGACGTGCCTAGTCATGGTATTCTGATGTAGGGGCCCAGTAGCGCCTAAAGGTATGCTAGGTATGGAAGGTATGTGCCCTCCCATAGGTGTGGTCTGGTATGGGTTAGCGCTTCCAAGTGCAACATGGGTTACACTTGGGTTAGGAATCGCACTAGGGATTCCTGGGATAGCACTCCCAAGTGCAACATGGGTTGCACTTGGGTTGAGAATCGTACTAGGGATTCCTGGGATGGGGTTTGTGGAAACCAAAGGGGGTATGACCCCCATGTTGGGTATACCCATGACAGGTGGTGGCCCTGTGTTAGGCATTCCTAAATGTGGAGTGTTACCCATATTGGGCATACCCAGGGGGGTGGTAGTCGCCATGGATGGCACCACCGCAGAAGGGTCTGTAGATGTCTCACCTATGGTGCTGGTAAACAGTGGATCAAATGGTGTTCCAGACATAATGGTGGTTGGTGGTAACTCTGTGGGGTTTTCGGATTCTACCTCCCAATTAAATGTGAAGTGAGGTGTGTCAGAATCGGATGACTGTCTAGTTGATTGACAATGTGTCGAATCAAGGGATAGGGCTCTGCGTCCGTGACGTGGAGAGCCAAGTGGACTAAACTCTGGGAGTTCGCCCTGTAGACGGCGAGAGCGTCTAAAATTCTCAATGGTGAGAATTAAGTTTTTTGTGTAAAAAATTTGTTTTAAGTATCAGGTGGTGATATATCTATAAAAGACTCAAAACCCTAATGCAACCAAGGGTGCAAGAAGGGGAGTGAAAAAAGAAAGCTCTCAGGCCAAAAAAATCAATCCTCAAAAAAGGCACTTATTCTAGCAGCTGTGCTACAGTAAGTGGAGGAATGCAACAAGTGGTCAGAGTACCAACATGCAAACGGCTTCTATAAAAAATAGGTGTAACTAGACCAAGGGTGTGTTGAATCATGCAAACACCTAACTAAAAGTATTGTGACTCAAACAAAAGATATCCTCTGCAAGGTGATGAAATCCAAGTCAGACAATATGAGTGTTGAGACAACGGCTAGATATCCCCCTACCGGGAGGGACACCGGGTAATCAATCCTAAAGACAGGCTACTAGGATACTCCGTTCATGACGCGTCAAGAAAAGGTAAATCTGCCGTTTGGTCCTTTGATCGCAATATCCCAATACAGGGATATCCCGAGAACTGCGAATGGTAGCCCTTCGGTTACTGAATGGATTTCGGTATTCCACTCAGGCTTCCGGAACCATCCTCGCGACTTCAACCCTCCTAAGGGAGAGGCCTTCCCACAAACCGGTTGTGACCGCGCCAAAAAGTACTAAGAGATTTTAGCTCCCTAATTGGACAACTTCTATGTCTCAGATGTAAGAACTGAGGGGTGTTATTGGAACACCTATCCCCCCAATACTACCTAGCTACAAGAATTCTTTTAGTGTTCCCCAAGTGGGGTTAAAAGTGTGTTCAAATTAGGGTACGTTTTAAGGCTTAATTCAATTAAGTGATCGAGTGAGTGCACGTGAGGTATTGTAAACTGAACTTTGAAAAAATTAAAAGCTTTACCGGAAATTTTCAAAAAATAAAGGATTTTTCGAAAATAAAAAGCAAATATTTATGACTTTTTTCACTAAAAGGAATTTAAATGCTTTTCAAAAAATAACTCAAAAAACAAAGGATTTTTTGGATTTATGAAAGCAAATAATAGACTTCTTTTTAAAAGAAATAAATGGATTTCTTCGTTCAAGAAAAATTGCTATGGGCAAGATTTTAAAGAAGTAAACAGGAAAAAATTTGAATCTAGATGAAAATGCAAAATGAGTCTTTCTTTCACTTTCTTGAAAATTTTTAAAAAGACTTCTAGATATGCTTTTTAAATAGTAGAAATTTTTTCAAAGCTGTAAGATATGCAGAATTTAATACTGTAAAAAATGTGCTATGGGCAGAAAGTACAGTAAATTTTTTTTTTTTCAAAATCGGGATGGCCGAATGAAAAATTCAGCCGCGCGGGTTTTAACAGAAAAGCCGCGATGGACCGCGCGGGTTTCTGTCGCACAGTCGCGCTGGACCGCGCGGGTTTTGGCTGCACAGTCGCGATGGACCGCGCGGGTTTTAGCCGCACAGTCGCGATGGGAAGCGCGGAAATTGGCCACGAAGCCGCGGTGTGCAGCGTGGAAAAATGCAGAAAAGTCGCGATGGACCGCGCGACTGTCTGGCAAAAAGCCGCGATGGACCGTGCGGAAAAACACAGAAAAGTCACGATGGATCACGTGACTGTCTGGCAAAAAGCCGCGAGGCGGAAGCCGTGCACGGAAACCGAGAAACGAACCCAAAAATTGAAAATTTCGGGCTGTTAATGGCAATTTATGGGGCCAAAAGCTAGAGCAGCAATAGATCTGCTGTCTAGGATGGCAGATCTATGGATCTAAAGGTTAAAAACTACTAAAAAATAAAGATTGAAAGAAAAATTGAGATCTATAGTTCAAACCAAAGCGGAGTCGCCAAAAACTGTTGGCCCGGTTTTGCAACCAGGCTTAGTGCTATGGGCACCTGCTAACTGGTAGCAGCAGTTTCAATGAAAACAAATAACAATAAACTAATTAAACAAGACTAACCATGGATCTATGCAAAGATATTAAGCAAATAACAAAAATAATTTAAAATCAAGAACAAGATAATGTAAAATAATGAATTTGTATTGAAAGAATGGGGCAAGCAAGTGCTTGCGGAATCAATACCTCTAATGGTGAGGTTGAATGGCTCCAAGGATGAGCAACTCCAATCTCCAATGGTCTCTTCTCCAATGTGGTTTGCAATGGCTAAAATGCTCAAGGGAGATTTCAGCAGCATAAGGATGAGATAATGGATGGATGTGAAATGAGGAGCCCCTACCACCTTTTTATAGGTTTTGGTGGTGGGAAATACCATTTGTGGTTTTGTGGAAACCAAATGGTATTGACCAACATGGTTTAGGTACTTTTCCCTCCTTTTTCCTTTTTTGAATAAAAATAATATTTTAATTCCCTTTTTAATATTTTTGGGAATTTGGACCCTTTTTTAGGGTTTTTTATGATTTTCTTGGAAAAATAATCTTTTCTAATGGAAAAAGGGGTGTACTAAGGTCTTTTGGTGACCTTTTGTTGGTTTCAGAGGCTCAAATGGTGGAAAAGTGGACAAATTGGTCATGTGAGTAAGGGAATGAGCTAGTGAGCACTTTTTAGGTGTTAACAGTAGGATAGACAACTTTCTATCTAGTTTGGGTTTTACCAAGAGTAAAGCGGATTCCAACCTTTACTACAAGGTTGAGGAAGGAAATCCAGTGATACTGCTTTTGTATTTGGATGACCTGTTTATTACAGGTGAAGATAGATTGATTGCCGACACGCAGCGGAAGCTTTCTGCCAATTTCGAGATGAAGAACTTGGGGATGATGCACTATTTATTTTTTTGGCATGGAGGTGTGGCAGAGTGCAGATGGAATCTTCCTTGGACAAGGGAAGTATGCAGTAGAGATCCTAAAGAGGTTTGGGATGATGGACTGCAAGGATATGGCCACACCTATGGCATCGAACCTGAAGCTTCTGTGTGATGCTTCATCTGATCCGGTTGATGTCACGATGTATCGTCAGATGATTGGGTCCTTGATGTACCTGAAGGGTACAGTTGATTATGGGCTCAAGTATGAAGCGAATCAAAATTTTAACCTGTAAGGTTATGTTGATTTAGATTGGGCAGGAAGTGATGCAGATAGGAAGAGTACTTCTGGGTGCTGCTTCAGTATGGGATTAGGTGTGATCTCTTGGTGTAGCAGGAAGTAGTCCTGCGTAGCATTGAGTACAGTTGAAGCAGAGTATGTTGCGATGAATGAGCAGGTTGCAGATGTATTGACCAAACCATTGGCCAAAGTGCAGTTTGAGTACTTCAGAGAGAGGCTTGGTGCACTTCAGACCGAGGTTCCTTCCAAGGGGAAGTGATGAGTCCGGAAGAGGCAGATGCACGTGAGCTTTTCTGACATGGTTGATTTGTTCTCCCTTGGTCGTGATGTAATTGCTGAGCCATTTTTCACATGGTGGTAGATGTGTTCTCCCATGGTGAAAAAGTAAGGGCTGAAGCCTTCCTCGAATGGTGGTAGATGTGTTCTCTCATGTCGGTGGTGTAAGTGCTGGATGATGTGCATCTGGGCTGTGCTTCGTGGACGATGAGATGATCTGAAGAGGACGATGCTATGATGATCAGGAGGATCATGGATGATGAGCATCAGGACGATGCTCCAGTTACTGCTCTGTATATGTATATGCATCATGTTGGATTCTTGATATGATCAATTGGATCATTTATGTATGTATGCATCATGTTGGATGCTGGATATGATCAGTTGGATCATTTATGTATGTATGCATCATGTTGGATGTTGGATATGATCAGTTGGATCATTTATGTATGTATGCATCATGTTGGATGCTGGATATGATCAGTTGGATCATTTATGTATGTATGCATCATGTTGGATGCTTGGACCATGTATCTGTATATGTATCAGGTGGATACATTGTATGATCAGGTAGATCATGTATGTTGATATGTATCAGGTATGATCAGGTGGATCATGTATTTGTATTTGTATCAGGAGGATACATTATATGATCAGGTGGATCATGTATGATGATATGTATCAGGTAGATACTTGGTATGCATCAGGTAGATGCAGTGTATGATCAGGATGATCATAGATGACGAGCTTCAGGATGTTGCTCCATATGACATGCAGCAGGATGTTGCAATGATGATGATTAGGATGATCATGTGTACATTAGGATGATGTATGGTGAGTATCAGGTTGATACTCTGTGGCCATGGAACAGGTTGTGCAGATAAGCATGTAATTTGTGCCCTGGGAGATTTGCAGATAGTCTTTCTAGTTTTTTCCTGTGGCATGTAATTTTTACCCTGGGATATCTGGAAAATGCTCTTTTGAGGTTTTGCTTGGGAGAACATATAATTTATGCCCTGGGAGATTTGCAGATAGTCTTTCGAGGTTTTTCCTATGGCATGTAATTTGTACCCTAGGATATCTGGCAAATGCTCTTTCGAGGTTTTGTCATATGGCATGTAATATGTGCCCTAGGAGATCCGATAGGTTGAGCCATGTGCTCGTAATCAGTCCTGGGATGCTTTTTCGAGGCTTTTCCATGACCACATGTAATTTGTGCCCTGGGAGATCCGATAGGTTGAGCCTTGTGCTCGTAATCAGTCCTGGGACGCTCTTTCGAGGTTTTGTGGTGACCACATGTAATTTGTGCCTTGGGAGATCCGATAGGTTGAGCCTTGTGCTCGTAATCAGTCTTGGGATTCTCTTTCGAGGTTTTGTGGTGGGGTCACATGTAATAAGTCCTGGAGATCTGGACAGGATGAAAAAGGCCTCAGACGCTCTTTAGGGTTCTTGCTAGTCAAGAGACTCTTTTAAGGTTTTGTGACGCACATAATAAGTCCTGAGATTTCCACAGTATGGCTAGTGATGACGAAGACCTGCAGGTGGTGGGCCTATTTCCAGTATGAAAAAGGACTATCTCTGTAGAACTTCCTATGACGAGTAGATTCAGAGATTGGTTGAGCTAGCAGTAGTAGTGACGGTGGTGATGACGATGCATCGATGACGATGATCCCGAGAAGAAGACTTGTCTAGCAGATCTGTGTCGAGAAATACCTTCCTAGTTAAGAGGGAGTGTTGATGTATATGTAACTTCGGAATGTATTTCACCCATGTATTTCATATATGTATTTTGTACTCCTATAGAGATGGCATTATTCCTCTATACGGAAATGTTTGTATTCCTATAGAGATGTTATTATTCCTCTATACGGAAGTGTCGTCATTCATATTGTAAGTGTTGTAACTTATACTTGATGGGTTATTAGACCACCTTGTTAGGGTCGGCCCTGTATAAGTCATGTGGGTCGAAGGGTTATTAGACCACCAAGTGTGGGGTCGGCCCGGATTAAGTTAACCATGGGTTAAGCTAGACATGTAGGCCCCATTAGTTTATTGGGCAGGACAGAACAAGTATAAATAGAGATCGGGAGATCTCTATTTAATCATTCATTCACACACTTCTCTCATTCGGAAAGTGACGCACTTATGAGGAGGCTCTGCTGCTAGGAGAAGACTATCTCTTGTATTTTGGTTGTATCATTGCTCTATCTATCTCTGAGGAAGTTATTGGGGTTTTTCACCTTTATGGTTTTCCCGAAGTAAATTCTGTGTCTCTTGTGTGCTTGCATTATTGTGTCCATGATTTATATGTTGTAGATTTGTTGTACATGTTGATCTCTCAATTAAGATCCTAGATCGGATTGAAGTAAATTCTGAAAATTTAACAACTAAAATTGACTCTTTTAGACCAATGATGTCATTAAGGGAAAGCATAAAACAACTTTCAGGAGCATTTGTTTGGAACTAAAACCATAATTTCAAACAATTCATAATAATTTACTTCAAAGCATAGATAACTTTTCTGGCAAGAAATCCATCTTTGCAAGTAATTGTAAACATGGTAAATCTTGGAAGCCTCATCGGATTTTCATGGTATACATATAACTTTTGCCTTACCTTAATTTTGTTACAATGCCTATGACTTGTTTACATGCAACAACTTATTTAAAAATTTCTTTCTAAATGTTGCATAGTAACCATTAGGCTCTATAATATTGTGATGAGTAGATGAGAGGAACATAACATGACAACTCCACAAAAATTCAATGAACCAACAACACCATCTAACATTAGAACTACACAATATCTAACTATCAAGCCAAACCAGAAATACCCAATAACAATGAGGCCAAATCTACTATCTTGTCAAGAATGAGAACAACAATACAAAATTCCTCGAAGATTGAGGCCAGTTCTAGTATGCCAATACACTTCTTCTGCATTGTCCTCATTTTGGTCTTCAAGCTTATCAAATGCACAATGCGACTCCTATTTAGTATATCATATCTACATGCAAGTACCTAATGATAATTAAAACACAAACAAACACTATAACGAACTTCATAGTGAAACTAGGAGCTCGACAACTTGGCCCACTAGTGAAAGTAGTGGGCCTATTTGTCATATTTCTTAATCAATAAGTCTTGAGGATGGTCTGAATTCCATAATCTTTGCTCCAATAATGACCTCCCTAACCTTCTAACTCCTCAAAAGTATGGCCAGGTAGGGACACTTCTCTTTAAGCTTTTTGAACGTAGTAGTAATATTTTAAAACAAATCAAATAATTTCTCTATTATCTTTTCACTTAAGGTCACTTTATACCAATTTTTTTTTGTCATAATCAACTAATTATAATATTTTTTTATAAAAAATATTTAAAAATTTTCTCTCTAAATCTTTAAATTTTTAAAATACCAAAACATTATATTCAAGAAAATTTAAAATTTAATTAATAATAATATTAAGATTTAAATTAACACTAATCTTAGTTTATCTTACATCTTTTACATTAACTTCCTTTACAAAATTTATCTTACATCTTTTACCAAAATTTCGATGACACTTCCACCTTAGTTTCGATCACATTTCCGAAAATATTAAATTTATTTATGATAATGTCTTTTACAATAAAATATTTTTACGTTCAAATTTGAGTTACTGAACGGTCGTAGGAAAGGACGTAAGCTTCCATGTTTTTACATTCAAATTTGAGTTGCCCAAAGGTTATTTTTCGTTCTAACGCGTGCAAGCATATGGGGTGCACAAATCCATCTAGTTTTGAAACAGCTGCAGGCGATGCAAAAGGACTGAGATCTGGGAAAACCTGTAATAAAATGGGCGTGACTTGGACGGTTTCATTACTCTTGGTTTTCTTCTTTACATTACCTGCTGTAATGTCTGTTGGCAATTCCTTGAGCACCAACTGTACTGCTACTGAGAATTGCAAAGACTATCAACTTACTGCAGATGAAGGATCAAGATTGAACTCAACAGGATTAAAAGAGTACATCAAATGGTTTCAAGATCCTTCAATGGCTTCAGTGAAGTCTATTTTCAACATTGATCGAATCAGAGAATTATCGAGGACAAGTCTATTTTGGTTTAGCTCTGCGTTTCAATATTTCAGATCCATTGGATGTTATATGATGGAGTTTTACGAAAAACTGAAGAGCATTAGCAGTATATTTGTGGCTTATTTCAAAATTTTATGCATGGATCTGCCGTCTAGCATGATGCGCGTTGCAGCAAAAATTCAACGATTCAGCAAATATTTCGATTCAGAGAGTGTTATAGACAGCTATCCAAGAAATGCAAGGGCCGAAAACCATGGAAAGAATGTAAGCAAATTTGAAAAGCCGGCTTCAAGGGCTCCCCTGATTCTTGGCATGTTTATCTGCCCAACAGAAGAGGAATCAGTACCTGCTGCAATACAGCAGCATGATGCCATTGATCTGATTGAAGAACCAGACAGTTATCATACTCATGTAAAAACTCCTTATAATTCTGTCTCAGAAGATCCTATCACTGAACTAAACCCACATGAATTCTGGTGGCTGATTTGGGCAAGTCTGTTTGTTGTGGCTGCTTTGATATTGATACTGCTAATACTTAAAGCTCTAATTCCTCGTAACAAGTTGCTGTCAGACTCACAGACAAGTAAAAACAAGCTTAATAAGCCAGGATGGGATCATATCACAAAGTCAATGGAAAAGCAGAAATGGATAGCAAGCTACTCTGGAGAAATAAGTAAAACAACTACGGAATCCACTGTGGAATCCGATGAATCTCCAAGGTTTGGGAGCTTTATCGACTATGTAGAAATCCCAGTTTCCCGTGAGGTATTTTCTACTCTTCCATGGCTGTATATCATATAAATGTGCTCTCGTTAATAGTTTGATTCTACTTATAATTCTGTGTTTTTTTGTTGGATTCATTAGGGATCTGGAAATAAAGAAGTGAAGACGACTCCTGTGAGGAGATCCGTGCGCATTCGTAATAAGGCCCTCTTCCCCCTTCGACCTGCACCATCTTTCACAAGTCCATGGCAGTGAACACAGCACGTCCATATCTCCATCGCGCTTATTATAAGATGGTTTTCAGTTATTGGGGGAGAGCATAATTCTGTGTTTCTGCAACATATTCAGATGATTGCCTGCTGCACACAAAACCCTGAAGTTTGGATATCTTATTGTATGGCATTACAACATGGTTTATTATTTAATGTTATGTTCATCTGAATCATATGGCGTCGGTGTCAAATATTATTTTACCATAGTTAAATATTCTGTTACCAGAGTTACTTTAGTGGATTAGGGTTGACTTTGGTTAATTATTGCTGACTTTAGTAAGCCCTTTCTTAAATTTTTTGAACCTTGCTTGGTTGAATATGGTTGAATTTGATTAGGGGATGGTGCAAGATAATGATACCCACTTATGACGCCTTAGTTGCAATGGCATGCATGTGATCATTAAAATGAATTGTACCTACAAAACTTATTAGAATTAGGTATAAAATGATGAAACCTAGACAATCAGATCACCTTCCAGAATATATAACTTTTATTTATGGAAAATAGGTATAACCACCCCAAAATGTAGTTATTCTAAGATTGTTATGTTAATTTTTCTCTAAAACATAATGCATATGTTTGCATTGGTCCAGGGGTTTGTTATGTAAATGGTCAAATTTTGTGTGAAGTCAGTGAATCCCTAAAATGACATGGTCCATAGTTGATCAACCTAAGCCACTCAAAAGTTATAGTAGAAATAAACGACCTATGTTTTATACAAATTGGACATGACTGCAATTAAAAATGAATTAAAAATATAAAACAATAATAGATTTATTCAAAAAATATATAGTTAGAATCTGCACACAAAGCTCGACAAGTGTGTGCAGTTTCATCAATAGTGCACAAGTGGAGCATATGCAGAACGAAGGGTGAAAAACATGAAGTTACAGAAATTGGTGTGTTTCGCTATAACTCAATCTGAGCCTCAAGGTTTGGCAATCCAAACCTAGTACCAAACCAGCAAGGGTTCCAAAAAAATGAATTTAAACACGTGTGCACATAAATAACGCATGTGCGCAAGTGCGTGCACGCGTACTGGCATGCAC
Organism: Larix kaempferi; assembly: GCA_027924585.1. NCBI lineage: Eukaryota > Viridiplantae > Streptophyta > Pinopsida > Pinales > Pinaceae > Larix > Larix kaempferi. Next base: position 16,195,277 of record BSBM01002204.1, on the reverse strand, counting down.
GTGGTGTTTCATACCCTCAACTTGTTTCTCTTATTCTCCCTAAAACACCCCTCCCTCTCTATAACCCCACCCCCCCTCAATGATAAATTTAGGGATGAAATTTAGCCCATGGGCTATTTTTCCATGTTTTTTTTCCAAAAAAAAGATTCGCCAATTTGCATTTTTTGAAGCTCCAGTTCGCCCAATTTTGATGGGGTAAACTTTTTCACTCTAAAAATCGCCAGATTATTATATAAACTATATAAAATCCTTAGAAATTTAAATAATTTTAGAAAAATATCGCCAAATATTTTATAGTTGACATTTTAAGAATTGGTAAGATTCAAGGTTTATACACTTTTAAATAAGTATGGGTCCTTAAAATTATCCCTACTCTCTCTTCTCATCCACCCAATCCCCCCTTTCTCTTCCACTCTACCTAATACCTCATCCCTCCCTCACCCCCTCTCTCCTTAACCATAAGGGTTGTGATATTTTGTCATTTGTTTCCATGGATAACACTTAAATCCATGACATACTATCTCTTAAGGCTAGCCTTGATTCCAAGTATGAATATGGGTGTAGCCATTCTAATGTTTTGGATTCTAGGTATGGGTGTTTGGGCCCTATACATGGTTGACAGATGAAACCTTGGCTTTAAGCCCTAAAATAAGAATTTAATCATCCAAGTTCAATAAAGACGCCTTAGTCCACTACACACGACCTCTCAAGCATATCCCTCACTATGAGTAGCGATACTAATGATATTAGGAATGTATGATCACTAGGTATAGGTATGAGGGTCCTAGACATGGTTGAGGGAGAAAATTCAGGCCTTATGCACTAATGAAGATGATAGAAATATAGGCTCATTGAAGATTGATGTCTCAAACCAAATAAATGACCTCCCAAGGGGATATGGGCACCATTATGAGTTTTCAAGCAGAAGGTATGAGTCACAGGGCCCTCAAGAAAGCGGTGGGAGGAAACCTAGGCATTAGTCCCTTAAGGATAATTTTATGAATCCAGAGCCAAAAACAATGCCGTGAACCTACACACATGACCTCCCAAGAGAATTCTTCACCTTTGAGTTAGCATATTAGCACCATTAGTTTTTTCGGTGAACTAGGTAATGATATCAAGGTTTGGAGCAAGGTTAAGCAATGAAACTCAATCATTAGGCCCAAAAAGTAGCTCTTAGGGCTCAAAATCCATCAACATGGCCTCAAAACCACCACACATGAGTTATTTATGGAATCTTTGTCTTTCAATGGAAATACGAGCACGATTAGAAGGTTTTTAGCACCAAGGATGGGTCGTGGTGCCATGGAAATTGTTAAGGGAGGAAACCCAACCCTTGTGATTTCAATTATGCTTTTAGGCATCCCCCTTGAAGAATAATGCCTTAGACTACCACCAATGGTTTCTTGAGAGTATCATATACCTGTAATTTGGGATATGGGCACCATAGGAAGGTTTTGAGCACCTGGTATAGGTTATGGTGCCTTGACCATGGCTAGTGGATAAAACTTGGGCGTTATGCCCTAAAGGTGGCTTCTAGGGGTCAAGGGATATGGACAAGACCTTAAAGCACCAATGAAGAGCTTTCTATGGGATCTATGGCTTCTCAGAAGGGATATGGGTTCTATAAGAAGGTTTTTAGTAAGTTAAGATTCGATCATGGCAGCATATACATGGTAGGTGGTAGAAACCTAGGCGTTAGGCCCTAAAAGAAGCTTCCAAGCATTTAGGTCTAAGAATGTCACCAGGAACGACCACATATCGTCTTTTAAGTGTATCCTTAACCTTTGAGGGTGGATATGGGTACCATTATCACTTTGTGAGCACTAGGGATGGGTGTGAGGGTGTTAACCATGGTTGGTGAAGGAATCTCGGGCATTAGGCTATTATAAAGACCACTATAGGGCTCAAGGTCTTGGAATCATGCCTTGAACCACCATAGATGACTTATTGAGAGTATTTGTGGCCTTCAAATGGGGATATGGGTAGTATTCAAAAAATTTGTGCACTAGGTATGCATGGTATTGGTGTTTTAAACATGGTTAAGGGAGTAAAAGTGGACCTTAGGTCCCGAAGGAAGTAAAGATACATCTAAATCGATGAACGACACATTGATCCATCATAGAGGACCTTTCCAAGGTATCCATGGACTTGAAGTGGGTATATTGGTGCCACTAGGAGGTTTTCAATACCCAGTATCTAGTTGTTCAAACCTTTGGTGGGATCTATGGCCTATGAGAGGGGGTATGGGCTCCATTAGAAGGTTTTTAGTACTAGGATTGTGTCATGGAAGCATATACATGGTAGGGGGTATGAACCTAGGTCTTAGTAGGCCCTAAAAGAAGCTTACAAGAATCTAGGTCTAAGAATGTCACCAGGAACCACCACACATCACCTCTTGAGTGTATCATTGACCTTTGAGGGTGGATATGGATACCATTATCAGTTTGTGAGCACTAGGGATGGTTTCCTGAGTGTTAACCATGGTTGGTGAAGGAAGCTCAAGCATTAGTCTCTTATAAATACCACTATAGGGCTCAAGGTCCTGGAATGATGCCTTGAACCACCATAGATGACTTCTTGAGGGTATTTATGGCCTTCAAATTGGGATATGGGAATCATTCAAAAAATTTGAGCACTAGGTATGCATGGTATTGTGGTTTTAAACATGGTCAAGGGAGTAAACATGGGCCTTAGGTCCCAAAGGAATCAAATATACATCTAAATCCATAAACGACACATTGAGCTATCAGAGAGGACCTTTCCAAGGTATCCATGGACTTGAAGTGGGTATATTGCTGCCATTAGGAGGTTTTCAATACCTAATATCTAGGTGTTCAAGCCTTTAGTGGGATCTATCACCTCTGAGAGGGGATATGGGCTCCATAAGAAGGTTTTTAGTACTAGGATTGGTTCATGGCAGCACAGACATAGTAGGGGGTAGGAACCTAGGCCTTAGGCCCTAAAAGAAGATTCCAGGCATTTAGGTCTAAGAATGTCACCAGGAACCACCACACATCATCTCTTGAGTGTATCATTGACCTTTGAGGGTGGATATGGGTACCATTATCAATTTGTGAGCATGAGGAATGGGTACCCAGGTGTTAACCATGGTTGGTGAAGGAAGCTCGTGCATTAGACTCTTTGAAAGACCACTATAGGGATCAAGTTATTGGAATGATGCCTTGAACCACCATAGATGACTTCTTGAGGGTATTTATGGCCTTCAAATGGGGATATGGGTAGCATTCAATTTTTTTTTTCACTAGGTATGCATGGTATTGGGGTTTTAAACATGGCCAAGGGAGTAAAATTGGGCCTCAGGTCTCAAAGGAAGTAAAGATACATATAAATCCATGGAGGACACATTGAACCATCACAAGGGACCTTTCCAAGGTATCTATGCACTTGAAGTGGGTATATTAGTGCCACTAGGAGGTTTTCAATACCTTGTATCAATGTGTTCAAGACTTTGGTGGGATCTATGGTCTCTAAGAGGGAGTATGGACTCCATTAGAAGGTTTTTAGTACTAGTATTGGGTCATGGAAGCATAGACATGGTAGGGGATAGGAACCTCAGCCTTATTAGGCCCTAAAAGAATCTTTCAGACATATAGGTCTAAGAAAGTCACTAGGAACCACCACACATCATCTCTTGATTGTATCATTGACCTTTGAGGGTGGATATGGGTACCATTATCAGTTTGTGAGAACTAGGGATGGGTTCTCGAGTGTTAACCATGGTTGGTGAAGGGAGCTTGGGAATTAGGTTCTTAGAAAGACCAATATAGGGATCAAGGTCTTGGAATGATGCCTTGAACCACCATAGATGACTTCTTGAGGGTATTTATGGCCTTCAAATGGGGATATGGGATATGATGCAACATCACACATGAATTTCCAAGGGAATCCTTGGACTCTAAGAAAGGATGGCAGTGAATTTATGAGGTTTTGATCATTAAGTATGTGTCTCGAGGCCTCGAAATAGTCAAGGGATGAAACCCAAGAAATAAACACTAAAGGAAGATTCTTAGAATCCAGGGCCAAACACGACACCTAAAAACACCACACATGATCTCTTGATGGTATCATTGGTTTATGTGTGGGGATACTAGGTATAGGTAAATACCACACATTAGGTATAGGTCTCAAGGCCCTTCACCTCTAATCCCCTAATCCCTAACCCTTAAATCCTAGTTAACCCCAAACACCTAAACCACCTAACCCAAAACCCCTAAATCCCAAAACCCCTAAGCATCTAAGCACTTGGGGATTATGGTTTAATTAAGGGATTAAAGACCTTTAGAGGGGAGGGGTTCCAGGAATCAATGGATAAATAGGGATTTATTGGGAAATAAATGTGCTAAATGTTACCCACCGAACAAAGCAACGTTATACACTAGCGCACACGTGTTAGTAGTGCATGTGCGCCCCTATTGAACATGAAAATTTCCAAATTCCCTGAGCTCTTATCCCTCATTTTTTCGCTCAATTCGCACGATCTATATTTGCAACATACACAGCTCAATAGTCTTTTTCATTTTGGATTGAATTCACACACCTCTTAGCGTTTATTTAGCAATTTGGATTGAATACACACACATGTTGGACTCTATTTGGCTCTTTGGATTGAGTTCTCATGTCGTTTGGACACACTTGAACTATGCTTACATCTAGTGGACACATCAAAAGACCATTCTACATTGCAACTAAGAGAAATCCTTGAGGTATGGTGACATTTTTTCCTTATGAATTGTGTTTTAGTCTTCTTTCACTTTTTTTGAATTGTTTGAATTCTACGAATTGTATGATAAATGTATTTTAGTCTTCTTAACATTCATCATAGACAATAAAAGGAATCTTATTAAGGAAAAACTACAACATGCACCAAACAATCCTTTCAACCTTTCATAAATATAACCAATAAAACTTACTTGCATCACCACCAATAACCTTTCATAATCACATAAATCCATCCATTACACAAACATTTGTTGAATTCCTCATTATTTCACTACAACAACTCACACAAACACCAAAAGGATCCAATTCTTAGTCTTTATGTGCAATTATCCCTCATCCAAAACATGAAAATGAAGTGAGTAGGATCTTCTCCTTTTATAGGAAAGGTGCTCCTACTAACACCCCATACCACCATCCAATACCATCTACTAACCCAAACAACTGTTGAAAAACCGTGTGCCAAGTGCCAAGTGCCAAGCTACCAAAATGAGTCTTATTGTTGATTGTTTCAAGATGATAAGAAAACATTTCAAACTAAGGTCTTAGAGATGATGTTTTTGTTAATTGTAGGGAATTCCCAATAGATTTTAAATATGCTCATATACCCCAAGTTACATGTATATTCATATCTTCATATGGTGATATGAATCTAGTTTATATCATTGTTTTCTATTCTTTAGAAACTTGTCTTTTACAATGAGTTTCAACAATTTTTTCTAGGTATACAAGTAACACAAGCTCTATGTATGTACATATTAATGGGATGTTTAAATACAAAAAGAAATACAATGCACATTACATGTAAGTTACCTCAACATAGATAAGCTAAGCAAGAGATATAGCTAGTCAATGAGTTTCAATAAGTTTTTCTAGCTATACCAGTAACACAAACTCTATGTGTGTTCATATTAACCAATTTTTTAAAGAAAAAAAGAAATATCCACACACATTACATGTAAGTTATCTCAATATAGATAAGGGAAGATAGCCACGCAAGAGATAGCCATGCAATGAGTTTCAACAAGTTTTTTCTAGCTATACTAGTAACACAAGCTCTATGCATGTACACACTAATGGGATGTTGAGAGAAAAAAAGATCGTTGCTGCACCATTTCAATCATTTTTGTAATAGTTGCAATGGCCTCATGCCACAATCATTCTTGATACCATATTATCTTGCTCTATATGTCCAATGTCAAGAAAACAAAACATACTTCCATGACCATAGTTTACATTGTACATTTAGGAAGATAACATGGATGGGTTTGCACAGTACCCAATCCATTGCTACAACGAGTTTGAAAAATATTGCACATTATACAAGTTACCTCAACATAGATAAGGGAATAAAGAGATAGCCAATAAATTCACAACCTACTCCAATATGAGCTCCAAAGGCTTCTCTTTGTTCAAATGCTCTCTATTAATTCATAAACTTGTTTTTTAAGGCGACTTTCAACAAGTTTTTCTATCTACATGATTAACACAATATCTATGTATGTAAAAATTAATGGGATGGTTTTAAATCAAAAAATAGATGCAATGCACATTATATAGCTCACAAGGAAGCAAGATATAGCTACGCAATCCACAAGTTGCTCCAACATTGCCTCCAACACCTTCCCTTGTTCTAATGCATTCCTAATAGCTTTTAAATATGCTCATATACACAAGTCTATCAACTAGATTTATATGTTATGCTTCAAAGGCTACTTGTATGATCCTTTAGGCCTATGTGTATTGATGCCTCAACCATGATCATAGTTGCTTCATAAATTGACCTCAAGACCTCACAAGATTGTGGTTTATTTGTGGGATGTTATTTGATTTGTTATATTTTCATTAAATATAACATCTAGTGGCTTACGTTCTTGAAGTTATTTGGAAGTCATATTTTTTATTACCACTCAATGTCTAAATCTTGTTTAAATCTTATGTCCCTTCTATCGTATTTGTGGTAAAAGTTTGTTTTCCTCACTTCATAATTGAAAAATAATCTCTTATTTGTTATTTATTTTGTAGGGGTAATATTCTTGTTTTGTTAAAGAACATATTTAAGATGGGAAACATAAGTAATAGTTAAAGAAAGTTTAGAAGGAAGGAGTTTCCCCCCTAAAAAGTCTCATGAGATAAGAGAAATGGCCAGCTTGTCCATGGAAAAACATAGACACCAAAATATCAGTGCCTTAGATCCTAGCACAATGCATGACACAATGACCTCTAGTTCATCACAAGAAGTGAAGTGGATGCAGACAATGGAGCCCACTCAAAATCCAACATCAAGTGATACTCCAAGGAATAATCCATCAACAAGCAATGATGAAGTGGTTCAAATCAATCAATTCTTGATTGATGTTGAGTATGCAGGGATGGATGTTGAACGAGTTGCTAATTGGAAACCTCCCCAAGAAGAGAACACACGTGTCGAATGTAATCCCTTTCAGGACCAACTTGTGAATGAAGCAACAAACCGGTGATGAGACTCGTATTTCTTGTCCAACTCCCTTGCCTCGATTATCAAGTGGACGATAAAGAAATCCTAGACGTATTCATGTGGATGAAATTTCCTTAGCAGGACTTGAAGGTAAGTTGCCTAAACACATTGTTGATTTGCATTGCATCAAGATCATCAAAGAATTTTTTGAATCCAAAAGCGATGTAGAAAAATGTCAATTGTTATTGGCTTTGTTAAAATCACATTGTCTAGCTCATGTTAGGAGAATTTTAGGCATAAAGGTAGTTAGAAGTTCAGAGGCCAATAGTAATGTTGTTAGAAATCTACATTCTGTATTGAATTTGATTGGAAAGAATTCTCGTACAAAATATCTTAATGTGTCCCATCGTGTACTATTAGAATCGATTGTAGACAAATTCACAAGGCAACATCACCTATTATCACACACATGTAAAATATTTAAAGTAGATAGAAAGACTCTTCAAAAGTATTCTTCTATTAGAGAAAAACTTGTGACCCCAGGACAAAAATATTGTTGGGCCTTTGTTGGTAGGTTACCTTGTTCAGACATGAATCTAATTGATGTTGTTAAAGAACCACCACAAAATTTTTGGTGTGATAACACTAGACCTTCATCGAATCAAAGAGATGTGCTAAAGTTGAGAAAAGGTGTTAAGTAGTGTGAACCCCATGTAACTAGCACTTCCTTGACACAACATAAACGAAACTCTATGAGAGATTCAAGAATGACCACACATAATTGAAATTGGGCCAAAGGTCCTTTGAAAAATGCAAACCCTAGTATGTTAGAATTTACATTGATCACGACACATGATGTTGTAGATAGCATATAGAATTTGAGTATTATTATGATACATATAGACATATACTTTGTGATTTACATACTAACATTGTGCAGGAGTGCCCATTGATACCACCACCAAATGCATCCAGAGAATTTATCCATAGCATCATATGTCCAAGACCCAAAGGACAAAAATATTATAAAAATCATGTTTATATGTGACATGTTCTAGGTGCAGTGGATTTGCATTATTTAGCTGCTGCATCCATGAAAGAGAGCACAAATTTGGGAGGATGACAGTAGAACTGCAAAAATTCAAGTACGTAACATATCAAGTAGATAGTGTGAAGGAAAGCAAAAAAAATTGCATTAGTAAAGTCACAACTAATTTAAGTTTACATACTTTCATACTGTACATGTTCAATTTATACATACATACATACATACATACATACATACATACATACATATATATAGAGAGAGAGATATAGATTTTAAATGTCACATTGTAATAATGCCCTTGGTTTTGTGGAACTAGGTGCAAATATGCAATTTCATGAAGGAATTCTACAAAAAGACCGAGTAGTATGTTCAAGATCATGTAGCACGATGGAAGGATGAATAGTACATACAATGCAGGGACACCTTTCCCAGTGGAACAATATTGTTAGATGTGGATTTTGTTGAAAACTACACCCTACAACCACAGAATGAGATTCAAAGTCAATATTACCATTCAGACCAAGTTATCATAATGGTCCATATCACATATAGGAACGTGCCAAAGAGCAGCAATGACAAGAGGATAATATCGGAAAGAGACTAATTCTACATTAGTGATGATAGGTGCCACAACCTACATTATGTGCAACATTGCTTAAGAATTTTCTATGATCATCTGAAGGAGAGAGATATAGAGATGGATCATCATTGGATATGGTCATATGGTTATGTGGGCCAGTTAAAAAATGCACGTGTATTCTAGTGGTTGATTATATTGCACAAGACTTATGATGTGTCGCATATATGGAACTATTTTGAGAACGGGCACGGGAAGGGAGAACACAATGGAGATGGAGCATGTATCAAAACTAACCTACAAAGGGAGGAGACGAGGTTCATGAAAATCCCTCATATCCAGGATGCAACATCCATAGTTCAATGGTGCTCTACAAAAATGTCAGATCGAACCACAGAGCAATGCACATCTGAACAGGTAGAGGACATGTTGTAAGAAATTTTTGGCAAGTGGTTGATATAGATCGATCACATTCTTATATTTGTAGTAATGTACAAGGGAATCGTGTATTTCAATCGGTTTGAAGCTCAAACAACCCCTTATTTGAAATATGGACATAGAAAATTGCTTGATTTTGTGGTCCTTGTAGCAGCGGTGAGTGGGATGAGTGTGAACCAATGAATTGGGTTGATGAATGGGATCAGTTGTGTCACTTGTAGTAGACCCACATGTAGTTGTTGAAACAATCCAGTTATAGGAAGTCCAGTATTCTATTTCAAATGACTATGATCATTTATTTGATCTTGTACATCCAGGTAAATATTTCTGCAATCATATCTCAGTTCCCTTTTTTTTAATTAACCATTTTATCAAACCCCTACTTGTTTGAATTTGACCGTAAAATGAATTTTTGTTGGACACATATATGCAGTTGTCGCCCTGACAGACAATGCATGCATCATAAATTATTATTTGGCATGATGCATCCATGGGAATCAAACAGCAGTGGATCGGTGGTTGTTCAGGCTGAATATCTTACAATAGATGGAAAGGCACCAAAGAGCAGTGGCTATGTATACGTGGATTATAGACCGGTTTCACGGTCGTATCACTTTACGCACTTTATCGTTGGTACAAACATCCAACTACAAACAATGTCAACAAAGTCATCAAATAAGCTATGCTACTTCCTACCTCAAGCACGAGAGGTTGTTTGAGACAATTAGAAACAGAGAGGATCCAGAAGGCCTAATTGATTGAGATAATTATTTCACGTAATGTACATAGTATAGTCATGTAATTATTTATTCATGCATGTCTAAGGTTATTCATGTTAGATAGTTTATTTCATGTTATGTTAGTTTATTTCATGTTTTTTTTTTCCAAGAAAAAAAGCGTAATTTTATTTCAGCAAAGCTGAACAAAATTACATTCTGTATAGGCAAGTATGCATGCGGATACCCACTTTAGAAGTTTCAGTACTATAGAGAGTAGTGTCTTCATTACATCGGTCTGGTGTGTTCAACATCACCATATTTAAAAACCAAAATATAAGCAAGAGTAATATTCTCGGGGGCTCCTCGAGCCTCCTAATATATCAAGTTAGAACTTTTAGGGAACAATAATAGAAGTCTTGATATTGTCGTCACCAAAGGAGAAAAAAATAATATATTTTTCAAAAATTTTGTAAGATCATCACTATTATTCTTGTAAATCCAAATCATCAAAAAAAGGCTGATGATAGTACTCATAGAGTGTCCCTTCCCAGTATTCCTTTATATTCCACACTCCCATTTCTAGGACCCTGCCAGCTTTAGAAGCCTCTTCCCCCTCCTTGTTATTCTCCCTGTAAATATGTCTGCAAGAAAAGTGTAAAAATGAGTGCTGAAGTTCTTGAATGTCCAAAAGTATGTTTGCAAGTCTAAGATCTCTGCATTGTTGTATACCAAGTGACCAATTAGTGACATTCATTGAGTCTCCATAAAAATTAATGTTTTGACAACCAGTCCCTATGGCGAACATAAGAAGTAGCTTGAAGCTCATGAGTTCGGCATAGTTATTTCCACCCTCCCCCAGACCCCAGAAAAGGTGAAAATAGTGGGATAAAATGTGTCTACCTTTGCTCCCAAAACAGGGGTCTTCCCCTACCCGAAGAGACTATCCATTCCCAACGTTCCAGGCCAGTAGGTCACCAACAAAAAAGAAGGATTTTATAACAGCTTTCCAAATAACAGATCCAACTTGGTGTGACTTAAGCGGATTCCAGACCCAATCCATGACTATTCCAGGGGCAATGTATTTCTGAATGACAACGCGTGTCCATAGACTATCGATTTTTAAAATTCTCCAAGATCCTTTGGTTGCGAGGGATTTAGAGAAAAGGTGTATGTTTTTCAGCCCCCAACCTGCTAGAGCCTTGGGGATAGCAATTTTCTGCCAGTGAACCCATGGGGAAACAAAATCTCCTTTTCCGCTCCAAAGGAAACGAAAGCACAATTTCTGACCTTTCTCCAATGTGCCTTTGGGGATCTAGGAGAGGGACATTCAGTATACAGGGATGGCCTCAAAAATTGATTTCACCAGGACCAATCTACCTGCTCTCGAAAGCCATTTGTGGCTCCAAACCTTCAAACGTTTGTGGATTTTCTCAATAAGCCAGTTCCAGTCCTGTTTTGTATATGCATTAGGTTTTAACTTAAAACCAAGGTAGCTAAAGCCAGCATCAAGAATCATTAAGGTATAAGGGAAAATCCTTCTAATGTCCACAATCTCATTATCACTTAGCAAGTGGACCGACAGGGTGGATTTCCTTTCATTAATCTCCATACCAGTAGCTTGAGAGAAGAGTTGAAAGATACCATGAAGAGTTTCAATATCACCATGCGAACCATAGTAGAAAATGAGGATATCATCCACGAAAAGTAGATGTGAGATAAATAAATCCGGAGCCACCTGAATACCCTGGAGAGTGCCATCCCTACAAGCTTTTTTTAGGGCCTTACTTAAACCTTCTGCTACCAACAGGAAAAGTAAGGGTGACAATGGACATCCTTCATGCAGACCTCTTTCCGAGTGAAAGAAAGGAGATGCTGCCCCATTTATGAGGACCGCAAATGAGACCGTAGAGATACAACTCATTATCCACCTGATGAAGTCCACAACAAAACCTAGATGAGTAAGAAGTAAATGAATGTATAACCAACTCACCTTGTCATATGCTTTTGACAGATCAATCTTGATAATGGCTCCTTTGATTTTCCTTGATTTCATACTATGAATGCCCTCCTGAGCCACTCCGATTGCCTCATGAATTTGTCGACCTTCCAGGAACTCAAATTGTTCTGCAGAGATATGTTTGGACATAATAACTTTTATCCGCCTGGCAATAATTTTGGAAACTACCTTATACACACAGTTGCACAGAGAGATGGGTTTGAAGTCACCAAGAGAGGAAGAGTTATCTGTTTTAGGGATTAGGGCAATAAAGGTGGAATTTAGAGCAGCTGGAATTCGCCCCGAGATTCTTGTGTCTTCAACCATCTGCAATAGGTCATTCCCAATGAGCTCAAATAAAGCCAAAAGAAATTCAACAGTCCAGCCATCCAGGCCCATACTTTTGTCTTTCTGAAAGCTCTGAAGGACCCCCTTTAATTATTCTTCCGTGACAATTGCCAGCAAGGATTGATTATCTTCCTCTTCCACAAACCGAGGAAAAAGTTGTGCCATCCTAACAATTTCAGCAATGTTAACCTGTGCAGGGGATTGAAAAAGAGTCTGGAAATGATTTACCCCCACCCCAGCCATTCCATCAAAGGAAGTCTAAGTTTCCCCCATTGAGTCCTCAAGGCTCCATATGGTGTTGGACGCCTTTCTTCCTTTTGCATAAGCATGAAAAAATTGGTATTCTCATCGCCTGCTGCAATCCATACAACCCTGCTTTTCAAACGCCACATTTCCTCTTTTTCCAGCAACAACCTGTTCCTCCTGTCTTCCAGTGAGACAAGGTGAGCCTTTTCCTCCACCGACCCCAGGCCCCCAGTTCCAGATTCATAGATAGACCTCAGATCCAGTTCAATCAGTTTCAATTCCCTATCATCTCTTTTTCTCTTATCATGAGCCCACACCTTAACTGGTCCTTTAATTCTTTTGATGTTAGCAGAAAACTGATGTGAGGTAGAGAGAGCAGCCCTAGGATTAAAAGGAATCCAGAGAGAGCCAACTAGGTTAGTGAAGGACTCATCTTTTAACCAAATTTGATTGAACTTAAGAGGCTGAGCCGGTTTAGTAGGTCCATCACGGAGTTCAAGAAAAATAGGGAAATGATCAGATGATCCCCTAGTACCCACCCACTGCCTCATGAGGAAGTTCCTGTCCACAAAAGAATCAGACACCAAAAATCTATCCAACTGCTTCTTGACCCAGTTTTCTCCCGTTCTGTTATTCCTCCAAGTAGGCTTAAGGAGTGTAGGCTCAATGTCTATCAAATTTTGGGTAACCAATTTGTGAGTGAAATAATCAGCCAAAGGGTCAGAACGAGCTCTGCTGCCCCAAACTTCTGTCGGGCCAAGAGAGAAATTAAAATCACCCCCTAATAAGAGGTTTCCATCCTGTAACAGTGGATTTGAGAGAAGAGAATCCCAGAAGGTGATGCGGTTCAAATAGGGACCATAAAAATTTACCACAGTGAACAAATCACCAAGATCAAGAGTCGAGCAGGACAATCCCAGAACGGATTCCATCCCCCATAGGTTATGGCACTCCACCGTTCTTGAATTACAGCCAATAGCCTGGCCACCAGACCGACCACGTGCATCCAAAGTAGCAAAGAAACAACCACTTAACCAACTTTCTAACAACGAATTAATCACCACACCATCACCCAAAGTTTCTTGAAGTACAATGATATCCGGGTGTTCAAGAGATACCACTCTACGAAGTGTTGATCTTTTATGGGGACCATCTAGACCCCGACAATTAAAAGACATAACTTTCATTAGCGTCCCCTTTTCTGGGCATGCACCGCTCTAAGCGCCCGATGATTAGTCACTTGTTTACCTTCCAGTAGATCCATCTTGGCCTTGGACTGTGCCTTAGATAAATGAGATTTCCTGCCACAACCTTTACTCGATTTACACACCCTAGCACCCAGCCCCCCAGGGGAAATCTTAGTAAGGGATTGTAAGAAATAGCCAAAATCCGAAGAGTTGGTAGGGGAAGAAGAAGAAGGAACTTATTCAAGGGAGGGATCAGGTTCATGGGGTAGGTCACTAAGAATCACACCAAAATTCAAAGGGGTTAACAAAGGGGGAGAGGGGTCAAGAGAAAAACAAGAATTTTCCACTGGGTCAATAGAGGGGGAGATATTAAAAAAATTTAATGCCTCCAACCAGTCCGAATTTTCCAAAGAAAAATTATTTATAACAAAATGAAAGGAAAGGGGGTTTATGGAATGAGGAATACCCGCAGCCGAAGTCCTTGAGGCTAATAAAGGAGCCAGATGTGAGATCCCATCAGGTACTGATTCAAGTGCCGATCCTTCCTCATGAGTCGCATCCCTAACCAGTCCCAATTTCAAACCCTCTTCGACCTCCACAGTAGGAAAGGGTTCTGTAATTGCAGGATCAACAGAAAGAGGAGCCTCCACAGCCCGGGATGGTCCATGTTCTACAACAGCTTCAAACACCACATTTTGTTGGGAGGCTGATGATGTATGGACAACAGGAGGAGGAGCCTCCTTATCAATGGAAATTTTGTGACCACCACCATTTCTCCACCGTAAGGGTAGCTTACAATCTGCAACCGAGTGTCCATAGGCATGGCACCGACGTCATCTAAAAGGAACATTTTGATAATCAAGTTTCTGAACATAAGTATAGGGCCCCTACCTAAGAGTGACATCCGATGCCAGACCATCCCTGATATTTAGATTGACCAGGATGTGTGCTACCTTCCTCTGACGGGTTTGCATGAAACTATAGTCACCATCCAGATAAGTTCCAATCAGGATCCCAATACCTTTGAAGTGCCTTGCCGACCAGTAATGAAGAGGTAAACCAGGTAACCGAACCCAGATAGGGACCAAATCCAAACGTTCACGACTAGCATCAAACATCGGATGCCAGGGTTTGATCATAACGAGACAATGATCCCAACTCCAGTTTGTATTTAGAACCCACTTAGCATGTTCTTCGCTATGAAAATTAAAAGCAAACCAGTTACGAGTTAATTCAACTACCTCCGGGGTATAGCCCAGCTAGGAAACCCAGTGCTCTGCCACCCAGGCCTTGATGGTATGCAGAGAAAAGGATCTGCCCAATGCCTTACCAACCAAAGTGATACTGGTCATCTTGACCAATTGATGCCATTCAATATCTTCCCCAAGAGCGTAGTTGTATTTTGTCTTGCTCAGCTTCAACCATCGTTTCCTGCCACGCTTTGCTGGTTGGGTTGAATCATTAGAGGAGCATCCTCCCCACTCTTCAGAGCTAGTACCAGAGCCCACACAAGGATTGGCAAAGCCACGGTGTTCGTGAATCTCCAGAAACCCTAACCCTGTATCTTCCCGTGGCCCTTCAACATTCAGACCAGGGAGTGAATCCGATGAGAGGAAGTTTGATTTACCCAGTCCATTGATGTTATCATTTGCAGAACAAGTGCCTCTTCCCACCGCCGCCGAGCCTTCAATGGCCTGAATCACCTGGTCAGAGGACCGGAGGGGTGTTATTGTTTCCTTCAGAGGAGATGCCGATGAAAGACGAGGTGATGGAACGGTTAATGACAGGAGGTTAGGGGATAGTGCCAGAAAACTTGATGGTGAAAAACCAGGTTCCAAACAAGTCTCACCATATGAAAACCCAACCTTCCCACACCTAGCATTTTTCGCCACATCAAGCCACCCGGTGCCAGGTGTCTGAGTCTAGATCGACATTTCATCCGACGGGTCAAAGGAATAGTCTAGTTGTTCATCATAGGTTTCCATCGCAGTGAAGCGGAACCATAGTAAAAACGAATAGCGAAAATCAGGTGCAGTGAAAAATGGTAAAAATCGAACTAGGGTTTAGCCTACCTTCAAAAAAAGACGTAAAACCCAACACCATTGGCGCTGTTATCGAGATTTGGAGTCCTCCACGTCACACTTCAGATGTCAGTGCTGCAGTATCCACAGTGCTTGACAGTGATGGCCGCTAGTGACCATTAGAGAGCTAGGGTTCAACCATTATTAGCGAAACCTAGCTAGGCTCTCTTTGCCCCGGTCCGGATAAGATCATTGGGTCAAAAAACCTCCACCTTTTTTTATTTCATGTTATATAGATCTTGTTATCTTATATTTTTTATTTGATGTTTATGTTATGTTTAAATTGATATTACAATACATTAATGTATTGTTGACACCATTATATGTTTTACACCATTACATGTTTTAAACCATGCTCATTGTCACCATCATGGCCATCGAACGTCATCCCCATGCCCATTTCTACCATCGATGTCGCCACCATCCTCCGCATGCCCATGTTGTCACCATCGCCATCCTCATCATCCCCATTTCCACCATCAAACATACCTGAAGGCTCATACTTGAAGGGAATGATTCACTTTCACTTTAATCCCTCATCGAAACCATTATCCATGAGAGTATATATATTATTGTTTACCCTAATGTCAATTTCCCTAATGGTTCGATTTTACACAACTAGATTGTACCTTAGATTATACCTAGAGACCTAATCTAGAATCTTTATCTATCCCTAGAGACCTAATCTATCCCTATATACCTAATCTATCCATATAGAACCTAATCTAGCTTATAGACCCTAATCTAGCCCTAGAAACCAGGAAAACACAATCTATCCTTGGAAATCCTAATGTGTACCTAGAACCTTGGTGACCTGATCTAGAATCCTTATATATCCCTAGAGACCTAATCTATCCCTAGAGACCTAATCTATCCATATAGAACCTAATCTAGCTTATAGACCATGATCTATCCCTAGAAACCAGACAAAACAAATCTAGCCTCGGAAAGCCTAATGTGGACCTAGAACCCTAGAGACTTGATCTATAATCCTTATCTATCCCTTGAGACCTAATCTAGCCATAGAGACCTAATCTAGAATCCTTATATATCCCTAGAGACCTAATCTATCCCTATAGACCTAATATATCCATATAGAACCTAAACTAGCTTATAGACCCTAATCTAATCATTAGGTTCCTTCTAATCATTTCATGGTCCTTTTACAATCCATAAGAATGCACACCTTACTAAGCATGTCTATTTCCAAATACAATTAATCATGCCCTCTACTTGTCCTTGATAATGCCTATAAAAAGTCCATGGAAATGATAATGAGGTATTACTAACCTAGATGGTACACCATAAAATACAACCTTTGATAGACCTAGCCACTTCTTCTTGCATATTGGGCATATATACGTACCTTTGAAATTTAGCCACATTCTTCCCAACACCAAAATTGTCATTAACCTTGGGGGTGCTTTTTCCTTATTATATGTAGGGTAGTCCAATGATTATCCATGGAGTAGCTCTTAATGATAGCAAATTAGTCTCCCCTCCTTGCTTTAGCACTAATCAAACAAAAAACATTGCTAATCATTCACGTACAAACCTTGCTTCGTACTAAATGTGTTTTCTTAAGTAGTCAATGCACATTTCTATTTGTCATCCTTATTTGGTACTAAAATACCATGCAAGGTACTTGGTCATATAAAACCTTGCTTCTTCAACTCTTATAAGTGTTTATACCCTAGAAATTAATGTATTTGGGTGTCAAATTTCACGGACCCTACCATGAAAGTATCGGGTTGGCATGACCACCTTTGTCATGCCTAGATATACATCCATGCACTTATAGAAGTCGATTTGAATTCCCTAGGAGCAATTTTGGCATGTGTCCCTAAATTTTCTATGGGGGCACGAAACCTTAACAAGGGAGCGTAACGGGGTTCTGTCAACTCCCAGACGTGCATATGGCCATTGTGGATGTGTTCACAATGGCCACATTCGCTTGAGAGTGTTCGGTTCAAAATTTACCCCCTTGTGCAAAATCAACATGGGATTCACTGAACAAAACCCTAGTTCCAGAGATGGTACAATAGAATTGTTTCCATGTGATTGATTCATGGGAGGTGGGTTCCACCAGTTGAAGCTCGACGTCCTGAATCCATTGGAATTGACGACTTCACGACTGGATTCATAGTTTTGGTTCTATGGCCATGTTTTCCTAGCATCCCATGGCCATTCAGGGACACTTTGCGAAGTTGCTACAGGGTCACGGAACCCAAACTAGGGAGCGGAGTAGGGTTCCGTCATCTCCCACACATGCATATGGCCATTGTGGATGTGTTCACTATGGCCATGGTCGCTCGGGAGCGTTTGTTTCAAAATTGACCCCCTTGTGCAAAATTGGCATGGGCTTCACTTAGCAAAACCCTAGTTCTGGAGATGTTACAATAGCACCATTTTCGGGTGATTGAGTCACAGTAGGGGGGGTGCCCCAGCTGAAAACCAACATACTAAATCCATCGGAATCGATGAATCTGCGACTAGAGTCACGGTTCTGGTTCTATGTCATTTTTTTCCTGGCACCATGTGGCCATTCAAGGACTCTTTGAGAAGTTGCTACGGGGGCATGGAACCCAAACTAGGGAGCAGAACGGGATTCCTTCAGCTCCCACACATGCATATGGCCATTGTGGATGTTTTCACAATGGCCACAATCGCCCGAGAACCTTCAGTTCAAAATTGACCCCCTTTTGCAAAATTGGCATGGCCTTCACTAAGCAAAACCCTAGTTCCGAAGATGGTATAATAACACAGTTTCTGAGTGATTGAGTCACGATAGGGGGGTACCCCATCTGAAACCTGGCGTCCTGGATATTTTGGAATTGATGGCTTCATTATCGGAGCCACAAATTTTATTCTATGGACTTTTTTTCTTGGAACCCATGTCCATTCAGGGACACTTTGAGAAGTTGCTACAAGGGCACAGAACCCAAACCGAGGAGCGAAGCGGGGTTTCATCAAATCCCACACATGCATATGGCCATTGTGGATGTGTTGACACTGGCCACGGTCGCCCGAGAGCGTTCGGTTCAAAATTGACCCCCTTGTGAAAAATTGGCATGGCCTTCACTAAGAAAAAACCTAGTTTAAGAGATGGTACAATAGCATTGTTTTTGGGCGATTTTGTCATGATAAGGGTAGTACCCTAGCTGAAACCCAATGTCCTAAATCCATTGAAATTGACGGATTCATTACCAGATTCATGGTTTTTTGTTCAATGTCCATTTTTTCCTGAAACCTCGTGGTCATTCAGGGACACTTTGAGAAGTTGCTACGGGGGCACAAAACCTAAGCTAGGGAGCAGAAAAAGGTTTCTTCATCTCCCACAGGTGCATATGGCCATTGTGGATGTGTTCATGATGGCCACGGTCACCCAGGAGCGTTCAGTTCAAAATTGACCCCCTTGTGCAAAATTGGCATGGCCTTCACTGAGAAAAAATCTAGTTCTGAAGATGGTTCAATAGCACCATTTTCGAGCAATTGAGTCATCGTAGAGGGGGTCCCCCTGGTGAAACATGATGTCCCAAATCCATTGGAATCAACAGTTTCACGACCGGTGTCATGGTTTTGGTTCTATGGCCATTTTTTTCAGGCACCCTGTGGTCATTCAAGGACACTTTGAGAATTTTCTACGGGGGCACGGAACCCAAACCAGGGAGAATAATGGGGTTATGTCAACTCCCACATGTGTATATGGTTATTGTTGATGTGTTCACAATAGCCATGGTATCCTGTGAGCATTCAGTTCAAAATTGACCCACTTGTGCAAAATTGGCATGGCCTTCACTAAGCAAAACTCTAGTTCTAGATATGCTACAACATCACCGTTTCCGGGAGATTGAGTCATGGTAAGAGGGGTGCCCCAGATGAAAACCGACGTCCTGAATCCATCGAAATCAACGGATTCACAACCAAATTCACGGTTTTGGTTCTATGGCCATTTTTTCTTGGAACCTCGTGGTCATTCATGGACAATTTGATAAGTTTCTACGAGGTCATGGAACCAAAAAAAGGGAGTGAAAAAGGGTTCCATCAGCTCCCACACATTCATATGGATATTGTGGATGAGTTCACGATGGCCACGATCACCCGGGAGCATTCTATTCAAAATTGACCCCCTTGTGCAAAATTGGCATGGCCTTCTTTGAGAAAAACCCTAGTTCCAGATATGGTACAATAACATTATTTCTGGTAGATTGAGTGACGGTGGGGGGGGTCCCCCAGGTGAAACCTATCATATCGAATCCATCTGAATCGGCAGCTTCATGATTGGAGTCATGGTTTGGTTCTATGGCCATTTTTTCCTGGCACCCCGTGATCATTCAGGGACACTTTAAAAAGTTTCTACGGGGGAATGGAACCCAAACCGGGGATAAAAATAGGGTTCCATCATCTCCCACATGTGCATATAGACATTGTGGATGTGTTGACAGTGGCCATGGTCACCTAGGAGAGTTCGGTTCAGAATTGACCCCCTTGTGCAAAATTGGCATGGCCTTCACTGAGCAAAACCCTAGTTCTGGAGATGGTACAATAGCACCGTTTCTAGGCAATTGAGTAATTGTAGAGGGGGTCCCCCAGCTGAAACTCGGTGTCTTGAATCCATTGGAATCAACAGATTCATGACTAGAGTCACGGTTTTGGTTCTATGGCCATTTTTTCCTCGCACCCCATGGCCATTTAGAGTCACTTTGAGAAGTTTCTACGAGGGCACAAAAACCAAGCTGGGGAGTGGAACGAGGTTCTGTCAGCTACCACACATGCATATGGCCATTGTGGATGTGTTCACGATGGCCACGATGCCCAGGAGCATTCTGTTCAAAATTGAACTCCTTGTGCAAAATTGGCATGGCCTTCTACAAGCTAGGGTTTATTTATTGTGTATGTGCATGTCTTATGTGTGTATGTATATGTAAATATTTGTATATGAGCATGTCTTTTTTTGTTTGTATTTTTTTATGGAAATGTGCATGCTTTTTTGTGTGCACCATGAAAAGTTGGAAACGTGCATATATTTGGTGTGTGTAAAGAATTTTTCCAAATTAAATAATGCATATTGTTTGTAATAATTTAAAGTATTTGAAAGTAATATTTAGGTGTGTAATTGTGTTTGAAAAGATGATGTTGTTTATTAGATTATACTAATATTTAGATGGTTTTCTGTGTGCAAATGTGTGTGTAAATATTTGTCTATGTGTGTTTTTTTAACATGTAATTTCTTTTATATGTGCATAGATATTTGTTGGAATATTCTCACCATCATTTTATATTTTGCATGCCTGCATGCAATTCTGCATGCATCCAGTCATCAGTATGGTAGTCTCCCGGCACCTAGTCCTTATTTTGCAGCCCCCCGGAGCCCGTTTCTGCTCAATTTTAGCCCTCCTATCCACTGATGCACCCTTGTTTTCATCAATGGAGAATAAGTGCACCTTCTTCCACCTATTTACGAGTTACTTCAATTAGTTCCATGATTAGTGGATCTGTTCCTTGTTTTAGGGATTGATTGCTAGTTTAACTGACTGAACCACTTAGATAGATCTCCAGAGAGACTAGATCAGCTATACTGACTACTGACAGCTCCTCATGTGCCCACATTGGAGTCTCCTTCCCTAGATCAGTGCCCATGCACTCAGTTAGACTCATTTGATTGAATATTTGACTATTGTGACTACTGTCACTGGTTTGGATGATGTCTCCAATGCTATCCAAGCCACACTTTGAGGAGAATTCGAATGACCTTAGTGGCATTCAAATTCATTTGATTGTATTCAGTTATTATTCACTTTACAGAGTTCCAACTCACAACTGATGTATGATGCAACAATTTTTATCCATTTTCTTTGTACACATAATGGAAACTCGTGCCCTATAAAAATTATGGAAACTCATGCCCTAGATCCAAAATACATGGCAACTCATGCCCTAGATACAAAATACATGGGAACTCGTGCCCAAAAATTCCACATCGTGGTTAATATGCATAACATGGTCTCTCAAGCATATTTCCCAACCCCGGCACTCCCAGGCACATCTACGAAATCAATATTCCTCTTCTTGGAGCTAGGGGAATATCAGTCCTTCTTCCTTCTAGGAGTAGACTATCTCTCTGGGATCTTAAACAAATACAATAAGATATCATCATTTCATGAATTTGTAACAGTTAACACATTTCTAAAATGAAAGTAGAATTCAAATCTTAAATAACTCACCGTTGATGGGAATGGAAGCCATGAGGCGGGTATCCTCCTCGATCTAGTTAGACTCTTAGGAATTCCTCCCTACGACATTTATGGCAATCATCTCATTGAAAAAAATAGTTTCCTTAAATCATTTTTCTTAATGCTTCACAATATTTTCATAAAATAATTTAATTATCACCATGAACAACTCAAGCAATGGAGATGATTGTGCTTCAGGGCTAGCAAGTGGAGTAGTTGGTTGGACAACTTGCTCCGATGCAGTCACGGGGAGGGGGGTTGTTGGACATAATATTCACACTGAGAGGGGGGTGAATCAATGTGTAGGAAATTTAATTCCTTTTTCAACTTCTATTATTCAAGAAATTCACCAATCCATTATACTACCATTTTTATCATCATTGCATAAGAATCCATCTACTAATCAACTATGAATCATGAATATATCATCAACACAACACAAGAGAACACAACATTTGTTTGGTAATTTGTTTTATATGTGTTGTATGTGGAAGACAACAATCTTCGCGATTACAATCAACACCAACTAATCAGAAGAGCACCAACTCCTAATCCAGGGCCCAACTTGGTTTTCTTAGATCCAAATAAGAAGGATTGAGGTATCCAAAACTCATATGCAAGACTAGATTGCATTTACAATTATGTTCACTTATCTCAATCAAATTCTGCTCAACATCAACACACTCATGTCATCACATCATATTATACATATCATTGACAACAATCACTGTCATATCACATCATCAACAACTTGTCACGGCCTTGTCAAGCTCATTGCTGCATACAATCAACATATCATTGTCTGTCATATCACATTGACGAATTTGTCAACATATCACTATCAACAAATTGTCACTTCCTTGTCACATTAACATATCATTTCATTTATTTGTAGGTGTCATTGTCATCAAGCTTATGTGTTGTTCAAGATAATCACTGCATCAAACCACTACCTACTTCTTCAATCATAAATATGAGACCATATCTATCCAATCATCACGAAATCTGCTTGCATATATTTCATACCTTCAACTACTGAATTGATCTGTGTGAATGTTACTCAATACATTCCACTGCAAATGCATGAACTCTAAAGTAATTGCATTTTGGTTGATGATAGGCCTTCAAACCATTTGGATGAAATTGTTGAAACTACTCTCTCAAACCATTTTCAGTCTGATCTTTGTCCTTTGTTCTTGGGAGTCTTCATGTCTTCAAAATCTCTAGGAGTGCTCACAGTTCAATATTCCAGAAGGAGAAACAACAAAAGAAAAAAATAATTTACCCAAGATAGCATCAATCATGTCTTCTAGCTGTAGTTGTCTCAGAACATCATACACACTTCTCCCGAATTCTTCATGCCAAAACATCAAAGATAAAATAAATACATTGATGCTCCAGCTGATCTGCCGCTAAACCCCAAAATTTTCCTCAGGAATCTACTCACTGAAAATCAGAGCTCCTGACTCTCTCAACCTAATTCGCTCATTCAAAATAAAGATTTGTCCTTTATTTATACTTTTCTTCTCCACAAAATATGGAGGCCGACTTGTCCTTTTATTTTTATTTTTATCATTATAATAATTTAAATAAATCAAATAAGATTTATTTAAGGTGGCCATCCTCTAATCAAGGAGATAAATAATCATGCGATGTCATTTTTATTTTTCACATCCAATAAAATTTACTTATGGTGGCCATCCATCAACCAATTGATTTTTAAGCCACGTCACTAGATGTCCTTCCAGAATATATTATTTTAAACATTAAATGATTAAATAAATCAGTTAAGAATTATTTTATATCCCATGTCTTTTGCAGCCTTTCCAGGATGCCCACATGGACCTTAGAGAATTCCCGCATAGTCTTCTAAAAATGCCCACAAGGGCTCTTTCTTAACAAAATTGTGATTCCCGCAATACTCCTTAGGATGCCCACATGGGGGCTTTGAAAATGCCTGCACAGGGCCTTAAACATGCTCGCAGTTGCTCCTTAGGATGCCCGTACAACTCCTTAGGATGCCTGTAAGGGCCTTAAGATATGTCGTCATATGTGATGCCCGCAAGGGCCTTTTATTTACCATCACTTTCCTTTTTAGAAATACCCGCAAGGGGCCTTATAACATGTCTGCACATCCCTTTAAAAATTCCCGCACAGGGTCTTTGGAAATGCCCGCAAGGCCTTCTTCACATGCCCGTAAGGGCCTCTTGAAATGCCTACAAAGAGCTAAATAAATTCCCGCAATGGACTTTTGAGGATGCCCGCAGGGGCCCTTCAATATGCCCACAATGTGTCCTTTAAGTGCCCACAATCATGCCCTCAATGATGTCCACAAGCCTTGTTAAGGATGCCCTAAATGGGCTCAAGTAAATGCCTGCAAGGGGCTCTTAAGGATTCCCACAAGGGCTCCAAGATATGCCCACAAGGTGTTCTTATTTGCCATGTTCCTTTGTCATCATGATTTCTTTGTCCTTTACCATGCTTGTTGGCCCGGTTTTGCAACCAGGCTTAGTGCTATGGGCACCTGCTAACTAGTAGCAGCAGTTTCAATAGAATTAAACAAGAAACTAATCTAAACAAAACTAATCATGGATCTATGCAAGAATCTAAGCCAAATAATGTAAACATTTAAAAAACAAGAACAAGAAAATATTAAAGAATGAATTTGTATTAAAAAATGGAGGGCAAGCAAGTGCTTGCGATAATACCTTCAATGGTGAAGGTTGATGTTGAGTAACTCCCAAGATGAGTAGCTCCAAGCTCCAAGAGGTCTCCTTCTCCAAGGTTGCTTACAATGGCCAAAATGCTCAAGGAATATTTCGGCAGCATGAGGATGAGATAATGGATGGATGTGAAATGAGGAGCCCTTACCACCTTTTTATAGGTTTTGGTGGTGGGGAATACCATTTGTGGTTTTGTGGAAACCAAATGGTATTGACCAACATGGTTTAGGTACTTTTCCCTCCTTTTTCCTTTTTTGAATAAAATTAATATTTTAATTCCCTTTGTAATATTTTTGGGAATTTGGACCCTTTTTGAGGGTTTTTTATGCTTTTCAGGAAAAATAATCTTTTTGAGTGGGAAAAAGGGGTGTACTAAGGTCTTTTGGTGACCTTTTGTTGGTTTCAGAGGCTCAGATGATGGAAAAGTGGACAAATGGGTCATGTGAATAGGGAAATGAGCTAGTGAGCACTTTTTGGGTGTTAACAGATTGCCCCCTGATGTGTGAGGGCAGGAGCTCATCGTATGGCCGATAGACATCATAGTTCTTTTGTCTTTTTTTCTGGGGTTTTTAGGGGAGAGAAGAGACCGGTTGGAGACTGGAGCCATGGCCCTTGGAAGCTGCAAAAACAAAAAATATTACATGGCCTCAATATGAATGAGGTATAATCTTTGATAATCGACGAGGTGGGCATTCCCATGCTCGTATCAAGACATATACATAACAATTAGTCCCAAGAAGGGGGATCTAATACATAAAGAATCTACTGGTACATCATAATGGTCCAGGGGGGACATTATTTTGGGATATACTCCTGATCATAACTGATCTCAATAACTGATACACTGGAATAACTGATGAACTGTTGGAACTGAAGGTGTCCAACATCTGTAGGGACGTAATGACTGTGAGCCATCTCTGGGAAGTATCTGTAACTGTATACTCGAGGGAGTATAAAACTGGGGTACATCTGAATACTGTCGCCATACGCAACCCGGATATCTATAAGAACAGTATAACTGGTTGTATCCATAGGTAGACTCTCAAATGTGGAGGAGTCAGAAGGTATCTGGGGTCTTCGACTAATAAGTGAACGAACCGATGCCCTGTGCGAGTCTCAACGATGCGATCAAGGTGTTGAAGTTGAGCATGTGAGAAACAACCATTTGGAGAGGCACTGAGGACTCTTCTCGAAATGATTCGTAGGCACTCATCATAAATGGTGATGAGTCCAAGAAACAGGGACCTCTAGGTCTATCCTCTAGAATAAATTTGGTTGTCGTCGACAGAGGGAGACCAACAACTAACAAGGCAATGATGTTTCCTTGATAGGAGTGCGAGGTGTAGAACTAAAGTGTGGTAGTACTGATGGTAGGACTGACATACTTGTGGGGATGGGAAGTAACTGGGGTCATATAGTGGGTAGACTCAAACTTCCTTTATTCAGAGCATGATGACATGGTTGACCTGGCAGCGTAGGAAACTGACTTGTAGGTGTGGGGATCATTGCTTTGACTGAATGGTATATATTGACTCTAGGGGGAAGGACGAGCTGATAGGTGTTGTCGAGGGATTTTCAAGGTAACATACTGCAGAATACTCTGAACAAAGGTGACCAAAATGGGGAAGCTGCCATATGATTAGATGTGATCTGTTGTGGCGCCTAGAGGCACTATTGATTCCTTCTTCATATTTTTAATGAGCTCCAAGAAGGGATAAAAGTGTGCTCTGAAATGGTACGGTCCTGTGGATTTTGTGAGCCCAGGACGGCTCATGCTCATGGTTGATTTCATGTTTAGAGAGTCTGAAAAATGGTAAGTGGACTCTATTGGTGTTTCTTTTTCGTAAGTTTAGTCTCCAAGGCCCGAAAAAGTATAAAATGATGCGGATGGAGAACTCTTCTAGCCGATGTGACTAGAGTATACCTTTTTCGTAATTAGTCTTCAAGGTCCGGAAAAGGGGTAAACTTATACCAGGTAGACGCCCTTTCAGATACGTTTAGCGAGCATGAAAGGAAGCAAGATTGCTCGGCGATCTTTTCATTGTTTTAGGAGTCAGAAAAGAGCTTAACAGAAACTCCCTAAGTGTTTTTTTCGTAAAAGGGATTGCTCGGCCCGAAAAAGGGATAAAATTATACCGAACAAAAATGGATAGATGGAGGGGAGAAAAGGTCTCAAGCATCGTCATCAGTGTGGAAAACTGGATCCAGTGACATAAGGATTGTCGAAAACGGAGAACGGCCGATGTGGCACGCAAATCGAGGCTATGTGGGGGGCATGAAAAATGCCCTGAAAATCGGGACGTGACAGCGAGAAATGTTCTCAAGCATCATCATGGGCACGGAAAACTGAATCCGGCGATATAAGGCACGTCGAAAATGGAGAACGGTCGATGTGGCACGCAAACTGAGGTGACGAGGGAGGCATGGGAAAAATGCCCGAAAAAATCTAAAGGTGAGAGTGAGAAATGATCTCAAGCATCATCACGAGCGCGGAAAACTGAATCCGGCGGTATAAGGCATGTCGAAAACGGAGAACGACCGATGTGGCACGCAAACCGAGGCCACGAGAGAGGCTAAAAAGTGGTCAAAAAATAGACCCCGTGAAAACGGGAAAATGAAGGAACCTGCATGAAGTTCTCGCTGTGCTGATTCCAATGGTACCAACGGTTTGAGAAATGGACTTCGTATGATCCCGCAATGGTTGGTTGAAAATTGGTGGAATTTCTATAAATAGGGCGTGGGGCCCAAATGACTTGTCATTGTTACGTGCGAGTTTGATAGAGCTATCAAAGCTATTTCTTGATTTCCGGGAGATTTCACCGTTGGTTTTCGATTATGCGAGTTTCAGGTAACTCTATTTGCCTTAGCCTTTTCAATTATGTCTTTTTTGTTTGGCGGCGGGCTTTCGAAGGTCGCAAAATTCCATGTTTACCCTCCAACGTGGAATATCGCAGGTTTCGGGTTTGTTCCCGCGATGAACCGCGCGGGTTTCAGGCTGACAGTCACGATGTTCATCGCGACTGTGAAGTTGGAACCCGCGATGTTCATCGCGAGTTCATGGGAGATAGTCGCGATGTTCATCGCAACTGTCTGGCCAAAATCCGCGATGTTCATCGCGGGTTTTTGCATGGAGGCCGCGATGGTCATCGCGGCTTTTGGTGGAAATGCCGCGATGGTCATCGCGGCTTTTGGTGGAAATTCTGCGATGGTCATCGCGGCTTTTGGTGGAAAAGTCGCGATGGGATTTTTTCAAAAAATTTCGTGCTGGGGCTAAAAATTTCTTCTGTTTTCTGGCAGGATGTTGAGGAGACCATTGTCGTCGTGGTGAGAGCGGGAGATCGATGATGATCTTATGGAGAGGATTCAGACTGATCCGGGGGTGCGACAGACTCTGGCTATGAACGGACTTTTGAAGTTCGCTCAGATCCCACCTATTCGTTTAGTGAGACGGCTCCTGAACAAGCTAGTGAGTTGGTGGGTGCCGGCGGAGGGTGCATTTATTATTGGGGGTGAGAGGTTGGAGATCACTCTCACGGATGTCTATTTTTTGACTGGGTTTCCTCGTTTGGGTGAGGTGGGAGATCTCTTGCCGAGGATCCCACCGGGTGTAGATATGGAGGTCTTGTTACAGACCTTCTGTGTTGATGATGCTGTTTTGCAAAACAACTCTATCAGTCTGCGATCCCTACGTGAGTGGGATATGCGGGCTATTGGGGCATGTGTTCTGAGGATATTGGGTGCTGCTGCGCCACATCGTATGTCTGGGGGATAAACGATGATGGTGGACTCTATTCTCCGGGGGACTTATTATGCTTGGGGGCAGATGTTTCTGGCTGGTGTCCGGAGGGATCTGGACAAGGCCATTCGAGAGGGAGGTGAGTTCTGTTATGCCTCCTTCCTATGCTGTTTTTTCTTTGAGCGCTTGCCGACCTTGCGGCCACGGGTACCCATTCGTGCTGGTCTGGTGAGTGAGCCTCGCATGATGCGGTGGGGGCAGATGATGCCTCATGGTGGCGGTGGTGTGCGTGGTTTCTTCACTGTGGATTTTTATGAGTAGTGGGAGCAGATGCCCCTGCTGATTGAGGACTACCCTTATGCCAGCATGGACTATCGAGGCGACCTCGAGATGCCTCGTGCCCCAGGACAGGCCTAGAGTTTAGACGGTATGTTTTGTGTTTTATTTTATATTATATCATGTGTTGTTTGATTTATCAGTCTATGATTATAGTTGCATATGATGGTTTATTTGCATTGTGCAGATGTGGGTCCAGTGCCACCGGCCGACTACGTGGCTCGTCAGGGGCGAGCGATGGTGGTCGCCCATCCACCTGCAGCGGTACCACCTCCACGTGGTGGAGGATTTGCGGCTCGTGGGAGAGGGGTTGGCCCTCGAGATGATGCCATAGAGGGTGTCAGACAGACCTTCGACCGGATCCTAGCTAGACTCCCCGAGGATGGTTGGAGAGACCTGGATCGGGATATTTTGGAGGGTTGCTTCGGTGCGCCGCCTGAGTGGCGGTCACTCTTGTTGAGGACAACGGTGTTTGTGGCAGGGAACAGGGGTGGTGCTCGGGATGTCCCGGCAGAGCCGGCTCAGATGAGGATCCGTCTACGGGGTGACCCAGCGGGGCCAGCGGAGGAGGCGCCAGAGGAGCGCAGAGTTCGGGCTCGCCATGACCCGACGGGGCCAGCGGAGGACGAGCCGGAGGAGCCTAGGGATCCTGATGAGTAGATGATATTGTATCTGCCCCCAAATGCTGATGAGCATATGGGGAAGCATTTTTTGTACGATTGATGTATTTTTTGTATATCGGGTGCTGAGGGCACCTATGACATATTGACTATCATGGTTTATATATATATGTGTATATATATTTGGATATATTGCTGTGTATGCACGTGGATGCACATTTGTCTTTTGTATATGCCCGTGGAGGCACATGTTATTCACGTGGATGCAGTATGTTGTTATTTATGTATGCCCGTGGAGGCACATGTTATGCACGTGGATGCATTATTTGGTTTTTTGTTTATGCCCGTGGAGGCACATGTTATGCATATGGATGCATTTTGTTTATAGATATGCCCGTGGAGGAACATGTTATGCACATGGATGCACATTTTGGTTATGACATGATGTGATTGGTGTGCCAGTCGAGGACATTGTTGGCCATATGGTCTGCTACACTGTTGAGGTGTCTTGGGACATGTGTGAATGAAATGGATTCAAACTGTCTAACCATTTGTTTAGTGCGCAGGAATTTTCTGAAAAGACAGGGATCGCGTACCTGGTAATCATTGTTGAGCTGGGAAACTAGGAGCTGTGAGTCCAAGAAAATGTTGAGGTGACGGATGCTCATTTGGAGAGTTGCGGCCAGGAGACCGGTCACGGTATCGTATTCAGCTTGGTTATTGGTGGCGGCACCTAAACATACTCCGTCAATGTGAATTAACTCATGTGAAGGGGAGTATATTACCCAGGCTGCGGAGGCGAGATTGGGAGACCAACGGCTTGCACCATCAGCGAAACCGACATGGCAGAGTGGAAGAGGATCCATCTGTGGTCATGTAGAGAAAAACAAATATTTAGGTTTTTTGAATTTTTTGTGAACAAAGAAAGTATGCCTATACTAAAATGGAAGGTGGTGTCCATCAGATTTTCTATGGGTAAAATCGTTTAAGGTACAACCCGTTTCGTGGGTTGCGTAGGGGATTTCCTTCTGAATCGGTCAGAATGTATGCCCCCTGCCTGAGGCAGGTGTGTATGATGTAGGGGCCTTGCCACATAGACACAAACTTCCCCTTTCCGGTTTTATCATGAGCTTGATCATAAGCGAGGACAAGGTCTCCCTCAGAAAAGGTTCTTGGGTGGACATGTTTGTCGTAACTTAGTTTTGATCGTTGGTTGGCTGCTTCCATGTTTTGAATGGCTGTGCGCCGATCTTCATCGGCCTGCTCTAGGAGTAGTAAACGTTGCTTGATCGGGGAAGTGTCTGGTAGGAGTTCAACGACGATATGTAAGGCTGGGATCTGGCACTCAATAGGGAGGACGGATTCGACACCGTGAACTAAATGGAAAGGGGTAAAACTGGTGGCGGTTTTAGTTGACGTGCGGTAGGCCCATAGTGTCGGGAAAAGCATGTGGTGCCAATTGGATTTGTGCTTGTCTACAGTACGTTGGAGAATGGTCTTCAAAATTTTATTGATCGCTTCAACTTGGCCGTTTCCTTGGGGATAGTAGGCGGAAGAGAAATGGTGTTAAAATTTCAACATGGTTGATAATTCTTTCCATACGGCATCCTCGAAGTGAGAGCCGTGGTCAGAGACTAGTTGCTTCGGCACTCCGAAACGAGTGATAACATGGTTGAAGAAAAATCGTGCTGCAGTGTCGGCTTTGCAATTATAAGTCGGCATGGCTTCCGCCCACTTGGTGAAATAATCTACGGCCACAATGATGTGCTTATGACCGCCGGCTGACGTGGGGTTGCAATCGAGGAAGTCAATGGCCCATTTGCAGAATGGTCCGACAGTGATGACTGGATGAAGGGGGCGGGGGGGGTTCTTGCTTTGGGGGAAAAAAGTTGGCAGTTCTGGCAGTGCTTGACTGCGGTGATGCAATCAGTAAATAATGATGGCCAAAAGTAACTTGCCCGAATGATCTTCTGGGCGGTGGCCATGCCGGAGAAATGGCCTCCGTAGGCGCCGCTATGACAATCATTGAGGACTTGTTCTGCCTCACCATGGGATAGGCAGCGGCGTAGGATGGTATCGACGCCGCGTCGGTAAAGTACATCCCCTAACAAGAGGTATCGGGGGGCGTGGTGTCGTATGCGACGACGTCCGTCACGATCGATATGTGGTCGAAATTTTTGCGTACGAAGGTAAGTCAAAATGTCTCCGTACCAAGGGTCGTCAGACGAAATGATGAAGATTTGTTCATCAATCAGGTCCGTTTGGATAACGGGTGATGATGAAGAGGATGGGAGGTCAGTGATGAGGTGAGCAAGCACGAGGGCTTTAGTGCTTTTGGGAGTTCTGAAAGTGAGGTCATATTCCTGGAGGATAATGACCCATTTAGCAACACGACCTTGTAGGAGCCGTCGGGTTAGGAGATAGACCATAGGGTTGGAGTCGGCCACAACCGTGGTATGACTGAGTAGAATGTAGTGTCGCAATTTTTGTACGGAAAAGACTACAGCTAGGGCTAATCTTTCCTCGTATGGGTAACGCAGAGGTGGGCCAGACAAGGTCTGGCTGACGTAATAAATCACATGCTCCTGGTGAGAGGCATCTTCTTGGACCAAAACTCCGGACACAGCATATTCAGATGCCAAGACATAAAGGGTGAAGTCTTGAGAGAAATCCGGTGGGGATATCAAGGGGGCTTGTGTGAGAGATTTCTTGAGGGCTTCGAATGCCGTGTCTGCTTGCTCATCCCAAACAAAGGGTATGTGGGTACGAAGTAAGCGTAAGAATCCGTGGACTTTGGTGGCGTAATCAGGAACGAAGCGCCTAAGGAAATTGGACCGCCCTTGTAGACTCTGGAGTTGCCGAAGCGTGCGAGGAGGGGGGAGTTCTAAGATGGCTTTGAATTTCAAGGGATCAACAGTAATTCTGTCTTGGGAAACAATGAAACCCAACAGCCGGCCTGCCGGAACGCAAAACACACACTTGTGTGGGTTCAAGAGGATTTTATATTTGCGACAACGCAGGAAAACTTGCCGGAGGTCGTTAATGTGGTCTGATCATTTTCGAGAACGGGCTATAAGGTCGTCACGATAGACTCGCAGGATATGGACCAAGTCGTGAAAGCAATAGGTCATGGCTCGCTAGAAAGTGGCACCAGCATTTTTAAGGCCAAATGGCATGACGCAATAGGCAAAGGTGCCCCATGGGGTGGTGAAGGCAGTCTTGTACTGATCCTCCTTATGGATGTGAATCTGGTTGTATCCGGAAAACCCATCCATGAAGGATAGGACTTCATGGCCCGCACACTCATCAATGAGTTGGTCAATGAATGGCGTGGGGAAATTGTCTTTTGGACAAGCGTGGTTTAAATCATGGAAGTCAGTGCATACTCTAAGGGTTCCTTGCTTTTTGTTGACGGGAATGGGGTTCGACACCCAGGTGGTGTACGGAATAGGGTAAATGAATCCTGCTTTGCGAAGTTTCTCGACCTCAGCTTTAACAGCGGGGAGCTTGGAAGGGTGAATGGGTCGCTGTTTCTGACGAACAGGGGGTACCTCAGGCCATGTATCAATGTGGTGCTCTATAATGGCGGGGTCAAGACCAGGCATTTCGGTATAGGACCAGGCGAAAACATCCCGGCATTCTTGAAAAAGATTTTTATACGCCTGAGTTTCTGCTTGAGTGCAAGATGCGCCCAGCGAGATGAGCTCAGGTTTCCCTGGTGTTGTGGAAATATCGATTTGTATAATGGGGGAAATGTTGGACATGTTCCCTTCTTCAAAGGCATCGGGTGTTGGGATGGGGTCTTTTAACCAATCGACCTTGGTGGGTATGAAATCTTTCGATTCGACCGATAGCTGGTTGGATGCGGTGGATGTAGATGTTTCCGGGAGGAAATACGAGCAATGATGCATATCATCCCAAGGGTAGTCGGGTGCAGTGAGCGTCTCCAAAATTTGCTCATCAGTATTGAAGTAGTCAGACCATAAATCAAGGGGCTCTGGTTTGAAAGTTGTTGAAATCATATAGATCGTATTGACTTCTTCCGATGAGGATGATGGCGGGGGGTAGATCTCCTCGATGAGGGGAGGAGATATCTCTAAATCGACGTTGTTCAACTCGTACAATGCTGCTCTATAGTCGGGGAGATCAGGACAATGGTGAGAGTAGTGGCCGTAAACATTGCATATGGCACAAGGATGGTTGGTGCGCAGTGATCTGTCGCGAGGCTAAGGAGGTGGCTCTAGTCTAACTACTGGGATGATGGTGTCATCGTCCAACATATTCATATGTTCCTGGAGTGCCGGTAACTGTGGGCATTGATGAGTGGGATGGCCTATCTCATCGCACAATGAGCATTTAGGAGGAGCTCGAAATACGGGAGGGGGTTTAACTGCCTTAGGAGGTGGTATAGCAGTGTATGGTTGTGGACCTCTGCCCCCAGTTGGCTTGACAAGAGGAGGAGGATTCATTGACGACGAAGGGATATTGAGACCAGGAGGATGTTTCGTTGACGACGAAGGGATTGTGACACCAGGAGGAGGTTGAGTAGTGGTAACAATAGGTTGTACCGGTTGGAGGATGAAATTTGGTGTCGGCGGTGGAATATACCACACGGGTAATCCCAATGTTAACCCTGGTAGACTAAGGGTAGCCATAACCGGGGCGCTTACTACACCCGAAGGAGGAAATAGAAAGGGGATGGTGTGGATGGGTGTAACACCGATGTGACTAGGGACCAATGGTGGTTGACTACCGGGTGTTTGTGTATTCTGTGAAAGAGTACAGAGGTTTGCGACGTGGGTCTCCAGTGACGGTGGTGGGATGGCCTGGAATGTAGAGGTCATTGGTGTATTTGAGTAAAGTCCGGGTCCCACAGAAGAAACAAAGGAGGTAGTTGCACTAGAAGTGGGTTGTTCAATCATGGGGAGAACATTTTCGGGTGCTGCAGGGGCATTGGGATCATAGTAAGTGAGTTGGTCAATTTTGACCACGCGTCCCTCATGGGGGAACATCATGGTGCAAAAAACGGATGAGGCGACCGCTTTCATGGCGTACATGTAACTGCAGCCAAGTAAAAGGTTATAATCGAGCTGGGCATTAATGACCTCTATGTCAATGAGCACATTTTTCCCACCTAATTGGACGGGGACCTTGGGTAGTAGACCTTGAGGTTGAGCTGACCGGCCGTCGTAGGCCCGCAATGCAGTGGTGGATTGCTGGAGAGTAGGGGATCCCAACTTCTGCCAAACGAATGTGGACATGACGCATGTAGAGGCACCCTCGTCGATGATAGACCGATGGATGACAAGATTCCGAATAGAAACAGAAACTTGAACTGCTATGGTGGAAGGCAGACGTGGTTTGTACTGGTCCAAATCAAAGGTCATCAATTTCGAATCATTTGGGTCAATCGCCCCAATGGCGGAAAGTAAAGTCTTGCGCTGCGTAGGACAGTTTTTCAAGACTTCTAATGCAGACATGGCTACGGGGGATTGAGCTAAGTCATCTACGATGTTGTAATTTGACGCAGCCCGTGCATTGGGGTTGTTGTTTATACGGCGGAGTGGGAAACGAGGTGCTTTAGAGGCGCCATCGAGTGGAAGTGGTGGTATACGTAACGTCTGATCAGTGGGATGAGCGTTAGTATCCTTATCGGCGGGGGGGGCTTCCAAGGTAGAGCCATACTGGTTCCGACGTGTCTGAATGTTGACATCGGCAGTGGACATCATCAATAAGTGGTGAGTGCCTAAATCAAACATGGGTTGATCAGGAGCGGCGTAAGTGATTTGTTATGGTGGCACGTTGCCCTGTGGGGGAGCTAACGGCTGAGTGTTCACCACTCCTTGTGTTGGAAAAGGGTTTTGTAGCACCAAAGGTTGTTGTTGAGGTGGTGGAGGGTTGGGTGGCAGCTGAGGAGCAGCCTGCCCTTGACGATGGGCGTCATCTGTCCATAGTTGCCGGGCTCGCTCCAAATGTGGGCAAGCGTGGGTATAGTGGCCATAGACCCCACAAATAGAACAAGGATGGTTTGTTCGTAAATTAGCATTTTTGGCTTGCTTAGGTGGCCGATCAGGATTCTGATGAGCAGGCGCCGCGTTATTATTTTGCGGAGGATGGGGAGGTTGTGGAGCTTGGTTATGGTTTTGGTTGTTTCCACGGTTACGTCCTCTTCCACGGTTTGGTTGCCCACCCTGGTTGCGTTGGTTATTTTGGTATTGGGGCTGATGTTGTTGTGCGTACACATGCCCTTGAGCATTGGGGGGATTGTGGGGAGCAGGTTGCGGTGGGTAATATGCAGGTGGAGCTGGCGGTGGTCCAGTTGCCTGTTGGGGTTGTTGGTACCCCTGAGCTATTGGATGTGTTGGATTAGCTGGTGCAACTTGCTGTGGGTACTGCATCTGTTGTGGCGAGAACTGAATGGGGTTCTGTGTAGCAGGTTAGTTATAGTATGTAGGAGGTACATATGCTAATGGTGCTTGTCCATATCAATGTTGTGGACAAGAGGGTCCATGAATATGATGTGTCTGGTTTGTTGGAGCGTAAGAAGTTGTCGCTCCGGAACTGGATGTAGCCCTAGAGAGGTTTGGGGCAGGCATGGTACTCACCATGCTGAAAGGTTTAGCTTGGGGTGTGATTTGGCCAATAATGCCATCGGCGGCATGAGATGCCCCCGGCGCGTCACTGTGTGAAGAGTCACATCGTGGGGCGTCTGGTATGATTGTGTATAGATAACCCGACTGGGCGTAAATGAGATCAAACTATTGGGCTTTGAGGATGGCCTCTTCTTCAGACTGGGGTCTTTCAGATGCCACATCCTTAACAATGAGAGGGAGGAGGGATGTTAGAAACCAATCTAAGAAGATACGGTTGTCTAACTTGATTTTGCAGAGGCTTCGGCGTCGACGCCACTCATGAATGTGGTCAGTGATATGGGTGGTCGTGTTCTGTCTGCAAGACAGTAGGATCTCGACTCCCGCATCATAGCGGACAGGTAACTGGAAAAACTACAGGAAGGTCGAGGCAAGGGAGGTAAAGGTGGCATGCGTCCCATGGGGCTGCTCGATATACCACTTGGCTGCAGAGCCAGTGAAGGTGTGGTGTAAAAGCCGGAGGCGGACAGAGTCATCCACTATGGAGTTGGAGGAACACCATAGGTGGAAGGACATGATATGGTTCTAGGGGTCTTCACCTGTTTTACCCTCAAACTTAGGGATGTCAGAGGGGAGTTTGGTGGGCATGTGAGGCCACGCAGGATCGTGTTTGATGGGGTCATTAGTGAGCCTAGCTAAGTCTGGCAGGTTTAGACTTGCCATGTACGGTAAGCTAGTAGATGTAGTGACTGGAACTTGGACATGCCTAGTCATTGTGGTATGATGTAGGGGTCTAGTAGTGCCTAAAGGTATGCTAGGTATGGAGGGTATGTGCCCTCCGATAGGTGTGGTCTGGTATGGGCCAGCGCCTCCAAGTGCAACATGGGTTATACTTGGGTTAGGAATAGCAGTGGGGATTACTGGGATAGGGTTTGTGGAAACCAGAGGGGGTGTGACCCCTATGTTGGGCATACCCATAACATGTGGTGGCCCTGTGTTGGGAATTCCTATAACAGGAGTTGGCCCTGTGTTGGGCATTCCTAAATGTGGAGTGTTGCCCATGTTGGGCATACCCAGGGGGGTGGTCGTTGCCATGGATGGCACCGCAATAGAAGGGTCTGTGGATGTCTCACCTATGGTGCTGGTAAATAGTGGGTCAAATGGTGTTCTAGCCATAATGGTGGGTGGTGGTAATATAACATAGTTTTCGGATTCTGCCTCAGAATCAGATGTGAAGTGAGGCGTGTCAGAATCGGATGACCGTCTGGTTGACTGACGATGTGTCGAATCGAGGGATAAGGATCTGCGTCGGTGACGTGGAGAGCCAAGTGGACTAAACTCTGGGAGTTCGCCCTGGAGGCGACGAGAGCGTCTAAAATTCTCAATGGTGAGAATTAAGTTTTTGTGTAAAAAATCTGTTTAAGTATCAGGTGGTTATATATATATATATATAAAATCTCAAAAACCCTAATGCAACCAAGGGTGCAAGAAGGGGAGTGAAAAAGAAGGCTCTCAGGCCAAAAAATCAACCTAAAAAAAGGCACTTATTCTAGCAGCTGTGCTACAATAAGAGGAGGAATGCAACAAATGGTCAGAGTACCAACATGCAAACGGCTTCTAGAAAAAAAATAGGTGTAACTAGACCAAAGGTGGGTTGAATCATGCAAACACCTAACTAAAAGTATTGTGACTCAAACAAACGATATCCTCTGCAAGGTGATGAAATCCAAGTCAGACAATATGAGTGTTGAGACAATGACTAGATATCCCCCTACCGGGAGGGACACCGGGTAATCAATCCTAAAGAAAGGCTACTAGGATACTTCGTTCATGACGCGTCGAGAAAAGGTAAATCTGCCATTTGGTCCTTTGATCGCAATATCCCAATACAGGGATATCCCGAGAACTGCGAATGGTAGCCCTTCGGTTACTGAATGGATTTCGGTATTCCACTCAGGATTCTGGAACCATCCTCACGACTTCAACCCTCCTAGGGGAGAGGCCTTCCCACAAACCGGTTGTGACCGTGCCAATAAATACTAAGATGTTTTAGCTCCCTAAAGGACAACAACTATGTCTCAGATGTAATAACTGAGGGGTGTTATTGGAACACCTATCCCCTCAATACTACTTAGCTACAAAGTTCTTTTAGTGTTCCCCAAGTGGGGTTAAAAGTGAGTTGAAATTAGGGTAAGTTTTAAGGCTCAATTTAAAATTAGTGTTCGATTGGGTGCACGTGTGATATTTTAAACTGAAAATTGAAAAAAGTAAATGCTGAGTATTTAAAAAACAAAGGATCTTTCGAAAACAAAAACAAATTTGATGATTTTTTCAATAAATGGAAATTAAATGCTTTTTAACTATTCGAAAAACAGAGGATTTTTCAAACAAGAAAGCAAATAATATAACTTTGTTTCGAAATAAATGGATTTCGTTTTCAATAATTGCTATGGGCAAAATTTTTAAAGATGCAAAATGTAAATCTAGATAAAATGCAAAAATATATCTTTCTTTCAATTGATGAAAATTTTTAAAAAGACTTTTTTCACATGTGCATTCTAAAAAAAAATTGATGGCTGTAAAATAAGCAGGATTTCTAATACTGGAAAATGTGCTATATGGGAAAAAAGTACAGTAAGAAAATAATTTTTTGAATCGGAATGGCCGAATGAAAAAATTAGCAGCGCGGCTTTTGACAGAAAAGCCGCGATGGACCGCGCGGGTTTCTGTCGCACAGTCGCAATGGACCGCGCGGAATTTAGGCGCACTGTCGCGATGTGCAGCGCGGAAAATGTCCGCGAAGCCGCGATGTGCAGCGTGCAAATAGGCCGCGAAGCCACGGGGATCCGTGCGGAAAATGGCCGTGCAACCGCGATGTGCAGCGCGGAAACAGGCCGCGAAGCCGCGG
The DNA here is from genome assembly GCA_027924585.1 of Larix kaempferi. Taxonomy (NCBI): domain Eukaryota; kingdom Viridiplantae; phylum Streptophyta; class Pinopsida; order Pinales; family Pinaceae; genus Larix; species Larix kaempferi. Next base: position 16,156,314 of record BSBM01002204.1, on the reverse strand, counting down.
TGAACCGCGCAGAAAAAATCCAAAAAGTCACGGTGAACCGCCCGGAAAAAAGCCGAAAAGTCGCGATGGACCGCGCGACTGTCAGGCTAAAAACCGCGAGGCGAAATTCGTGCGCGGAAGCCGAAAAATGAACCCAAAAATTGAGAATTATGGGCTGTTAATGGGGCCAAAACTTAGAGCAGCAATGGATCTGCTGTCTAAGATGGCAGATCTATGGATCTAAAGGTTAAAAACTAATAAAAAACTAAGATTAAAAGCAAAACTAGAGATCTATTGTTCAAACCCAGCGGAGTCGCCAAAAACTGTTGGCCCGGTTTTGCAACCAGGCTTAGTGCTATGGGCACCTGCTAACTAGTAGCAGCAGTTTCAATAGAATTAAACAAGAAACTAATCTAAACAAAACTAATCATGGATCTATGCAAGAATCTAAGCCAAATAATGTAAACATTTAAAAAACAAGAGCAAGAAAATATTAAAGAATGAATTTGTATTAAAAAATGGAGGGCAAGCAAGTGCTTGCGATAATACCTTCAATGGTGAAGGTTGATGTTGAGTAACTCCCAAGATGAGTAGCTCCAAGTTCCAAGAGGTCTCCTTCTCCAAGGTTGCTTACAATGGCCAAAATGCTCAAGGAAGATTTCGGCAGCATGAGGATGAGATAATGGATGGATGTGAAATGAGGAGCCCCTACCACCTTTTTATAGGTTTTGGTGGTGGGGAATACCATTTGTGGTTTTGTGGAAACCAAATGGTATTGACCAACATGGTTTAGGTACTTTTCCCTCCTTTTTCCTTTTTTGAATAAAATTAATATTTTAATTCCCTTTTTAATATTTTTGGGAATTTGGACCCTTTTTGAGGGTTTTTTATGCTTTTCAGGAAAAATAATCTTTTTGAGTGAGAAAAAGGGGTGTACTAAGGTCTTTTGGTGACCTTTTGTTGGTTTCATAGGCTCAGATGGTGGAAAAGTGGACAAATGGGTCATGTGAATAGGGAAATGAGCTAGTGAGCACTTTTTGGGTGTTAACAATGCTTGCTTGTCACCAATCTTTGTCAAGTCATCATCATGCTTTGCAAGTCCTCAAGCCATGTCATCAATGTGCTTGCCATGTCCTCAAGCCATGTAATTGTCTTTTTCATTCATGTCATTGTCCTTTCCCACCCTAGTGCTCCTTCGTCGTCATTCTTTCCACATCATCATACTTTGTCATTAATGTGTTGTCATCAATGACAACCTTGGCCATCAGGGGGTAGATGTAGTTGCGGAAACTACAGATGAAACCACTATAAATGTATGAAGGAAGTCTACAAGAGTAGTTTCCACAATAGTGGAAGGAACTAAAGAAGGTGGGGTGGAAGAGGGCATGGTGCTATGGGGTGGACGAGGATGTCGTAGACGATGAACCCCTACCAGATGTAAGATAGAGGGGATTGACTTAGAAGGAATAAAGGGGATGTCGAGGGATGGTGGTCCTTAATAGAGGAAGGAGTATGGATCCAAGGGGGTTTGTGGATGGAAGGGGGAGGCTAGATGGAAGGGGCGTGGACGAATGGGGGAGGATGGATGGAAGGGGGGGCATGGACGAATGGTGGGGGATGGGTGGAGGGGGCCAGATGGAAAGAGGGGGGGGTATGGATGAAGGGGGGAGTTTGGATGGAAGGGAGGGGGTGGACGGATGGAGGGGTCTGGATGGAAAGGGGGGGAGACTCATGGGAGAGGGTGTAAAAATGGGATGGAAGTGGGAAGGTGGAACGGTGGCACCTGCATAGACATTTAATATCATAGGTTAGTAGAGAAAAATCAAAATAAACCATAGTAAGTCATAAAAATTCAAATCAAAAGTGTGCTTTTAACTACACATCATACTTGTGTGTACAGTGACATGTCAACCCCTGGTGGAGATGGATGGTCATCATATTTTGCACATACCTATGGACACCAACATGTGTGCACGTTATGAACATATTAAACAAGTAATTATTTAGGTAATCAAAACATTAAAAAGTATTTAGTAAAGACCACTTTAAATGCATTTAAGGAACTATCACCATGTTTGTAATAAATATAAATAAATAAATAATAGAAATGACATAAGAAAGTAATAAAAATGATGCAAAAGTAAACTTAAAAATGGCAGTAATAATATTGTGTGAGGTACTGAAAATACCTCCATGTGAGGTGTTGCAATTTCAGTTGCAGTTGCCATTGCTACGTTCAGGTTGGGAGATCCTATGTTCTCCCATGGTAGCATCTTGGCTCTAAATAGTTGTGCATTGAAATAACAATTTAAGTCATATATAAATAATTTAAAATTACTTTACAAAAACTCAAGTGATTATTGAAAACACATTAAAACAAGTGCTAACATGCTCCATATAGAAGCCTTCAATTGGGCCAGGGAAAGTGTTCCCGCAATGGGGACAAAGATGTGGCACTATTCCTGTTGAACTGGAAGGACAAACCTAGCTACCACCAGTAATAGGTCTCTCCTGATTTTGTCGTGAAGGCCCTACACCTGAGTATTTCTCAAGGTCAACTTGTCTTTCCACTATAGTCACTACTACAAACACAATGTGTCTAAGGAGTTCACGTGCAATGCTCCTCATTTCCCCCTCGATATGATCAAGTCTGTGGAGTAACTGAGGTGGTTGTGGAAGGGGGTTAGGCTCACACCTAGGAGCTGGTGGCCCCATTAGTGGATGGAAGCAGGCCAATCTTAGGCAAATCCAATCCCAACACCCTGGAACTCAGTAATGTCAAAATAGTTGACATGTAAATTGAGTACAAACTCATCCCAGAGTTGTTGAAGGAATTATTGTGGAACCTCCCTATTATTGTAGGGAGGTTTTCATAAATCATAACCATATGTCCTTCCATGGTTGGAAATGACACCAATCCATGCAAACACGTGGATTTCTAATATCTGGTGGTTGTTTTTTTCTTGTTGTGTTTTTTTTGGTGATTGTGGACATGTTCACGCTATCCACGGTCTCCTGAGAGATTTCAATTCAAAATTGGTCCCCTCGTGCAAATTTGGCATTGGCCCTTATTTAGAAAAATACTAGTTTTGGATATGGTATAATATGACCATTTTCGATAAATTGAATAACAGTAGAGGGGTTCCCCTAGCTGAAACCCGACATCCTAAACCCATCAAAATTGACAACTTCATGATATGATTACAATTTCTATTCTATGGCTGGTTGCAGCTCGCCCCCTGGGGCAATTTAAGGACAATACTTGAATTTTCTCTGGGAGCACGAAATCCAAACTAGTAAGCATAAATGGGTTCCATCAACTCCCACATATGTGTTTGGTCATTGTGAATGTGGTCACATTTCCCACAGTCTCGCAAGAGATTTCAATTCAAAATTGACCCCGTTGTGAAAAATTGACATGGGCTAAGAATAAAAGGATGTACACTTTCTCACCATCCTACTATCCTTTGTATCCATGGTTGGTGTATCCCTTCCCAAACACACATGTAGGATCTAACAAAACAACTCCATTTTGTTTTTCGATTCGAATTCTATGTACCGGGCTCAGATTCACCATGTTTCCTTGAAAGGCTTTATGTTGCGAGTTACAACTAGCCATAGAATGATGACCATGGCTTGTATTGTAAAACCACTGACTCCATTGGATTTTTGACATCATAATAGTTCTAAGGGTTTCTCTCCCCCATAGGTCCATGGCTCAAAACTTGTCTTGTTCGACGATTCCAAAAACTAGGGTTTTGGTGAGTATGAGACAATACAATTCCTACACTAAGGGTTCAACTTGGGGAATACCTCGAATGGTATCTTGTGGGTATATTTCCCACATGGTCCCTACCAAAACACACCTACAGGATCTCATAGAACTTAGTTATGCTACTCAGTTTGAATTCTATGCCCTAGGATCAGATTCACCGTGTGTTTGTGAAAGGCTTTAGGGTGTGAGTTGCAACTGGGCATAGAATGATGACCATGGCTCATACCGATGAAATTTCAACTATATTATATTTGTGACATCAAAATAGTGTTATGGGTTCCCCTCCCCCATGGGTCCATGGTGTGGAACTTGACTTGTTTGATGATTCCATAAACTAGGGTTTTGGTCAGTAAGAGGCAATGTAATTTATGTACTAAGGGGTCAACTTGGGAAATACCTCAAATGGAAGCTTGTGAGTAGCATTCCCATGTGGAACCTTCCCAAACACACCTGCAAGAGATGACATAACTTAATTCTACTTCTTAGTTCGAAATCTATGCCATGGGGTCGAATTCACCATGTGTCCCTGAAAGGCTCTAGGTTTTGAGTTGTAACTGGCCACAGAATGATGACCGTGGCTCAGATCAACAAACCATTGAATCCATTGGATTCATGAAGTTCAAATAGTGCTATGGGTTCCTATCCCCCATGATTCCATGTCCCGAAACTTGTCTTGTTCAACGATTCCATAAACTAGGATTTTGGTCAAGAGGCAATGATGTAATGTTTGCATTAAGGGGTCAACTTAAGAAATACCTCGAACAAGAAATATTAGAATAACTTCCAAGCTACAGGAAAATGTGCACTCTATCTTTTGCATCTCAATCATGTTATAAGAGTACATACAACAATAATCAAATGTGCCACCGAGACTCTTATCACACAAAGGTGTGAATACTTAACTATGAGAGGTAATGAGTTCTCAAATGTGCCATTGCTGTTATCTAACCATTTGGAGAGGCAATGAAGCCACCTACCCTTGCCGAAAATAAATGTTTTGACTAAAAAATGGAATCCTCGAATGATATCCCCTCCAAATGACACAAAAAACCATGACAACTTCAAATCAAGGTGATAGCTACAAGGTCAAGGAAGATATACACCTAGATAATAGTCCTATCAGTTGCTACCATAACTAAAACATGATGCAACAATCGTTACTATTTATTGTATTAATATAATAGGAACAAATTTCTTGATAGGTCTAGAGTCTGAGAATACAACAAATGCAACAAAATATTTCACACATCCTTAAGACTAAAAAATGTAACAAAATGGAGGCATGTCAAAGCAAGATACAAAATTGCAAACCAACTTTAATTCAATTCATTCCTTTCATAGAAGTACAAACGACTATTGAAATTCATAACATCCACTCTAGCAATGTAAATGACAAAGCCGTTAACCATTTCACCAAACCAATACCAGATTAATAATAGGAACAATATCATGATACTAGGGCACTTCATTAATGGAAAGTTGAAACACTCTAAATGCTAGGACAAACTTGTTTTAGATTGATCAACTGGTGCATTTGATTAGGATAACTGCTTAGAATCCACCACTCGACATTCAGAGAAAATGCATGAATTTGTAGATCCTAAATTGGAGTTGAACGCTCCAATTTTCTTGCAAGGACCCTTGTTACCTGTGATGTCTAGAAATTTTTTGAGCTAGAGAAGCTTGGTTACTCCCTTTTTGGTAAGCCAGTGTGACAATGGTTTTAGTCCCTTCCAATGAACCCTATTTTATATGTATATATAATAAGAATAAAGTTCTAATAAAAAATAATAATCATCATCAACAACATCATCATCTCCATACTCATCATCATCATCATCATATTCATCATGATGATCATCGTTTTCATCATCATTAACATCATCATTTTCAACAACAACAACATCATCATCATCATCATCATCGCCATCCTCATATTCATCATCATCGTCATCATTATGATCTTCATTCTCATCATCATCGAAAACATCATCATCATCATCATCATCTCCATCCTCATCGTCATGGTGGTCATAATGATGATCACCATTGTCTTCTTCATTGTCATGATCATCATCAGCAGCAACAACAACATTGTCAACAACATCAAAGTCATCATCATCAACATCATTGTCATCATTGTCATCCTCGTCACCATCATTGTCAGCATCACCATCGACATCATCATCATCTTCATCATAGTTGTTGGCATAGACCCCATGACTTGAACCCTAGACTATATATCCATTATGACATGTTAGGATATTTAGACACTTAGGAGTTAGTTAAGATCAACTTGTGTAATATATCTGTTAGAAAAAGTGTGTTTTTTTAGTATGCATTTGTAAATATTTAATCCGACGATCACGATATGTTCTAGACATAGAGTGATTCGATGGCTCAACTTCTCTTAGATCATACCTAACCTTGATATGTTTCTTAACACCCGATTGGTCCATGATCTATATTTAAAGAGCATGGAGAGTTATTGTCTAGTTGATCGATTATGAGAAGCTTATTTGTAACTTTCTTTCTTTGCATAATAAATTGCTCCGTAGAAGCTATTTGGCCGAGGCCGTGGAGTGTTTCCCTCTCGAGGGTTTAAACCACGTCAAAACATCGGTATATCGATCTATGATCTATTTGTGTGAAGTGGTTGCTCTAGGTGTTCGGTCTTTTGGGAGTACCCTATGTACCCGAACATGGTATCAAAGCTTTTATGAAGAGCCGCTTCCGGTTATGATCTAGATCTTGAACTGTTGTTGCTGAAATTTGAAAGAGTTTCTGGTTCTAGTATTTCTATGCATTTCTGGGCTGTGAGAGGTGTTCCATTGCGCCCGAAGTTCCATTTTCATTAGGAAATAGTTTTTGTTTGATCGAAAATGGTTCCCGGTTGCTTCAAAAACGCGTATTTCATCAGATATGAAGGTATAATGTTATAGTGGCGTTTATTTATTTATTTCTGTTTTAAAAAATATATATATCATATTTATTATTAGTTTTTTTTAGTTTCGGATTGTTTCTTTCCCTGTCTGCATATGCTCTTTGCCGTGCACCTTGTGTGATCTCGGCGAATCAGAAATAGAAAGGGAAAGGATTTTGTTGCGTATGCTCTTTGTCGTGCACCTTGTGCGATCTCGGTAAATAAAAAACAGAGAGAAAACGTAGACTTTCCGGGCAAGCTAAAGAGATATAACCCCACAAGTGTGAATTTTTTTTGTTTTTGTTTTGGTTTATGGTGTGATTTGCAGGAAAAAAGGCAAGCACGGAAACCGAGCAAGAAGAGAAAAAAAAAAAAAAAAAAAAACCCTTCCTCCTTCCCATATTTTATATACCTTTTAATCTAGCTCACTTGGTTCAAAGTTGATTTATTCCTTAATAGGTCTTGAGTTCAAGTCTTAGGAAGTTACTTTTAAAATAACAAGTGCATGCAATTTCTATTTTCAACTTACTTTATTGTAAAAGTGCATCTCACTTAAATATTAAAAAATAAAAATAAAAGGTGAGTCACTTAAGTTCCTTTTTATTGCTGCACTATTTAAAGTAACATCATTGTAAAAGTGAAATCACTTAAAGTAAAATCATTGTAAAAGTGAAATCACTTATTTTACAAAAGTGATTCACTTAAAGAAACTTTCTTGTAAAGTAATTGTCAAAGGTTCATCTTGGGAAGAGGGGGGTCCTCTTTTTTAGCTGGCCATTCTCTATCCGCCACGTCACTATTGGGGACATCTTCAACATTTTCTTTGATCAAGCATAACTTCATTATACGGAGTCAGTTTTCAGTGCCATTTTTTTTAAACCACCTATTTTTTCGAGCTATTCGCATCCAAACTATTGGTTTCTGATTTTACAGCCATTAATTTACAAATATGGCCACCCCTTGTGATATTCTACTTACCAGTTCCAACTATTTCTCATGGAAATCTCGTATGGAGGATTTTCTATGAAGTAGAGGACTTTTCAGAATTACCTCAGGGAAAGAAACATAACCCACTGATGATGATAAGAAAATCAAATGGACAAATAAATGTGACAAAGCTCGTGGATTGATTGGAATGTCAATCTCTACTGATTTGCGATTCCACATATCTGGAATTGATGAACCGGATGCTGCTTGGGACAAGTTGGAATCTGTGTTTGGTAAACACAATGAAATTCAAGGTCAACAACTCGAAAATGAGTTGATTTCTTTAAATCCAAGTGATTTTTCATGCATACAAGATTATTTATCTAAGTACAAAAATCTTAAACTCTTATGTAAATAATGCAAGATTAAGATGGAAGACAAACAATGCATTTATCATATTCTTTCCAAACTTGGACCTGCATATTCTGTATTTGTATCTACATTTTACTCCATGAAAGAATCCTTGAATGCAGCTAGCTATCAAGAGCCTAGTCTTGAATCCTTTTGTGATTCCTTGATTAGAGAGCAAGATAAGCTCATCCATCTTGGAATAATTAACAATGGAGATACATCTGGGAAAGCCTTATTGTCCCAGCAGAAAGAAAATTCCAAGCCTCCCAAGAAACAAAATTTTTGCAATAATAAGTCAAACAAGAGTCCCAAACCCTCTCAGTCAACTCCTTCTTTAAAAAATGACAAAGGATCCAAGCCAAAAGGAAAGAAGATTGAGCGTCATTGCAAGTATTGCGGGAAAGATAATCATAATGAATCTAAGTGTTTCAAAAAGATGGTAGCATTGGAAGCAACAATGAAGAAGCACCACATTAGCCTAGATTCGCCTTCAGAATCTACCTCTCATGGACATGCACTTTGTGCTTCTGGTTATTCTTATAATCCATCTTCTTCTTCTACTTCAAATGAATGGCTCATTGATTCTAGAGCATCTTATCATATGGCTAAGGATCAAGCCATCTTTTCTACTATGCATGAACGTAACACCAAACAAATATTTGTTGGTGATGATAGATCTCTAAGTGTTGTGGGAGTTGGAACAATTCTAGTAGATAATGGTCATTTCAGTTATGTACTATGTGTTCTAAGAATTTTTTGCAATTTGTTATCAGTCTATCAAATCACTCATTCCGGTGAAGGTAAAACTGTGACATTTACATCTCACCAAGTTGTAATCAAGGATTTTAGAGATCCTCAATAGGTCCTAGCTACCGGAATTGTTGATGATATTACCAGGTTGTACAAATTTAACAACTTTGGGTCATCACCTTTTCCTTCAGTTTTTATTGCTTATAGTGATAACTTGAGCAAACTTTGGCATGAGCGATTTGGTCACTTAAATTATCACTAGTTGCAACAACTATGTAAAGACAATATGGTGATAGGTGTTCTGATGGTATCTTGTAGGGATGGTGTCTGTTCTGGTTGTGTACTCGGAAAACATCATCAAGACAGTTTTGACAAACGTGTCTCTTGGCATGCCTCGGTTCCCTTGGAGCTTGTGCATAGTGATTTGTGTGGTCCTCTTCCATCTGCTTCCTTTTCTGGTTTCAAATATTTCTTAACTTTCATTGATGATTACACCAAACGCACTTGGGTTTATTTCCTAAAACTTAAGAGCGAAGTATTTAACATGTTCTTGGCCTACAATGCCCTTGTTGAAAAACAATCTGGTCATCAAATTATTAAGTTAAGATCTGACAATGGAGGAGAATATGTTAACAAAAATTTCACTACTTTCTGCACTAAACAAGGAATCCAACAACAACACACTGTTCCATATACACCACAAAAAAATGGTGTAGCTGAACAGAAGAACCGCACTTTAAAAGAAATGGCTAATTGTATGATCCAATCTAAGGGACTAAGTCTTCAATTTTGGGTTGAAGCCATAAATTGTGCAAAGTACATAGTTAATCGCACCCCCACTAAAGCCTTGCAAGGTATCACACCGGAAGAAGCATGGAGTAAAATTAAATCAGATGTAAGTCACTTCCGTGTGTTTGGTAGTGAAGCATGGGCTCACATTCCGGATGAAAAATGGAAAGCATTGCAGCCTAAAAGTGAAAATTGCATATTTGTTGGATATTCTGAAGATGTAAAAGGTTATAGACTTCTTCAACCACATTCTCATGATGTAATCATTAGAAGAGATGTTAAATTTGATGAAAATCTCTTGGCCTGCGAGCCTAACTCGGCGATTGTGCTATCTTTGGCCTGCGAGCCTGATTTGGCGATTGTACCTTCTTCTTCCAACTTCCTTTACAGGTTTCCAACTCCAGTTTCTGATGATGACAGTGAGGATGACAATCCACCTGCACCTGCTCATGTTCCTCCTGTTGCACCAACACAAGTGCTTCCTCGATGGGTTCGTTCAACATGTGAAGCATCTGGTGATCTTGCCGGTGATCCTAGAGATCAACATCGAACACATTCTCAGTTTCAGCGAGCCTCTTCTCTTTTGGCTCAAGTTTCCGAGAATCATGATCCATAAACCTTTGCAGAAGCTTCAGGAAATCCAGATTGGGATGTAGCTATGGATGAAGAATATTGTTCCTTAATGGCGAATGATACTTGGGGTCTTGTACCTCTTCCAAAAGGAAGAAAACTTGTCAGATGTAAATGGGTCTACAGAACTAAGTATGCATAAGATGGAAGTGTTGAAAGACTTAAGGCAAGGTTAGTTGCCAAAGGTTTTTCCCAAGTTGAAGGGATTGACTACAATGAAACCTTTTCTCCTGTCGCAAAAATGAACTCCATCCACCTTATTCTTTCCCTTGCAGCCTTACATAACTGGGAAGTCCATAAAATGGATGTCAAGTCTTCCTTCTTACATGGTGATTTACAGGAGGATATTTACATGGAACAACCTCCTGGATGTGTTCATAATAACTCTAGCCTTGTGTAATATACCTAATAGTATATTACTCTTAATAAATTATTAACAATTAGATTAATTAGTCATCGCTCTGCCGCGTCCTTCCCTTCTTCTTAAACACTCGTTCACCAACACCTGCACGATCCCATCTACACCCTCCCTCCCCCCCTCCCCCTTCCCATCCTTCTCATCCCACTACTCATCCCCCATATTCATTTCTCCCCATGCTCCACTGCTTCCTACGCCACACTCCACCTGTATACTCCCTCTCACGACCCTCGTTCATGCTCCCCTGCGCTCCATGCTCCCCTCTACCAGCCTCCTCCATAGTTGCGTCCACCCGCCTCCACACCCCCACAGCCCGTGTTCTCGCCCCCCACACCTTATCTGCCGCCAGCTCCTCTTCGCACCACCCTCGTCCATCCTTCCTCCCCGCAGCTCCCCCTCCCATAGCCTGCGATCACCTCCATGCTCACACACCTCCCTGTTACGCTTTCCCCCCATTCCTCCTCTGCCCTCCGCCCATTCTTGCGTTTGCGTCCTCCACGCTCCCTCCACTTCCCCTCTATCCGCCAGCTCCTGCATCCACCACCCCCGACCCTCCTTCCTCCACCTCCAATGTCCACCACTCCCCACAGCTTGCCCTCCAAACCACCCCTCCTCCGCATACAAATTCCCGCCAACCTGCCTTCCCGCTCTCCTACGATCACGCTTCACCCCACCTCACATGCCCTGTCACCATACCAGCCACACTCCTCCAATCGCCCTCCTCCAAACCCTATTATTTCAAATCAAAAGGAGCTCAATCATAATAATATTATTGTTATAGTATTATTATTGTTTAAAAACATTGATAAAAAAATTTATTATAATAATATCATTATTGTAATAGTTTTTGTTGTTCGGGAATTCTACCCTATAGCGAGGAGAGGGAAACTACCAACTTATGGGGTGACAGGTAAATACATTAATCATATCACATAGGCTTCTATAAAAGGAAAGAGATCAAGGTTCTTGAAGGCATACCTTATTAACGGAGTTCGATCCTAGCTTTCGCTTCCTCCTTCGATCAATCCTCCACTTGATCATCCGTTTGACAAACCTGCAATACAAAGATACCTTCCTCAGCATATCTTGACTGATTTTACAATGATGAAATTCAAATACAATTTAGACATCAAATACAATCAAGCATTTAATCCAAACAAATATGCAATCCATTAGAAATTTGATTGGGATGGGAAGGGCATTTCAACCTTTATTGTCAAAAGAAAATAATCAGTACAATTATACCTGATCATTCAGAGTGCTTGTGCAATCAGATCCTGGGATCCTGCTCTTCACACTAACTTTGGAATTCCTCCAGCGTAACAACCCTTAATGCATAGTTTCTCCTCTCCTCTCTCATCTATCCCCCTTGTATTTATGGGATAAGGTAGGCAGTTTGGATCAAGAGGTAGTTTGATTGGGAGGTTGGGGAAGTTGCAAAACCAACTTCAACTAATCCCAATATTTTTTATTACTTTTTAAGGTGTACGCTATTTTTCTTAAGTGGAGTAGCATTCAATATGCAACTTTCCTGCTTTACAACCAGCGTTTGCAAGAGTTTTTGAGATGTACGCTAGTCTACTGAAGCAAAGTAGAGTATTTCAGTATGTAAACGCTAGTCTATTGAAGTAGAGTATAGTATTTCAGTAAGTGAACGCTACTATCATGCTTATAGGGTAGCGTTTTTCTCAAAAATTAGGTAGAATGAGTGTTTGTCAGTTGCAAAGGGGTAAGTCTAGTCTATTGAAGTAGAGTATAGTATTTCAGTAAGTGAGCTACTATCATGCTTATAGGGTAGCGTTTTTCTCAAAAAGTAGGTAGAATGAGTGTTTGTCAGTTGCAAAGGGGTAAGTCTAGTCCATACATCATCTAGGGCAATCATGCTTTTCCATCCAAGTTTTCCTTTTGTGTGATCGACAGCTAAAGGTGATCACGGACGGAGAAGTGCAGATTTGACCTATAACAGTTTTAATATTTGAAATTTGAAAAACAAACTATATAATAATATATATATTATTAATTAATAATAAAAAAATTGAAAAAAGGGAAAATTTTGATTTAAAAAAAAAAGAAAAGCTTTTTTTACCAGCTGAAGTTATTATGTTTCCCTCTTTTAATAAAATAATTATTAGCCCGTTCCATAAACCTGGAAGAGATGAATGAATTGAAGTCGAAGATATAAAAAGGATCGAGGCTAAAGAAATAAAAACAAACCAACATGAAAATAAAAAGTGGCTATGAAGACCTTATCAAATTAGTTAAAAAAATTAAAGTTGTCGATAACACAATGCCAAGAAGAAGCTATAGTCACTCCTGAATTACCAGGTCAAGAAGAGCTGGAAACTGCATATGCACCCACAACGAAAAAAGTTACTAAAATCACAATGGAATTAGGAGCAACTGTGTCTCCTAGGTTCCCAAGCAAACAAGAGACTACGAAAGCTATTGTGACTACGACTATTAAGGAAGAAGTTGTCGTCAAGTATGTATCAACACTCATGTCAGAAGAAGAGACTACAAAAGTTATCACAACTCCCGAGTTCTCAAGACAAGTAGGGCAGGCAATTGCTCTGCACACATAACGAAAGAAAGTACTGCCAAGGAAAAAGCTAAGTACTCTAGTAAGGAGGAATTCAGGGTCGCTACTACCCCCAGAAAAGAAGGGAATCTAGGTCGACCGCTTCCTTATATCCCTCCTCACAAAAGATCCAAACCACCAATCACTAGGAAGGATAAGAAAAGGCATCCCAAAAATAAACCACAGAATACGATACTCAATCAGAAATATGCACGTCTTTTGGAATTTCGTTGCGGCTTCTTACAAGGTCAGGAAATAAATCACATAAATGCGCCAGTCGAAAAGTCTATTAATATGTTTGGAAAAACTCAAGAACAAGGACAAACCAGAGACCACATTGGGATTCCCATTCAAATCAAAGTGTATGATAAGGAAGACAATAACAAATATGATGGAACAAAAGAAGACAAGAATGGGAAAGATCAAGATGATATTGACAATCATAATGTCAATATCAATGGTAAAGAAAATGACAATGTCATAGATTATAAAACACCAAATATTATTGGAAGTGATGTTGATATTAATGACAATCATGAAAAAATTAATGTTGTAGAATGATACAATGATGAAAATATAAAAACTAAAAATGATCCTAATAAAGAAGGAAACTTCGAAGATAAGGCGACACTTGAAAAGACAAAAGTTCTACAAATTGTCACAAGTCAAGATATTTGAGAATCTTAAGATGGAAAGGATCCCAGGGAACAACTAATGACAAGATCGTCATACAATGAAGTAAGTACATTACTAGTAGTTGTCGCTACAAATAAGAAAACCATATCAAAGCATGCAGAAATATCAGAAATCTACATCAAATTAGAATAGAAAAAGAACACCATCAGATTAGAAGCTCAGAAAAATACTCCATATAGTTGTTATGCATTTATCTACAGAATCATATGCATGAAAAGATTTGAATGGAAATGCGACCAAATATTTCAAGAACTGCTAAATCGTGGCACCGTTATTCATGGAAAGAATTCGATTTGCAGCATGCTCTTAAGAAGATTCATGGACGAATCTTTTCAGATCAGGATGACTTGTAATATACCTAACAATATATTACTCTTAATAAATTATTAACAATTAGGTTAATTAGTCATTAGTGGTCAAAGGTCACCTCGTCTTAATGTGTGACCATTCATAAGTTACCATGCATATATAATGTTAGCATTTCAATGTAATAATCATCAATTCAATTATATATATATATATTATCTATTAAGCTAATCATGTAATCCTGGTAGCTTACACATTGTCTTCCGCCTTAAGAAATCCTTATATGGCCTTAAGCAAGCTCCTAGAGCTTGGTATGCCAAAATGGATAGCTTTCTCATTGACACTGGTTTTTCTAGATCCCATTCTGACCCAATGTCTATACCAAGAAAGTAGGAAGCCATCTCATCATACTTGTTCTATATGTTGATGACCTTATTCTTACTGGTAGTGACCCTAAGCTTATAACCCATGTCAAATCCAGTCTTAAGCAAAATTTTGAAATATCAGACTTAGGACATTTGCATTATTTTCTTGGTCTCCAAGTCCTGCAAACCAAATAATGAATCTTTATTTCTCAATCTAAGTATGCTTGTGACCTTTTTCGTCACTTTCACATGGACGATTGTAAACCAGCCCCTTCTCTCTTCCAGTCTGGAGTCAAACTTTCTGCCACTTGTCCTTCACCTGAAGTAGATGCTACCTTGTATCATCAGATTGTTGGTAGTCTCTTATACTTGACTCATTCCCATCCTGGCCTTTCCTTTTTCGTTGGTCGTGTTTCCTGTTATATGCAAACACCTCATAAAAGTCACTGGAAAGCAACTAAAAGAATGCTTCGATATATTTGAGGTACAATTCAGTTTGGGATTCATTACAGTATAGGGAGGAGGTTGGTTTCACTGACTCAGATTGGGCCAGCGATCCTGATGATCAAAAGTCTACAGCAAGTTATGTTTTCAGTCTGGGATCTAGTCCTATCACTTGGGCTTGTAAGAAACAACAAGCTCATTGCTCTTTCTTCAGCAGAGGCAGAATATCGAGCCGTCGTTAATGCCATTCAGGAATCTTTATGGATTCGATAGATCCTTTCAGAGTTTGGATTTGAGCAGCAACAACCTACTCCACTTTGGTGCAACAATCAAAGTGCCATCAAGCTTGCCAAAGATCCAGTCCTACATCAACGCAGCAAACACATTGAGCTACATATGCACTTCATCAGAAATCTTGTTCATGATCGTGTTCTTGAAGTGCTCTTTTGTCCTACAGATGATCAAGTTGCAGACATCTTCACCAAGTATTTTACAGAAGCAAAGTTTTCTAAACTTCGATCTATGTTGGGAGTTCAGGAATTTGTCATTAAGGGGGGATAGGCTCTAATGCCTCCTTCTCCTAATAGTGTCACTTTTGTAAATCCTTCAATCCTATCCCAAGTTGTTCTTAAGGGGGGATGTTAGTATATTTAGACACTTAGGAGTTAGTTAAGATCAACTTTGTAATATATCCATTAGGAAAAGTTTGTTTCTTTAGTATGCATTAGTATGCCATTATAAATATTTAATCCGACGGTCACGGTATGTTCTAGACATAGAGTGATCCGATGGCTCAACTTCTCTTAGATCATACCTAACCTTGATCTGTGGCTTAACACCCGATTGGTCTATGATCTCTATTTAAAGAGCATGGAGGGTCATTGTCTAGTTGATCGATTATGAGAAGCTCATTTGTAACTTTCTTTCTTTGCATAATAAATTGCTCTGTAGAAGCTATTTGGCCGGGGCCATGGAGTGTTTCCCTCTTGAGGGTTTAAACTACGTCAAAACATCGATGTATCGATCTGTGATCTGTTTGTGTGAAGTGGTTGCTCTAGGTGTTCAATCTTTTGGGAGTACCCTGTGTACCCGAACATGACATCGTAACATTTACAAACCATTAAACTAAAATATATAACTACACCAATCCCTAATACTCAATACAAACTCTTATAACCACTTGCATCGTATATGCTTTTACCGAAACTGTGACCCTTATGGTTATGCTTAATATTTAGTGTTTATCATGGTTATATCTTGATTAGTGGTTGCATATAACCACTAATCAAGATATAACCATGATAAATAGTAGATATTAAGTATAGTCAACCATGTACCCCTTAACTCCTGAGTTAAGGGGTACATGATTTAGGATTTATATGGGTTGGTTATCATTTAGGTTAAGGTTTATTGGGTGGAGATTATATAGATTAAATTTTATAGGGGTTATAGGTTATAAGAGTTGGGGACAAAGTGTTATAGAGTTTGTATTTGATATTATTAAATTCGAGGTCTAATGTAACTTATAAGGGCTAAGAGGATATATGGATTAGTATTATAGTGATAGTTTTAGGGTTTGCATGAGTTAGTCATTATAAAGAATTAAATATTTAAAGGATTAGGTTTTAGCAACTATAGGGATTAGTGGTTAGGGTATAATATTAAGGGATATTAGGGAAAAGTATGAAGGGTTTTCACTTTAGAAGTTATAATTTTATGGGTTACAAGGGTTGATATTTAATATTAGTACATGTTAAATGGTTTATGAGTATATAATTTATAATTTTGAGATGTATTATAAGGGATATGAGTGAGTGATAGTTTTTTACATTTAGGGTTTATAGTTTTTAGTAGTTATAAATATTATTTAAGTTGCGTATTCATAATGTTTAGAGGTTGAAGGCATGATTGAAATTTGACGTCCTACCTTGCACGTCAAGAAATATTTATATGACATTTTAATTTAACATTGCCTTTCATCTGACGTTTAAATCCTAATTTTACAAGTCATAATAAGAGTTCTTTTTTTTATATAACATTTATAATAACTATATGAAACATTTAATTCTCATATCTTGCCTCATATAATACAAAAATATAATAAACATAATGATTAAACCAAGCACATGTCAGAGATATGGATCTAACTAAACTAGCTTACCTATCTATGCAAACAATAACATATCACAGTAAATAAGAACAGAAAGGGAACAAGAGAAAAGAGTACACTAGATATACATGGTTCACCCAATTGGGCTACGTCCACGGGAAGGTAGTCTTCTATTATCTCCAAAATATCTCCCTCAAGCTTACAAGAGAGCAATGCCAATAACCCCAATACAATATATAAAGATTATGATGAGTGATCCACAAATGGATGAATGTGAGAGACTCCCTTGACTCTATTATATTCCAAGAGATGAGGAGGAATTACTCTCACATATTACATGTGGGATAATATAATTCTCCATAATAACATATCTTTATATAATAATGAATATCAAGAGTATATTTTACCATAATGAATATCAAGAGTATATTTTACCATAATGAATATGGGATGAATGTATTACTCTTTTACATAAGATTGTGGATATCTTTCGACATAATACAAAGACATTATTACCTTCCAAAGAATATAAAATATTCCAACACTCCCCCTTAATAATGGCTGGGAGAAAATACCACTAAGAAAGGAAGGAAAGAGTCATTATTGCTCCCCCTTGATGACAACTTCCAGAAGAACCAAAGCTGCAAATAAGAAATTGATGAAAAACAACTGCTTCTCATTGAATCATGAAAATGCACACGAACTAGGTTGTACAATGAAATTCCAACAAAAAGATGCCCATATCTAAAGAGAAGCCTTTATGGCTACTAGATCCAACATATGTCGAGAACATGTGATGCAATCCAACAGCAAGGTGCCCATATCTAAAGAGAAGCCAACATGGCTACTAGATCCATAAGATGCCTAAATCACCAGAAGAATCATCACAACCATAACTGATAGTTGAAGAACTCTGATAGAACATCCACACTAGTGTACATATACCTTCTGACGGCTGAGACAATAGAACATGTGGCTAAGAACACCACAATAGTGTACAAAAATACCCAGATGGCCAATACGCATGTAGATAGCAGACATTCTTCGAATCAAGGTGCAATAGAAATATCTGTGGAAGACCTCAAACATCGAAGAAACAAGACCCCAATGGTCTATACATCGAAAATGATATTATACAGATGAACATCATGACTTTAACAGTAGAAGATGGTGCTTCATTATTTCTGGAATAAGGTGAAATCCTAAACAGAAAACTGATCTGCACAAGAACTTCCAATATTAAAGCATATAGAGATCATAAAAAAAAGGTGCTCATACACAAATGAAAATTATTATACACCAAAGGTAATCAAACATCATATATAAAAAGGATGGCAACATAATATGATCAAATAAAATATTAACTTGCTCATTAAGGAAAATGAAGTTACTTTTACACATTAAGTGTCATCCATAACATATAAATAGTGAGCCCAAGATTTCACTTAAATATATGAAAATTTAGTCATCAAGCAACTAATCTGAATCATAGGTTAATTTCTTATTAGTATGATGTTAATATGCAAGAGATGAATGCCCTGAAAACGTCAATGCTTCCATATAGGAACATTAGAGACAAGTAGGAACAAGATAACCTATGCAATCATAAGAATATAAATCCCATTGCAAAAAGAACAAGGTGCTCATGATAAATATTTCAATATTATAAGATTGCTCAAAGCCATATAAATATTGAGTAAAATATGATCGAATAAACATGTCATGAGATATAGAAATCAAAATGTTTAATATGATCAACTTAGCAAATTATGATCAACTCATGATATCACATAGAAAAAATTATGAAATGACAAGTCACTAAAGGTCTTAATCATGGGTTCATTTCTTGTTAACACTACGTAAATATGCAAGAGATGAGATGCCCTGGAAATGTCAATGCTTCCATATAGGAACGTTAGAAACAAATAGCACAAGAACTAGATACAATCTCTGCAATACATGAGAAATAAACTATATCCCAATTAAAGAACTTATGACAGGTCAAAAAATATGATATAACATAGATTCAAAAAATTGATTTTACTCAAGAATTTAATTAGCAAGAGCATATAATGATCATAAAGATAATACTTATAGAACAATGAAACTTCTTGTACACAAAGGTAATCAATATCATATAAATAAAGCAAATAATGATCACAAGATAACACATATGAGATTGTTTTTATAAAATTGCTTTTATAAACATGACATGATTAGAAATCAACGTGATTAAACAAAGAAAAGAACAAATTAGTTATTAAGTATATTGTTAAAAAATATTAAGCATTAGATGGTTTATAGCTATCATCATGAGAAAATACTAGAGATCCATGCTCTTAAAAGATGCCAATGTTTCCATATAGAAATGTGAGAGAAATATATACCAAGAACAATAAATAATCTCTTAATAAACATGATTAGAAGCAAAACCTAAATGAAAAAAATGAATAAAAGAACACTTAATACTTTACCATACTGATCTAAATCTACAAAAAACACAGTTAGAAAAATAGTAAAGGAAAGAGAAACTTTTACTTACAACCCTTTTGATTGAGTGCCCAGAATTTCCTAGACTTTTGTTTTGTCCACGTGGGTGGATCCAGAACAAACTTTCTAGTTCCAAAAACAGGCTATAATAAAAAATCCAGTAACAAATGACCGAGTTATGGTCATGCGCGGGTCTTCCAACAGGAAACCTGCGCACATACATTAATATGTGCGGGTTCTGCTCAACAAAAGTCGCGGGTACGCACAGGTTGAGAATAGAGTCAGACGCGGGTGCGCAGGTTGCGGTGTAGAGCAGTCACGCCTACATGTGGGTTTATGTACTGTGAAGTCGCGGGTTTGTTGAAGCATGCACGAGTTTAGCAAAGGAACTGTCGCAAATGTCCAGTATAAGGCCGAAAGCAGTGTCGAATCTGTCGAAGACGGAAACCTGCACAAAGTCTATCAAACTTGGATGAAGATTTCCGTTTTGACAACCGGAAGATAGATCTCCTTGAGGAGAATCAGAAAATCATATAGATATACAAAAACAACATCAAGAAACCCTTGAAAAAATTTCTGCAAAAATCTACACAACAAGGTTAGGGTTAAAAATAAAAACTGCAGAAACGTGCCCAGATCTGAAGAGAAGCCTAATGGCTACTAGATAGAAAGCAAATCTACAAGAAATAATCAATGCCCAAATGATAAATCATTGTTTGAAAGCAATATAAGGAGTTAGATCATAGCAACAAGCTCTGATACCATGTCAGAGATATGGATCTAACTAAACTAGCTTACCTGTCTATGCAAACAATAACATATCACAGTAAATAAGAACAAAAAGAGAACAAGAGAAAAAAGTACACCAGATATACGTGGTTCACCCAATTGGACTATGTCCACGAGAAGGTAGTCTTTTATTATCTCCATAATATCTCCCTCAAGCTTACAAGAGAGCAATTCCAATAACCCCAATACAATATAGAAATATCATGATGAGTGATCCACAAATGGATGATCCGCAAAGGAATAAATAGATGATTCACGAATGAATGAATGTGAGAGACTCCCTTGACTCTATTATATACCAAGAGATGAGGAGGAATTACTCTCACATATTACATGTGGGATAATATAATTCTCCATAATAGCATCTCTTTATATAATAATGAATATCAATAATATGTTTTACCATAATGAATATGGGATAAATGTATTACTCTTTTACATAAGATTGTGGATATATTCCAACATAATACAAAGACATTATTGGGCAAGCGCACGAAGATGCTCCCCAAATTTGTTGCAATAGGGCCGTGCTAGCAAAAAAAAAAATAGCACGACCGCACCTAAGGAGACGCGCACGCGCCTCTAGGTATGGTACTGAACCGAGGCGCGTGTGCGTCGCTGACGTGTACGCGCCTCTAGGTTCGGTACCGAACCGAGGCGCGTGCACGTCGCTGACGTGTACGCGCAGAGGAGACGCGCACATGCCCCTATTAAAAATATTAAAAAAAAACAGTCGACAATTTCCCCATTTTTCATTTGGCCGGCCAAGCGCGTCCTCTTCCTCCGTGTACGTGTCCATTCAAATACCAACGGAGGCCAAATCCACTCCAAAACCACCCAACAACACCCACGAACTTGTCACCACTTCGATTAATAGGTAAATATCACGTTTTTTTTCAATTTTATTCATTATTTGTGTCAATTTTTGTATTTGTTTTGTTTATGTAATTGTAAATAATTTCCAAATTTTAAAAACAATGAACCAATTTTCAACTGCAGATTGCAACTAAGACAATGAGTGAACAAGATGTTAACCCCGAGTCCGGTGGAACACAAGAATACTCGAACCTTGGACCCAATGCCGAACAAAACCAAAACCCACAACCTAATTTTGAACAAGATGACCTTAACCACTATGTAAATGAAATGCGAGTGCACACTCGCGAACTTAGAAACTCGAGTGAACCATATCGATTGTCTCTTGCCACGTCAATTGAGAACTCAATCGACTCCCTCATACATGCACACCAGCAATTGACAGACATGACTCAATTTAGAGCTAGGATGTCGAAGTACTACTCCACGGGCATCTCCAAGGAAGCAATAAAAGATTTGAACATTACAAAAGCCCAATTATATAGTATGTTCACTGAGCCAAAAACAGGCCAACCACCGAACATTACAAATCCACGTGTCTGCATGGATTGGTGTCATTACCAACCTTGGAGGGACAATTGGATGCAGAGGTGGTTCATGGTGTACGACAAACCTCCTTGCAATAATAGGGAGGTTCCACAGTACTTCCTTCGCCAACTGTGGGCTGAGTTTTGCCTCAATTTACATGTCAACTATTTTGACATAACCGATTTCCAGGGTTTTGGGCGTGGCTCTGCCCAAGATCGACCTGCTGCCAAGAGGAACCCACTGAGAGGGCCACCAGCTCCGAGGCGCAACCCCAACCCCTCTCCCCAGCCACCTCAGTTGCCCCATAAGCTTGATCAGATCGAGGTGGCAATGAGGAATGTTGCACGTGGTCTCCTCAGACACACCTCCTTTGTAGCAACGACTACAGTGGAGAGGTCGGGTGACCTTGATAGAGATCCAGGTGCAGGGCCTTCAAGTCAGGGCCAGGATAGACCCATGACTGATGGTAGCCATGCTGGACATTCCAGTTCGACGAGGACAATGCCAGATCTTTTTCCCCATTGCGGACACACTTGCCTTGGCCCGATCGAGGGTTGTTATATGGATCACGCTAGCAATTTTTTTAATGTGTTTTCAATCATCACTTTATAACTTGTAAATCATTTTTAAAGTATTTTTGTTTGACTTAAACTATTATTTCAATGTACAGTTATTTAGAGCTGAGACACCAACATGGGAGAACGTAGGATCTCCCAACCTGGATGCAACAATGGAAACTGCAACTGAAATTGCGGCACCCCACATGGAGGTATTTTCAGTAGCTGGCACAATACTGTTATTACTTATGTCATTTATATTACTCAAGTATTTATATTTATGGCATACATGTTGATAGTTCGTACAATGTTTTTGAATATCTTGATTGCCTAAATAATGACTTGTTTAACATGTCCATAACATGCATGCATTTTGGTGTCCACAGGTGCTCCCTGACTACGGTGATCAACCACCCTGCCAGGGATTGGCAGATCACCACATACACAAGTACAATGTGTAGTTATAAGCACACTTTTAATTTGAATTGTTGCGACTTACTATGGTTTAATTTATTGTTTGTTTACTAAATTGTGATATTACAAATGTATATGTAGGTGCCACCAACAGCTGTAGCTCCCCATTTTAGTCCTATGTATCCACCCTCTCCCATGAGTCCCCCCCCTCGCTTCCATCTAGACTCCTCCCTACGCCCACCCCCTCCCTTCCATCCAGCCTCCTCTCTCCAGCCATACTCCCCCTTCCACCATCCCCCCCCACTCAACCATGCCCCCATGTCCATACATCCTCCCCAATTTATCCACGCCCCCCTGTCTATCCATCCTCCCCCTTTCATCCACGCCCCCCTTCCTTCCAGCTTCCCCTCTTCATCCACAACCTCCCTTTCGTCCATCCTCCTCCCTCTATGCAGGACTTCCCTCCCATGCACCATCCCTCAACACCCCCCTATCCCTTTTGGTTCGATACCCTCTATCATACAACCAGAAAGGGTTCATCATTCACGACGTCCTCCTCCACCGCATACCACCATTTCTTCTCCCACCATATCATCCCCACTTCCCGCCACTATTGTGGCATCTACCCTTCCAATATCCTCATCTGTATCTCCAATGGTTGCACCTGTAGTGGCTGCCACTACATCTGCGCCCCCCCCCCCCCCCATCACTGCATTGGAGGTGGTTGTCCGACCATCTGCTCCACCTGCTAGCCCAGAAGCCCAGCGATGTCTATCGTCGGACGTGTACACGGTGAGAATCAAACTAATTTATGAAAATATTTTGATGCATTAACACAAATTAATTTAAGCAATTATTACTTTTCAATGAAATGATTGTTGTAAATGTTGTAGGCTGGAATTGCAGAGAGGCTCCGTAGATCCAAGACAACTTTCCAACGTTTCTTAGTCACATCATAGGTGATTTATTTAAGATTCGAATTCTACATTTGTTTTATAACTGTGGTAAATGTTGCAAATGTTTGAAAATGATGGTATCTTATATCATTTGTTCCAGAGCCTGGAGAGACGGTCTACTCCTAGACGGAGCAAGACCCGAGGTACCGGTAGCTCGAAGAGTAGGAAGATAGACTTTGGAGATGCGCCTCGGAGTGACGCAGGTGGTCACAATGCTTGACACACCATGTGTTATGTACATTAGCCACGATGTGGCACATTTTTGCACCAGTTTTGATGTACTTTGTATCTACGGCACGATTTGCCATGCATTTTGGATATACAGCATGAGTTGTCGCATTTTGTTTAGGGCACGAGTTGCCACTGTACATACATTGGGAACCATGTTCCACTATTTTCCAGAAATTGTATATGTTTGGATGAGTTTTGCAGCCTCGATGTACATGGACTTTCAGTTATGTGATTTATATATCTCATTGTCTCATCTCGTTGTCTCATGTTGTGTGTATCGAGATGTGATGTTGTCTAAATTTTGGTTTTACCTAGATCTTAGAAGAGAAGTTGGATATCATAATGTGTGTGTGTGTGTGTGTGTATTGGATATCTATGTAATTGAAAATAGTAGAAAATGGACGTGCATGTCCAAAATTCCTCACTAATGAGAAAATGAGACAAAATAGGCATCTTTTTAGATAGGATTGAATCCAATACTTGTAAACAAAAATAAATCATACACTATTGCAAAATACACATACACGAAACCTAGTGCATAGGCATGTGTGTGAAAACATGACAAATAAAATATTTTTCAGTCCATATAAGGAATCAATGTCAATGGATATACTAGAGTGTTGTTATTGACAAACTTATCGTATGTTTTAGTCGAATATATATATTTTTGGTTTTTTTTTTAACATCAAGCGGTCAATATCAAATAAAAGATTGTCCTATAGGAGAGTGGAAAATATTAATATTTTTGGCATACACGCGCTTGTAAAAATAGTACATTGTTTGCTAATTTAATACATTACAATTATAATTGTGTTATGAAATCATGATCATGTCTTTGATTACTCCTTTGCATCCAAAGCGTAAGTGTTGCAATGCATTAAATGACATGACATTTTTTAGGTACCCCTATATCATGTATATTTGACATTTGTTTTAAAAATCCTTGTTTTAGGCTTAAAATTTCAATGAAGGACATTTGACTATGTTCAACTATTTTATTAGAGAACTTGCTTAGATTGTACATGATTCCTTAACTTGTTTTGATACATTAGTCAACTAGTAATATGTTTATGATTCTTTGAATCCATCAAAAGCATGCTAAACTCGGTTGTGGAAGACCAATTTTTATAGTATTACTTATCCATGCCTAAATTGTCTCTATAAACTATCCTCATTGAGGTGCAATAATGTTGGATGTGTAGCTTTATAATTAAGAAACACTCAACCCTTTTTTCTTTTGCACTCGCAAATGTTCAATAATTGCTAGGAATGATTGAAATGTTTTTCCACAATACATTCAAAAAGATATGCATAGTATATGATTCACTGTAGGGTTGTTGGTGGATTGTTAGTACATGATCGTTTGACTTGTTTTTGATAAATTTAACTACTTAAGAATATGTCTGTGATTGTTTCAACCAATCAAAAGCATGCTAAAATCGATTGTGGAACCACTTTTATAACTTATCCACACCTGAATAGTCTACATATACTTACCTTTATTCGAGTGCTATGGTGATGGATGTGTAGTGTATACTCCATGCTTGATTACTGGTTGATTTATGTGATTTTATGCACAATGAAGGCCATTGTTGACAACTTACAGAGTATCTTGGGATTACTTATAGAATATCTACATGGTTGTTGATGGACAATATTTTGTAGTTTAGAGCATACTTGTTTCTAAACTTCAAAATACATTATTTGACTGCTTTGATATCACAAGTTGATCTTTTCCTTTCTAAAGGAAACCTTGTGAGGAAATTGAAGGGACACTTCCCCATATTTAAGGATTGCATTTTTAGTAAACATATCAACATAAATTTGTGTGCATCACCTGGGGGGATTTGAACTGAGCATGTGTTGGAACATAATTAGTGAAATGGCCATAAAAAATGGCTACAAATCATTGAGTTATCCCCTTGGGATACACAAATTGATCTTAACCCTATCCAAACAATTGAGGAGTTGAGCTTAACAATTTTGAGATAGACACTCTACACTTTCTCGATAGATCTTAGCATGAAAGAGATTGGGGGAAAAGATTAATTTTTGCAAGTAAAGTTGATTAAAGTATTGAAATTTTTTTCCAATTCATTGTAGACATTCAGAATCTAATATGGAAGTTTTATTTCCAACAAATGGATCCTAGGGACTCTCACTTCATACAACACAAACCATTATAGTAGTTTTCCAAACATGGTTCATCAAAGAAATTGCCATCAATAGTTATATACTGCCTCTGAAAACAACTAACCATTTTTTTCAGTTTTTCAAGGATGATAAGGTGTTTTGTGTATTTAGTGAGAATAAAGTTTTTTCTCAAATTCATCATCATACATCATTTGGATATGGTCATCTCATTTAACCTCTATAGAGCACCAAATTTTTTCTCTATATCATCTACACAATGTTTATACCCACCCTCTCCCACATCAATGGTTATTCTTACCATGTTCATGTGATGCCACAATTAGTTGATGTTGCTTGTGGTTCAATTATGCACCTTTGGGACTATGACTATGGTTATTACAACTATGATTGTGTGGCATTTGATAAAAAAATTCTCCCCGTGATGATTATGATCACTGCATCTAATATCATCATCACCATCTTCATCATGATCACCATATTCATCATCGTGGTCATCTCTAGGTCCCTCATCACCGTCTCCATCATCATCACCATCTTCATCATCATCATCATAATCATCTTCATCACCATCACCATCATCATCAATGCCTTCACCATCATCACCATCTTCATCATCATTGTCATCTCTAGGTCCCTCATTGCCGTCGCCACCATCATCACCATCTCCATCACCATCCCCATCATCATCAACACCTTCATCATCATCACCATATTCATCATCATTGTCATCTCTAGGTTCCTCATCACCGTCGCCACCATCATCACCATATCCATCATCTTCATCATCTTCATCGTCATCAACATCATCATCATCTTCATCGTCACCAACATCTCCATCATCATCATCATCATCCTCATCATCATCTTCATCACCATCTCCATCATCATCAACGCCTTCATCATCATCACCATCTTCATCATCATCACCATCTTCGTCATCATTTTCATCTCTAGGTCCCTCATCACCATCGCCACCATCATCACCATCTCCATCATCGTCATCACCATCTCCATCACCATCACCATCATCATCAACGCCTTCATCATCATCACCATCTTCATCATCATTGTCATCTCTAGGTCCCTCATCACCATCACCAACACCATCATCATCAATGTCTTTATCATCATCACCATCTTCGTCATCATCATTAACTCTAACTCTAAACCTAATTCAATTTTATTCTATAACTCTAGCCCTAACCCTCACACAAACCCTAGCACTAAACCATCTCCATCATCAACACCATCACCATCACCATCGCCATCACCATCACCATCATCATTGTCACCATCTTCATCATCATCATTAACTCTAACT
The DNA here is from genome assembly GCA_027924585.1 of Larix kaempferi. NCBI lineage: Eukaryota > Viridiplantae > Streptophyta > Pinopsida > Pinales > Pinaceae > Larix > Larix kaempferi. The sequence continues at coordinate 16,128,897 of BSBM01002204.1, read as the reverse complement.
CTAACTTGGTCTCAATTTCCTTCTATATCTCCAACCCTAACCCTCACCCAAACCCTAGCACTAAACCATTTTCTTCACCATCACCATCACCATCGCCATCACCATCATCATCAACGTCTTCGTCAACATGACCATCTTCGTCATCATCATTAAATCTAACTCTAACCCTAATTCAATTTCCTTCTATAACTCTAGCCCTAACCCTCACCCAAACCCTAGCACTAAACCATCTCCTTCGTCACCACCATCACCATCACCATCGCCATCACCATCATCATCATCATCACCATCTTCATCATCATCATTAACTCTAACTCTAACCATAACTCAATTTCCTTCTATAGCTCCAGCCCTAACCCTCACCCAAACCCTAGCACTAAACCATCTTCTTCACCATCACCATCACCATCACCATCATCATCAACGTCTTCGTCAGCATCACCATCTTCGTCATCATCATTAACTCTAACTCTAACCCTAATTCAATTTCTTCCTATAACTCTAGCCCTAACCCTCACCCAAACCCTAGCACTAAACCATCTCCTTCATCACCACCATCACCATCACCATCGCCATCACCATCTTCATCATCATCATTAACTTTAACACTAAACCTAACTCAATTTCCTTCTATAACTCCAGCCCTAACCCCCACCCAAACCCTATCACTAAACCATCTTCTTCACCATCACCATCGCCATCACCATCATCATCAACATCTTCGTCAGCATCACCATCTTCATCATCATCATTAACTCTAACTCTAACCGACGGAATCCGAGTCCGCTTGCCGGTTTGGGTTCCGTGGCCACGAAGCAAATGCCCAAAGTGTCCCTGAATGGCCCCGAGGTTCCCGACAAGGATGCTCGTAGCACTCAAACCATGTCTTGGTTCGCGAATCCGTCAATTTCGGGGGGTATGGGACACCGAATTTCAGCTAGGGGACCCCCTACAGCGTGCCTCGAAAACTTGCAAGAGGTGCCAAAGGGCCATCCCCGGAGCTAGGTTTTTGCTCAGTGAAGGCCATTCCAAATTCACTCAAGGGGCCCATTTCTCTTCCGGAGGCCCCCGAACGTGCATGGCCACTGTGGACAGGTCTGCTATGGCCATGTGGACTTGTGGGAGCCAACGGAATCCAAGTCCGCTCGCCGGTTTGGGTTCCATGGCCGCGGAGCAAATGCCCAAAGTATCCCTGAATGGCCCAGGGTGCCTGACTAGAATGCCCGTAGCGCCCAAACCGTGGCTTGGTTCACAAATACGTTGACTCCGGTGGGCCCGGGACGTCGGGTTTCAACTAGGGGACCCCCCACAACGTGCCTCGAAGACCCGAAAGCGATGCCATTGGGCCATCCCCGGAGCTATAGTTTTTCTCAGTGAAGGCCATTCCAAATTCGCTCAAGGGGGCCATTTCTCGTCCAGAGGCCCCCGAGCATGCATGTCCATCATGGAAAGGTCCACTATGGCCACGTGGACCTGTGGGAGCCGACAGAATCCAAGTCTCCTCGCCGGTTTGGGTTCCATGGCCGCAAAGCAAATGCCCAAAGTGTCCCTGAATGGCCCCGAGGTGCCCAACTAGAATGCCCGTAGCACCCGAACTGTGGCTCGATTTGCGAATCCATCAACTCTGGTGGGTTCGGGATGTTGGGTTTCAGCTAAGGAACCCCTCGCAACGTGCCTCGAAGACCCAAAAGCGCTGCCAATGGGCCATCCCCGGAGCTAGGGTTTTACTCAGTGAAGGCCATTCCAAATTTGCTCAATGGGGCCATTTCTCGTCCAGAGGCCCCTGGGCTTGTGTGGCCACCATGGACAGGTCCACTATGGCCACGTGGACTTGTGGGAGCCAATGGAATCCAAGTCTGCTATCCGGTTTGGGTTCCGTGGCCATGGAGCAAATGCCCTAGGTGTCCCTGAATGGCCCCGAGGTGCCTGACTAGAATGCCCGTAGCGCCTGAACCGTGGCTCGGTTTGGGAATTTGTCAACTTCGGTGGGTCCAGGATGCCGGGTTTCAGCTAGGGGACCCCCCACAGCGTGCCTCGAAGACCCGGAAGCACTGCCAATGGGCCATCCTCGGAGCTAGGGTTTTGCTCAGTGAAGGCCATTCCAAATTCGCTCAATGGGGCCATTTCTCATCCGGAGGCCCCCGAGCGTGCATGGCCACCGTGGACAGGTCCACTATGGCCACATGGACCTGTGGGAGCCGATGGAATCCGAGTCCGCTCGTCGGGTTGGGTTCCGTGGCCCCAGGGCAAATCCTCAAGGTGTCCCTGAACGGCCTCGGGGTGCTCGACTAGAATGCCCGTGGCACCCGAACGGTGGATCAGTTCATGAATCTATCGATTCCGGTGGGTCTAGGACGGCGGGCTTCAGCTAGGGGACCCCCCATAGCATCCCCCGAAGACTCGGAAGCGGTACCAACAAGCCATCTCCGGAGCTAGGGTTTTGCTCAATGATGGCCATTCCAAATTTGCTTAAGGGGGCCATTTCTCGTCCGAATGCCCCCGAGCATGCGTGGCCACTGTGGATAGGTCCACAATGGCCATGTGGACCTATGGGAGGCGATGGAATCCAAGTCCTCTCACCAGGTTGGGTTTCGTGGCTCGGGGGGAAATCCTCTAAGTGTCCCTGAATGACCCCAGGGTTCCCAACTAGAATGCCCATGGCACCTGAACTATGGCTCGGTTCATGAATCTGTCGACTCTGGTGGGTCCAGGATGGCGGATTTCAGCTAGGGGACCCCCCACAGTGTCCCCCGAAGACCCAGCATTGGTGCCAACAAGCCATCTTCGAAGCTAGGGTTTTTCTTAGTGATGGCCATTCCAAATTCTCTCAAGGGGTGCATTTCTCGTCCGGAGGCCCCCGGGTGTGCGTGGTCACCGTGGTGCCCAACTAGAATGCCCGTAGCACCCGAAGGCCATTGAAAATTCGCTCAAGGGGGGAATTTCTTGTCTGGAGGCATAAGAAGATCAATTTTCAACAAAACAATGTAGTTAGCAGAAGAAGATCAATTTTTGACAAAACAATGTAGTTATTACATGTGGAGGCAGTGGTTTCCCATGGAAAATGAGTGTAGGGTTGAGTAGAGGAAAGATGTTGGGAAATGGGCTATTACATTAGCTTTTCCGATGGGCAGCTGTAGGTATCTATGCTTTGGCGGCTGTAGGTATCTATGCTTTTCTTCCGAGGGAAATCCTATTTCCGTTGGAAGAAAAGCATAGATACCTACAGCCGCCATATTTCCTTCTGTAAACCGCTTGCCCATCGAAAAAGCTAATGTAATAGCCCATTTCCCAACATCTTTCCTCTGCTCAACCCTACACTTGTTTTCCACAAGAAACCGCTGCCTCCACATGTAATAACTACATTGTTTTGTCGAAAATTAATCTTCTTCTGCTAACTACATTGTTTTTTCGAAAATTGATCTTCTTCTGCCTATGGACGAGAAATGACCCCCTTGAGCGAATATGGAATGGCCCTCATTGAGAAAAACCCTAGCTCCAAGGATGGCCCATTGGCACCGCTTCCGGGGCTTTGAGGCACACTTTGGGGAGCCCTTAGCTAAAACCCAATGTCCTGGACCCACCGGAGTCAACGGATTCGCAAACAAAGCCACGGTTTGGGTACTACGGGCATCCTAGTCGGGCACCCCAGGGACACTTTGGGCATTTGCTCCATGGCCACGGAACCCAAACCGGTGAGCAGACTTGGATTCCATCGGCTCCCATAGGTCCATGTGGCCATGGTGGAACTGTCCACGGTGACCACGCATGCCCCGGGGCCTCCGGATGAGAAATGGCCCCCTTGAGCGAACCTGGAATGGCCTTCATTAAGAAAAACCCTAGCTCCGGGGATGGCCCATTGGCACCGCTTCTGGGTCTTCGAGGCACGCTGTGGGGGGTCCCCTAGCTAAAACCCGGTGTCCTGGACCCACCAGAGTCAATGGATTCACGAACTGAGCCACAGTTCAGGCGCTACAGGCATTCTACTCGGGCACCCCGGGGCCATTCAGGGACACTTTGGGCATTTTCTCCATGGCCACGGAACCCAAACTGGCGAGCGGACTTGGATTCCGTTGGCTCCCACGGGTCCACGTGGCCATAGTGGATCTATCCACTGTGGCCATGGACGCTCGGGGGCCTTTGGACGAGAAATGGCCCCCTTGAGCGAATTTGGAATGACCTTCACAGAGCAAAACCCTAGCTCCGGGGATGGCCCATTGGCACCGCTTCCGGGTCTTCGAGGCATGTTGTGGGGGGTCCCCTAGCTTAAATCCGGTGTCCCAAACCCACCAGATTCGACGGATTCGTGAACCGAGCCACGGTTTGGGCCCTACAGGAATTCTAGTCGGGCACCCTGGGGCCATTCAGGGACACTTTGGACATTTGCTCCATGGCCACGAAACCCAAACCGGCGAGTGGACTTGGATTCCGTCGGCTCCCACAAGTCCACATGGCCATAGTGGACATGTCCACTGTGGCCACGCACGCCCGGGGGCCTCCGGACGAGAAATGGCCCCCTTGAGCGAATTCAGAATGGCCTTCACTGAGCAGAACCCTAGATCCAGGGATGGTCCATTGGCACCGCTTCTGGGTCTTCAAGGCACGCTGTGGGGGGTCCCCTAGCTGAAAATAAGCGTCCCGGACCCACTGGAGTTGGCAGATGCGCGAACCGAACCACAGTTCAGGCGTTACGGGCATTCTAGTCGAGCACCCCGGGGCCATTCTAGTGGTGATAAAAAGTTTACTGTTTGTTGAGTCTGATACTACATCCATCAGCCGCTCAGCAAACTTTGAGATAGAAAGCTCTGTAATTTTAGGATGCTAATTCAACCACTCATACAGTTTCTTACCTTCTCAAGGATCTAAATTTATAATTTCCTTCTGGGTAGATTCAGGCATTCTTGAGGATCTAAAATTATAACTTCCTTCTGGGTAGATTCAGGCATGGAATAATATTTTCTGGCACTTCCAAGCTCCCGAGACCATTTGGTTAGCCATAATATGTGCAACTCCTTTGATGAAAGATAAATTCTGGTGTGGACAGTAGCATTTGATACACTAGCCAAATCTATGTTGTTGGAAGAACTTAGATATTTCAACAAAGGAGCATTTTGTAGGTGACTTGAAAATCCATTCCATTTTTCCGCAATAAAACAAAGAAGTTCAACGTATAGATTTTCAGGTAAGCTTGTCAACCAATCAGACAACCGAATACAAGGAGATAACCACGCCCCAAAAATTCAAGCTATTATAAAACTCTTGTTTATCAAGATAAGGATGCACTATGTGTACATTACGAGAATATAGATGAATGAAGTCGCTTTGATGAACTTGTCCTCTTGCTCTCTCCAGAATGCATTTAAAAGCAGGGAGTATTGTCCGAGCTTCTGTTGGTTTACATAAACATTTATTCCAAAGCTGACGTCACATAAAACCACTTCGTCAACTTTCAATTGGATCTGAATGACATCTCTAACTTGAGTTAGCTGTGGATACCGAGGAATATGAAAGGGAAGGTACCTATAGACCCAAGTTTTCGATGATAGAGGTGAACTACCACTTATCAGAGCACGAAATGCTGAACAAAAGGATAATGGAAGTGTTTGTGCCAGAAATTGTTTCTAAGGCTAAGGAAACAAGCTCACACAATCTCAAGAATAAACTCAATTAATAAAGCAAAGTTTAGGGTTTTTTGTATGATTTTAATGGTTATAAACTTTGAGGACAGTCAGGGAATACATTCAAGAGAAAAGTAAAAACTAATTCATAAACAAAAACTGATAAAGATGTATAACATATCACATGAAATCCCACAGAAAGAATGTGATGAAGTTCATACATAAAGGATAAGCATCACTAGAAAATGCACATTAACTAGTAATGAATTTACCATTTAACAAGCTAACAAGCTCAATAACAAAGCCAATCACAAACAAAATGGAGGGGAAAAAGTCATATATTTCATAATTTTATCAGCTAATGCTCATAAGAGTCACAGTACTTATCTCTCAAACAAGTCTGAAGATACAATAGATTCTGCAGACCTCCTGATGCTCCCAAAAATCAGACTCTTTACAATGACTTGTTCACATCTCTAAATACTATACTTTTCAAAATCAATTAGGTCTCTAACCCTAACTGTTTTCCAGCTCTCGATGAGGTAAAGTAAAGAGAGAATATTTACAAGTTTCAAAATATGCTAAAAATAGCATTTCATTAATATATCAGTTTGCTATTTAATGACAACTAACTAAAAGCATAACTGTTTTATAGGTCCTTTTCCACCTCAGCTAAGAGGGCGATACCATCTGGAGTTTGTTCTTTCTTCTTGGCCTTCTTTTGTTCCTTCTCCATGTCATTAATCCTTTTTGTCAATTCTTTGTTTTTCTGCTGCAAGTACCGAACTGTCTTCTCCAGCTGAGTGCATTGACTGTCAGCAGCCCTTTTCCTTTTAAGTGCTTCTTTTGCATCAACCACTAGTTCCTGAAAATTGTCATTAACATCCTGGAGATCTTCTCTTAATCTTCTATTGGCCGTCATCAAACCATCGTTGACCTCCTGCATATAATTCATTTGGTGCTTATATTGCTTGACAGTCTTCTGTAAATTTTCCCTGTCAAAATTAGCTATTTTATCCATTGCAGAATCTTGATCTTCATTAGGTTTCCAAGGAATGTCAAACTTCTTGAAGATTTCTGCTTCTTCTATCAGCAGCTTTTTAGAAGTGTCCTCAATGCTGGGCTTTGGATTTTCTTCACCTGCTGTTTTCACTGAATGGATTTCTTCTTTTAAACATGGCTGCAATTTATCTATTTCTGATTTGTCATCATCCATGGACACTTCATCTAAGTCAGTCACCTCATCTGTATTTAATTTAGGATTTAGCAACTTCTTCATGTTTAATCTCAATTTATTCTTTGACCTAGTTTTAGGTCTCCAACATGTTGTTGCCTCTCCCATCATCTTCAATTCTTTCCCTTGGTATTGAATTGCAGCCAATTCTACTACTTCCAGCTTGTTCCTTTTCTTATTAATCCTTGTGGTTTTGCTCTCTGAAGTTTGCATTCCTTCTATTTCAGCTTTGACTTCTAATTTAGGGATAGGCTGTTCATCTTCCAAAAGATATCCTTCATCATCTGAATGAATTGTGATTGGGCTTCTTGGCTGGGTTTGAATCTCTTCTTTAGGTCCAGGAACAACCTTAATGTCAACCTTTTTCTCCTCCTGAGGATCTGCTACAGGCGTTGGATTCTTTTCAGGCAATTCCTTCTTGTCTTCAAACAGTGTGAACTTGCTTTCAGGGCTGGCTAAAGATGTTTTCTGTTCACTTTCTTCCTCTACAGGCTCTGCTGATTCTTCAATTTTGATCTTTCCTTTATCTTCCATTTTGGAATTATGACCTAATTTTCTGAGTAAGACTTTGCCCTTATCTGCTTGTCTTTTGGATTTTTTATCTTCAAAACCAGACCAAAAAACAAAAAAGTCCCAGGTCTTTCCCTCATGTTGCAAGGCAGTACTAACAATCAATTTGATTAATCCATGATGAAAAATGGATTGAGAAGAAGAATCTACTGGCCCTTTCACTTTGTTTGCCATTTTCTGCAAACTCTTCAGGAAGAAAAATGGCAAGTTCATTTTAGATATTCCTACCATGTGTTGAAGAAATCTAAAATGATACTTGTATACGAAGGCATACCTGCCCTCACAGGTAACATAACTCTGTAAAATTCTAATTGGTTCCACCCATTCTTTCTTAACATTTTGGATTAGCACACCTTTATTCCAATCAAGTATGATATTGGGTAAAAGGTATCTCTGTGGATCAAACTCAAAGGGCAACTTTTTAAACCAATGTTCACCTTCATCTTTAATTCCTGTTGATTCTGAGATCAATTTAACTGTCAGCTTGAATTTCAGGGTATCGAAAACCACCATATCATTCTTGAAACCCTGGGCAAACCTGCAGGATACCTGTGCATTATATCCATCAATTTTTCTGAAAAAATCCATCCAGCCAGCTCGTTTGACTAAATCCACACACTCTGGTAGCTTTTCACCCCATTCTACATCTGTTGGCTCAGCCCTATTTATTCTACCACTCTTGCCCATTATGCTTCAATCACTTGTAAATTGGATATATACTCTGGTATTTTTTGTGAACAGGAGCTGGATTCTGGAAGTTAACAACACTATTGACTGTACAGGTTTATTCGGAGCACTGACATGGTTAAATATAAAAACAAGGTTATCATCTTCAACCCTCCTTCAATCTGGCGTCGCAGCTTATCAGCAAATAACTACTTCTCTGGTTAAAATTGCGTTTTAAAGCACAATTTTACCTATCCTTTGATTAATTTGATCAGAGTAAGCTGAAACAAAAAAGCCCCAAATCTGCTGTTATATGGGTTTTTTAAGAATACCTGTAAATTGCTCCAATGTGGTTGTTTGAAATCATGACCTCCACTGTCAGATGAGTCAGCTTTGTTGTCCAGATGTCGCGCAATCTTATATTTAGCAGCTCACCCCGAAATTACGAAGCCCTAATTTCTGTGATGCCCTCAACGCCTCTTACATGTCCAATTGGCAACGGTGCTCGACTTTTTCAAGTGGCTATGGTTATCTCATTAAATATTCTGTCTTTGAATGAGCTTGTAGATAACAACATCATGCCACATTACCTGAAATCGTGTGGATAGATGTCAAACTGAACTCCACCTGTGTTGATGATGAACCCGACCTTCTCATGACGTGCAAGCATTTGAAATCATGATTCCTTCTGCATCAACACGTCATGAATCCTATGAAACCCATAATTAATCATTCACTAGCCCATGTGTGCCAAAATTTGCTGGAAAATAGGAAGAATCTGTGATCACGATATTCTTGTAGCGCTTCCTTGTTGAATTTCGGCTCCAGCGCTACAAGAAAGACTTCAACACTGATTTGTTGCTTTTAAACAACTTTATATCATTTTGCATGGGATTTTGAGGTTATCAGGAATAGACTTGTACATGTCCTCACTTAGACTAAGATCTATGAGCTTCTTATTTGATATAATGAACTTTTAAAAACCCTCATAAAAAACCAATATAAAGCTTTAAAATCTAAAAATTCAAAAGCAAGCCCAAAATCTTATATAAATCCTAAGGAAAACCTACTAAGGAGGAAAAAATCAAGTTTAAGAAAATGAATAACTTAAAATAAAGTGCAAATCAAACCAAAAATTGGAAAAACAAGGTACTGACTTAACATCTGGCTCCAGCTGCGGGATGAAGACCTCCCTGCGAGGCTTTAAGAACCTAAAGACCAGTTCCTTATCCATTGGGCTATGGAGTCTTATTGTGATTCACTCACCGGTATGTACAATGATCGGTGAAAAAGTTCTTATAAACTGTAAAAATGTTTGAGGAATCGTCCATTAACAGGGCTGGACAACTCTTCACCTTCCAAGGATTGCAGAATAAAGGTATTGTTCTCTAAAACTTTTGATACCAGAAAGGGGCCAAACCAAAGATTGTCAAACTTACCATGTTTTCCCTTTTGTTCCTTTCTTGCATCCCATCTTAGAACCATTTCCCCTTCTATGAAAGTATTTTCCTTAATATTCCTGTCAAACCTGTTTTTCATCTTGGCTCTGTACAACTGTGCTTTTGCATCCACCTTCTCTCTATTCTGCTGTAACTCTATCATTTCAAATAGTCTCCTTTGCATATCATTAGGTTCTTCTTGAGAATTCTGGAGGAATTTCATCACTGGAATTCCCAATTGAACAGGGAACACTGCCTCTGTACCATAAACTAGCTGAAATGGAGAAGTTCCAATTGCTTGTTTCACTGTAATCCTATCTGCCCATAATGCATACTTTAGCATTGAATCCAAAGACCTTTTGTTATGCTTTAGCAGTTTCTTGATGCTCTGAATGATATTCTTATTGGAGGATTCAGCTTGACCATTTCCCTGAGGATAACAGGGAGTTGAATGTTTTAAAATGATTCCATTTCTTTCACAGAAGGCCACCATTGCCTTGGATTTAAATGCCTTTGCATTGTCTGTTATTAATCTCTGTGGGCAGCCAAACCTGCTCAAAATATTTTCTTCAATGAATTCCATGATTACTTTGTCTGTAGCATTCCTTGTGGGAATGGCTTCTACCCATTTTGTGAAAAAATATGTGGCAGTTAGAATCCAATGATGCTGACCTGAAGATGCTAGATTTATCTCTCCAATAAAGTCCAGACCCCACTGCTGAAACGGGGCATTTACTGCAATAGGTTTTAAAGGCAAGGACAATAATTTCTGTTTACCTGCAAATTTCTGACAAGGAATACATGCTCGTACCTAATGGTAAACATCTGTAAATAAGGATGGCCAATAATATCCAGCTCGCAGAATTTTGTAAGCTGTTGCTTTCCAATACTTGTGTCCTCCACAGGCACCTTCATGAGACTCTGAAATCACCTCTCCTATTTCAGATTGGTCCAAACATCTGAGCAAAATACCTCCTGGATCTTTCCAGAACAATTGATTCTCAACTAAACAGTATTTTGTGGCTTTGAGCTTTAAAGATCTTGCAGCTTTCTTGTCCAAATGTTCAGGGCATTGCAGAAATAACAAGAAATAAACAATGTCTGCATACCAGACTGATGATGAATAAAAGTCCATGATTTTTTCTTTCTCCAGTTGTATTTGATCTTCATCAAAAATTAATTCTTCAGCCATAACATACAGTCCTAGGGCTTGACAATTTGAGTCAGCCAACAGTTTGGCTAAGCCTTGTCCCTTGACAAGCTTAGTAGGTCTGATCTCTACATCATATTCCATAATCTTTGCAATCCACCTGCCTCTCTTTCCTTCACTATCAGGCTGAGTTAACACTTCCTTCACAGCAGGATTAGGTACAAAGGAGATTATCTTTGAATGCAGGATATATATTCTGAAAAATTTCAAAGCTTTCACCAGAGCATAAGCTTGCTTCTCCATAATACTATACTTCAGCTCAAAATCTCTGATATTTTTGCTGAAGAAAGCAATAGGATGTTCCAATCCTTCTTTATTTTTCTGAAGTAAGACAGCTGCAATCGTATCTTCTGATGCAAATGAGAAGATAAGGAATTCTTTGGTAAAATCAAGACTTACCAGTACAGGTGCTTCAGTAAGAGATACTTTGATTTTCTCAAATGCTATCTTTGCCTCAGCAGTCCACTTTACTTCCTAATCTTTCTTCAACATGGCTGTGATTTGTTTAATGGTTTCAGCAAAATTGGGAATAAACCACCGCATAAAATTTATCTTGCCAATGAATGATTGAACATCCTTTTTACTCCGAGGTAAGCTTATCTTTAGTATTGCTTTCACCCTTTCAGGATCTATTCTGATGCCATCAGCAGATACCAAGTGACCAAGTAATTTACCTTCTTGCACAACAAAATGTGATTTTTTTGGGTTCAGGGACAGGCCAAATTTTCTGCATTTTATGAAGGTTTGTTCCAAATGCTTCAAATGTTCATCATCAGATTTTGAGAAGACAGTAATATCATCCAGATAGATAACCACAAACTTATCTTTCTCACCCACAAATGCAATGTCCATGGCTCTCTGAAAGGTTGCTCCAGCATTCATCAAGCCAAAAGGCATCTTGTCATACATAAATGTCCCCCAGGGGGTTGTAAAAGCTGTCTTTTCTTTGTCATCGGGGTGCATGGCAATCTGATTGTACCCTGAGAAACCATCTAGCATAGAAATCCTCTGAGCTCCAACTACTTGTTGCAAAACCTGTTCAATCTTGGGGAGAGGATAATTGTCTTTTAATGATGATCGATTCAGATTTCTGAAGTCAACACATAATCGAATTTCCCCATTCTTCTTTCTAACAGGAACCAGATTAGCCACCCAAGAAGAATACCTGAGAGGCACTATTATATTTGCATCCAACAACTTCTTTAATTCTTTTTCAATTACAGGGAACAAGGCTGGATTGATTCTTCTTAGTTTCTGTCTGAAAGGCTTGACATTAGGTTTCAAAGGAACCTTGTGCTGAATAATTGATGTATCATAAGTTTTTAGTTCCTTATAAGACCAGGAAAATGCATCTACATGTTTTTTCAATAGCCTAATATATCTATTTCTTTGTTCCACTGTTAGGAATTTAAAAATTTTAACCATTCTGGGATGTTCTGCTGAACCAATATTGTAGTCTTCTACATTGACTTCTGAAGATTGAATTACTGGCTTTGAAGGTGTATCATCTTTTGTGAATATTCTTTCTAAAGGTACTAGACCTTTTGGAATGAAATTGCTCTTCAGTTCAATAATCTTATGACCTGCTATCTCTTCTGCAGCAAACTCATTTAACTGTTCCTCCCTTTCATCTTCTTCCTGATCAATTTGAGTATTTGAAAACTCTTCTATAAGCTCAAGAATTTTTTTTATTTCGATGTCATCTTCAAAAACCCTCCAGTGCTTCACATTGTCAGGGACACATGGTCTATACCTCACTTCTATAGGATATTTTAGCTGAGTGGTTTTAGGGATTCTGAAATGTGTGGCAGCCAGGGCTAAAGAATCTGCAGTCTCATTATGATTCCTGGGAATATGAGTGATATTAAATGCTATAAAATAGTTTTCAAGCATATCCCATACCTCATTTCGATATACTTTCAGCAAACCCTGCTTTACTTGATATTTGTTCTTCACCTGTTGAACAACTAGTTCGGAGTCGCCAAATGCAGAAATCTGTTGAATTCCCAAATCTTTAGCAGCCTTCAATCCCAGTAGCAGAGCTTCATACTCGGCAGTGTTGTTAGTGGTAACAAACTCCAATTTATACATGAGTTTCACTGTTTCACCCCCAGGGGAAATGAGTAAAACTCCAACTCCAGCACCCTCTTTGCATGAGGATCCATCAAAGTACAACTGCCACAATGCATCTTCCTCTTCTCTGCTGCATTTTACATGCTGTTCTTTTTGCACTTGTAACAGACCAGTAGAATTCTCCTCTTCACTAAACTGTAATATGCATGAACCAAGGTCTTTGTCCACAGATTACATTGGGTGATTGCTAGGGTTTTTATCATCTGTGACTATGTAAGCAAGCTGTAGCTCTCTGTAAAGTCTTCTATTTTCTCCACCAAAAACAGGAATGGTGGCATAAGAGAGGTCCATCTGTAATGTTCCCCCAACCTTCTTAGCCCATGACCTAGATAGAAGCAAGCCAAATTTTGGTGTGATGTCAGCTACCACAACATCCATTATCACACTTTTCATGGGCAACTGAGTAAGGTTGACAACCATGTCTTTTATTACTCCTAGGCATTTCACAGCTCAGGAGTCAAAGGCATATAAATCATGGTAAGGTTTGGTGACATTAAGGCCCAGGGCTTCCATTACAGCTTTTGGCATCAAGTTATGGGATGCTCCTGAATCTAGAAGGCAATTATGAATCATCTACTCGTGTATAGTCAAGGTTATATAGAAAGGAGGAGAAGCACCAGCCTCATTTTCAGTCTTTTCAGCCAGAGCTGACCCAATGAAAATTCTAGGGTTTTCTTCCTGCAAATTAACTGTATCTGAAACTGGCTGATTACTGGGTATATTCATCACTTTCAGAACTGTATTCTTATATGATGGATTCTTTATTAACTCAGTCAAAGGTACAGGAATCTTTAACTTCCCCAGTTCGTTCTCCAAACTAAAATTTTGGACAGATTTGTTTACCTCTTCAACTTCAGCATTCCTCTTTGATTTTTCTGCAGACTGTTTCTTCTCAGTAACAGGATCAGCCATTTGTTTATCAGGAACAGGTGCAGCAGGAAAAAGTGCCCTCTTCTTAGGAGCTTGAGCCACTTGTTTTGGACCTGATCTAAGATTTACGGTTTTCTTAGGTGGTCCATTCTGATGAATAGCAGTAGTTATAGGAACATTCTCCACATCTACCTCATCTTCATTTTCAAACATGCCAGCAGTGTAGCATTCAGAATTCAAAAAATCTTCTTCAGTGACAAAACCTGTAAACAATCTATCTCCAATATGGTTCATGTCCTGATCAGTCTCAGTTTCTTCAAAGATCAGCTGTTGATCAATTTCTTCTTCATCAACCAAATTATTTTGAAAAGGTGGGGGTACTTTTTGATCCTCATTTTCCCTCCTTTCTCGCTGGATATCATTATTCCTGCGCTCTCTTGGCATAAATCTAGGAGCAAACTACCTTCTGAACTGATTTTGGTTGTTTGGATTTCGATCAGCTTCTGGAGTAGGTTTACTAGCATTCTTCTCAAGCTCTAGTTTATTCAATTTTGCAGTAAGAATCTTAACCATTTTAGCCATCTCATCTATCTTGGTCTCGGCAGACTGAGAAGCAAAACCTGCTGCAACAGCTTCTTTCTTTCCTTTTCTTTCATACAGCTGATGGGTTGTTTCATTCTTAAGTCTGTTTGAAGCTAGCAAATTAGACTCTACCTCCAAAGATGCATCTTGCATGTTCAGCAGGGTGATAGGTCTTCTTTCTCTCAGTAACAAAGAAAATTCATGATCAAAAGCATTTGCATAGGTTAGCTTTGCTGATGTTTCTGTAGGTTTAATTTCTGCTGGAATTCTACTGTACATCTTGTTAAACCTTTTGGAAAAATCTGCAACAGTCTCCTCTTTCTTTCTTCTGAGAGCTCCAAACTCAGTTATATAGTAGGTGTGATCCTTTGTGTCTCCCCATTGTCTCATGAAAAGATCATGGAGTTCTTCAATGATAGTGATTGAGTTAGCAGGCAAGTCTCTAAACCATTTTCTTACATCCCCATCAAGACTCTGAACAAATACCCTCATCCACACATCTTTAATCTCAATATTCTGATTGTCAGCATAACTTAGGAAAGCCTCCCAATGTTCTTCAGCAGTGATTTCCCCCTGTCCATTGAATCTAGGCATATATTTCTGGTAATCACCTCCAGGTAATGCATGTAAAGGTTGAGGTAAAACTAATGGTGCATACCTAGCTGCAACCATACGGTCCATCATATCCATGGGTGGGTTTTGACCTGCCATTTTTGTACTGACTGACTGGGAAAATGTGGAAAATTGACTGGAAACTTTTTGAAAAGGATTCTTTCCTACTTTCAGCTGAAAGATAGGTATTTTATCAGGAGAGGAAGTCTCAGCTTTCAAAAAACTTCAAGGATTAGTAAAGACCTGAAAAGTACTTTCAGGGATGATAGGTTTTATCCAAGGTGAAGTTTCAGCTGAACTGAATGATATTTCTAACTAGTCAGGGTCACAGGAGGCTGGCAAAGATTGAGATTTTCTGAGTTTATTTGCTGTTTTCAAGATCTGTTTAGGGTCTGTCACACCCAGTTTCAATGGAGAAATAGGCCTGTTCCTGGTCCCAATCCCTTTAGAAGCCACTGTGACTACTGTTTGGTGAAAATAGCCTTTAAAAAGATCTGATTCAAGTTCACCTCTTAAACCAGTAAAACCGATGAGTATCCCAGGGAAGATATGCTTCAGTTTCGTCCCCGGCAACAGCGCCAAAGATGTTTGTGCCAGAAATTGTTTCTAAGGCTAAGGAAACGAGCTAACACAATCTCAAGAATAAACTCAATTAATAAAGCAAAGTTTAGGGTTTTTTGTATGATTTTAATGGTTATAAACTTTGAGGACAGTCAGGGAATACATTCAAGAGAAAAGTAAAAACTAATTCATAAACAAAAACTGATAAAGATGTATAACATATCACATGAAATACCACAGAAAGAATGTGCTGAAGTTCATACATAAAGGATAAGCATCACTAGAAAATGCACATTAACTAGTAATGAATTTACCATTTAAGAAGCTAACAAGCTCAATAACAAAGCCAATCACAAACAAAATGGAGGGAAAAAATTCATATATTTCATAATTTTATCAGCTAATGCTCATAAGAGTCACAGTACTTATCTCTCAAACAAGTCTGCAGATACAATAGATTCTGCAGACCTCCTGATGCTCCCAAAAATCAGACTCTTTACAATGACTTGTTCACATCTCTAAATACTATACTTTATAAAATCAATTAGGTCTCTAACCCTAACTGTTTTCCAGCTCTTGATGAGGTAAAGTAAAGAGAGAATATTTACAAGTTTCAAAATATGCTAAAAATAGCATTTCATTAATATATCAGTTTGCTATTTAATGACAACTAACTAAAAGCATAACTGTTTTATAGGTCCTTTGCCACCTCAGCTAAGAGGGCGATACCATCTGGAGTTTAATCTTTCTTCTTGGCCTTCTTTTGTTCCTTCTCCATGTCATTAATCCTTTTTGTCAATTCTTTGTTTTTCTGCTGCAAGTCCCGAACTGTCTTCTCCAGCTGAGTGCATTGACTGTCAGCAGCCCTTTTCCTTTTAAGTGCTTCTTTTGCATTAGCCACTAGTTCCTGAAAATTGTCATTAACATCCTGGAGATCTTCTCTTAATCTTCTATTGGCCATCATCAAACCATCGTTGACCTCCTGCATATAATTCATTTGGTGCTTATATTGCTTGACAGTCTTCTGTAAATTTATCCTGTCAGAATTATCTATTTTATCCATTGCAGAATCTTGATCTTCATTAGGTTTCCAAGGAATGTCAAACTTCTTGAAGATTTTTGCTTCTTCTATCAGCAGCTTTTTAGAAGTGTCCTCAATGCTGGGCTTTGGATTTTCTTCACCTGTTGTTTTCACTGAATGGATTTCTTCTTTTAAACATGGATGCAATTTATCTATTTCTGATTTGTCATCATCCATGGACACTTCATCTAAGTCAGTCACCTCATCTGTATTTAATTTAGGATTTAGCAACTTCTTCATGTTTAATATCAATTTATTCTTTGACCTAGTTTTAGGTCTCCAACATGCCGTTGCCTCTCCCATCATCTTCAATTCTTTCCCTTGGTATTGAATTGCAGCCAATTCTACTACTTCCAGCTTGTTCCTTTTCTTATTAATCCTTGTGGTTTTGCTCTCTGAAGTTTGCATTCCTTCTATTTCAGATTTGACTTCTAATTTAGGGATAGGTTGTTCATCTTCCAAAAGATATCCTTCATCATCTGAAAGAATTGTGATTGGGCTTCTTGGCTGGGTTTGAATCTCTTCTTTAGGTCCAGGAACAACCTTAATGTCAACCTTTTTCTCCTCCTGAGGATCTGCTACAGGCGCTGGATTCTTTTCAGGCAATTCCTTCTTGTCTTCAAACAGTGTGAACTTGCTTTCAGGGCTAGCTAAAGATGTTTTCTGTTCACTTTCTTCCTCTACAGGCTCTGCTGATTCTTCAATTTTGATCTTTCCTTTATCTTCCATTTTGGGCTTATGACCTAATTTTCTGAGTAAGACTTTTCCCTTATCTGCTTGTCTTTTGGATTTTTTATCTTCAAAACCAGACCAAAAAATAAAAAAGTCCCAGGTCTTTCCCTCATGTTGCAAGGCAGTACTAACAATCAATTTGATTAATCCATGATTAAAAATGGATTGAGAAGAAGAATCTACTAGCCCTTTCACTTTGTTTGCCATTTTCTGCAAACTCTTCAGGAAGAAAAATGGAACGTTCATTTTAGATATTCCTACCATGTGTTAAAGAAATCTAAAATGATACTTGTATACGAAGGCATACCTGCCCTCACAGGTAACATAACTCTGTAAAATTCTAATTGGTTCCATCCATTCTTTCTTAACATTTTGGATTAGCACACCTTTATTCCAATTAGGTATGATATTGGGTAAAAGGTATCTCTGTGGATCAAACTCAAAGGGCAACTTTTTAAACCAATGTTCACCTTCATCTTTAATTCCTGTTGATTCTGAGATCAATTTAACTGTCAGCTTGAATTTCAGGGTATCGAAAACCACCATATCATTCTTGAAACCCTGGGCAAACCTGCAAGATACCTGTGCATTATATCCATCAATTTTTCTGAAAAAATCCATCCAGCCAGCTCGTTTGAATAACTCCACAGACTCTGGTAGCTTTTCAACCCATTCTACATCTGTTGGCTCAGCCCTATTTATTTTGCCACTCTTGCCCATTATGCTTCAATCACTTGTAAATTGGATATATACTCTGGTATTTTTTGTGAACAGGAGCTGGATTCTGGAAGTTAACAGCACTATTGACTGTACAGGTTTATTCGGAGCACTGACAGGGTTAAATATAAAAACGAGGTTATCATCTTCAACCCTCCTTGAATCTGGCGTCGCAGCTTATCAGCAAATAACTACTTCTCTGGTTAAAATTGCGTTTTAAAGCACAATTTTACCTATCCTTTGATTAATTTGATCAGAGTAATCTGAAACGAAAAAGCCCCAAATCTGCTGTTATATGGGTTTTTTAAGAATACCTGTAAATTGCTCCAATGTGGTTGTTTGAAATCACGACCTCCACTATTAGATGAGTCAGCTTTGTTGTCCAGATGTCGAGCAATCTTCAATTTAGCAGTTCACCCCGAAATTACGAAGCCCTAATTTTCGTGATGCCCTCAACGCCTCTTACTTGTCCAATTGGCAACGGTGCTCGGCTTTTTCAAGTGGCTATGGTTATCTCATTAAATATTCTGTCTTTGAATGAGCTTGTAGATAACAACATCATGCCACATTACCTGAAATCGTGTGGATAGATGTCAAACTGAACTCCACCTGTGTTGATGATGAACCCGACCTTCTCACGACGTGCAAGCATTTGAAATCATGATGCCTTCTGCATCAACACGCCATGAATCCTATGAAACCCATAATTAATCATTCACTAGCCCGTGCATGCCAAAATTTGCTGGAAAATAGGAAGAATCTGTGATCACGATATTCTTGTAGCGCTTCCTTGTTGAATTTCGGCTCCAGCGCTACAAGAAAGACTTCAACACTGATTTGTTGCTTTTAAACAACTTTATATCATTTTGCATGGGATTTTGAGGTTATCAGGAATAGACTTGTACATGTCCTCACTTAGACTAAGATCTATGAGCTTCTTATTTGATATAATGAACTTTTAAAAACCCTCATAAAAAACCAATATAAAGCTTTAAAATCTAAAAATTCAAAAGCAAGCCCAAAATCTTATATAAATCCTAAGGAAAACCTACTAAGGAGGAAAAAATCAAGTTTAAGAAAATGAATAACTTAAAATAAAGTGCAAATCAAACCAAAAATTGGAAAAACAAGGTACTGACTTAACAGGAAGACAACGAAGGATTCCCTAGTTCCACTTGTTATTGAAAATGATACTTTCTCTTGACGAAACCAGTAAAAAATATGCCTGTATTATAAATAGAAATCCTGTTACAATTTCTGTCAGAAGAAAATAATAGATACCTACAGCCGCCATATTTCCTTCTGTAAACCGCTTGCCCATCGGAAAAGCTAATGTAATAGCCCATTTCCCAACATCTTTCCTCTGCTCAACCCTACACTAGTTGTCCACGGGAAACCGCTGCCTCCACATGTATCAACTAAATTGTTTTGTCGAAAATTTATCGTCTTCTACTAACAAATGCAAAATGAAGGATTCGTTGTCATTGCTAAGAGAAGTTTTAAGGTCAGTTTCTCATAAAACAGAGATTGTATAAATCCAGCGGGTGTCCCTGAAGGCCTTTTGGATGCGAGACGGAACGAGCCATAGAATGAAGACCGTGGCTCCGATCGATAAACTGTCAGCTCTGTTGGATTCAGGATGTCGGGATAGTGCTAGGGGTGCCCCTCCCCTCTGGTCCCGTGGCCCAGGTGTCACCATGTAGTTCCATCTTGGAAACTAGGGTTTTTCTCAGTGAGGGAGTGTGCAATTTTTGCACACAGGGGTCAACTTTGCAAAATCCTCCCCCAGGCACTTTGTGGTTAGCATTCCCAGTCGGAATCTCTCTAGACACACTTGCAGGACTCCCCGGAACCAAGTTTTGATGCATGTTTGGAGCTCTATGCCACGGTAGGTATCCAATGGGTGTCCATGAAGGCCTTTTGGATGCGAGACAGAACGAGCCATAAAATGAAGACCGTCGCTCCGATCGACAAACCGTCAGCTCCGTTGGATTTAGGAAATCGGGATAGTAGTAGGGGTGCCCCTCCCCTTAAGTCTCATGACCCGAGTGTCACCATGTAGGTCCATCTTGGAAACTAGGGTTTTGCTCAGTGAGGGAGTGTGCAATTTTTGCACATGGGGGTCAACTTTGCAAAATCCTCCCCCAGGCACTTTGTGGTTAGCATTCCCAGCTAGAACCTCTCTAGACACACTTGCAGGACTCCCTGAAACTAGGTTTTGCTGCATGGTTGGAGCTCTATGCCCAGGCAGGTATCCAGTAGGTGTCCCTGAAGGCCTTTTGGATGCGAGATGGAATGAGCCATAGAATGAATACCGTGGCTCCAATCGACAAACCGTCAAATCCGTTGGATTCAGGACATCGAGATAGTGCTAGGGGTGCCCCTCCCCTTTGGTCCCATAGCCCAGGTGTCACCTTGTAGGTCCATCTTGGAAACTAGGGTTTTGCTCAGTGAGGGAGTGTGCAATTTTTGCACACAGGGGTCAACTTTGCAAAATCCTCCCCTGGGAACTTGTGGTTAGAATTCCCAGCTAGAACATCTCTAGACACACTTACAGGACTCCCTGGAACTAGGTTTTGCTGCACAGTCGGAGCTCTATGCCCCGGCAGGTATCTAGCGGGTGTCCCTGAAGGCCTTTTGGATGCGAGACAGAACGAGCCATAGAATGAAGACCGTGGCTCTGATCGACAAACCGTCAGATTCGTTGGATTCAATACATCAGGATAGTGCTAGGCGTGCCCCTCCCCTCCGGTCGTGTGGCCCGGGTGTCACCTTGTAGGTCCATCCTGGAAACTAGGGTTTTGCTCAGTGAGGGAGTGTGCAATTTTTGCACATGGGGGTCAACTTTGCAAAATCCTCCCCGGTGCACTTGTGGTTAGCATTCCCATACAGAACCTCTTTAGACACACTTGTAGGACTCCCTAGAACCAGGTTTTGCTGCACGGTTTGAGCTCTATGCTCCGGCAGGTATCCAGCGGGTGTCCCTGAAGGCCTTTTGGATGCGAGACGGAACAAGCCATAGAATGAAGACCGTGGCTCCGATTGACAAACCGTCAGCTCTGTTGGATTTAGGATGTTAGGATAGTGCTAGGGGTGCCCCTCCCCTCTGGTCCCGTGGCCCAAGTGTCACCTTGTAGATCCATCTTGGAAACTAGGGTTTTGCTCAGTGAGGGAGTGTGCAATTTTTGCACACGGGGGTCAACTTTGCAAAATTGTCCCAGTGTCACCTTGTTGTTGTTGGTTTCAAGATTTTATTTCTATACCTATCTATCCTACAAGTATAAAGCATAATATACTCTCCTAGCGGAGTTACTACTTCTCAAAACATTAAACATAATTTTGAAACTACTGAGAATCAAGCGCACTGTGGGATTCCCGATTGTTACCAGACCTAGGTCACTAAATGATAAAGGATTGTTTCATTTCTTGGGTTGTTTTTTGTTGCATAGTGACATCCTTGTTGACATCAAGAGTAATACAAAACATAGATGGAGGGAAGTGCAGTGGGATAAGGTAACACAAAGTGATATTTTAAAAGAACTCAAGCAAACAAAACAACCTCTTTGAAAATGTGTTGAATATTGCAAGAAAAAAGTTATTCAATATTTAAGGGAAAAGGAAATTCAATAGAGGTCCAAATGATTTATCCAAGTGAGGAAATAAGGTTAAAGGACTAGAGGGATCATTGGCATCATTTTATGAAAGTTCTTACGGCATATTCACTTATGTTCCTTCACTAAGTATTCTAGCTACATCATATTTTAAAGATTAATGGTGTTATATCATAAATTCCATAATTTTCCTTTTTCCCTATACATTTGTAATTATGTTGAACACAACATAATGGGGAATCTGAAATAGGGAAAGGCTATGTGAAGTGATATTTTCAAGAAACCTAGGAGATGTGAATAAATAATTTGAATATGTGTAAAATGATACAAGTCCAAAAGTGCACAATGTTTATGAAAAAGAGAGGGTAAAAATAATAAGAGTGAAAGGGAAAAAAGATGGGCACTATTGGGAGTTAGTCATTGTAGATAGAACCAAAATCTTGAGCAAAAAAATCATTGTACTACCAAAAAAAAATTGTAGGTTGACTTGGCAATGTTGGAATTTATTGAATATACTTTTTCCTATAAAAATGGAGGGGAAATTCATGGATGGAATTTCATCAAATTTCATCATTGTACTACCATCAAATTTTCTCAAGGAGATGATGAAGTAGCTCAAGACAATATGGAATTTGTTGCATCACATGAACCACATACATATTCACATAAATCATAACTTAAACATCAAATAAACGATATAAGATAGCGATATCAAATAAACTATCTAACATGAATAAATTTGGACATGCATGAATAAACAATCACATCATTACTATACTATGTACCTCAATCAATTAGGCCTTATGGATCCTCTCGATTTTTTATTGTCTCAAACAAACTCTCATGCTTTGCATGAGGTAGTAAGTAGCGTACCTTGTTTGATGAAATCGTTGACATTGTTTGTAGTTGGATGTTTGTACCAACGATCAAGTGCGTAAAGTGATACACCCGCGACCCTGGTCTATAATCCGTGTATGTGTATCCATTGCTCTTTGGTCCCTTTCCATCCATTGTAAGATATTCCCCCTGAACAACCATCGATCCAGTGGGAAAGGTAATGCCTTCACTATTCGTTAATGATGCAAGGAGGGTTTGCTTCCCCTGGATGCATCGTGCCAACCAATAATTCGTCCCAATTGCACTGTCTGTCGGGGCGACAACTGCGTAGATGTGTCCTGCAAAGATGCATTTTACGGTCATATTCCAACAAGTAGTGGTTTGATAACTTGGATAATTACATATAAACAAGGAGGGAACCGGGATATGCATGCAGAAATGTTTACCTGGCTGTACTAGATCAAATATATGATCATATTCATTCGAAATATAGGACTGGCCTTCCTCTAACTGGATTGTTTCAACAACTACATGTGGGTCCACTGCAAGTGATACATGATCCCATTCATCAACACAATCCATTGATTCACATTCATCCCATTCACAATTGCTGCAAGGCCTGCAAAAGCAAGCAAGTTTTCACGTCCATATTTCAAATAAGGTGTTGTTTGAGCTTCAAACCGAATGAAATCCACGAGTTCCTTGCAAAGTACTGCAACTATAAGAACGGGATCGGTCTATATCAACTACATGCCAAAAATTTCTGACAACATGTCCTCTACCTGTTGGTATGTGTTGCTCCGTGGTTCGATCTGACATTTTTGCAGAGCACCATTGAACTATGGTTTCTGCATCCCGAATATGAGGGTTTCTCGTGCACCTCATCTCTTCCCTTCATAGGGCAGTTTTGAGACATGCCCCAGCATCGTCGTGCTCTCCCTTTCCATGACCAGTCTCAAAATAGTTCCACACATGCAGCACATCACAAGTCTTGTGCAAAATACTCAACCACTGGAATACACGTGAATTTTTTAACTGTCCTACACAACCATCTGACCATATCCAATGCCGATCCATCTGTATACCTCTCTCCTTCAGCTGATCATAGAAAATTTTGAAGCAATGTTGCACGTAATGCAGGTCATGGCACCTGTCGTCACTGATGTAGAAGTTGGTCTCTTTCAATATTATCCTCCTATTGTTGCTGATCTCTGGAGCGTTCCTATACGTGATATGGACCATTATGCTAACTTGGTCTGAATGGTAGTATTGACTTTGAATCTCATTCTGTGGTTGCAGGGTGTAGTTTTCAGCAAAGTCCACAACCAACAATATTGTGCCATTGGGGAAGGTGTCCCTGCATTGTCTGTACTGTTCATCCTGCCATCGTGCTACATGTACATGCTGTACATACTACTTGGTCTTTTGGTAGAATTCCTTCATGAAATTGCAAATTTGTACCTGGTGCCACAAAACCCAGGGCATTAATACAACGTGACATTTTCAATGTGAATATATATGTACAAATTCAACATGTACAGTATGAAAGTATGCAAACTTAGATTACCTGTGACTTCACCAATGCAATTTTTTTGCTTTCCTTCGAACTAACTACTTGATATGTTATGTACTGGAAGTTCTGCATTTCTATTGACATCCTCCCAAATGCGTGCTCCGTGGTTGCGTGGATGTAGGGGCTCAATAATGAAAATCCACTGCAACTGGAACACATCCCATATAAACATGATTTTTTATAATATTTTTGTCCTTCAGGTCTTGGACACATTATGCTATGTGTAAATTCTCTGGATGCATTCAATGGTTGTAACGATGGGAAATCCTGCACAATGTTAGTATACAAATCACAAAATATATGTCTATATGTATCATAAAAGTACTCAAATTCTACATGGTATCTACAACAACATGTATTGCGATCATTGCAAATTTTAACATACCAGGGTTTGCATTTTTCAAAGGACCTTTGGCCCAAGTTCAATTGTGTGTGCTCATTCTTGAAACTCTCATAGAGTTCTGTTTGTGTCGTGTCAAGGAAGTGCTTGACATGGGGTTCACCCCCCCTAACACCTTTTCTCAACTTTAAAACATCTCTTTGATTTGATGATGGTCTAGTGTTATCATGCCAAAACTTCTACACTAGTTCTTTAACAGCATCAATGAGCTTCATGTCTGAACGAGGTAACCTACCAACAAAGGCCCAACAATATTTTTGGCCTGGGGTCTCAAGTTTTTCTCTAATGGCAGAATACTTTTGAAGAGTCTTTCTGTCTACTTTAAATATTTTGCATTTGTGTGATAGTAGGCGACGTTGCCTTGTGGATTTGTCTACAATCAATTCCGATAGTACACGATGGGCCGTATTAAAATATTTTGTACGAGAAGTTTTTCCAATCAAATTAAATGCGGATTGTAGATTGCTATCAACATGATTGTTGACATCTGAACTTCTAACTACCTTTATGCTCAAAATTCTCCTAACATCTGCTAGACAATGTGATTTTAACAAAACAAGAAACAATTGACATTTTGCTGCATCGGTTTTGGATTCAAAAAATTATTTCATTATCTTGCTACAATGGAAATCAATAGTGCGTTTGGGCATCTTACCTTCAAGTCCTGAAAATGAAATTTCATCCACATGAATACGTCTAGGAGTTCTTCATCGTCCGCTTGATAGTCGAGGCAAGGGAGTTGGCAAGGAAGTATGAGTTCCTTCAACGGCTTGTTGTGGCCCTTCATTTACAACTTGATCTTGCAAGGGAGTGTTTTCTGCATGTGTGTGCTCTTCTTGGGGAGGTTTACAATTAAGAACTTGTTCAACGTCCATCCCTTCATAGTCGACACCAGGCAAGATTTGATTGGCTTCAACCACTTCGCCATTGCTTGTTGATGGATCTAAGGCACTAACATTTTGATTTCTATGGTTTTGCATGTACAACCTGGCATGTTCTCTTATCTCATGGGCCTTTTCAGGGGGCAGCACCGTCCTTCTAGACTTTCTTTTATTATTACATCTGTTGCCCATATTCAATGTGTTTAAAAAAAAACAAAAATATCACCCCTGCAAGAATGAACAACAAATAAGATATTAAAACTCAATGTGCACATGATTATTAAAGCTCGATGAAGCAATTGATTATGTACAACAACATCTAGTGAGAATGTTTTCATATAATCTTAAAAACTATTGGGAATGCCCTACATATAACTGCAACGACACCTCTAGGAACTCGGTAGGATGGTATTAGATGGTATTGAATGGTGGTATGAGATGTTTGTAGGAGCAACTTCCCTATGAGGGAAAATAGTCCCAAAAGACTAAGAGTTTTCAATTCTCTAGGTGTTTGTGTGAGTTGTTGTAGTGAAACCATGAGGAATTCAACAAATGTTTGTCTACTAGATGGAAGAATGTGATTATGAAATGTTATTGGTGGTGATGCAAGTAATTTTTTTTTATTATCTTCATGAAAGGTTGAAAGCATTGCTTGGTGCATTTTGTAGTTTTTTTTTGGTAAGATGTTTTTATTGTCTATGTTGAATATTAAGAAAACTAAAATAGATCTATCATACAATTCATGAGGAAAAACCAAAATAGATGCCATTCAAACAAGTGAATGAAGACTAAACTACATTTAACAAGATAAAATTATCACCATACCTCAAGGATTATGATTGCTCTTTACCTCAAATGTCAAATGCTCTTTTGATGTGTCCACTATATGTAAGAAGACTTCATGTGTATCCAAGTAGCGTGAGAATTCAATCCAAGGTTCCAAATAGAGTCCAACTGTTGTGTATTCACTCGATTGATCCAAATAGATCCCAAGAGGTGTGTATTCAATCCAAGGAGCCAAAATAGAGCCCAAAATGTTGTGTATTCTATCCAAATGGTCAAGGAAGCACCAAATGGTGTATGAATTCAATCTACCATTTAAATGCTTGTCGGACTGTGCGTGAAACCAATGAAGAGAATGCGAAAATGAGGAAAACATTGTGGGAGAAAGAACACGAGTGATTTTCTAAATTTTATCTTCAACAGGGACGCGCATGCGCATCTAGCGCGCACCCACATCTAGTGCGTGCGCTTCCATTTTGAACGTTGTATTGTTTGGTGGGTAACGTTTAGTGCATTTATTACCCAAGAGATATAAATGTGTCGGGTTATTCCTAGAGCCCCTCCCCATAAAGAGGCCCTCCCCCATAAAATCCTTTAGGACCTCTTCTAACCCATATTCCCTATGTGCATTTAAGTGCTTCTAGGTGTTTAGGGGTTTAGGGGTATATTTACAAATATGTATTTTAATTTCAAAACATTAATTTAATTTTGAATTATAAACATATGTATTACATCAAGAATAATGCTTCTAGGTGGATGATGATGATGATGATGAAGACGGTGATGATGACTAATGTTGATGATGATGATGATGATGTTGATCATGATGATCATGACGAATATGCAGCACATCATCCTCATCATCTTCATCATCATCTTCTTCATCATCATCTTCATCATCATCCGCAACATGGTCATCATCACAATCTTCATAGTCATCATCATCATCATCATTGTGAGGACGAGGATGATGATGGTGATGATGGTGATGATGAGGACGATGGTGGATGATGATGAATATGAGTACGATGATGAAGAAGATGATGATGATGATGACTAATATGATCGTCATCAAAATCATCATATTCGTCATCATCATCTTCACTACTCATCATCATCACCATCATCACCATCGTCATCATATGATCATGGTCACGATCATCACTGTCTTTAGTCATCTTCATCTTCGTCATCGCCATCTTCCCCCTAATCATCACATCATTGACATCTTCGTCATCATCTTTGTATCATCATCATCATCATTGACATCTTCATATCATCATCATCATCATCATTGACATCTCTGTATCATAATCATCATCATCATTGACATCTTCGTATCATCATCGTCGACGAAGATGATGATGATGATGGTGATGATGGTGGTGGTGGATGATGATGAATATGAGTACGATGATGATGATGACTAATTTCGAGATGATGATGATGATGATGATGATGAAGATGATGAGGAATATGAAGCACATCATCATCATCATCAACAATATGATCATCATCAAAATCATCATACTCATCATCATCATCACCATCGTTGCCATGTGATCATGTTCATGATCACCACTGTCTTCGTCATCACTGTGTTTAGTCATCTTCATCTTCATCATCATACTCGTCATCTCCATCTTCCTCCTAATCATCATCATCATTGACATCTTCATCATCATCTTCGTATCATCATCATCATCATTGACATCTTCATATCATAATCATCATCATCATTGACATCTTCGTATCACCATCATCGACGAAGATGATGATGATGAATATGAGTACGATGATGATGATGACTAATTTGGAGATGATGATGATGATGATGACGATGATGATGATGGTGAAGATGATGAGGAATATGAATCACATCATCATCATCTTCCTCATCATCAACACCATGATCGTCATCATCAACTTCCTCGTCATCATCATCATCATCATCATTGTGAGGATGCGGATGATGATGAGCATGATGAAGATGATGATGATATGATGATGATGATGATGATGACGATGGATGATGATTAATATGAGTACGATGATGAAGGTCATGATGTTGATGACGAATATGAGCATCATCATCATCTTCATCGTCATACTCATCTTCATTAGTCATCATCATCACCATCTTCATCATCATCATCATTGTGGAGACAAGGATGATGACGATGATGATGATGATGACAATGAGGATGAATATGGTGATGATGACTAATGGAGATGATGATGATGTTGATGATGTTGATGATGACGAATATGCAGAACATCATCCTCATCATCATCAACACCATGATCGTCATCATCAACTTCCTCCTCCTCATCATCATCATCATCATCATTGTGAGGACACGGATGATGATGAGGATGATGAAGATGATGATGATATGATGATGATGATGATGATGATGACGATGGATGATGATGAATACGAGTACGATGATGAAGATGATGATGTTGATGACGAATATGATCATCATCATCAGTAGCAAAAACATCATATTCGTCGTCATACTCATCTTCATTAGTCATCATCATCATCATCATTGTGGGGACGGGGATGATGATGATGATGATGACAATGACGATGAAGATGGTGACGATGACTAATGGAGATGATGATGACGTTGATGATGAATATGCAGCGCATCATCCTCATCATCATGATCATCTTCATCATCATCAACACCATGATCATGATCATCAACTTCATCATCATCATCATTGTGAGGACAAGGATGATGATGATGATGATGATGCTGACGACGATGATGATGGTGATGGTGATGATGATGACGATGGTGGACGATGATGAATATGAGTACAATGATGGAGATGATGATGATGATGATGACGAATATGATCATCATCAAAATCATCATATTCATCATCATCTTCATTAGTCATCATCATGACCATCATCATCATCATCATCGTCCTCATCATCATCATCGTCATCATATGATCGTGGTCACAATCATCAATGTCTTCGTCATCATAATTTAGTCATCTTCATCTTCGTCATATTCCTCATAATCATCATCATCATCGACATCTTCGTCATCATCTTCGTATCACCATCATCATCATTGACATCTTCATATCATCATCATCATCATTGACATCTTCGTATCATAATCATCATCATCATTGACATATTCGTATCATTGTCGTCGACGAAGATGATGACGATGACGGTGGATGATGATGAATATGAGTACGATGATGATGATGACTAATTTGGAGATGATGATGATGATGAGTAAGATGATGAGGAATATGTATCACATCATGATCATCTTCATCATCATCAACAACATGATCATCATCATCAACTTCCTCATCATGATCATCATCATCGTCATTGTGAGGATGCGGATGATGATGAGGATGATGAAGATGGTGATGATATGATGATGATGATGATGATGATGATGATGATGATGATGACGGTGGTGGTGGATGATGATGAATACGAGTATGGCGAATATGATCATCATCATCATCATGACCATCAAAATCATCATATTCGTCATCATCATCTTCATTAGTCATCATCATCGCCATATTTGTCATCCTCACCATCATCATCATCATCATCATCATATGATCATGGTCACGATCATCATTGTCTTCGTCATCTTTATCATCCTCATCATACTCATCATCGCCACCTTTGTCATCACCTTCGTCATTGACATCTTTGTCATCATCTTCCTATCGTGATGATGATGATGACGAAGATGTTGTTGATGAGGAAGAGGGTGATGACAAAGATGACGATGATGATGATGATGGTGGTGGTGGATGATGATGAATATGAGTACGATGATGAATATGATGATGATGTTTATGGTCATCATACTCATCATCAATATCATCATCATCATCTTCATCATCATCAAAATAAATGGTGATGATGAGGATGATAATGATGATGTTGATCTGACGTTGACGATCAAGATGATGACCTAGATGTTGATGATGAGGAGGAAGAAGAAGGTGGTGACGATGATGATGATGGTGTTGATGATTACGATGATGATGGTGTTGATGATTACGATGATGATGATGATGATGATGATGAAGATGATGATGATGGTGATGGTGATGAGGATGAAGAAGATGATGATGATGGAGATGAAGATGGAGATGAAGATGTTGATGATGATGACGATGGTGATGAAGATGATGATGATGTTGATGAATAAGATGGTGATGATGAAGAAGATGACGATGATGGAGATGTTGATGAGGAAGGGGGAGATGACAATGATGATGAATATGTCGATGATGATGGTGATGATGATGATGATCATCATCATGATCATCTTCATCACCATCATGATCATCATCTTCATCACCATTGTCACCATCATCTCATCATCATCATCATCATCATCATCATCATCATCAACATCTTCATCATCATTGTCATCTACCCCTTCCTCATCAACATCTTAATCATCATTGTCATCTCCCCCTTCCTCATCAACATCTCCATCATCGTCATCTTCTTCATCATCACATCTTCATCAACTTTATGTATCCCCTTGACAAAGGAAATTAAATGAACGCATACGCGCACCTACGCGTCAGCGCTGTTAACCACGCGTGCGCGCTTCCATGGACGCATGCGCGTACTTACGCGTGTGCGCCTCTTTGCATGCACGCGTGTATGAATTCAAATTGTTTTTGGCGCCCTTGCAGGATTGGAATTAGCTTCAGACTGCACCTTTAGGCTCGGTCTGATTTATCTATGATTTATGGCAGAACACATCAAACGCTGCAACTTCGTATTTTTCACAGCTAGTTCTGCATAATCTCCACGAGTGCACTATAGATGAAATTGCACACACTTGTCGAGCTCTATGTGTAGATTCCAAATATATAATTTTTTAATAGATCTGTTGTT
Source organism: Larix kaempferi (assembly GCA_027924585.1). Lineage (NCBI taxonomy): Eukaryota > Viridiplantae > Streptophyta > Pinopsida > Pinales > Pinaceae > Larix > Larix kaempferi. Next base: position 16,097,866 of record BSBM01002204.1, on the reverse strand, counting down.
GTTCTCTATTTTTAATTCATTTTAAACTACACTCATGTCAAATTCGTAAAAAACATAGGTCGTTTATTTGGCCTATAACTTTTGATTGGATTACCTATTTCAAAAATGGAAAAGAACCCGCATAAGAGCACGAAAATACCTACAACCTAAAAAAAAATGCATTTTGATTATTTTTAGACCATGATATGGTGGCTCAACAATTGACCATGTCGTTTTAGGGCTTCACTGACTTCGGTAATTTTAAGAAAATATAAAATTGACTTTTAAAATTTTGGAAAAATAGCCCCACACAAGATTTTTCTGTTGCTTATGCCTCTACATATTTTTTTCTCGTAAATTGAAAATTTACATAGCAAACAGGTGGGTCAACAAAAACATGTGCATTATGTTTTAGAAAAAAAATAACATACCAATCTTCGAATAATGACATTTTGGGGTGGTTATACCACTTTTCCATAAATAAAAATTATATATTCCGGAAGGTCATCCATTTTTCTACGTTTCATCTTTTTACACCTAATCGGAAAAAGTTTTGTAGGTACCTCTAATAATTGATTTTAATGATAATATTTCTGTTTTTCCATAATGTCATTGCAACTAATGTGTCATAATTGGGTATCATTACCTTGCACCAGCCCTATTACCTTCCAAGGAATATAAAATATTCCAATAGCACACACAATGAAAAATAAGTTTTAACCTGGAAAACTTTAAATATGCTTCTTCACAAGCAATACAATGGAGCATGCCATGGGCCACCAAATACCATGGGCCCAAAAAATCATTACCGAGTCAAGTTTACTTAACAAAGGGAGACAACGAGACCATGGAAAAAATCAAAATTTCCATATTAGAGTCAATGTTATATATATATATATATAGTACTATTACTAATTAGTTATTAGTAATTAAATGTGTGTGGGGGGGGGCTTGGGATATAGATATTAATGCCGTGTAAAAATAAAAATGCACTTCAAAATGACGAGTGAAATTAAAATTCGCACTTCATTCATGATGTTTAATTTGGGGCTTGGTAGTATTTTGACGTGTAAAATGGAAAAGGGCAATTATTTACCCGTCAAATTTCAACAATGGTTGAAAGGGTTAAGTATTTATGCTAGTTTTTATAAGGATTGGAGATGATATGATATAGGATCTATATGATTTCAAGCTATATGTGCTCAAATATAAGGTTGATAATGACCTAAGGTTTATAAGGTGGAAGTGATATACAATTTTTAGTGGTTTTGGGTTAGAATGATTACAAGGGTTAGGAATGATGATTTATTAATGTTAGGGGATAGAGACTATAATATTTAAGAGATAAATATTATATCAGTATTTGGATTAATTTTATATGGGTTAGGGGTTATGATGGTTGTATGGGTTAAGGGATATATTCGTTAAGTTTAACATGGGCTATTAAGGTTAGGGGACAATAAGATATTGGATTAAGGGGATATATTGCTATTATTTTAAGTGTTATAATACAAAATGAAAATATGTTCTAAGTACTAATGAAACACATTTGTTGTAGCTTCATTTATGTATAATAGCCTGTCTATCTATCTATCTATCTATCTATCTATCTATATATATATATATATAAGTTGATATAATCTATTGTTTCAATACAATTGATTTTCCAGAATCTACCATTTCCCAACAAAAACTCCCCTTCATATTTTTTATGGGAGTCAACATCCCAAATCCGAGGCACATTAATATGTGATGATGTTCCTTCAGGAATATACTCACCAATATACACCATGAATTGGAATACCAATATAGCCTTCAACCATAAACCCTCAAGTTCTGATATTTGTCTAACAAAATATTTCAACGCCTTTAAGTTCCTCTCCACCATCCACATTGACCTTGTGTGTACATGTACACATATTTCAAACTCCTCAATTTGGTGTATGAGGTAGTGTTCGTGTGCATTGAAAAATACCAAAGGAAGATACTTTTACAATTCACACAATAAACAAGGAATTTCTCTTTTCCAATACCTTATATCTTCTTTATGGATTTCTTCGGATGACAACCACCTAAACATGTTGACGCGACTTAAATATGCATGAATATTGAATACAATAATACATATATGCATACCATGCAAGTAAATCACATTCAAGACAGCTGTGTAGTTAACCTTTCTATTATAAATTGTGAGAGCTTACTTCATGTACTTGTCGATATCATATATAACTTGTTTTATGTTGTGGTCTAAATTATCTAGGAGATAAAGAGGTAGAAAAAATTGAAAGATAAAAGGATAAATACTCATTAGTTTATTCATAAATTCAATACAACAATCAAATTATAGAAAAAATATGGAACATTAATACACCAATCTACCTTAATAAATGTATGCCAATCATGAAATTTTACCCCACCAAATTCTCCTTTCTTCATTAGGACATTATTCATGTTCGAAGAAAAACCAGTGGGAAATTTAATTTTTGTAATGACATCTTTTACAACATTACTTTCCTGCTCTATAAATAACCATGGAATATTGTCTAGTTGTCCATTATTCGAATAATTAATCAAATTTTCCATTACATGATTGTATTCCATAATGTCGCTATAAACTTTGTTGATTTTATCTTTGTTACTCTTTCCATCTAAGATTATCCATAATTTTTTTGTAACATTCTTCTCGATATGCATTGTATCAAACAAATGCACAACTTGTAGGTGCTCATAGTACTGAAACCTATTGAATTGGATGGAGAAACATTGCATTCCTCATGCATGAAGCTCATTAATGCAGCGATGACCTTTACAAAAAATAAATGAACAAAATGAAATATTATATACCATGGAAACTATTGAATATTATAAATATCACAATATTTATAACGTTATTACACTTGATTTGGAATCGAATTGCTTAGCTCGATGATGATTCCTATTATAATCCAACTTCTATAGTTTAGGTGTTATTCTTCGAGGTTTTTTCCTGGTGTCTTCCTTCCCATTAAAAATATATTCCTCGGTAGTGCAATAACAATGGTTCATAGGGAGGAAGTGCCTATACTCAACAAACACATCCTTTCCTAAGATTTTGGAGTGTTGAGATATCGGTCTCGGACCACACACTAGACAAGCAAGTTTACCCTTTGTTTGAATACCTACAAGATGTGGAATTATCTTAATAATAGTATTATACAAAGAAATTATTCAAAACATTCTTGAATCATTGACAAAATAAAAAATTGTTAGTGTGTAATACTTTAATTGTAATTACCAGAAAAATGTGTTAGCCCCAAGGCATGATGAATAGTCCATGTAATTGAAATTGTCTTTGACCTATTGGTTTGGAGATGTCGTAAATAGTGATGCCATCCCATAGATTTAGAAGTTCAACAATAAGAGGCTCAATAAATACGTCCACACCTTTAACTTGGTACTTACCTAATTATTTTAATTTACACACATTTATTACATTGATCATATAATAAATTATTATATCTAACAAACAAATAATTAAGTACAATGGAAATTATATGTATTTGAAAACAATATAACCAATTTTAACAATTACCAAGAACAATCATTTCCAACATTGTGTGCTCCCTATTTATTGGCATCCAAGGAGGAAGGTTAATGTTTATACCAAAAATAGGCCATAATGAAAAATAGATTTCATCTCCCCAAATAGATTGACACCATCAGCTACCAATGAAAGCCAAACCGTTACGAGGTTTTTCTTTAAAAACTGGCCATCTTTCTTCGATGTCTCTAAATGAGGTACCACCATTTGCATAACACCATTTTCAATTCTATTTCATTCATGGTAATCCATAATAAAGCATTCGCATAACACCATTTTCAATTCTATTTCATGCATGGTAATCCATAAAATGTGCCATGTTTTTGCACCTAAACAATTGTTCGAAACGTAGAACATTGCGTAGCACCTTATTTGTCACTTGATTGGATTGATATCTACTAATTCCACATTGATGTAAATCCAACTCTATTGCATGTTATCCATAATATATAATATGGTCATTAGGACATACATCAATGGCTTCATACTCTATTCCTAAATCTCTCATAATCATACAAACAATTCGTGGTATGTGTGAAGTAAATGATTAGGTGATGGTAAGAGAATATCACCTAACATCCTAAAACATTCAAACACAAATTTAAAGTAATGAATAGTGCTCATCAATTTTGCATCATCCTTTTTACAATATAATTAACACTTACAAAAATAGAAAGAAAAAAAATGGTATTCAATAGGTAGGGAGAATTATATTGCATGCTTTAGGATCCGTGTGAGGAAAATATTAGATAAACCATTCAACACTTTCAAGTTCACCAACAACAAAGCTATGAAGATAATATTTGTCTTTGATCCTCCATATAAGGGTTTTTTTTCCTTCACAATGAGAGGTACATATTCAAAATATCCATTAAATTTATCATCCATAGACGAAGCATGAAAGGTGTCATTGATCAATCTATTTATCACATCATTATGAATTATGTCAATATAATCATTTTCCTCAGCCATAGGATTAATTCATCATCTCCATTATCGGCACCATGATGATCTCCATTAGCTTGTTTACCAACATTTCTACTACAATTTGGCACATCCTGCTCGTTGTTCGATCCAAATATTTTTTGTATATATATAAATCAAATATAATTAAAACTTTTAAAGTAAATTAATAAGAATAAAAATTAAACATGTAACCAAATTTTTTTTCTAGTACATCTTACCATTGGATGAAATTCATGCCCCCTTCAAAGTGCCCATATTCCCAAAAAAATTCCATCACCAAGTTGCTCCCTTAACTTAGCAACAGTCCTCGAACTTCCCTCATTTGATATTGGCATTGTTAGCTATATAATTTAATCAATGAACCTATATAACGCAATAGGACATTGTTGAAATAGTGATGGTATATTAGTTGAAACTATGAAAAATTATATTGTAGATGTTGAGAGCATCACATATTGTCTGCTTAATATGAAGAGTTCTTATATAATTAATTTTTATGTGCCCAAACCTCGAAATATTGACGTACATTAAATTTGTCAACAAGAGGGTATGTTGACCATTTCAATGAAAAAAACAGTCATGTAACATTCATGTTGTATGGACATACAGATGTTGAAATTCCGACAAGCAACTATGGACGTTGGAATTAGATGCGAATTCCAACGTATTTTTCGACAATGATGGCAGAAATTGCACGTCTTGTCAAAAATTACTTTTTATTTTTGACAAGACGTGCAATTTCTGCCATCATTGTCAAAAAATACATTGGAATTCGCATCCATATGTAGTAGTGGAAAAAAATAGTCTAATTCACAATGTAAAAAGAGGGCTTTCATGATCCTCCCCATCCTTAACTACAAGGTATACAAATGTTCCTTGAACAAGGTAAGGACAAAAAGAACAATTGTTGAATTTTCTAGCATTGGACCCTTTAAAAAAGATCAATGGGTTTTATTTAAGGCTACCACAACAAAAATATTTGTTGATAACTTCTACTACCCTACCTTCCCTTTACTTATCGATGATAAGCAATACATGAAAAAGTCATCCAAAATAATAACAATGGTTGGCATTGTCCCAAATGTAAGGTTGATTATTGAATCGTGATTATAGATATTTTCATAAACAAGACCTGTAGGACCACACAAGTTCACTTGAATTTGTTGTCTCTTTCGAGGATGCAACTTGGGAATCAATGAAAAAGGCTTGCACTTGCTTTCTTCTAATCCCAACTACATTAAAGAAATAATTTCCAAAGTTGAATGCACATAGATGTTACTGGCATGCTTCCTATGAAAATGAAAACATTTAAGGCCATAAATCACTTAAACAAAACATCATGATATTGGAGCATTTAGATTTGAAGTTGGGAACAAGGTATTACTTCCTAAAATTAACAAGTTCCATGAAGCATAGATAGATGTAAAAAAAAATTATTCACACCATTCTTCCAATCCTTTATTTAAATCCTTTCATGTTTAGACATATGTGGCTTACATGGAAACAAGCATATTGCATTTCAAAATAATATGTGTGTAATATTCAAGTTTTCATCTACTCTTATATACATTTTCTTCTCTCTACTACCATGAAATTTTATTTTTGCATCTACTTTATTTTCATAATTTATTTTAGTCGTCGTATTTTTGCATTTGTAGAAATCATTTTACATTCCAAACCTTTTAGCAAAAACTTCTTAATACATCATAATTTTTTCTTTGTATTAAATTTCATTTCTCTTATTATATAATTGTCCAAATTTTTTTCAGCGAAAAAAATCATACTATTGATATTCAAAGATTGAATCAAATAGTACATAACAGTTATGTAGATTGTCACATAAAAAACTATCATATATGATAGCATATAATCTTCAGATCCAAACTACTCCAAAAATTAAACTAAAATGTGCTACTGAGGAAACATATGTCTACATCATCAAGTTGTAAGTTCTGATATCTAAAGATATCAAATGTCTCAAAAAAAAAAAAAAATTGCAAAGAAATCAAAAGAGCCACGATCAAAAAGTTGTGAATCCTATAACTCCTCCCAAATTATGAATCCTTCAACACCTTCCAAAGCTTGCTTGGACATATTTTCTGCAAATGAGTTGCGTTGTCTGTAAATATGTTCGAAAGATATATTCTTAAACTGTTTGATCTCATATTTGATTGTAGAAAACCAGTGAATAAGATAGGTAACCTTCAAAAGATATTCATCATTATCCCATTTGATTGTCATCCGTGAAACCCCAAAAAATTTGAGTTCATAAATGCCAAATTGATTTGCGACTTTTAGAATACACCAGAGAGCAAGTAATTATGCCTTCATATTTGTACCATGACCACAATTTAGTTCGAATGTAAAATTATGGTCATTGTTCAAATATAGAACTCCTCCTACAACACATAATCCATTAGCAACTACTCCATCAAAGTAGGCATAAGCACCTTCAATCTGGAGATTACTAATACTCACCTTCTGAACTTTTGTGTCGGCATCAATGGTACAATAGTATTTCACCAAATTTAATATATAAATACAAATGTTTTGTATGATTGGTGGTTGGTATTCAAAGATAGATTTATTTCTTGCGTTCCAAATTATCCATGATATAATAGCTGGAATAAATGATAATATCTACATCTTCTATACCACTGAAGACAATAGATATCAAAATTTGAATTTCCCCATTCTTGTTCAATATTTGGTGAAGAAGGAGTCAAATTCCACACCTTTTTGGTAACCTCACAGCTTACTAGTAAATGATCTATAGATTCAAAGTTGGTTCTGCACATGAAGCATATATTGGGCCCATTCCATCCTCTTCTGACGAGGTTGTCCCAAGTCTTTAAACCATATTGCAAACAAAACCACATAAAACATTTGATTTTTAGTGGTAATTGCCACTTCCAAAGTCTTTTAAACCACCAATTCTAAACCATATGACATCTGTTTTTTATAATTGTTTGATATGCATTTTTGGTCATGATGATACCTGTGGAAGGATTAGAATTCCAGATAATCTTATCATTATTATGATTAAGTATACATCCTACTGAGTTTAAATTTCTGACAAAAACATTCCACTCAGTAGAAGCACACCTAGTAAACCCCAAATCTTTAGCAGAGAACTAGTATGATGAATTCTCTGTCATAACTGTAGGTTTCTTAAACTATGCAAGTTTAATGTAGCCACAATCTCTCAGATAGCTCAGGATATCATTAGACAGCTTGTAATTTTCCTCCATGCCCAGTATGGGATCAATACCAATTAATATATCTTATCCATTCCCCACACACAAAGTAAGGTCCTTTGCAAGCCAATTATAAACTTTTATGAACCCATTCCAAATAGAAGAATTTCCTTTTGTTACTTTTTTGGGATTCCTAATCCATGAAATGATATTCCCCTTAATATACTTCTCAAGCAAAACCTTAGACCATAATTTGGTACCAAATAATCCACGCCAGAAGCTCTTTAGTCTGAGATCATTGTTGAAACAATATAATTTTTTGATGCCCCAACCTCACCAGTCTTCAGGAAGTGCAATTCTTTCCCAGCTTGACATAACAATTTTGCTTCTTTCCAATCCCCTAGTCCAAAGAAAATTGAAAATATATTTCCTTAAAGTGTTAATAATTGAATTTGGAACCTGAGAAAGGGAAAACCAATAAACCGGAATCCCATGTAGTACAGCTTTAATGAGCGTGAGCCTTCCTCCCACAGAGAGCAACCTGTAAGTCCACTGATGTATTTTTTTTCAAACTTTGTGACAAGCCAAGACCAATCATGGATATTATATCCATTTTTCTTCAAGAAATATCCCAAATACTTAAAACCTTCATCCAGTTGGCATACTTTGAAAGGTAGTAGAACAGTAATATTAGCCAATTTCAGATCCTCAATTCTGTAGTGGTAGAAACTGGACTTTTTTATGCTCACCTTCAATCCTGAATCATCACAGAAAACCTTGATACTTTCCTTATAACATAACCATTCTTCAATAGAATCAATACCGAAGAGTAAGACATCATCTACAAAAAGTATATGTGAGATATATAAAGCAGCTGATAATTTTATACCTTTTAATTTAGCATTATTGGTAAATCTGCTTAATCCTTCAATAATTAAAATAAATAAGAGAGGTAACAGAGGGAATTCCTATCTAATGCCCCTAGAACTCTTGAAAAAACATGTAGGAACTCCATTTACCAAGACAACAAATTTTTTTGTGGACACACGTGCCATGATCCAATTTATAACCAGAAGGGGAATTCCAATATGTATAAGAATTAATCTTAAATAAACCCAATCCACTCTGTCATAGGATTTCTCCAGATCCATCTTAAGCAATAGTGCCTTAAGCTTCCTCTTTTTGATAGAATGGATTACTTCTTGTGATATACCAATTGCATCTAAAAAAAAATTGTCCTAGAGAAATCCAAATTGTTCTGAAGATATGTGTTTAGACGGAGTAGGCTTCAAACGGTTGGATATGATCTTGGTAATAATTTTGTAAACAAGATTACACAGAGCAATAGGTCTAAAATCTGAAAAAGTATTAGGATTGTTTCTCTTTGGAATAGAGTAATGAAGGTTGAATTCAAAGCACCATATACAATGCCTTATGTTCTAGAAAGTTCCACCATATTAAGAATATCAACCCCCATAGTATCAAAGAAATGGATAAAAAGTTCAATAGCCCATCCATCTGGACCTGGACTTTTTTCCTTAGCAAATTGTTTCAGAGTATCTTCAACTTCCCTCAAAGTAACATGTTTACCAATTTATCTCCCTTCAAGGTCGTCAAAGAACTTTAGGAAAAGTTTTATGGTCTTCAACTGTGCCTCCAATACACAAGAACATGGATCTGTAAAAACTTTACCAAAGTAATTTTTGGTTAAATTTTGTAATTCCTTCTGACCTTTGATTAATATTGTCTGACTCATATGTTAGCTCCCAGATGGAGTTAATGTTTCTTCTTTGTGATGCATATGTGTGAAAATAATTTGTGTTATTATCCCCCAAACCTATCCAAAAGGATATACTTTTAAGTCTCCATTCCATCTCTTCCTGCTTCATAATATGTTCCTTCTTTTGTTCAAAATCTTTAATTTTTGATAAATCTTCCTCCCTCAAAGTCTGATCTATATTCATTGAATGTAGAGTTTGGATTTGTTCTTCCAGAAAAATGTAATCCTACATATCCTTTAGATTTTGACATTTGATCCATTTTGTAACAACATCTTTAAGCTTTTTGAGTTTGTAAAATAATTTATCCATTGGATTAAGATCTTCTTCCATTTAAAAACTGAGAGTGAATTTTATAATGTCTGAACATAACTCTTCATTCAATAGCCAAGAACTATTGAATTTAAAGGGAAACTTCAATGAAGGTTTAGCATCATCCAGTTGTAAGTAAATAGGATTGTGAAGGTTTAGCATCATCCAGTTGGTCAGATAATTTAACATCACCCACCCAAGATCTGTGACAGTGAAGGACTAAAGAAAAGAATATTTAACTAAAAATATGTCAAGTATTTTATGTATACCATCATTACCACCCCTAGCATTCATCTAGGTGGGAACTAGGTAGTTTGGGGGAACATCCATTAGATCATAACTACACATTAAATCTGAAAAGTATTCATCCATTTCATCCTCCCTAGATGATTTTCCCTAGATCTCAAATCTTGAAATAGTGAGATTTAAGTCACCTGCAATGATTAAATTTTCAATATTCGGAAGACCGGATTGTTTCAAAGTCTCCCAGAAGTTTTCCCTATCCTTATAAGGCCCATAGCAATTCAGGATGGAAATTTTTCTATCTAAATTTCCGATCAATCCTCCAATTAAAAAACCCCATCCAGTTCTGAAGGATTGAAAATGAAATAAGTGAGGATTCCAACTAGTCAATAAACCACTTGATAAACCATTAGAACTCATAGCCAATAATTCCCATCCAGGAAGACAATTTGCAATTTTTTCAATAGAAAAAGAATCCAGACATGTGGTTTCTTGAAGTAATATAATCTCAAGTCTAGTAACTTGTATAATTTTAGTTAAGGCCCTACCCCTTATAGCCTTACCCAAACCCCTGACATTAATGGAAAAAATTGTCATTAATCAACATTATCAACGGGCCTTTGTGCTTTAAGTGGCCTACTTGTATCTTGGATATCACAGCCACTATATCCCTTTGTAGATTCTTCAATTTTGCAGGATACGGGTTTATAATTTAAGTCATCTTTACCTGTAAGGGGAGTCTTGGACTTCTTTTTATTTTTTCTAATAGTTACGTTTTGAAATCTTAGTTCCTGGATCGAATTAACTTCAGGGTTAGATGGAGGTTTTTTTAAAAAGACCTTCATAGGTGTGAGACTATCAATAGAGTTATGGAAACTATAACCACTATCAACAAGTATATTTTTTTCAGTGGGAGAGAAAAATTCGGCACCCTGAGTTTCTAAGAAATCTAAAACCCTAGTGTTAACCAGGTTAGGGTTTTTAACTATGACATTCTTTGGCTCAGAAACGGTAGTGAAATTCTGAATTGATACAATATCCGAAGTATTCACTTCAATCAAATCCATTTTTTTAGCAATGTCTTTGGAATACTAAGAGCCCACCTTAGTTAATTCATAGGAAATACCCCCCCCCCAAATTCAAAACTAATTCACCATTCGATAGACGCCTATATAAATCTTTCCACAGATAGGTAAAATCTAGCTCTGCTTTTGAAACATCTTTATAGGGGGTGGGAGAAATTGAAAAATGCTTACCCGAATCCGCTTCATGGAAAGTTGACTTCTTAATGACTTGAGAGTTGGAAAGTTTGCAATCCCTCGACGTTTGTGTCTCTGAATCCTTATCAGGGAATTCGACAGAGGCGCCTTGAAAAATATTTGGGAATTTAGCTTGGATGTGTCGAGTTTGCTTATAGTTGTAACATCTGAATGGAATTTTATACTAATCCAATCTTTGTCTGAAAGAATGGCCCCCCCAAAACACCTCCACTTCAACCGGTAATCCCTATGAAATCTCAAATTAAACTATGACTCTTTCCATGCGCCTATCCATACCGAAAAAGGAAGCTTTTATCCATTATGATATATTTCCCTACCGTGTTTTCCAGTTCCATTAAAATATTTGATGTCCATAATTCAATAGGGAAACCTGGTAGAAGCATCCAAATATGTCTTCTGGATTGTCTCTCCCTCAAGGGATCAAAGGATATATGCCATCTTTTCAAAATAATTGAACCCTCTTTATGTTGTCATTATGCTTCAGATGTCATTGATGGTTGACAAGCAGTTAATGAGGGCATATGAGGGCATCACTGCGGGAATCCATGAGGGATAAGACTGCGGGAATATGATCCCCTGTGGGAATCGTGGTGAGCCCCTGTGGGCATCTTAGTGAGCCCCTGTGTGCATCTGAATGCTGTGGGAATTCTTGCGGGCATAGGGTGTGCCACTGCGAACATATGAAGGGCTACTGCAGGAATCATTAAGAGGCCACTGTGGGCATATGGAGAGCCATCTGTGGGCATCCTGGAGAGGTCACTGTGAGCATCTTGGAGAGGCCACTACAGGAATTACTGAAGGAATATGGAGAGCTCTCTACGGGAATTTTAAGAGGCCTCATTTTTAATAAAAAGACAGTTACAGTAATTAAAAAATAATATTAAGAAAGGATCCGAATTTGACTATAAAGGCCATGCAGTTACAATAGAAGATGATTGAGCTCCCGACAGTTATTGAGACAAGAAATTCGAAGAGACTGAGTTGGCAGATATGGAATTTGAAGCGAGGCATATATCTTCAGGATCTATAAAAACTAATTAAAAAGAACAAAAATAGGAGAGTGAATCGTGAGAATGAAGAGGAGTGGTCATTGGTCGAAGAAACGAAAATGAAGCTATGATTCTGAATATAAGAAGACAATACAGAAGCAAAGAAATGTGTGGCCCGAATCTGTGAAGAAGAATGCTCAGAAATTTGAATTTGACCAGATAAAAATTGGAAGCTGAATGTTGAAGAACGGAGGTTCAACTAAGGAAAAAAATGAGCTGTAGCAACACAGAGAAGAGACGAAAGGGGTAAGTACTGATATATCTGAACCAGTGAAATGCAATTAACTGTAAATTTCTTAAATAGGGTAGAAGGGAGGTGCTAGGGAGGATTTATGTTTTGTATAATTCAATTTGGTGCTTGAATTATGGGAGTGGGTGCTTCCTTCTAGTGGGTGCTAGAAAAACATGAGAGTTGGTGCTCTCAACAAATTGCAGCTCGTTAAACATAGGTTGTAGCCTCATCTTGAGTTGGTGATAAAAATAAATGATGTACAGGAGTTAAAAGACTGCTTATCATTCTAAGAAGAAGAGTTTTTTCCCTTTTTGGGTTTCCTCATGAATATTTGTGTCTATGGACATCATATGTGTGATTGATGATTACTAGTTCTATTGCTTATCTTGTTCATTATCTTGACAATCATTTTTTGAATGGTAATGAAGTTATAAAGGGACTAAAATTGTTTAAGCATAACACAATTGATTCACCCCCCCTTCTCAGTTGTATTAATAACAAAAATAATTGGTATCAGAGCTGGTTCCTTTTATTTAAAGGTAGATTTGTAAGCTTAAACATGACTAGTCATGAAGGAAATTCAACCAATAAGGATCCTTTGTTTGATGGAACAAATTTTTCTTTCTGGAACATTAGAGTGAGAACATATATAATGTCCTTAGGTGTTGATGTATGGGATGTAGTTGAAACTGGATATGTAAAGCCCATTGTACTAGCCTCAAAATATGACAAACTGGAATTTACCTTTAATGCAAAAGCAATGAATGTTATTCTTAGTGGTCTTGCAAAAGCTGAATTTGTAAAAGTGATGCATCTTGAATCTGCCAAAGGAATGTGGGACAAACTTATAAGCAGCTATGAAGGGAATGAGAAAGTAAAAGATGCCAAACTGCAGACATATAGGTTGAAATTTGAACTAAAGATGAATGAGGATGAGACTGTTAGTAAATATTTCCTAAGGGTTGAAGAGCTTGTGAATGCTATGAAGGGCCTTGGTGAAAAAATTGAAGAAGCATCCTTAGTTCAGAAAATTTTAAGATCTCTACCTGATAAATTTAACCCCAAAGTTTCAGAAATAGAAGAGTTAAATGATCTTAAAACTCTGGGTATTGATCAACTCCTAGGAACTCTAACTACTTATGAAATGAGGGTTAGTACAGATAAACTCATCACTAGATAAGCATCCTTTAAAGTAGATAAGAACATTGACTCTGGAGCAGATGAGATTGAGGCAAAATTTGTAAGAAGATTGAAGAAAGGATTAGGTAAATATAGAGACAAGCTGCCCTTTAAATTTTTCAACTGTGGTAAGATAGGTCATTTTTCCTTTAAGTGTCCTCACAAGAAAAAAGATCAGAATTCTGATGATGAAGAGAAATACAAACTTAAGAAATACAGTAAAAATAAATGTTTGTGTGCAAATGATGATGACTCCTCAGATGATATAGATAGAAATTCATCTTGTGAAGGCAGAGTGAATGACTTTATGCTTATGGCCATAGAATATTTTAATGATGAAGAAGCTATGATTGATATGGAAGGTGTACTAATCAATGCTTTAGAAGAGATTGGCATACTCAAACTTAAGAAGAGAAAACAAAAAAAATTGTTGATGCAGCTTGAAAAGAATGGTAAAGAACCAAGTGAAGATTTTGTGTTGTTAAAAATAGAATTAGAATAAGCAAAGAAAATAGAAGATACTCTAAGACAACAATTAGCAAAGAAAAAATGAGATGTGAAGCTCTGGAAGAAAAAGTAGTGAAAGCTAGAAAATAATTGGAGAAATTTCAAGCTTTGTACCACCAAAATTTGTCAAGTATCAAAGCCTTAGAAGAACTGAATAGCATCCTGAATAAGCAAAGATCTCCATTGATAAAGACTGGCCTAGGTTATGAAAGTGGTTCAAGTAGTAGACAGTTAGATGATGATCATACTTTGATAACAAAATTTAGTGAAGATAAGTTGAGGTCTAACCAAGAACATAGCCAACAAGAGATAAAGCAATCAAGAAGACAAATATTCAGGTACCAATTTTTTTCTATGGTTACTGCTATTATTGTTCTAACTTTGGTCATAAAATTGCAAATTGTGGAATTAAATTTAGAAGTATGCAACTACGGAGGTCAAAGAGTAATCAACTGCTACAAAACAGAGCTGAACAACTAGTGAGGAAACAAAGATATCATGTAACTCAATCCACAATTAACAGAAGAACTTATTATAAACATATCAACCCTTTTGATCTATTAAACAATGAGCTAGAATGCTATGTTTGTCATAATTTTGGACACAAGGCTTCAGACTCTCATCTAAGGAAATACAAAACAAATCCGAGAATGAGTTATACAGTTGAAAAGGCCAATGTTTGGAAGAAGAAAGAAAGTAACAAGTGTGGATTAGTACTTTCCGCTCAAAGGAAAAAGGATCTCTGGTATATTGACAGTGGTTGTTCTAAACACATGACGGGTGATAAAGATAAATTTTTGTCTCTAAATGAAAGTAAATCAAGAAATGTGACCTTTGGAAATGATGCTCCAGGTAAAATCGAAGGAAAAGGGATGGTAAGTGATGAGTCCAAGTTACAGGTATCTGATAGCCTTTTTCCCCACAGTAAAGCACAAGAAAGGGTGAAGAAATACACTTGTTTTGTGGGAGAAATGATTTACCTTGAGTATTTAATGAAGTTTTTTTAAAGATTATTCTTGTATGTTGAATGCATGTTCAATAAACTAATTGTATGAAAATCGAGTATGATTGAGCAGGTCCATGTACACTGAGGGACAAACACGCAGATCAAGCGAAGGACTGAAAGATCATGCAAAGCTCAGCTCCTTTTTCCTGATTTCTAGAGAGAACACATGTTCGAACATAATAGACAATTAGACATATACTTGGGTTAAGCATTAGAGGCATATATATACGGGCCTCTCGGTTAGTGAGGGGATCCTATTGCCATTTTTGAGAACAATCGTTTTACATTTTTATGTTGCTGAGACAGTTGTGATACAGACCTTATTTTTAACTATGGAGTATTATTTTGAATAAAGACTTGATGTTACTTTCCATTCAACGTCTTTAAGTTTTCTCCACTCCTGAGTACGGGTTGGAGAGGGCCCCTCCAACACGTAAGTTAGGAGATTTTATTGTTCAGGTATTTTTCATTATGTGCTTTGTCTTGACTTAATCTATATTGCATGTGAACGTATTCTTGATGACATTCAAATAGCACGATTTGATTTCTGTAGTAAAGCGACCAGTCTGATTCTGTAGTAGTTTATAGCGCATTTTGTAGTTCGGTAAAGTTGTTTTTGTAGTCCTGTAGCAGCATTCTGCCAAGACATATTTCAACACTTATTTTCCTATGTGCTTGCATTACTTATGAAACAGTGATCTAGATCTTGAAGCTCATGCACTTTCCCATTATTATAGTTGCTCATGAAGATTGATTACTTTCAGTACTTTGGTTAATTGATGATTAATTCGCAACATTAGATAATTGCAGTTTGAACGTAGCTTTTGGCATTTGAATATTCTAGATCAGATCTCCAGTTTATGTATTTGAATTGCAGCATTTACTTCTTCAATTAGAGATCCAACTTTCGGTATTTTAGAATAGATCTGTCAAGTTTCAGCATTCAAATTCATATTGTAGGTTTACTGCTTTCTGCAATTTAATTCTTAAGGTATATTTACTGTTTTTAGCATTTAAACTTCTTAAACATAGGTTTATTGTTTTTAGCATTCAAAAATTCTCAGCATAGGTATTTCTCATCCATAGATTAGGCAATCCTTTCACAGCTTATTCAATTTCCTTCTTAGACAAACCTTTAAACATTGATACCAACGCCCAACCACGACAAAGACTATCCTATAAGAGCACATATAGTGCCTGCACCTCTGAAGTTTGTACGTCCCTCGGGTTGATAATTAAAGCAGGCTCCTAGTCTAGCTGCCCTCATTAGGCATCCATTCTAAGGGCTCACCACTTTTTGGCGCCATTGTCGGGGAGGTGCTAAATCTTTTAGGAGACATCTTCAAAACAAAACAAAAAGAAAAGAAAAAAATCACATCTAAAAAAAACAACATAAATATTTTACCCATTGAATGCCTCGTCGGAAAAGGGATAGGTTTGGATGCTTTCTTCCTAGGCGTCCCATGAGCAACAACGGCAACAACAATTCTGACTACTCTTAGTTCGAATTCCTAAACTCTAAAAACGAAATTGATTCCACATACAATCCAAACAGAGACAACTTCTCTGCTAGTTCCAGCTCAAACACCACTATGGCAGACGAATAAGAGGAACCTAGGGAGCTGTTCACCTTTCCCATTAGCATACCTCTTGGAGATGCCATGATGAAGAATATCAACCTAACAATCTGCCAAACTTCCATGGATTGACTTCAGAAGATCCTGACACATTCCTGTTTGAGTTTGAGGTAGTTTACAGATCCTTTCATTACACTACAGATGCACAAAAGCTGAGGATTTTTCCCTCCACACTGAAATATTTATCACTTAGGTGGTTCATGAGTTTAGAAGGAAATAGTATTTTCAGTTGGGACCAAATGAAACAATCATTCCTAGAAAATTTTTGGGACTACTGCAAAGCAAAGGATACAAGGGATGAAATATTTAGGATGCAGTAGGGAGACTGTGAATCCTTAGAAGACTATGCCCAGCATTTCCAGCTCAGCTACAAAAAAGCTAACCATTGCACCCTAGACCCTGAATCGCTGAAACTTGTCCTTCTTAGAGTGATAAAAGAAGAGAATTTTGAGATCTTAAACCTCTTGGGAGATGGGGACATATTCTAGAAAACTTATGACCAGATACTACAGATCTTCAAAAACCATTCTAGGTCTAGGAAAAGCAAAAATGGGACAAGAGATACACATCTGTCCGTAGGATCATCATCATCATTTGCAGGACCAAACATTACAAAATATGATCTAGGGAACCTCCTTGATGACATGAAAACTGACATCCTACAATCATTGTCCATGCAACTTGATGCACTCCAAATAAAGAAGAAGCAGGATGAAATTAACCAAGCATTGGCAGTATTCTGTCCTTGTTGTAGAAAGAAACATGAGAAGGGGCAGTGCACATTAAAGACCATAGAAATATGTGGTCTCTGCACTGACGATCAGTCCACTGATAAA
Source organism: Larix kaempferi (assembly GCA_027924585.1). Classification (NCBI taxonomy): domain Eukaryota; kingdom Viridiplantae; phylum Streptophyta; class Pinopsida; order Pinales; family Pinaceae; genus Larix; species Larix kaempferi. Next base: position 16,080,082 of record BSBM01002204.1, on the reverse strand, counting down.
TGTCCCCTCTTACCCTCATGTAAGGCTGCTATTCAAGATCCTGCAACTAAAGGAGCAATAGAACAACTCTGTTTTATAAATCAAAGAAGGAGTAATTTTGTCAGACCATACCAACCTAGCAATCAAGCCTACTATAATCAGGGCCAGCAAAATTGGAACTCTGAACCAACTCCATGGAAAGCACAACCAAATCCAAACTAATGGCAGCAAAATCAGCAGACTTATCATCAGAATTAGCAAACTTATCAACCACCCTATCAACAATCTTATTACCTACCATCTTACCCTTCATACACCCCACCTTTTCCTCCATCAAACACGAATTATGGAAATCAATAACCCCATCCATCAAATTGGAGAGCCCCATTACAACAACCACTTATTATGCCACCCCCACAGACTCAACCACCCCCCAAACCCCCACCAATTCCATCCCAAACCCTAATAATAACACACCTGCACAACAATTATAGACTTATAACGATGAAATCACACAATTCCCTACCTATGTAGTAGAAACCATGGAAATAAACGAAATAAACCTCAAGTCTGGGAAAACGTTGCAAAATACACCCACACAGAATATCCAAGAACCTGAAGCTCAAGCACAAACAACACAACCCTATATTCAGCATCCGGATGAACCAAACCCTCAGGAGGAAGAAACTCAACCACTCACACGAAACAGAAACCCTCCATTTCCAGAGAAACTTATACGAAGTACAAAAGAGGAAGAAGAAAATGCGATTTTAAACGAATTGAAGCACTTAAACATCCAGATTCTGATTTTACAAGCCATAATGGATGTGCCCATTTGTAACAAATTCATCAAAGAAAATTGTCTGAAGAAACCTAGGAGGAGGAAGCGTGACCCGCCAACCATAAATGTAGTGGGACACTTAGCTAAGTTAATGCTGGGTATTATTATTAACCCTAAATATCTTGATCCTGGCAGTCCTGTAGTAAACGTCACCATCAATAATAGACAAATTAATAGAAGCTTAATCGATTTGGGAGCTGCTATCAATGTGATGACTAAGGAAACCATGATATACCTAGGACTCCAATCAATGGTCATACCAACAACTACAGTACTCCAGCTAGCCGACACATCCATTATGAAAACCGAAGGGATGCTCGAAGACATTATTATCAATATTGAATCCTGGGAATACCCAGCTTATTTCATAGTCATCGAAGTAAAAAACAAACTTAGTGGTTATCCAATCATACTAGGTCAACCTTGTTTGACAACTGCAGATGCTTACATAGGTTGCAGATCATGAAACATGACTATCACCAGTGGACATGCCAGGAAGAAAATCACAATTTACCCACCAGCAAGGAAATCTTCAGACTTAGAATATCAAAATTGGACTGATGATTATAACGACACACCAAATCAAAACCTACGACCTGTCCTAAAAATTGATGCTGCACTATCATTAAAAGAAATAGATGAAGATGGTCATATAGATAGGTTCATACAAAATGCATATTCTAACAATGATGGTCATGAAATATTTTTTAACACAGACCAGCAACAAGAAGGCCAAAGTTCAAACCATAACTTAAATAAAATGTGGGCAGAAGTGCTATCTCTGGAAGATCAATCAGAAAAAGCAAAGACGGTGGAAATTATGCCTGGAAAGACAGTCAACATTAATTCCAACCTCAAGCCAGAGCAAGACACACAGTTAATGAAAGTATTATCAGAACAAATTAAAGCTTTTGCATGGACATATGCAGACATGAAAGGTATACATCCTGATATCTGCAAACATTACATTTACATCAAAGAAGGGTCTATTCGTATCAAGCAACCACAAAGGAGGCTAAACCCAGCATTAAAGGACATTGTCAAAGTAGAACTACAGAAGTTATTAGATGTTGGGTTCATATATCCCATCTTTGACAGCGAATGGGTCTCACCACTGGTTATAGTCCCTAAAAAAGAGGCAAATGGAGAATTTGTGTGGACTACAGAGAGCTAAATAAAGCACCAAGAAAGATCACTTTCCACTCCCATTTATTGATCAGGTGTTGGACACATTAGCAGGGAACAAGTATTTCTCATTTTTGGATGGCTTCAGTGGGTACAACCAAATTTTAATACATCTAGTTGATCAAGAAAAGACAACGTTTACATGCCCCTGGGGTACTTATGCATATAGAGTACTACCCTTTGGGTTATGTAATGCTCCAGCAACATTCCAAAGGGCCATACTAAGTATATTCTCTAATTTCATAAATGATCAAATGGAAGTATTCATGGATGACTTCACACTCTATGGACAAAACTTTGATCAAGCATTGAACCATCTTGAATTAGTATTGAAAAAATGTATTGAGATGAGCTTATGTCTGAGCAATGACAAATGCAGAATGTTAATGGAAGAAGGCATCGTTCCAGGGCACCATATATCACAAAGGGGGATAGAGGTTGATCAAGCAAAAGTTTCAGTAATCAGAACGCTACCACCACCTGTTAAACAAAGGGATGTGAGAAGTTTCCTTGGACAAATAGGGTACTATAGGAGGTTTATTAAAAATTATAGCAGGATTGTTGCACCAATGTTTTCCCTTCTCACAAAAGACACTAAGTTCATATGGACAAACCATTGCATGACAAGATTTGATAAATTTAAGGAGAAAACAATTACAGCTCCAGTACTCCAAGGACCAGACTGGGCACTTCCATTCCACATCCACTCAGATGCATCAGATAAGGAAATCGGGTCTGTCCTTGGACATGAAAAAGAGAAGAAGCCCTATGCAATATATTATATCAGTAAAAATTTGGCAGGGGCAGAATTAAATTATATTGTCACCGAGAAGGAATTTTTGACTGTCATACATGCCATTAATAAATTCAGGCACTATATCACTGGCTACCAAGTTTTTGTTTATACAGACCATTCAACCATAAGGTATCTCATGAACAAACCCAACACAAGTGCTTGAGTCATTAGATGGATGCTACTCCTCCAAGAGTTTGACATCACAATTTTAGACAAGCCAGGAAAACACAATGTGGTGGCTGACTTTCTATCTAGGCTCACACATGGACAATACAGTGAAGTGATCAATAACAGTTTTCCATATGAGCACCTTTTTTCCATATCCACCAGAAGCCCATGGTTTTCTGACATAGCAAACTATTTAGTGTCTGGGAAGTTTCCAAAACATTATAGTTACAAAGAGAAGACTAAAGTAATAAGGCAAAGTGCCACATACACATGGATAGAGGGCATGCTCTTCAAACAAGGACCAGATCAAATACTCAGAAGGTGCATTAGAGAAGATGAAGTGCATGGCATAATGCATGCCTCTCACAATGAACCATGTGGAGGACACTATGCTGCAAAAAGGACAGCCTATAAAATTTTACAAACAGGGTACTATTGGCCAACACTACACAAAGATGCTTATGAATATGTTTCACACTGTGATGACTGCCAAAGGATGGGGAAACCAACACAAAAAAGAAGAAATTACACTCCATCCAACAAATCTCCTTGGAGACATTCGAAAAATGGGGATTTGATTTCGTTGGTCCAATCAACCCACCGTCTAATCAGAAAAGCTACATCCTGGTATGCACTGACTACCTTACAAAGTGGACTGAGGTAGCAACACTTGCTGCAACCAATGAAACCAACTTGGAAAAATTATTCACTGAGCAGATCTTTCACAAGTTTGGAGTACCAAGAGAACTAGTCTCTGATCAAGGCTTACAGTTTACATCAAATCTAATAGAGGACTTACTTAAAAGAAACAATTTCAAGCACAGACAGTCCTCCTCCTATCACCCTCAAGCCAATGGTCAAGCTGAGGTAACAAACAGAGAATTGGAAAGGATTTTGACAAAGACTGTCCAACTCTACAAAAGAGATTGGGAAGACAGGCTAAGTGAGGCAGTTTGGGCCTATAATACCACATGGAAAACAACAACAGGATTCACACCTTATGAACTAGTATATGGAAAGAAAGTCATGCTTCCAATTGAATTTGAAATAAATACATTAAGAATTGCAGCATAGTTAAATATGGAACTATCAGAAATACAACAAGAACACATACTACAATTGAATCAACTAGATGAGCAACGCCAGCAAGCACTTGCCCATACTGAAATCATCCAACAGCAAAGGAAGAAGTGGCATGACAAACACCTAAAGGATAAAAAGTTCAAGTAAGGTGACTGGGCACTACTCTATGACTCTAGGTTTCACACATTCAAAGGAAAGCTAACAACCAGATGGCTGGGACCTTACATAATTCAAAAGATCCATGAAAATGGAGTTGTAAGGATCATTACAATTGATGAAGAAGAGTTTCCCATGATAGTAAATGGACATAGGCTAAAACTTTACAAGAAGCCACAGTCAAAGGAGGAGTTTACACAGGTACTCTATCAGCAACAACTGATGCTGATAGAGAGCATGGAAAATCATTGAAATTCAGTTCATAAAAATTAAAAAATATATAAATATATAAAAAATAAGAGAAAAAGAAAAAAGAAAAAAAAATGTTGAAAAAAAAAGGAAGCAAAATGAAAAAAAACAAGAAAAAATGATAAGAAAAAACATGAGAAAGGGGGATGAGCAAAATGCCAAACTACAGAAATGATATAATCAGGTAAACACAGGTAAAGTTGCAGGGCATCATGCACCCCCAAGAAGAACCAGCATGCACACTTGAGACAAATCAAATCAAGAGAGCCAGCTATCAATAATCAAGCGAGCCAGTCATATCTTCAAGTCAGCAACAAAGAAAACACACTACAAGATTCAATCAAGCGAGCCTGCCATTATTCAAAACCTGCTACTATTTCAAGCAAGCCAACCACGTAATCAGGAACAAAGCAAAGGTATCAACTACTACAGAATTCATTTCCAGCAAACAAGTTATTCAATCAATCTGCAATATCTTCATGCGAGCCTGCCATCTATTCAAGAGAGCCAGCACAGATTACAAAAAGCATCATCACAAAGTCAAATCAGAAAATGGCACAAAGTTCAAAAGCAACCAATACAACAAATTCAAACGAACAAAAGGAAAAGGCAGCAAGTGCACGTAACTACTGACATGCCAAAATTTACTACAAATAATGCCAAATCTACTACAAAATCCAGCGCACATAAAAATCGGGCCAAATCATCAACTCAGGTACGCTAAAACATAACGAGGTAATCTCTAAACATCTTTGTTTTATTTTTAAGGCCAAATCATTATCCCGCAAGACATTTGTTTTCTTAAGCTGAGGACAGCTTACATCTTCATTCGGCGGCATGGTTCAGTTCATAATGACCTCAATAAATCATGATTGCTACCTAAGTCATATCAACCTCAATGAATCATGATTACCACCTTCGTCATGTCAGCAAATGATAGACCCGCATCTAGCCACCATACTTCCAAATAATCGGAGAAAAAGTGCAATGTACAAATATGAAATGAAATGCAGGGCTTGATCAGGTAGCAAGTACAAACAAACGTTAATGAGGATAAGTGCGGAAAGGCAGTTAAGAAAGGCTACATAATCATCCAAGAAGCCAGTTTTGCACATACAGAACCTCTCAGAACTCTCCAGAAGCAAGGAACTGGAAGTTAGTGTGGTCACGCAGCCATCAATCCAGCCTCGAACCTGTAATCAACCTCGACCATTTAAGGAAAGATAGCCACGTTCTAAGTGCTGGTTTATTGATATAGTAAAGGATTTCAGGATGACAAAAGGTTTCAAGAAAAGGGAACCAAAGGAACACAGCGCTATTTATCAAAACCCACGAATCTTAACAATCATCCGCATCACGTGTTGGATTCCTTTCATCTTAGGATTAAAAGGATACAATGCAGGGGTGGATCTGGAGTTTGCAAGAAATTTAAAACATATCAAGGATGAATAGTTCGTCACCCGAGTAAGGGGTTACGTATAAAGTTGGATGATGATGTGATTTCCAAATTCACTGGTCTACAGAGGGGTCTGCATTGGAGCAGGGATGACCGGGAGGCAAACCATGAAGCAAAGGAAGCATTTTTCGAGCAAGGAGAGGTCTACGACGAAGATAAAAATGGAGTCAAAAGACTCTCCATGCCGGCACCATGGGATGAAATGGCTGCAATCGTCCATAAATACATTACATGCACTGGTAGGTTAAGTTATGTCCCCATTTTTCATTTTCGAATTCTAGAGCTGTTGAGGCACAGGGCCCATCTTCGACCGAACAACAACATTAGCATTTCATACTATCTACTCCTATCTCTGGAAGAGATGAGCAAGAAAGTGATTAAAGGAAAAGAGGATGCTTTAGCCCACCATGGGATGATCAAATTAATCGTTTGTGAGGAATTAAAAGTACAGGTCCCAGAGATTTCTTGGGAAGAATTCGTGTTGGTATCTACTAAGGATGTTCAAAGAATTAAGGGTACACCCACAGTGGGCATACCCCTACCCTCTATATCAAAGAGCAAGACCACCTCTACATCAGGGACTAAGAGGAAAATCGACCTGGACAGCGTGGCCGATACCCTGGTAAAGATAAAGGATTCACGAGATGAGTCCCCCAAAACGAACCCAGGGATTTCTACCAGTCATCTAGGGCCGAAGAGATGAAGTAAAGATTCACACAAGCATCCAAAATCTGAATTACCAAGGAGGAGAAAAGGGAACCCAGTCCCCTAGTTCAAAATGTTTCTGATGAGGATGATGATCTTTGGGTGGATCAGGAAGATCCCATTACACCCGAAGAGATGGATGAACAAGAAGAGAAAGATGAACAAGAAGAGAAGGATGCAGAATAAGAGTAGGATGCAGGAGAAGAACAGGATGCACAAGAAGAATAAGATGTAGGAGAAGAACATAATGCACAAGTAGAGCAAGACAACTTCCAGGGGAACCCTCCTGAGCACAATGAAAACCCTGGGGTCGTCAACCAACTCGCTAAGGCACAGGAAGAACTAGAAAAGCTCAGAAAGGAGTTGGAAACATTGAAAATTGAATCCAGAAGCCAGCCAACTTCTCCCCCGTTTTCACCTGAAAAGACACAAATTCTGAAAATGCATCATGTAGGGGAGCTAAAACTAGTTGAGCAGAAAAATCCAGTGCTTAAAGAGAAAGTGGCTGAGGCATAAGAGGGGTTATCCAAAAAGGACCAGGAGATTGTTCAATTGAGGGACGTTTTGGCAACTACCACTAAAATATATGATCAACTACTGGACCTCAGGCTGCCATCAACAATTTATGTAGTTTATCTACAAGAAAAGTGGGGCAAATTCTATCTCCAAAGGTTAAAACAGGGACTCCCGATAGAGATAAAATCCCCCAAATAATTTATGGATACATCTCTAAACTCCACAGAGTTGGAGAAGGACCAGCTAAGTGAATTTTTCTTACACAATTTTGTAGTTCCTAGCTCGCCCAACTGGTCACCAAACCCTTACATGGGCAATTTCCAGTTGAGGGCACCGTGTTCATGGATGAATCACGAAATTAAACGAGCTCAGGACTACCACCTTTATGTTGCAGCAAAATGCCAAACTCCATTAACGGTCAAGGCAAAGGTGACTCATCTTGAAAGAATAATTTACAACCATAGGATCCTCACCCAGGATGAGGAGTTGATCCCCATTCTCCTTGCGAAGCAACAGGAGGCTGTGGCACACTTTGATGTTACTCTCTAAATCACACACAAAGAGGTTCATGAGTCTATTAATTAAACATGGTGCAGGATAGCAAGTGATCTAAAAACAAGAGAGCTACACTCCCCTCTCAGACTTGAAGCTGCTCTTTTCAAAGCCAAACTCTACAAGGAATCCTTGATAAGGAATCAGCTCAAATGGATTGGAATGAGGCTGAATCCACCATTTTTCCTTCCCTCGGTTATTAAAGAATAGGTTAATGAGGAAGAAGAAAGGAGAGCATGGGTCAAGGAGGATCAGAGCATGGGATACTACATGCAAGAAGAGACCCCCGGGGTGGTATCATGGGACCTCAGGGAAGTCATCGAAGAGATGAATATGTCACCCAAGGATGGGTGAATCCTTCAAGTATGGGGGAGAATGATGAGTCCAAGTTACAAGTATCTGATAGCCTTTTTCCGCACAGTAAAGCACAAGAAAGGGTGAAGAAATACACTTATTTTGTGGGAGAAATGATTTACCTTGATTATTTAATAAAGATTGTTTTAAAGATTATTCTTGTATGTTGAATGCATGTTCAATAAACTAATTGTATGAAAATCGAGTATGATTGAGCAGGTCGAGGTACACTAAGGGACAAACATGCAGATCAAGCGAAGGACTGAAAGATCATGCAAAGCTCAGCACCTTTTTCCTGATTTCTAGAGAGAACACCTGTTCAAACAGAATCGACAATTAGACATATAGTTAGGTTAAGCATTAGAGGCAAGTATATACAGGCCTCTCGGTTAGCTAGGGGATCCTATTGCCATTTTTTAGAACAATCGTTTTACGTTTTTATGTTTCTGAGACAGTCGTGATACAGACCTTATTTTTAACTATGGAGTATTATTTTGAATAAAGACTTGATGTTACTTTCCATTCAACGTCTATAAGTTTTCTCCACTCCTGAGTACTGGTTGGAGAGGGCCCCTCCAACACGTAAGTTAGGAGATTTTACTGTTCAGGTATTTTTCATTATGTGCTTTGTCTTGACTTAATCTATATTGCATGTGAATGTATTCTTGATGACATTCAAATAGAACGATTTGAATTCTGTAGTAAAGCGACCAGTCTAATTCCGTAGTAGTTTATAGCGCATTCTATAGTTCGGTAACACTGTTTCTGTAGTCCTGTAGCAGCATTCTGCCAAGACATAATTCAACACTTATTTTCCTATGTGCTTGCATTACTTATGAAACAATGATCCAGATCTTGAAGCTCATGCACTTTCCCATTATTATAGTTGCTCATAAAGATTGATTACTTTCAGTACTTTGGTTAATTGATGATTAATTCGCAGCATTAGATAATTGCAGTTTGAACTTAGCTTTTGGCATTTGAATATTCTAGATCAGATCTACAGTTTATGTATTTGAATTGCAGCATTTACTTCTTCAATTAGAGATCCAGCTTTCATTATTTTAGAATAGATCTATCAAGTTTCAGCATTCAAATTCATAGTATAGGTTTACTGCTTCCTGCAATTTAATTCTTAAGGTATATTTACTGTTTTCAGCATTTAAACTTCTTAAACATAGGTTTACTGTTTTCAGCATTCAAAACTTCTCAGCATAGGTATTTCTCATCCATAGATTAGGCAATCCTTTCACATCTTATTCAATTTACTTCTTAGGCAAACCTTTAAACATTGATACCAACGCCCAACCACGACAAAGACTATCCTATAAGAGCACATATAGTGCCTACACCTCTGAAGTTTGTACGTCCCCCGGGTTGATAATTAAAGTAGGCTCCTAGTCTAGCTTCCCTCATTAGGCATCCATTCTAAGAGCTCACCAGTAAGTTTGAGTAATGGCAGAGGAAAGGCTCAAGACATATTGTTTGTACATGGTTTGAAACATAACCTGCTTAGTGTCAGCCATGTCTGCGACAAAGGATGTGAAGTTGTCTTTAATTCTAAAGGTTGCAAGATAAAATATGTACCCTCAGGACAATTGATTGCAAAAGGCATAAGGACAGAAAATAATGTTTATGTTTTGAATGAAGAAAAGAAAGAATTTCATCTAAGCAAGTATGATGAGTGTTGGTTGTGGCATAAGAGACTTGGACATTTGAATTTTGATCATATAATCAAACTTAGCAACAATAGGGCAATAAAAGATCTTCCAAAGATATCAAAGCCATATGATTTTGTGTGTAAGTCATGTCAAATGGGAAATCTGACCCACACTCAGTTTAAATAAAAAAAAATTACATCAACAAATAAACCTCTTCAATTAGTACATATGGATTTATGTGGACCATCCAGGAAGGAAGGTACAGGAAAAGAAAACTATTTCATGTTGGTCATTGATGATTATTCTAGACTCACATAGGTCGCCTTTCTGAGAGAAAAATCCGAAGCATTTGAAAAATTCAAAGTGTTTAAGGCTCTAATAGAGAATCAAACAGGAAAAAGATTGAAGGCAGTAAGGTCTGATAGAGGAGGAGAATTTAGTTTAGGAGATTTTAAAGAATTTTGTGATAAACATGGGATCAAAAGAGAATATACTATTCCAGGGACTCCACAACAAAATGGAGTAGTGGAAAGACAAAGTAGATCAGTACAACAAATGGCAAGATCAATGATGAATGAAAAAAATATTTCTCATACTTATTGGGTAGAAGCAATTCATACAACTGTCCATATTCTCAACAAAGCTCACCTAAGACCAAATAGTGATAAAACTCCTTATGAAATTTTGTTTGGGAGACCTACTACTATTAAGCATTTTAAAATCTTTGGAAGTAAATACTATATTAAAAATAATGATGAACATCTTGGAAAATATGATGGCCGAGCTGATGAAGGTATCTTTCTGGGATATGAAACAAACAACAAAGGATATAGATGCTATAATAAGAGATTGCATAAAGTAGTTGATTGTATTGACATTAAAATTGATGAAGAAATCTTAGTTAAACAAGATCAGATAAGCAGTGTTGAACCATATGCAGAGAATGCAATTGAGATTGAAGAAGAACAGGTCCAAGATTCAGAAAAAAAAAAAAGAAAATTTAGATTCAAATGATGAGCATGCAAACATTCAGGAAGATTCAAATCAGCTGACAGAAACAAAATCACCTTCCAGAATTGTTAAAAAGAATCACTTTGAAAGTCAGATAATTGGTGACAAGAATAAAGGAGTTCAGACAAGAAAGAAATTGATTGAAGCTTCAGAGCAATCTCAAGTTTCCTTTCTCTCTATGATAGAACCTAAGAATTTTGATGAAGCTAGTAAGAATGAATATTGGATTAGAGCCATGAATGAAGAGCTTGATCAAATTGAGAAGAATAATACTTGGGAACTTGTTCCTAGACCTACAAATAAGAATATAATAGGTTCTAAGTGGTTGTTTAAGAATAAGATGAATGAAAAAGGACAGGTTGTGAAAAATAAAGCCAGATTGGTCTATAAAGGGTATGCACAAGTTGAGTGTTAGGATTTTGATGAAACCTTTGCACCAGTGGAGTGTTAGGATTAGAAGCCATCAGAATGTTTCTTGCCTATGCCATCCACAAGCACTTAAAATTTTATCAAATGGATATTAAGTCAGCATTTCTTAATGGAGACCTAGAAGAACAAGTCTATATGGAGCAACCTGAAGGATTCCAACTAATAGACAATTCTGATTTTGTTTGCAAGTTAAAAAAGGCATTGTATGGACTGAAACAAGCACCACGAGCCTGGTATTATAGATTAGATAAGTATCTATAGGACCAAGGATTCAAGAAAGGTATTGTTGACAGTAACTTGTACATCAAATTTGAGGGTGATGATTTATTAGTTGTTTTGGTTTATGTGGATGGCATTATTTTTGGAAGTATTAATGACTCTTTTGTTCAATGGTTTGCTAATGCCATGAAATATGAATTTGAGATATCAATGATAGGAGAACTGTCATAATTCCTTGGTCTTCAAATTACTCAGAATTATGCAGGTCTATTTCTCTCTCAAGAGAAGTATTTGAAGGAAATGTTGAAAAGATTTCATATGGAAGATGCTTCACCTGTCAGCACACCCATGGTTGTTGGATGCAAGCTCAACAAGGATGATGTCTCACCAGATGTTGATCAAAGAACATATCGGTCAATGATAGGCAGTCTATTGTACATCACAGCATCTCGTCCTGATATAATGCAAGATGTTGGAATGGTAGGAAGATTTCAGTCTGCTCCTAAGCAAAGTCATTTGGCAGCTGTCAAGAGGATATTCAAATATTTGAAGGGCACACTGACTTATGGTCTCTGGTATCCTAGAAATCATAATTTTCAATTAATTGCATATTCAGATGCTGACAGGATAAATTGTCTGGATGAGAGAAAGAGCACGAGTGGAGGTGCATTCTTCTTAGGTGATTCACTAGTAGCATGGCTATGTAAGAAGCAAGTTTCTATATCTTTGTCTACCACAGAATCTGAGTACATTGCTGCTGCTACATGTTGTACATGGGTACTATGGATGATTCAAACTCTGGCAGACTTGGAGGTAAAATATGTTGAATCTATTCATATTCATTGTGATAACACAAGTGCCATTAGTGTCTCCAAGAATCTTGTTCTTCATTCCAAGACTAAACACATTTCAATCAAGAATCATTTCTTAAGGGAGCAGGTTACAAACAAAGTTGTTCAATTGCATTTAATTCCTTCTAAAGAACAGATCACTGATATTTTTACTAAACGCTTATCCAAAATCCAGTTTGAATATCTACGCCAAAAGTTGGGTGTCATATCTTCTTCCAACTAACCTACTCACTTTGGCAAGGGGAGTTTATGTCTCTTGCACATTTGATGTATTTTTGAGAAAGTTGTCATTTCTCTAGCTTCTCTTTGAGTTTAACTTGACAGGGGGAGTTGTATTACCATGTTTTCTTTGACATTGATGTCAAAGGGGGAGAAGATAGTTGCAACATCAGAGATATGAAGTTTTCCATCAATGCCAAAGGGGGAGATTGTTGGAATTATGCTTCAGTTGTCATTGATGGTTGGAAAGCAGTTAATAAGGGCATATGAGGGCATCACTGCAGGCATCCATGAGGGCTAAGACTGTGGGAATATGATCCCCTTTGGGAATCCCGCGGGAATCCTGGTGAGCCCCTGCGTGCATCTAAATGTTGCGGGCATTCTTGCGGGCATAGGGTGTGCCATTGCAGGCATATGAAGGGATACTGTGGGCATCATTAAGAAGCCACTGCGGGCATATGGAGATCCCTCTGTGGGCATCCTGGAGAGGTCACTGCGGGCATTGAGGAGAGGCCACTGCAGGCATTACTGAAGGCATATGGAGAGCTCTCTACAGGCATTTTAAGGGGCCTCATTTTTAATAAAAAGACAGTTACAGTAATTAAAAAATAATATTAAGAAAGGATTCGAATTTGACTATAAAGGCCATGCAGTTACAATAGAATATGATTGAACTCCCAACAGTTATGAAGATAAGAAATTCGAAGAGACTGAGTTGGAAGATATGGAATTTGAAGAGACCGAGGCATATATCTTCAGGATCTATAAAAACTAATTAAAAAGAACAAAAAAAAGGAGAGTGAATCGTGAGAATGAAGAGGATTGGTCATTGGTTGAAGAAAAGAAAATGAAGTTATGATTCTAAATCTAAAAAGACAATACAGAAGCAAAGAAAGGTGTGGCCCGAATCTGTGAAGAAGAATGCTCAGAAATTCGAATTTGACCAAATAAAATTGGAAGCTGAATGTTGAAGAACCGAGGTTCAAATAAGGCAAAAATGAGTTGTAGCAACATAGAGAAGAGATGAAAGGGGTCAGTATTGATATATCTGAACCAATGAAATGCAATTGACTGTAAATTTCTTAAATAGGGTGGAAGGGAGGTGCTAGGGAGGATTGATGTTCTGTATAGTTCAAGTTGGTGCTTGAATTCTGGGAGTGGGTGCTTCTTTCTAGTGGGTGCTAGAAAAACATGAGAGTTGGTGCTCTCAACAAGTTGCAGCTTGTTAAACAGAGGTTGTAGCCTCATCTTGCGTTGGTGCTCAAAAATAAATGATGTACAGGAGTAAAAAGATTGCTTATCATTCTAAGAAGAAGAGGTTTTTCCCTTTATGGGTTTCCTCATGAATATTTGTGTCTATGTACATCATATGTGTGATTGATGATTACTAGTTCTATTGCTTATCTTGTTCATTATCTTGACAATCATTTTTGAATGGTAATGAAGTTATAAAAGGGACTAAAATTGTTTAAGCATAACACAATTGATTCACCCCCCCCTCTCAGTTGTATTAATAACAACAACACTTTAAAGAGCCAAATACCCTTCTGTATTTCTTCTAGATGATCAAGGTCCAGGAAAATGAACAAAATCCATCTGTTGACTAGCATATTAACTCGTGGTGCATATCCAACAATTGGAGCCCAAAACTTTTTCACCCAATATAGGATTTGCACCCTGTTCACTGATGCAAACTCAATACGCCAGACCAAAGCTCTGCTAGCTAACATTTCCACTCTATCAAAATGCATATCCTCATCTATTACAAAACAGTCTAAACCCTCATTTGCTTTAACTTCCTTCAGTTTCCTTCGACAACGAGCTTTATCCCCATAAAAACCTCTTTTCGCTTCATTGTGATGTACCAGATCATCCCAATTCGCTTCTCTCCCACCATACCTACTTTTCTCCCTAGTTGAGCCATAAGGTCGAGATCCCAGGTCACCCAGCAGATTAGGGCCTGCCAACCCCGACAAAGAGTTTTTGGGATTGACCGAAATCATCCATATTTTATGCCATAACAAAATCTAACTTATTAAAAATTATATATATATAATACAATTTTTTATCTTCCTTTCACTTGCATGCATTCTTTGTACTACATTAACCTATCTATGTTATTTTATATCTTCTTGCATACTATCAATTGTTTCAAATTCCAACCTTCACACTTTAATTTCATATATCATTTTAAATTAATCCATTATGTCATATTTCTTTAATCTAATTATTATTTGCGTAGTCATTTGTTATTCTTTTTTCCATAGAAAAAAACATAATTTTATTAGATATTAACAAAATTACATCTGCATAATGCATGTATCCATGCATTTCTAGTACAAAAAATCCTAGAGGTTGTTGTCATAAAGCAAAAAGTATGTCGTTCTTCACAGAAAACAAATGGTTCACAGATTATACTGATTAGATTCATAGAAAGGATATCATGAAAGTCTAAAAAATTGCTTGTTTGTACAGGTGGCTGCTACAAGTCCATATAAGACAAAAAGATTCATGTATCAATCGATAATATGGAGTGTCATCCAGGGATTGGTTGTTGAGGATCCAATCCGTACATGAAAGGATGATGGTAGTATTAAAAAAAGACTTCATTTTGTGTTTCAGAAATATTACATTGCCCATGACTTAAAAGCAAGCCTTCCTTGGAGAGTATGTCTGCAATGTCGTTCCGCTCCCTGTATACATGATGACATGTATAAGAATCAAAATTTTCCAGCAGTCAGTGTACTTCTTCGATCAAAGTGATAAGAAGCAGGTTTTGACAATTTTGAGATTTATTTATCTAGTTTATGACATTCATGGAGTCTCCAAATATTTGTATATGCTTGCATTCCTTTTCAATTGTAAAATAGAGCAGAAGTTTTAATGCCATGATTTCGGCATAATTGTTTGTGCCATTTCCCAATACCATTTGTATTTTGAAATAAATAGCTTCAGATAGATATAGGATAGCACCGCTGCCACAGGTTTCATTAGAGAAAATTTGAGGTCTAAAATGGGCCTCTTAAGGAAAATAATAAAATAATATTTATGAATTTTGGGGGAAAAGAGAAAAAAAAAAATTACATTTTTCTTCATATTTTCGACATATCTCCCTATCGTTTTACTCAAATTTCAAGCAGGAGCACTCATTGAATGCGGAATTGAATTAAGCATCCAACGAGTACCCACACTGCATACTTTTGAGATACCCTACCCCACAAAAAAAGAGAAATACATCACGTATTATTTTCAAATTTAAACATTTTTTATGTATTTCTCATTTTTGGTGGGGTGGGTACCTCGAAAGCATGCAGTGTGGGTACTCGCTGGATGCATAATTTACTTCTACATCCAACGAGTGCTACCACTCTAAATTTGAGTAAAATGATAGGGAGATATGTTGAAAATATGAATTAAAAAAAAAAGTTATTTTAATGTCATATATGCCATGTCAACCATTATGGTTGATTCTTTTCTTGAAATTATATTGGTTCTTGAATTCAATGGCTCTTTTTCTTATGAGGTGGCTCGTATTCTTATGAGGCCCATTTTTGACCCCAAATTTTCTCTACTGGGTTTTGAGAAACCCCGCAAAAAAAATCCCAAGGAAGATCCTTATTTATATTCTCTTCTTGAATCATTCTTATAGCAAGGACACTCTTTTGTTGAGGAAAGTGAGACATGGTATCCAGGCTGTGAAAAGAGATCAGCTCTAGAACAATAGATTTTTCATTAAAAATTTCAAGTTTCTCGCATTCCACAAACCCCATATGATGATCAAAGGGAGAGCCTGAATTTCTTTTGTGGTTGAGTTTGTAGACCAAGATTCCTAGGCATCTATCAGATCCACCCCACCCCAATCAATCTGTGCATCTAATCTTCTTTTAGTCTCAGTCCAAGTCCGAACAGAGAAGGGGCAGTTTAGGAAAAGGTGGGTGATCGATTCAGAAGCATTGCTGCAGAGCACACACCATCTCGGTCCCTCAATATATATTTTGGCCATTCTATCCCAATTCAGTACCCTATTTTCCAAAGTACACCACGTAAAGATCCTTTCTTTCTAGGGACATTTGGACTTCTGAATTCCCTTCCACCACCACTCAGGTTCGCATCCTTGGGGAAGTGTAATCAAGGCTTGATATCCAAGTTTTGGAGTGTATCGACCATTCGGTGTTATTTTCCAGATAGTTTGTCAGAGCAATCAGATAATTTGACATGTGAGTTCCGAAGGTCAATTAGAAAGTTGTTCCAACTATCATTCAGTTTGGTTGGGATGCCCAGACTGTTAGCCTCTCTCCAACCTTGTCCCCATAAAGTAGTGGAAGCAGGGTCGGCGATTTGGTTAAGGTGGAAGATACCCTATTGGTGCAGAACCTGTATGAGTTGTTGAGGGAGGATGTGATTATTATGATTTCTCGGCCAAGGATCTGCCCTAATTCACACACTAGATCCCTTGCCAATCCTCCAAGATAGTCCATCTTCTATCAGAGAAAAGGAGCTTAGGGTGGCTTTCCATATGACCGAGATTGCTCTCCTTCCTTTATTTGGGTTCCTGATCCAATCAATTAGAGTCTAGAGCAATGTGCTTATGTTTTATATAACCTCAATCTAGAGACTGTTGTAGTTAGGAGCCTCCATCCAAATTTTGTGGCTAGGACTTTTGAAAACAGTTGTATGCTCTTTAATCCCCATCCGCCCAAGCTTTTTGGTTTGGCAATTATGTCACATTTTACCCATGGGAGAACCAAGTTCTCCTTTTTCTCGAACCATAAGAATCTGAAGCACAGATTCCTAGCCTTCTTAAGGATACCTTTTGTTATCCAAGGTAGTGACATCCAATAGACAGAGATGGCTTCCAAAACTGATTTTACAAAAACCACTCTACCTGCTCTTGAAAGCCATCAATGACACCAATTACTTAATCTCATTTCCAGCTTTACGATCAACCATAACCAATACTCTTTTTTGAAAGCCATCAATGACACCAATTACTTAATCTCATTTCCAGCTTTACGATCAACCATAACCAATACTCTTTTTTGTAGCAATTTGGCTTTAATATATAAAGCCTAAATATTTTAAACCTTCACCAAAGATCTTGAATTCAAAAGCCTAAAAGGGTGGCGTTACAGCGTATCTTTGAATATCAGGGTCTTCCATATTGGAGCAAGTAAGGGAGGATTTCTACACATTTATTTTCATGGCAGTGGCAATTTCAAATAGTTGCAGAATCTCCATTAATTTTTCAGCATAAGTAGCCAAGCCATCACAATTAAAGATTAGAATATCGTGTAGCCATCTCTTATGTCATAGGAAGATAACAAATATTCAATACTTTTTATATTATACATTTTCGGATATGTCCGTTTATTTCATATTTTTGCATATGCTATTGGTTTTATTTGTTCATTATGTTAACCTCACTATTCGTTAACCATTTAAGGAATATAACCATTATTACAATACTTTTTATATTATAAATTTTTGGATATGTCTTTCTCTTTAATTCATACAATCCCTTTATTACATTTTTTTTTGCTATGTTATTTGTTTGGTTTAGATGTTTTATAATTAAATATTAATCCTTTTATCATTGTAATTAATAGTATATTTGAAATTATAAATATCAATCAAATGAGAGGATCTGCATTTTAGACATTTCATGTCAAGAATGTTTTTTTATCCATTTTAATTAATCTTACTTTTAATTTATTTATTCATTTATTTAATACTTTGCTCATCTTTGATGCTATTATATATTTAAAATTTAAGTATCTACTTTGTTATTTTACTTTAAATATAAATGTAATTATTCGATTTTCCACCTTTTATATCATTATTTATTATTCTTATGTACTTTACATTATGTAATATTGAAAAAAATTCCATTCCTATTCTACCATAAATAAGAACCATGTAACCATCATTTCTACATGTATAGCATATAAAATTCCTATTATTACCTCTATCGCATCCATGTGCATTCGCTCCTTCTCAACTACTACAACATATGTCTCTTCCCTTCAAAGAGCCCGCACCTATTATGCAACTAACAAAGAGTGCATAAAGATTTCATCTTTACCACACAAATAAAGATGCCATCAACATCCATATTTGAAAATTCCAACATGCCACTCCAAATGCCCATTTAGTGCTACTAACCATGCATTTCTATAACAAAACCAAGCAATGTTACTTCCCTCTCTTCAGAGTGAAACTAGTACTTCACATGTTCATGGAAACCATCTTCCATATTCAAACTACCATCCCACTTTGCAAACAACCCAAATAGCGTCCCTTCACCCCCTCATTGGCCCATTGTTTTCAATGACAATATCATAACCCAAGCACACCGTCAATTTTGTGCGAGCTAGGGCTAGATAAGATCATATCCATCCATGTATATTCAATCTATAAAGAATCTTATCATGGACTTTGATTATGATTATTTAATGGAAAACATGCTTGTTGTAAATTCATTTATGAAAACAATGGGTATGGAAACTCCCTTTGGAACAACCCCTTGTTCTATTAGTCCTTACACAAGTTGAAGAAATTCTCATAGATCATGTGCCAACCTTGTATTACAAGTAACCCATGCACGTGATGGACAATATAAATACAATAGACATACAATAATATTTCACAAAACATTTCATTCATCATATAATGTTTGTCTCGTCGTGTTGAGGACTCAGACATTTTGATTGTCGCATGCAAGAGATTTAACCAACACTCTTATGATCGCATTGTCAATATATCCCATGTTTCTGTGCCTTGGAATACAAGACATGTCCACCTTAACCAATTTGCACTTAAGTATTTTCTAATTTCCCCTACTAATGTTTCCCCTATGCTTCATCATTCACACTCCACTTCCCCTCATTCCACCTACACCTCTATAGATGTGAACCCCACCTAGAGTGATTATGAAAATCCAAATGACTAATAAACTTCCTCATTTATAACCATTGTCCCTAATGCACATGTACATAGCTCTCCAACAAATAAGAAGGTACTTGCAATCGCCAAATTTCCAAACAAAAAATTTAGTTGAATGGTCACCTATTGGGATTTCAACAATTAATGAATACAACAAAAAGGGATTGCTCCATATGGCCTTCCCCACATTGTTCTCCATCAAGACTACCATATTCAACTAATCACAAGTTAAATAAATTGAAATGCAATACTATTGCATCTATTAAGGTACCACGACAACACATTTAGAAAGCACCCAAGGTTCCACTACTACCTTTATAATCATATGATGTGCCATCATACTCAAGTAGTAGCTTCTATATTGATGTGCTATCGTACTCAATTAGTGGCTTCTATCTTGATGTGCCATTGTACTCAAGTAGTAGCTTCTATCTTAATGTGCTTCACGACATCTCTCCATGGAACGAGATCTTTTTGGCACAAAGCTAGGAATGAGCTGACATATATGATTTCTTAGCCTTAATGTCCAACATTTTCTTTATTTTAATTACAACTAACACTAAATGGCCCAAATGACCTGACCTACATGCAATCATGCCTAGCAACCCATCAACTATTTTTATCAAGCAACAACATTGGAAAAATCAAAATATTATCTCCAACCCACATCTAGCATCACTATACATGCACCACAACTTCACAATCTTCTATGTCAAGGTCTTGGTGAAACACCTCTATGCACACAGATATTGGTATAGGTATGTTTCTCTAACCCTACTACCAACAACATTTATATAGATTTTTTAAAAATTGTGAATTTCTTAACAAAACATACATGCAATGTTAGATATGAATGGAAACAAAGAGGATTTGCATATATTCATGGTTTCATATGGTTGGAAAACTAGGCTTCTCTAGATAAGCTCAATTGGGATAATGCACTTGATATTGAAAGAGATAAGGATTACTGGATCATTATATTTCAACTTGGAACCCACAATATTCCTACAACAAAAACCCCTTTGGTCCCCACTTTGTTCTAGATTATCCTTTCTTTTTGTGCACTAAAGACGTATTCAAAACCGATCCAAGTCATGAATATGAAGAGATACTCTATGCATTCAATGCCACACAAAATGTACCGAAAATACTTGGCTAAAAGAAGGGAGGTAGTTATACATGACGTTATAACGTGCCTGGGGTTTACATGCCTCATCTGACCTATTCATTGATGAGCATCACCATAAAATAGACAAACCTATTCAAAATTACGATCACTTGAATAGCCACATGCCTTCCATCCTTTCAATGACCTATTCATTGATGAGCATCACCATAAAATAGACAAACCTATTCAAAATTACGATCACTTGAATAGCCACATGCCTTCCATCCTTTCAATCTGGCATGAGAATATTGATTTCCAATTAATGTTCTCCCTCCTTGCAAAGTATGTGCATCTAAATCAAAATAAAAAACAAATCTGAAATATTTCACCAAATGTTTTGAAGAATAGTCCATACTACACTTCTTCAATATCCTTCCCTTCCATAGTCATTGTTGAAAAATTCCTTGCAAAACACTTATAAACCTTATAAACCATGACATAAAAACACAAGAAACATGCTATAGTACTCTACAATACCTACCTAGATTCACCCTCATACATAGATTTTTCTACTCCACAAAAATCATGGTACAGTGACAAATATTCGATGAGAGATTGGCACTTCTCACAAAGAAATCATTTCAAACTATTCCATAAAACATTACACTTCTCACAAAGAAATTATTTCAAACTATTTCATGAGACATTAACACTTCTCACAAAGAAATTATTCCAAACAGGAGAAAACAAAAAAACACACACTCCCACCATGGACTTGGATGAATGGGAAATGTTCTCCCAAATCCACCTTAATGACATCCAAATAAGTAACATCCACCCTACCAATTATGGCATCCTACAGTTTATTGTAAACTGTCTTTTCTGTCATGAATCATATGGCTCAGCTGTTAAACCCTGCATTTACTAAATTGTATTTTTGTGCCATCAATGAGGATGGCTGACCTCCTTTATTTCGATACATTATTAGCTTTTGTTTAATTTAAATTAGTTAATTACATAACAATATCTACCTCCGTCATTATTATCTTGGAACTAAACCGTGCATGGTATATAGTTTGGTAGAAACTTAGTTTCATATTGTTTAATTTTTTAATGATTGAAACTGTCATAAATGTTGTAACTAAACCTGTATGGCATATATATTTTGGTTGAGATTTAGTTTCATATATTCAACGAAGATATGCCACAATGTGTGCATTCTTCATGTGAAACTGCAGCTGAGAATGGACAAAATTAGCCCTAAATGCTGAAATATTGGACAATAACGAAAATGCGAGCATCAATCCATCTTGTTTTGAAGCAGCTGCAGGGCATAGAAGACTGAGATCTGTGAAAACTAGTCATAAAATGGGCGTGATTTGGACGGTTTCATTACTCTTGGTTTTCTCCTTTTCATTACCTACTGTAATGTCTGTTAGCGATTCCTTCATGAGCACTAACTGTACTGCTACCCAGAATTGCAAAGGCTATGAACTTAATCGAATCCGAGAATCAGCGAGGGCAAGTCTCAGTAAAATTTCAGACTACGGACTTCTTAGGTTTAGCTCTGAATTTGAATATTTTAGATCCGTTGGAGATGGTTTGATGATGGAGTTTTTCGAAAAAGCAAAGAGCATTATAAGCTCTAAATTTGTGGCTAATTTCAAAATTTTCAGCATGGATCTCCCGGCTTGTGTGATGAACGTTGCAAAAAAAATTCCAAGCTTCTGCAAATGTTTCGATCCAGAGAGGGTTCAAAGAAATGCAACGGCCGATCAAAACCATGGAAAAAATGTAGGCGAATTTAAAAAGCGGGATCCAAGAGCTCCGTCTAATCGGCTAGACCATGAAATTTTTCCACAATCTGTCCTTTTTCTCATTCTAGGCATGGATATCTGCCCAAGAGAAGACAATATGAACACTTGTTCTATTATGGAGACTCAAGGTATTGAACAATATGACAGGGATCACGTTGATTTCTACAATGAAGACAGATTAGTACCTGCTGCAATACAGCAGAATGATCCCATTGATCTGATTCAAGAATCAGACAGTTATACTCCTTATAATTCTCAAAACCACGATCAGGTTTCTGCAGATGATCAGGAAAATAGATTGTGGGCCGGTAATGACACATCAGAAATCTCCCTCTCCCTGTCTTCAACAGAGCAGACAGTTAATTTTGAGGACATGAACAATAATGGTGCCTCACAGGGTCCTATCATTGAACGAAACCCACGTGAATTCTGGTGGCTAATTTGGGCAAGTCTGTTTGTTGTGGCTGCTTTGGTATTGATACTGCTATTACTTAGAGCTCTAATTTCTCCTCAAATGTTTTTCTCAGAGCCTTATTGCTCACAGACAAGTAAAAATTGCAAGCTTAATAAGCCTGGAGGTGATCATATCACAAAGTCCATGGAAAAGAAGAAATCCAGAGCACGCTACCTTGGAGAAATAAATAAAACGACTGTGGAATCCACTGAATATCCAATGTTTGGGAGCTTTATCGACTATGTAGAAATCCCAGTTTCCAGTGAGGTATTTTATACTCTTCCATAGCGGTATATCATATAAATGTGCTTTCGTTAATAGTATAATTCTACTTATAATTATCTGTTTGTTTCCTTGGCTTCATTAGGGATCTCAAAGTATGGAAGTGAAGACTATTCCTGTGAGGAGATCCCTGCGCATTCGTAATAAGAGCCTCTCCCCGCTGTGGCCTGCACCAACTTTCACAAGTCCATTACATTACAGTGAACACAGCACGTCAACATCTCCATTGAGCTTCTAGGGTTTTCAGTTATTGGGGGAGAGCATACTTGTGTTTTTAGATGTTTCTGCAGTTTCTGCTGATGCGCACAAAATCCTGAAGTTTGGATATATATTATTGTATGACATTGCTAATATGGTTTTTATAATTTAATGTTATTTTCTTCTGAATCATATGGCGCCGCTGTCAAATTCTTGAGTTTATTGTAAATCGTTTTTGCTGTCCTGAATCATATGGCCTAGCTTTTCAACTGTTGCAACTTGCATTTACTGTAAATTGTCTGTCTTGTCCCTGTCCATGAGGATGGCGGCCTAACTTAGTTCGAAAGATTATTAGCTTTTATTTATTTTGAATTAATTAATTATATAATAACAATATCTCCCTCGGTCATTATTACGACGGTAATGACGGAGGTCTATAGTTTTGTAGAGAATTAGTTTCATATCTTATTTAATAATTGAAATTCCGTTAACTAAACCGTGCATGGTATGTATTTTAGTTCAGATTTAGTTTCATATATTTATTATATCGGTCATGTATTTTAGTTGAGATTTAGTTGAAATTTAGGGGTTGAGGGTAGGAATCAGTTGTGGGTCTGATGTATTTGAGTTGAGATTTAATTGATATTCAGGGGTTGAGGGTAGAGTCAGCTGTGGGGGTCTGATGGTTGCTTGGAAAGTTAGAAAATTCACTCATGGAGTAAAGATTTTTTTTCTTTAAAGTTGTTAAGGTAAAAGATAATTTTGATCCTCAAGTTTAGGGTTAATGATGCCTTTATAATATTATAATTTTCTTTTATGATTTTGAATATTTGACATATATTCAAAATCATAAATTAGAATATTAAATAATTTTGTATTAAATGTTCAAAATATTGAGGTGATAAATATTTTAACACTTAACTAGTAGAATTAATAATAAACTACTTAGTATATGTTTTAAAAAAAAAAATTGATTAAAAAAATAACAAAGTCAATTAATGAAATTTTTATTACTTAAAGAATATAATGAAAAGTCATATTTTTATAAAATTAGGATTAATGATTTCTTTATAATATAGTAATTTTCTTTATGATTTTGACTATTTGATATATATTCAAAATTATAAATTAAAATATTTATTAATTTTATATTATTAATTATATGTTTAAAATATTAAAGTAAAAAATATTTTAATATTTAACAAATAGAATTAGTAATAAAATTAATTAGTATATTTTTTAAAGAAAAAATTGATTAAAAAATAACAAAGCCAAAAATTTTGCCTAAAAAATAAAGCTCAACCAAGAAATAACATTACAATGAAAAGTCATATTTTTAATTATTTTAATACAATTCATAACATTACAATGAAAAGTCATATTTTTAATTATTTTAATACAATCCAATTTTTATAATAGTTAAATTTTACAAATTTAATGTATGTGTAAGTAAAGTAAAATGTCATGTTAACTTAATAGTGTTCATACTTTTATAGTTAATGATTTTCTTATAAATAAAGGGAGTAAGTTAAGATGATTTACAATTTTTCGATATATCAATATTTTGAAAAAGTAAACTTAGGGATTTATATCTCTTTTTCATAATTAATAGATCTATCTCATTTATTAACAAGGAATTTTCAAGTATTATAACATTTTCAAGTATATAAAAATGTTCATATACATAAAAGTTTATGAATAAAAACTTCACGTATTGCCATATCACAACTTTTGATGTTTTCCCTAAAAAAACTTATTGTATTTCCTATGAATAGTGATTAAAAACTCAAATATTATCTCTCTAAATATTTGTATAACTTCATATAATTTAATACCTAATGGTCACTTGTTTTAATATTATATGTTTAGTTTTTATAAAATAATGAATTAACAAGTCTTTAATTTTCAAATTTCAATTGAAAATTGTTTTTTTCTAATTAAAATAATTTCATATGAATTAATGTTGAAATATGAGTAGTCTAGACATATGTATATGAATTAACTTATGTAACTTGTTAGTGATCCATTTTTTTTAAAATCACTTATACTTATATTAGTGACTAACCCACTAAACATTCAAAAGAGCATTAACTTATTGCTTAGCTTTTCATAAGATACTTAGTATTAATGTAACAAAATCAATCCACTCTTTTCCTCTATAGTTTATATTAGATGATACTCAACCCAACATTACTAATTTCATTTATTTAAGAGGGAGGTACTAAGTGAAATACAATCTTTTTAAGAAAATTCTAGATTTATTTAATATTGAAATGATTTTGTAAGTGGACAAATTCAATCTTTTTTTTTAATTTTTTACAAAATTAATGTAACTTATAGTTCTAGCTAATTAATATAAACTTAGATCATGAAACTTTGTTCTTCAGAGATTTTATCATTTTAAGAAAGTTATGAGTATTTTCCCTTTCAAAATGGTATAAAAACAAACAAACTATATATTTAAGCAAAGATAATCTCTTATGAAAAGTCAAAACCAAGTGATGAAATAGTCTATGCACAATAGGTAAAATGATTTGTATATAAAAAAAATGAACCTGCCACCTTGAAGACTGATTAAGATTATAGAGAAAACAAAGAGACAAAAGAAGCCACATTTGAGACTTCTTATATAGTGAGAGAACTAGGAACTAAAGATTGTGCTTCCTTAACAATGATCAATATCATGATTGTACTAGTGGAAAACATGCACAAAATAAATATCTTCAAAGCCTCTCGCATTTTCCTTTAGCTACTTCCTCACTAGTGCAATGACAATGTCTAGAATTTCATATTCATTCCTCATCCATTTAATTACTAGAGATGAGTAATTGAAAACTTGGAGACTTCTTGCATTCAGAGCTCCCATGCACATAGAAAAAGGAATTTAGGAGATAGCATTTCAACCATGTTATTTGAATCTGGACCCACATATCCTTTAAATCTATAAAAGTGTGCCTCGAGGAAGAAGAGAGCTCCCCAAACACTACTTATATATGCCTTCATGTTCCATGCATATGATAAAAAAAAACCCATAGGGGAACTCTTATTTATATCTAGTTTACCTATTTAACAATCCTTTCATGGGGGATTGATTTGGATGACAAGACTACGAACTAGCATTTGGAAAAGTATGCAAAGGAATTTATACCTCCCTTCAAGTAAGAGAGGGTTATGTGCCAGCTATATCTCCCATATTATTAGACATGGAAGGGCACATAATTACTTCAAGTCAAGCTTCCCAAACTAAGCCCTCAAACAAACTTGGACATCGATCCTACAAACTAGATATTTATGTGTCCCATGAAAAATTTCATCTTCTTTCCTCACCTCTTGGGCATAGGGACACTCAACCAAAATATGGTAAGAAGATTATTTCACTATTCTACATGGATTACAAAGACTAGGACCATGTTTCCCTCTATTTTGGATAAAATATCGTGTCAAGACCTTATTCTTCATAGTCAGCCATAAAAAAATATAAGTTTTCTAGGGTGACCTTAACTTCGATATCAATTTCCACCACCATGAATAAGCCTACTCACCTAGACAAAACATAGCCTCGTATCCAAGACAAGCAATAAATTCACATCATGTCTTGTTATAGGACCAAGTTAGTGAATTGATCTCTTCTTTCGATCTCAGATGCACCCATCTAAATTATTCACATAATCTTGCCACATGACAATTATGGCCCTTCAAGACATAAATCCCTTTAGGGCCCTGCTTGAATCCACCCTTGATACTATATTTTTGTACCATGTGTGCCATCCACCTAAACTAAAAGCCAGTAACACTACCTCATTAACAAACCTACCACATTTTCAAGGATAGAAATATCATTTCACCCTATAATTACGTTAGACCCTATCTTACCTCATCATCACTTCCTACACACCATGCCAAGAACCTCCCCATAGTTGGGAATGCCAATATCGAATATTTCCATTGATTTCAAACATTCTTGGTGATCCTTCTTGGGATTTTGATCCAATCAATGAAAGACCCCAACTTTATGTATTCTTATTATATAATACTTCTCCACAAAGTCTTTTAATTAGAGCCATCTATAAGTACTTTACAACCAAAGAGACCCCAAACAAGTAAACTTTATTCAAACCTCTGCACCTTTCCCACCCGCCTCCTTGGACTAGCTATCACATGTCACTTAACCAGCGTAATATTACAATACACCACATTACCTTCCATAAAAAAAAATGGAAACAAACTCTATGGATCCTCTCTAAAACCCCTTCCAAATTTTTTCCAAAGAAAACCAAGATACAAGGATCATGACCAACTTTGTCAAGGTTAGTTTTCCCCTTATGGATAATGACTTATTACACCAAAGTTGAATAATGACTTGTTTTTTACCAAAGATCCATCCCTAGTCATTATTCAACAATCAATTGGGCTTCAAAAGAAACCTAAGGTACTTCAAGATTTCATTTAAGTTTAAACATTTGAACCCCGGATGGGATGTCATCCAACATATAGAAGTTATGGTAATGCTCTGTCGGAAGGACAGTCAATGGCTTGTTCTCCCAAGATGTGATGACGACAATGGTCCTATATCCTCCCTCATCAATTCTCATATACCTTACAATCTTCCCTTTTACCCATTTTGGAGATAGCAATGATGGGAAAAGACTTATCCGTCAGCGATGATGGTCGTTTTAATATAGCACTCAGGCTGGTGTTTCTTTTGTTATCCTTAGTGTCGATCCGAAGTTTTCTCTAGTTCTGACTCGACTGCGTCTCACGGGAAGTTCTCGTCTCATGGGAATAATCTAACCTGCATGATCTCATCACCCTTACTAAACCTTATTAATTCAATACCATAGAAGATTTATATAATTCCATCTCCATATAAAATGATTCCAAAATATCATGTACATTCCTTACTTCCCTAATCAAACCATCTAGAAAAATAATAGCATCGTCAACCCAAAAAAACAAACAAGGAACAAACTCCCACTAATTTTGAATTTTGTTTGGGACCCTGTCCAAAAAAATAAAAGCATCGTCAACCCAAAAAACAAACAAGGAACAAACTCTCACTAATTTTGACTTTTGTTAGGGACCTTGTCCAAAAAAATAAAAGGAACAAACTCCCACCACCAATTTTCACTTCTTTTAGGGACCATGTCTTTTTCACTTCTCTAATCGATCGACTTAGGCCTTCAACTACTAAGATGAGCAACAAACAACAAAGAAAACAAAAGAAATATAAGGCATGGTCTACTTTATCGCTTAAATATTAAACCCAACCTACAATAACACAAGCCAATTCACATGATCATTTTTTTTCAATAAGTCTAGAATTTAAGCACCACAACCAAACAATTTTTCAACTTTATCAAATGTGAAACCTTCTTGAGCCAACCCTAATTCTTTATAGATCTCCCTTCCCTCATAAATCCCTAATTGCTCTTGTGAAATGACCCTTGATAAAATCTTCTTACTATCACAACTAAAATCTTTGCTATGATCTTATGATTTGCATAGTGAAATGGGGTATTGGACCTTTCCTAAAACTCTATGGGATGAAAGGATTTTTCATATTTGTGAGACTACGAATGTTGAGGATGAAAAACAATTCCTCTTAGATTGCGATGCACACCTACATAAGATTTCGGTTTAAAAAAAATTGTTACAATATGAACTTGCCCAACCTTCTATCTCATCAAAATTATAGCAATCTAAGAACACTCCTCTCCAATATTTTTGAACACAGATTTAAAACTCTTAAGCAAACCAAATAGTTCTTTACTTTTCTTTCTTAAAATCTAATAAAACCAAAATTACAAAGTGAAATCCACACAAATTCATTAAAAGGCTCAAGCATTTCCTTCTTTACCATCAATGAAAATTGAGTTAAAATACCTAACACTTTATCATCAATTCTCACATCCTATATTACTCTTAAAAAAATATAATTACAATCATTCAATAAAATGTAAATAACTAAAATTCACTTGAAAAAATAAACTCCCGAAAAATAAGTTTATCCACTTATTAATTAATTTACTATATTTATATTTTTAATTATATTTTATTTTAGTTTTATTTTAATTTATTTTTCCTACACTTTACTTTAGTTTCTTAATTTAATTCATTTACAATAAATCATTTTAATTCAAATATATAATTTTGTATTTTCATTTTTTTTTAATGAATTGATTAAACTTTGAAATTAAAATATATGGCTTAGGTTTGTTATTATAACTAAATGAATGAAAAACTGATGAATACGAATTATTTAAATAATGTTTAATTTATTTTGTGTTTTTAAATGATTAAATGGTGAGGATTTTGTCTCAAACTTAAAATTTAATTTATTTAATTAAAATAATTTTCTTTTTTTTGTAATCGCTGCAAATTCTATTAAGCTAAAAGAGGTAACAGTACAGTAGTTGTTACAGTTTGAGGTTGTTCAAGCCAACCTTGGATATCAGTCATGCTATGGTCGTTCATATCAAAATTAAACAAAAAAAACTTTCCCTGAGAAGGGAGACCAAGGTGTACAAGTAGAGTAGTCGAAGCCATGAAGGCTTGAGAATAGCTAACAGTCTGGTGCATTGTAAAAATATATATATATAGAAAATGAATCACAGAAAAACCTTCTTATTCGGTTGCAGAGGGAGCCTCGACATCAGAAGGGGTTTCCTCGAGAATAGGATAACTGTAGTAGGTGGTATCCTCGTCATCCCTTGCAGGTGGCCAAGCATTCTTCACAGGAGGCTGAATGTTCTTCTCAGGTGGCTGAGCATTGTTTGCAAGGAGCTTGACAAGCAAGGGCAAAGTCTTCCTGGTTGCAAGAACGTAGCTGTCAGGTTCATTGCACGTGCGCTTGGCCAGAATTGGCCCCAGGGTGGAGGGGATGGGGAATGCCAAGCGGGTAGGCTCCTTACCCTTTTGATTGTCCATCACCCTGCCGCATGGCATACCCAAGTCTTTTCCCTTTGGGTTTTTCCAAGCCTTTCTTGGGGTAGTATCCCGATTATCAAGAGTAGTAGCTTGATTATCAAGAGTAGTAGCCAGAGTAGTTCCTAAATTTCCATGAGTGGTAGCCAAATCGCTAGGTGTGGTGGCCAAATTGCCATGTGTTGCCTCATTTCTTCCCACAGAGTGGATGACGCCAAGTGCACTGCCAGGACGGAGGTCTCGGCGGAGGTGGCGAGTGGGGGCGTAAGAGTCCCAACTGAAGGTGTTTTCCAAATTTTTGAGAGTAGCTACCATGTTGGGCAGAGTGGCATGCAGGGTCTGAGTTGCATGACGCACGGTGGCCCAGTTGAACAACATATCCTCCATGAGCTCACCAAGCATATTTTTGACCAACCAGTAGGGGTCCCAAGGCTGCTCTTGGTTCCTCTTGGAAAGAATGTCAGCAATGATATGAGCCTCCCAATTGTCAACAAGCAGGCGGACATGAATGGAGATTTCAGGACTGTAACCTTTTCTGGTTTCCTCAGGATCATGGGAATCCCTCTTCTTATTGCCTTTGGTGCCTTTCAGCCGACCCATGATGAGGGTAACGTTGATGCTAACTGACAAGAGATCGAGGGGCGCTGGAGCAGGAGAAGCCTGGAGCAAAAAGATGAGAATGCAAATGTTCATAGCCTGGAGTCGAGACAAAATTTTGAAGGACGGACGCTGGTGCCAGTTAGCTGGAAGACAGAACCTCACATGCCTGAGAGCCATGGGGCTGGTGCAGGCTAAGATGGATGAGGCGACGCTTGAGTCCAGAAGATTTAATGCCCCCAGCGACTTGACATCGCTTCATAAATGTGTCTTTCCACCTGCATATCCTCTGTTCTTCCCTAGGCTAGCAATCATGTCTCACCTCAGCTCCGCCACGAGGCTCACCCTCATGTCCAGGTGTCGTGTTCGACCACGTCCTGGTGACATGGCCACTTTAATCACCCGCATCCGAGAATTAAAATAATTTATTTTATATTATATTTAAATAGTTAATTATTAATATAAACATTGTGAATTTAAATTATTTAATTAAAACAATTTATTATTAAGTTATATTTAATTTTTAAATTAATTAAAATAATTTAGTTATTAATATAATCAGCATAGATCCATCTTAGACTGTCCATAGAGAATATATTGAGGTATAATTATTTTTACCATTTAACTCCATGTCATTTATTAATTTCGATAAAAATAATTACACCTTAATGAATTTAATCCCTCTCCATTGTTTGGCAAAACCGGTTAAAATTTGTTAAATAATTTTAGTGGTAGATTTCTTTCAATTTTATGTGATAGGTTTTGGTTTTAATTAAAGCATTATAAAGGAGGTAAACTCTTTTGTGGGACAAATTTAATTGGGATTAAATAGTCATTTGACTAAATTTATATTTTTATAAGATGATTTGCCTTTTTTTCATTTTTATAATTTGCCATAAAATAGATTAATTACGAAAAATATCAAGGTTAAATTTAATTTTTTAATGTTTTAATTTTTTTTACAAAATAGTTTTGGGAACTTAATTTATTTTCACCATTCTTGTTATTTATAGGAATCAAAGAAAGCATTTTTTTTTTACATATAGTTCTTCATCAAAGGTCCCAAAAATACATTTCTAATACTTATTTAATAATACTACTTTCAAAAAACAAAAAATACAAAATAACAAATTACGGTCCTCCAAAATAGAATGACAACCTATCATGTTCAATACATAGTAAGAGTACCCCCCAGAAACAACTACATTATATTTGATTTTTTCAAAATATAATAATTCTTCCACCAAACCAATAGCCTTCTTGGATAAGGAATTTGCTACAGCATTTAACTCACGGAAGATATGCTTAAAATTGATCATAGAGAAAGAAGAAATTGTATCCATAGTTCATTAGCACCAATGTTTCAATGTTATCACTTGTATATTAGACCTCCTCTCGGCCCAATCTACAATCACTTTGGATTCTCCTAGTACCTGTAAAGACACAATTGCAACATTAGAAGCAAACCATAATAATGCCCATAACGTCAAAATTTATGCTCTTGTGTTGCTTCCAAAACCACATCCCATCCAAATATGAAAGCTATGAATATTGTTTAATTTAATAAACATGCCACTTCCACACTGTCCCAAATTGGCAGACCCATCAAAGTAACCAACAACAAAATCAACTAGCGAGTGTGGTTGAACAAGAGTTCCCTGTTTTTTTGTTAGCCCCCTTATAATATTCTTTGAAGAAGCCTAGAATGTTGGAGCAAACAACTAAGAATTTTTGTTTCTTGTTATTAAAAATGGCCTCATTTTTAACCTCCAAATCTCCCTACAAATGAATACAAGAAGTCCCTTAAACTTGTGAATATTTATAATATACCAATTTTCCATATTTTAAACCAAAGAGAGAACCCCATTTTCCATAAATTTGTAAGTCAAACGTAATCTCCCTCCAAACATTTTTTGTAAATAAATAGTGAACAAATAGGTGATACATAGATTCCCCTTCATTTTGACTCAAGATACAATAATTTGGTCCATTCCAACCTCTTTTTAATAAGTTGTCCCAATTCAATATCTTATTTTCCAAGCAAAGCCGCAAAACATTTTAACTTTGGTGCGACATTCCATTTCCATATTTTAATACTCCACCACTTATCTATAGGTTCATAAGAAAGAGTATAAATAGCTTCATAAATTGTTTTAGCACTAACCTATCCACTAGATTTGTTCCATTCCCAGACAAGTTCATCTTCCACTTTTGACAGTCGGATTCCTGCATGATCAAGCCCATCTATGTAATTTTTCCATTCTACAACCATATCACCTTGAAGGCCCAAATCTTCTACCAATAGCTAATAAGAAGAAGCATTACCCAACCACTCAATTCTCTTAACCTGTGCAAAATATTTGTAACCATTTTCAGAAAGAAGGGTAATAAGAGGTCATGAGAGTTGATAATAGTCCTCACCCCCTAGGTAAGGATCAATTCCCACAAGAACCTATTTTCCATTTCAAATCCTCCAAGATAGCCATCTACCCAACTAAGGAAAATGTTTAACAAATCCACTCCAAAAATTATAAATATTATTGAAAGGATTATTTTTAAGTCTAATACAATCAACTACTAAACATTTTCTCACATATTTTGATTTTAGAATCTCACTCCAAAGACCAATACCAAATAACCCCCTCCAAAAAATTTTAAGACTAAGTTCAATACTGAACCACAAAAGGTTCTTTATACCCCACCCTCCCATCTTCTTGGGGAGAGATTTTTTCCCAGTTGAACAAGTGTATCCTATCTTTGTTGAAAACACCATACCACAAGAAGCTTAGCATATTACTTCTCAATATATTTAGAATAGAAATAGAGATCTTGGCTAAAGAAATCCAATAAATAGGCATACTAACCAAAACATATTTGACTAAATTCATTCTACCTCCTAGAGATAGCCACCTAAGCACCAATTATCAATCCTTTTTTCCACTTTTTTAACCAATCATAGCCAATCCACCTTCAAACAATTTTTTGGATGAAATAACCCATATATTTAAAGCCAAATTCCAAAGAGTATGTTCTTTAACGAAACATAACCTTGATTTGATCAAAATCCTCCTTTGCAATGCCATTTCTCAAGAAGTTAGATTTGTGAGCACTAACCTTCATTCTAGTAGCTTCACAAAACACCTTAATAATAGCATAGAAAGATTTCCAATATCCAATTGAACCATTTCCAAATAACAACACCTCAACCACAAAAAGTAGATGTGTTATAAAATGTGTAGAGGTAATCTTAACCCCAGAAAGTATATCATCCTTTCTTTCATTCCCAATAACTCTACTTAATCCTTCTACCACAAGTACAAAAATAAATGGAGATAGAGGGAAACCCTATTTAAGTCCTATAGAGCTCTTAAAGAAAGCAGATGATGAATCATTAACTAATATAGAAAAGCAGGCTGAGAAAACACATGCCATTATCCAATCAGTAACCTCTAGTGGAAGACCATTCTGAAGAAGAAACAAACTCATAAAAATCCAATCCACCCTATCAAAAGCCTTTACCAAATCCATTTTGAATATCAGTGCGTCCAACTTCTCTATTTTAACTGAATGCAAACAATCCTTAATGATCCCTATAGAATACAAGATATGTCTATTAGCAAGAAACCCAAATTGTTATGTTGTCATAAGCTTTATTAATTTTGGTTTAGTTCTATTTGCAATAATCTTTGTGATTATATTATATATCAAGTTGCAAAGAGATATAGGTCTGTAGTCTTGAAAGGATTATGGCTTAACACTTCTAGGAATCAAAGCAATAAATGTAGAGTTTAGTGTACCTAAAACATTACCCTAAATCCTAGATGCTTCAAACACCACTAGAATCTCCCTTCCAATAAGTTCAAAGAACTCTAAGAAGAATTCTACTATCCAACCATCTGGCCCTAGATTTTTTGAATTAGCAAAGTTCTTTGAAACCTCTTCAATCTCCTTCAAAGAAACTTCCATTCCAATTTTTTGTCCTTCTTCATGAGAAAAAAATTTAGGAT
The DNA here is from genome assembly GCA_027924585.1 of Larix kaempferi. NCBI lineage: Eukaryota > Viridiplantae > Streptophyta > Pinopsida > Pinales > Pinaceae > Larix > Larix kaempferi. The sequence goes on along the minus strand of BSBM01002204.1, from coordinate 16,045,323 downwards.
ATTTCGTGATCACCTGTAATTGTTAAATGATACTTGATCTACCTGTACCTTTAAAATGTGCTACAAAATGTTCCACGGCTTCTTTTTCTAAATATGCTTGTGAATTCACCCAATTACCTTGAACATATTTAATATCCCGAATAGCATTGAAGTTCATTCTGTAATTTGCATATTTGTGGAAGAAACCTGAACTATTATGGTTTTGCATATGTTATTGTTTTGAATGGATTATATGTTTCTATGAGTAAAGTTATATGTTTATATGCAATAGATGAATAATTGTTAGATCTATAGAATGATTTCTCATATACCTTCAGCACTTTGGAAGCTTGGTTCCTTCAATCCCCTAGATACCTCGGGTGAGACTTCACCTACTTGTAGGTGATGCCGAATGGGCTGGTGTCTTGGGTTTTGTTGGTGAAATTATATTGAACCCAGGGTCTTTCCACCAAGTGCCAACAAATGGTTCCATTGTCGGGACCAGGATCTGTGACTGAAGGGAAGGTGGAGGAAAACTAATGGTTCCATGGAGACCAACTAAGGAAGAGATAGAAGAGTGGTTGAAATAAAAGGAATGCGAATTTTCCAGAGAACAAAACAAGAGCCCTCTTATCAGCAAGGAGCGATGGCTACAGTAGTACATCTACACATATCTACATGAGATATTCTTTTATGAGTTCCCTATTATCTTGGCTGAGTGGTTGCTAAGGATACCTAAGTAGAAACCAACATTCCACATTGTGAGACCAAGGAGTTGGACCCCTAAATTGATCCAGCAAGCGAATACTATAACTAACCCGATTTCATGTGCAGTAGACTTTTGGTTGGATAGTGTATTGAAAGGTTATGTCACATAGTTTTCTATAGACTATACCCAATTGTACAACATTGTTGAGAGAGACTTCTTTAAGGACTCGTGCGGAAGATACTTGAATTCATTATATACTTGGATCAAGATGTTGTTGTGGGACAAAGGAGCTATGATATTTGAGTCAAATCAATCTAGCAGTTAATAATTTACACACGCATAGGGGAACTGGGGGCTGACCAGAGAACAACTTGAGTAAAAGAGGGATGAATCAATGAAGAGTCGATGATCTAAGAATGCTGAGAAAAGAGGGAAATGTGATGGTAGAAGACACTGGATTACTGTGTGGTGGAAAAATATTTTGGAAAGATAGTAGGAAGACAACAACAACTAAGATAGAGGAGTATCGCAGTGAGTTTGAAGAAAGAGACATCTATGCAAGACTCCATATCGAAGGCCTATTGCACCCAAATAAGGAAAAATACTGTCAGCTCATTCCAATCAAGGAAGATATCCCTTCGCAGGCCATGATCTGTGTCGAACCCACAACTCTGTGCACGTCCCCAAATTCTGAGGTAAGAACTCAAAATTAATTTTCCACTTGTAGTTAGTAATAGTAGTAAAGGTAGTCAAAGTAGTAGAAGTAACTCGACTGCTTGGACGCAATCTGTGAAACCTAGTAGAAACACCGCACATAATACAATGGTGGGGTTAGAACCCACTTTGAGGATGCATTTTGTTATGGAAAAAATTGCACAAGTGCACTCTTCCACTTGGTGAGGGGATAAGCCTTGTAGGTTGTTGTAAGGCCTCAATCATTGGAGCCCCTTTTGATGATGGTTTGTATTCATCCAAGTGATCCTACAAGATATTGTTAGTGTATTTCACATTCAAAGATGAAAGTATTAATAAAAACAAAATGAAAGAGATGGGAGGAGAATGCAAACTTCAACAACAACCAAAGATATGCTAAACCCCTCTTGTATTTCCCAATGGAATAGATGTACAACACCTAGTAGGTGAAGTATTCAAGGGAATCCAACAATCTCCCTTAGGGAGGCCTTTCTTGTCCAAACTAAATGCTAAGTAGATGGAAGAACAATGGAGAGAAACACTTGTCCCTTGATGGTAGGTGGAAAGCAAGCTTGAGAATGCTCACAATGGTAGGAAATGGTGGGATATGAGGAATCTCCAACTCAAATCCAACAGCATAACCTTGCTCTAAATTCTCTCTACAAAATGCATGCCAATGGCTTCCATTTATAGTCCAAGAGGTGTCCATCAAACAGCTATATCCAAATGTGAACTCTCCTCCTTCATGAACTAGTTCCAAGGTACATAAGGGCAGTTGATTAATGCCCCCTAATTGTGTGAGGAGCCGAATTATGATCCTTGGGGAGGATTGATTCTTTAATGTACCCCTAGGAGTGAGTGGTCCCTCCATTTTGACAGTAGCACGGATATCGAAGGAAAATCCGCACGAGTGTAACGCGAACATTGTTCAGGAAACCTGCGCTATAGCGCGGGTCAACTGTGTAATACCCGCGCTACCCCTTGTTTTGAATGTTTCTTTTCAATTTTGGACTCATGCTGTGTTTTGGATCTATTGAGGATGCCTATGGTGAGATGAATTATTTATGTTGATGACGCTTTACTGGATGAATCGTCGAAATGTCGCATGTGTACAACTTTTAGGCATTAACACCTGTCTTCCATAGGGCAGGGATAGATGATCCATATTAGCACTTGTTTGTGTGTGAGGAAGTATGGAAATCAAAACAAGTCCATGATGATGCTACGGAGATTGCACAGTTGGTAACAACTTTTAGGGAACATGCGTTGACCTGGTACATGAAGTATTAGATCATTGTACAAACCAGTACATTGGATGGTATCAAAAAAGATTTGATAAAGGAATTCAAGAAACCAAAATCCAAGTTGTAGTGCATTACTGAACTGAAGGAGATTAGGCAATTGTCAATCTAGGACTTTGACTAGATATTCAAAGTGCTGATGGATAGGTTGGAATTCCATATTCATGAGGAGAAACATAAGGAGTGGTTCATTGTAGGGTAGTTTCCACATATATGCATCCATTTGATGTAGTAGAAAATAACATCACATTCAGATGTGCTAGATCTTTCCATGAAGTTGGAAGCATCCTCGGTAAGAGAGAATGGCACGTGGATGGCACAAGTCCAGTCGTAGCTAGCATCAATAGCGGTTAAATTGCAAGAGATTTCCAAAGGGGAGGAGAAGTATGAAGAGATATGGTTCACAACCTGCAGGAAGGAAGGGAATCATAAGAATGAGTGTCCAACATATAGAGATTATCTAGCAATAGGAGCCCCAAATCCTTTTCCCCCAGCTGGAGGGGTATGGTGCGAGATATACATAGGGAATCATCCCCCTGATACTTTTCCATTGCTATATAATTATGTGGGTAATCTTAGAAGTTTGTTTTGTAATTTTGGTAAATAAATAGGACATGATGAGAAGGAATGTCACACGTTAGACCTCATGAGAGAGTGCACTTCAGACACATACAAAGTCTAAGGATAAGTTGCACCCGAAGGAACAACACCATAAAACAATGCTCCGAGGGACTATAATCAAGGAATTTGAGGAGGATTCATAGGTCAAGGCGGAGGAGGATTTGATAGAGGTAGATGACCAATCATCTGCTACAACTGTGTTCAGGAAGGAAATTTTGCACGGGATTGCTAGAACCATGTACAAATTTCACATAATGTAGATAGTTGGACCATGTGATAGAAGATTGTTCACTATTGGTCACAAAATGGCAGGAGAGGAGAAACCAAAATATTAATCTAAATCTGAATCAAAATTAGAACCAAAACTACAACTACAACTAGATTCCAAATTAGAACCAAAATCAAAATGTGCAGATGATTCTAGCAGAAGAGCGTGACCACCAACCAAGAATATAAATAGTTACACGTAGATGAGTGGGAACCGGAGTTGATGAAATAATGCAATAATTACACATGAAACACTAGGTCAGAAGAGCCACGGGAAAAGTTCCAATGTTTGAATCGTATAGGGAGAAAGACACATACAATCAAGCAAGGAAAGAGCTATTGAGACTAGACTATGGAGCATCATTTTCGTGACAAGTATATGATAGACCACCTATATATGAAATGCCTCTAGCGTATGACTACTCAGTGCTAGAGGGCCTAGATGAAAAGGTAAGCACTCTGAAAAAAAATATTGGAAAGTTCTTTAGAATTGATAAAGGATGAATCTGCTTTGGGTATACAACATTGGATTATCGACTAGTGCACCCAAGATACGGGATAACCCACTACAGTTAACTAGGTGCAACACAATAGAAGTACAAATAGGGAGTTCCTCCTGAGTAAGCAGATAGGGGATTATGACATGGACTGAATCATTCTGGATTTGGGATCTAATATAAACGTCTTACCAAAGAAAACATGGGAGATGATGGGTAGGACAAAGCTGATCTGGTCTAACGTTCAATTGAAACTAGCCAACTAGCACAAAATTATACCAATTGGAAATTTGATGGGGGTGCCTATTGATGTGGATGGGGTGTGCAGCATAGCCAATTTTGTATTTATTGAGATAGTAGAAAATAACAAACCATATACTGCATTATTGGGACTTAGATGTGCTTTTTATAACCAGGCCATTATTGACCTTAAGCAGAGACAAATGATTTTTGAGGGGGACAATCTAAGAGTCACTGCACCATTGGACCCAACAGAAAGGAGAATATATGTGGAACTAGTTAGGAATGGAGAACTGGAAAATCTATATAACATGATCGACAGAAGGGAGTACTGTGTGAATCCTACTAATGATGGTGTGATAAGTTGGCACAACTTTAGCTCTTGTGCGTCAAATTCTAAAGAAGCTCTTGAAGACTGGCAGCAAAGGATGCATGAAATACACACGAGGATATGTGTGCGCATCTCACATTCATTACACTGGATTGGAACAAAGGTATAATGTGATCCCCTGAAATATGATGGTCTAATAGGCGTAACTTCTTTTGTAACAAGATTTGAAGTGCAGATACCAGAAAAAAAAGGTTGTTCGCATTAGATGTTGCGCTAAAAAAGTGGCCCATGCAAGATGGTGGGATTATCATAGGGAAACAATGACTGATTAGCAATTGTGAAAAAGGTTGTTGCAGATCAAATTTGGCACAAACTATACTATGCAGTAGTACGCAGGGCTGAGATGTCCATCAGAACATGTTGCATAGTGTATCAGAATATGGAATTCAGTGCTAAAGAAGGAATGGACACATCTATTTGTGCACACATTGGATACCATTCTGAAGAATTGGTATATAGAGATGGAATTGCACAAAGGTACAACAAACTGGGAGGAGATGACGCAAAATTTTAAAGAAACATTTAGCTTTGAATATGAGATCCCTTCGGTAGATGTAGCATTACAAACTATCAAAGACAATATTTTTGCACCCAAATATGTGACAATATCCATATCCATATGCAGTACACATAGATCATCTACGACGGTTGAGGAGCTTTTTAAATGTTATAAAATGGCCAAAGAAGACCTGGAGGAGGACAATCCAAGAAATGTGAAAATACCAGAGACCAAGGGAGTGTGCACAGTAGAGGGACCTGAGCTGGGATCTAAAAATTATAGACAACCACTGAAGACCCATAAAGTGAACATTGGCATAGAGGATAATCCCAAGTTTGCAAATATTGGAGACTACTAGAATGATGAGATAGTTGAAAATATTGTTGATTTACTGCATGAATATCAGGATCTATTCCCCACTAAATTCTCAGAGATGAATGGGATTGATGGTGAGTTAGGAGATATGAACATAATTGTTGTTGTTGTATTCATTGAGAATACATGCATTCAAGAATACCATAAGGAACACACACACCTATTCATCAAGAAGAACATATGGAGTTGAACATTCAACTATCTTTATTCATCTTAGGAAGGCTATTTATACATAGTGGAATTAGTTGGGGTAGTTACATCCACTCCAATGGATATTCTTAAAACACTGTAATACATTATATTAGTTTGTGATGACATACATGAAGGATTGAAGGTTCCCTCCAATATCTCCCCCACCCCAAAACTCTTCTTCGTCCCGAAGAGAACAAGTATGCAGAAACAATCATGACTAGTGACTTTTTAGTTTTTTTCTTCAATCTGATAATGGTCGGCCGAAGCCTCACTCTTTAATCATCTAGCAAGAATCATCTTCAATGACTCAAAATTGAGGTCTTTTGGCTCTTCTTTCTACACCATTTCTCTTCTTTCAACTTCTAAAGTGACAATCATCGAACTGTTCTATAATTATGCATCAGGGGGATCAATCGGTTCAAGTGTTCTTTATGTCATCATATTTCATTAGGATTTGTTCTGTGTGGTGTAAAGTGTCTTATGCTTGAATTCCATCTTAATATGTCAGGAGGATTTAGGATGCCTGAAAATTTCATTGGATTGTTGGTGCAATCTCTTGATGATGGTCGACTTCTTTGGGATTCGACTGACTTGACTCGACTCAAAAATTCAGCTAGAGACCGATTGAAATCACAATGGAAAAGGGGATATCTTGCCACAAGGACACACGTTTCATCCCCTCTATACTTGACTTCAAAAATTGAAAATAGTGTCATATTGACATAGTGACTCAATTGACTCAGAATGGATTCTAGTTACAAGACATAATGGTCACAAGAGCTTAATTTCAACCACATAGTGACTCGAACACCCATTTCATTAAATTTGGACATATTCCAGTCCAAGCCCCTTCGAAAACAAGTCAAAAACATCCTTTCTCAGATCCAAAAACTGCCTTTATAAAGTCCAAAAAGATCCAATATGGAGTTCAAAAAGTGCCAATAACAGTTTTGAAAACTCCATTTTTGGGTTTGAAATTGGCACTTTTTGAACTACATTTTGGTCCCAATATTGAGACTTTTGAAACTGCTTTTGGATTTTTTTGCAACCGATAGTGGCACGTTTTGAAACGGATTTTGCACTTTCCAAAACCAAAATTGGCATTTTTAGAAACTGTTTTTTCTAATTTTATGTAAACCCCAATCTGCAAATTTACATTCCAATTTAGCAACACACTATTCAGAACTTTAAATGTTGCTAACAAATCACTAAAAAGAACATTCAAAGAATAAAACAAAATTAAATAACAATGCCACACATATAAAAGACTATTAAGATAAAAAATCGTAGCACATTAATCAACAAACAAATTTCATTTTTTTCGCAATAGATCTTACATCGTTAACACCATTAAGGAGTAGCAAAAAAGGCCATAGTTGATCTAACAAGTATGTGTCATTTTCATCATCACAATTATTGCACCGAGAGGCGCTCTACAGCCCAGTATGAGGGAGATCTTGTAACATTTGTCCATGTTTGTCCATATTAATAAAATGTAATAATAAAAAGTAAAAAATAATAATATGAGGGAGATCTTGTAACGTTTGTCCATGTTTGTCCATATTAATAAAATTTAATAATAAAAAGTAAAAAGTAATAATATGAGGGAGATCTTGTAAGGCTTGTCCATGTTTGTCCATATTATTGTCGGCCATGAATAAAATGTAATAATAAAAAGTAAAAAGTAATAATATGAGGGAGATCTTGTAACGTTTGTCCATATTATTGTCAGTCATTAATAAAATGTAAAAATAAAAAGTAAAAAGTAATAATATGAGGGAGATCTTGTAATGTTTTTCCATGTTTGTCCATATTATTGTCGGCCATTAATAAAATGTAATAATAAAAAGTAAAAAGTAATAATATGAGGGAGATTTTGTAACATTTGTCCATGTTTGTCCATATTATTGTCGGCCATTAATAAAATGTAAAAGTAAAAAGTAAAAAGTAAATCTCCTTGAGTGCAATACATGAGAAGAGGTTCGCATCTCGGGAGATTTGATCCCTCTCGGCGCTTGATAGAGCCTACGATTTGGATCTATGCTAGTAGTTCTTTGCAATTATGTAATTCCCTTCATCATTACAAACATGTTTTTCTTATGAATCGTCCACATTCATCGTGTTACTAGCATCACTAGTACAAAAATGGGTGATAAGTGACCAAGCGGCCAAAAAATTTGGTCACCGAGTGAAATAAATGACTAAACCACCAAAACAATTGGTCACCACGGTGTTTTTAAGTGAAATATGACCAAATTTGGGCAATTTTCAATGATCACAACTAAAAATGACTAAAATAAATGACTAATTTGGTCATGGGGTAAAAAAATGACCAATTTAGTCATGGGATACAAAATATGAATAGACAATCTAAGTTAATAATTAGATAAGATGTTCATTATTAAAATTTACGAAATTGTAATAATTTTATTACAATTTCATAAATTTTAACGTTCCAGATGGATCCAGAGACCTCCTTAAAAGGTGTATCTGAATCAGGGGATCTCTGAATCCATCTGCAACATTAAAATTTACGAAATTTTAAAATTTAATTGTCAAAATAGTAATTTTTCATTGTTCCAACAATGTATAATTCCCTCTTCTTCAATAGGATCTGTTTCAGATATTATTTTTATTGTATAATTTTAATATGAAAATGGGTAGCCAAATGAGAACCTAAACTTTGTCGCAAGGCCATTCCGTCTATACTTTTGTATCCAGGGTGATGTGCTTGTCATGTCCATTGATACCTTGTTTCACTATTTTCGCTTCTGTATGCCCCCTTCGACACACTTGTCAAGTTTCATATTATGTGTCATGTTGATTCATGCCATGGAGTTAGTCATTTATCGATATAAGCATCGTCATGTCATGATTGTTATACCATTGGGTGAGTCTCGTCATTCCAGTCACATCCATGTTTCATTTGATGAAAATTGTCACCATTTGACCCTTCCGACAGTCTGTCAAAGTTTCAACAAGTTCATGTATTTTGAGTCATGATCGCCAAAAGTTGTTATTTTCTCATCCTCCATTAATTCACAAGCCACAACCGCCTGCCATGATTGTCACTTCGTCTAATCTCAGAAAGTTGAAAATACCCGCTTGGATATATCCCTACATTTAAAAACACCAATGACCCCCTATTTCAAGAAAAAAAAATATTCCCTCCAAGCAAAATAACTAAATTAATGCATTCAAAATAACTATTGTAAAAAACTAATAGTAATATAATATTTTTTTAATACGTTTTAAAATTAATTTGTTTTTAATAATAACAATAATAATATGAATATGAATATGTTTTAATATTAATATTAATGCTAATGTTAATACACTACCAGGAAAAGGCCCTATAGTGGAGGTTATAGTGGAAGCCCATTGAAAAAGAGGCTGAAAATCCATTTATAGCGGAGGTTTCTAGTGGAGGCAAGCGGTCGGAGTTTTTAGCAGATATTTTTAATCGGTGTGTTTCCATAAAAAACACGACGTGCATTTGATAAAAAATCGCACTGGTATGGGTACATATTATACTGCACCGCAAAAGATAAAAATATAAGTCAAAGAATATTTAATCTAAAAATTCGTATTATTTTCATCACTGTTAATCGGTTTGTTTATATAGAACACTCGCACTGGGACGAGATACTATAAACGTCCCAGTGCGTTTAATACATATAAACGCCCCATTTTTTCAATTTATATTTTTAATAATAAATATAATGCGGTGCACACCTTAACCTTAAACGCACTAGTGCGCTTGTAATGAGAAAACACACCGCATTGTACTACAAAGAATTTCTTTCCAAAATTCGTTTGAATTGCATTTACAAACCATGCTTGACGGTGCGTCTCTATAATATATGCACTAGTGCAAGTACATAGTATATTGCACCAGAACAGAGAAAAATATAAGTCAAGGAAAATTTAATTTAAAAAATTGCATTAATGTAATCAAATTTAATCGGTGTGTTTATATAGAACACTCCAACCAAGACGTGATATTATAAACATCCTAGTGCGTTGCATACATACAAATGCACTGTTGTTCAATTTATATTTTTTAATAATCAATCTTATACCAGTGCACACATAATACTGAAACGCATTGATGCTTGTTTAATGAATAAACGCACCGCACCGGTGCTCGTCTTATGAACAAACACAATGCACTACATCGGTGCTCATCTAATGAATAAAATATAAACTAACGATGTGTCTCTGTAATATATGAACCGATGCGTTAGTGTTTTTCAAACGCACCAGTTTCCATCATTACAAAATAATAAATGAAAATCCTTTTTTTTTTAAACCCTATTTTTCGGTGCATTAACTTGACCTCCCACACCGGTACGCTTTACCCTAAATGCATCGGAACAGGGTTTAATATAAATAAATAAAAACCTGCAAGGTAAAATTCATCTTTACCATCTCAGAGTGTGTTTTCTCCCAATTGCACCAGTGTGAAACCTCACCCACTTAGACGCCCTGAAATCCGTGGTCCACGTGGACACATTTTCATCCCTGTTGGTCGCTGCTGCTAGTTTGAATTTTGACAAATGATGATCAAAATTTCAATATTTCCATACATCGTCCGGATGCCTCTCCGAAGGGTTGTTCAACAAGTAAGTTCTTTGTTACCTCATAATTTAATTTTTTAACAGATTAATTTTTTAAATTAAGCTTTAATTTTTTGTATTTTAAAAAAAATTGAAAAATTTTGTGCGGTGTGTTTGATCCGTTCAACTTGCACCAGAGTGCACTGCACCCTATAAATTTTTACATGCCACACCGTACCGATGCGATATGGATGGATGGAACACACTGGTTCCCAAAAAAATATAATAAAAAACATTCCATTTCTTAACGGTGTGTTCAATGATTTAGAGCACTCGTATTTTGTTTCCCTCTAAATCATCAGACGCGCCATGAAACATAAATAATAAAGAAAACTAATTTTGTTGGTGTACCAATGGATACATCACCACTCTGTTACCGGTGCTTTGACATGTCCATGGCACACCGGTAAACAATATTTAATAAAAGAATACATAAATTATACGGTGCACCTATGAAATTTAAGAGCACTGTAGACGGTGCATTTATGCTCAATTAGCTCACCGTAAATTAAATTATAATAACATTTATTAATAAACGGTGTGGTTGGTTGAAGTAAACGCACCGTTAAGTTGCCCTTACTTGAACTGAATGCACTGAAAATTAATTATTAAACTTTTTACAAAATTTTATTTCCGGTGCACCCATTCCACATCAGTACACCGGTGACGGTGCTCTTACGTGGAATGGAAGCACCAGAATTAAATTTTCAAAAAATGTGTTCGATGTGTTCTATGAATTGAATGCACCAGTGTGATAATATGATTTTTTCCCACCGTTAGTTAAATTTTTTTATCGTACCGGTGCATTATATTTTTGACACACCGTTTACATTAATTTTAAATAATAAAAAGTCAGTGCGGTATGATCGTTGTAGCGCACAGTAACTGGTGCAATTGTAACTTTAAAGCACCGTTTACAGTGCGCTTGTATTATTGTGGCGCACTGGTTGGAACAATTTGTTTTTTTCATAAAATTTTATTATTAATGTTAGTAAATATTATTTTAATTGTATGAAATATGTGAAATAGAGACATGAGCGATGACATGCTGCTCAACAAGAGAGTGCTCAGCTTGAGCAATATACCATGGTCAGACAGTGGGAGGCTAGGGAGAGGGAGAGGGATTTGTACCCTCGCCCCATTACTACTCAGACTACATATCTCTTGAGGATTGTTTCCCTCCTGAAGTTCTATCAGGAGTCTACATCCTAAGGGCCACTCTACATTGTTATGTTAGTTGATTCGACGTTGGGATCATTAGAGGCAGGCATTTCGTTTTGGTGGCGGTCAGCGGTTCCATCCCATTAAGGAGGATATTTATTTCATCACTGGGCTATCTAGGAGAGGAGAGGATTTACCCCAGTTCCCCGATGTCCCAACTGGTGCTGCAACAGAGAGTCAACTAGCTTACTCAGTGAAATATATTAGCGATGCGGTTGTCCATCCGGTTGATTTTCAGGTGAGCGGTAGGTAGCTTCGGATTGCTACTTTTGGTTGAGAGGAGGTTATATGTCTCTCTCTTTTTATTGATATGCTAGTGCACTACACTACTGATGGGAAGCGCATTAGTTGTCCCTTATTGTATATGTTAACTCTTTAGTGCAGAGATCTAGATGCATTACGTGGTCTGTCATTTTTTTGTGGTAGATTTTTATGCTTTGGATAGATGTCGTGCACTCATTGATGGGAGGTCCAACTTCCCTTTTGGTTCATGGATTTTTTGTTTATTTTTTTAGAGGTTTCTGGCCACCAGGCCAATATTTGGGCATCTACTTGCTAGGCCAATGACTAAGGTGTGTATTCACATGTGGGGGGAGATGATGCCCAAGAGGGGGAAACCTGAGTTCCCAGCTAGAATCACCTCAAATGTGCTGGAGATGTTGGCCAGTGAGGACGACCATGCACTTGACATGGTGCCATATCCATATGCAAGCTTGGACCGGAGAGGGTTCCCAAAGATCTTCTTCACACCGAATGAGCCACCTTATGAGAGAGGTAATATTAATGTTATGTTTAAATTACTATAGTTGCATTTTATTCTCTTTATACTTAATGAAAACGAAAGATGTTATGAATATGTTTTTGTAATGAAATTGTCTAATTATTATTCTGTGTTATATATTTTGTAGATATTGGCAGCTTTGATGCAGAGGTCAGTTCGCCTCCTCCCGCTCATGATGATCAGGATATGGAGGAGCAGGATCAAGCCGACCCACAGTTAGCTAGTAGACATCCTGGTCACTGTCCCTGTAGGACCCATGATAGGTGTATTCAGGATGTGGCAGACAGGTTGGCTAGATTGTTGGCAGATGTAGGTGTTCGTCCTATGCATCTGCATGACATTCGTGATGACTCTGAGCTTGTGGAGATATGGAGGATTATTCCTCTTCATATCAGGTTGTTGATGTAGCATATTGTCAGTGCACAATTTTAGTTGACTTCCCGTCAGCGTCCTCCACCACCTCCTCCACCTCCTACATCAGCTTGGACATCTACTACTCCACCTCTTCCTCCTTTAGCTTCGACATCTACTACTCCAGCTCCTCCTCCATCAGCTTCATCGACATCTCATCCAACTCCTCCTCCTCCACCATGTCCTCCTCCTCCACCTCCATCATGATCTAGTCCTATACTTATACTTGACCTTCCACTCGATCCTACATCATCATTTGATCATCTACTCCTGCTCGATCAACCCTTCGATCCTAGTCATCGTCCCGACCATCCACCAATTCCTACTTCAGACGTTGTTTCTATTTTAGAGGCGCTCAAAGAGGGTCGTACACTTCGTCTTGATGGACATATCCCTCTTTCCCTCATACCTCTTTTTCCTTCTGGTATTATAGGTACTGGTGCCTCTACCTTTGCTCGCAGATGTGTTGACACTTCCTCTAGATCTATTGATGGAGGTGATGATGCATCTAGCTCGGGTCGGAGAGATATTGATGATTCCTCTGCTGGCAGAGGTGGAGCAGATATGTCATAGTAGTTTTTGCACTAGATATTTTTTTGTATTTGACATATTGTATCATGACTTTAATGTTATATAGTTCATATCTATATATATTTTGCATTTATCATGTTTATGTTGATGTTTATTTATTTATGTGGTGAAAACGATGGTCATGGAACGCTAATTAATTATGTTTATGTGTATTATTAGTTATGTGACGTGTTAGACGATGTTTAAATCTGTTAGTTGTATATGTTAAATGAATATGTGATGTAATTAATTAAATTACGCCATGGGCCGATGCAGAAGAGGCGTCTCTAGCGAAGGAACTGGAGCTGATCTTGAGAACGAGGTAGGGACAATATTTTCGACGGGGTCTGCGTATCCAACCTGCACGGGGAAGGATATGTCAGTCTTCCCAATTCCTTCTACATGGTCCCTATTCACATCAAGAGAAATCGGGAGGAGGATGGTGGAGACACCTCGCTCCAACGCAAGTCCAACCCTCTGCTGGTGGAGCTACCACCTCGGGACCCTCTGTTGAAGATGCTACCACCCCAATACCCTGTAGATGATTTCTTTGGTGGCTTCCCTATTCTGGAGGAGACTCCTGAAACACCTCCTACAGTCGTGGACACCTAAGCAAGCCATGCAGGCACCAAGTTCACCTTGTCATTTTCAATTATTTTTCTTAAGTTTGTTTTGTTTTCTATTAAAAAACCTGTCTCTAGATACTACAAATTTTGAGAATTTCACTGGTTTAAAACTGGCCTGGCCTCCCTCCTACAGAGGGCAGGCATTTTTTTTAACCTAATCAATTTTCTCAGTAGCTATGAGCGCCTGGGGTGGTGGCTCCATTGCCTTAGGCCGCCCCAAATGACCGTTTTCCATGTACATTTTGATTTTACATTTTAATAGACACTTGCATATTTACAAAAAAAAAACATTATTACTCTTTCCATGGTTTAGTAACATCGATATTTGATTGCCATGTAGCTGAACATGCTTAGTATATTAGTTGAGGGCAAGGAGTAAGGGATGCATTTGAGAATGTTCATAATATATCTACTCCCTAAGGTTGCAAATGATTTATGATAATCACTTAAATGCAATTGATATAAGTAGTCATTGTGCAAAGTTATAGTATTCCATTTTATGCGTCAACACATTATATTTTATGCATTAAATCATTCTATATGTTCTTGTATGGCATTGTTGGTAATTTTTTAAAATACATTGAAATATCATTACTTATAGTTTATCTTAATTATATTTTAAAGCTTTATATATATATATCTTGGAAATCTTAGTAGTTTGAATCTATGTTTTTTCTTAGTTATTTGGAAGTTATATATGATATGTATTTGAATCAAATTTTTCATGAATATTTATTTTTCTAAATGCATTATTTGTTATACATTTTTGTTGCAATTTTGGTTATATGTTTTTGTCTATATATTTTGACAAAAAATTCTTTTATATAAATTTTGTTGACTCTCTTCATTATCATTTTTTTTTCAATTTCTTGGAATTATTTATATCCAAATTCAAGTTTTAACGACATGTGGGATATCAGATCATTGATAATGCTTTGAATTTAAATTTAGCAACCATGCAATGTTTTCAAATCCAAATCAACCAAGTTTCTAAGTATGACAAAATGAAACATCAAAACCATTGAATTCTAGAGAACACACTTATATATCATATAGACAACATTTGTGATGGTGCCTTTAAATTTTTTAAGAGTTTGTGATATGCTTTATGTTACAGTTGGAATCGCAATGTGTTAATGTTTGTAAGAGATTGTGATATATTTTAGTGTGAAATTTGATTCTATTTAAGGGTGATAGCTCCATGGAAGAGCACCTGCCTTATAGGCAGGAGGTTGGTGGTTCGATTCCTCCGTGCCCTATCTACATAAATCAATGACTACTTAAATTACCAGTTAACAACAATCACTGACTAAATAAATGCCCAGTTAACAACAATCAATGACTAAATAAATTACTACTTAAAAGCAATCAATAACTAAATAAATGACCAGTTAACAACAATCAATGACTAAATAAATGACCAGTTAACAGCAATCAAAGACTAAATAAATGACCAGTTAACAACAATCAATGACTAAATAAACGACTAAATGTACTACCAAATAAAGATAACTAATGACCAAATAAATGACCAAATAGAGACAATTAATGACCAAATAGCGACAATCAATGACCAAATAGTGACAATTGATGACTAAATATATGACCAGGGCATAAAGCAATTCAAGCAATTTATGACCAAGTGACAAATGACCAATTTGTTGGGTGATAAGTGACTGTTAATTTATGACTAGCAATCACGTGACCAAATTTAGTCATTTATCACCTATTTTTAGTCATTGTTTAGTCACTTATCACCCATTTTGTACTAGTGCATCAAAATCATAGTTTAACATCTTCCAAATATTATCTAAAGGTTTGAGATATAGATTTGGATTGCCACCTCCAACATGGCCCTCTCGTGGTTTGGCGTCACAGTGATCTTGTGTTAGTATGACTTTAAATTGCTCTTTTTTCAACTATGTTTTCTCTAAAAAGTCCTGGCAAAAAATCATTCACATTTCTGGTTTGCACAGATGTCCATAAACCAACCTCAAAAATAGTAAGACATTGTTTAAGAAAATCCTTTAACCCTGGACGTATAAAATAAACCTTTGTTCTTGCAATGATGTCTACATTGTGGTACACTAACTTGTTTGATAATGTAGTCTTATGAATATCATGTAATAATACTCCATTTAAATTGAATATTACCAATCGTTTAACTAATAAACTTGTATCTACACACAAAAACCATAAAACACAGTCTAATTAATGAACACAATTTTAACATGCAACACACCACCAATCTAAAATATTTTTTCTAAAAACGTCAACACATAAACAGTTCAACAATGTTTGTATAAAAAATAAAATTTAATAAAAGAAATTTCATGTAAATAAACAAAATTTCAACTAAATAAACTATGGAATATTGTGAACACGTTGTATGACCAATATATAATAACTCTCAGGTGAAGCAAGGATCGGAGGAGACTTCGAAAACATTTCTCGTTTTCGGGAAAACATTAGATTGGAGAAGCAAGTCTAAGTGTGCGCACATGCAAAGATATTATACAGAATAACAAAATAAGAATCAATCAATCTTGTCTCGAAATCGATATCCTTGGTGGATCCATCATTGTAACATAGCTACAAAATATCCAATTTTATAAAAACAGTCATCCACACCACCATGATAGATGCATTGCACAGTCAACGTTATTGATTTTCTAAAGGAGAATACTATGAAGGCCAAGTTTTTTCCGACATTGCCATGTCAATCTTAGACTAAACGAAGGATCGACATACACTTTCGAAATATCTCTAGTTTTGTGGAAGATAAAACATTGGAAGGGGATGAATCAACATATACACAAGCATGGATCAGCGTATACACAAGCATGGTTGGAGACAATGTATATGTACTAACAAAGTACACCATTATATATGATTTCCTTCGGGAGTGTCAGTTGATCCTTATTTTATATCATGGTTTACTGATGATCACTTAATGACGAAGGAAAGATCTTTCGATCCTTCTTTCATTATTTGGTTTCCTGATATCCACTTAACCACAAAGGAAAGGTTTGGCCGACCCTTTCCCCAGATACACCCTACACTATTATCTAATTCTGCCACATCAACCTTATGGTTAAAGAAGGATCGCTCGATCCTTCTTTCCTTATCGGGTTTCCTGATACCCACTTAATGACTAAGGAAAATATTGGTTGATCCTTTCCCTGGATACACCCTACACTATTGTCTAACACCGCCACGTCCACCTTATAGTCAAAAAAGGATCAATTGATCCTTCTTTCCTTATCTAGTTACCTGATACCCACTTAATGACTAAGGAAACAATCGGTCGATCATTTCACTGGATACACCATACACTGTTGTCAGATGCTGCCACGTCAACCTTACAGTCAAAGAAGGATCGGTCGACACTCTTAAAACATATCTCATTCCATGGATGATTCAACATTGGGGAACAGATTTGTGTATACATAAGCATGGTTGGAGACAACGTGTACTTAGTGACAAAGGAAAACATATAGGTTTTCCTTAGGGAGTGTTGGTCAGTCCTTCTTTTATTTCTTGGTATCTCGATAATCACTTTAATGTTAAAGGAAAGGGTCAACCCATCCTTTTTTTCTTATCCTTTACTTCCCGATATCCAATTAATGACAAAGGAAAATATCGACAGATCATTTCCCTGGATACACCTAGGTAGTGGATACAACATTATAGCCTAGATTATGTACATCAATATGATATGGATTTTCTAAAAGATGTCATCACTTAAATAGTCTAATTCATAATTTTTTTAAAACAAATTTTTAAGAAAAAAAAAGGGAAGTCCCATGCAATTTTTTCCAAGGAAATTGGCTATCAATTTCATATAGACAGTTGAATCTGCTACTAGAGAAAAAAAAAATTGCAATCATCCCAATTTTTGTCATCTAAATTTTAATGTTTTCAACCAGTGAGTCATGTTTCGACAAGGCCCAAGGTGATTTAAAAGAAAACACAACCTTGTTCTCACATTTTAATATCTCTCGACCGAACCATCAAATCTCCCACTTGATGGCATTACTAAACAGTTCTCTTCACTATTTTGTTCCAAATGGTATTGACCTTCATCGATGAACAAGATGTTTGAATTTACATATCTCTCTCTATATTGGATAAGTACATCATTAAAAAATTTATTCCAAACATGTTGTACTCCACCAATATAATCATACGTATTTGAAAAGTACTTAGTGTTAACACCTAAAAAGTGCTCACTAGCTCATTCCCTTACTCACATGACCCATTTGTCCACTTTTCCACCATCTGAGCCTCTGAAACCAACAAAAGGTCACCAAAAGACCTTAGTACACCCCTTTTTCCATTAAAAAAGATTATTTTTCCAAGAAAATCATAAAAAACCCTCAAAAAGGGTCCAAATTCCCAAAAATATTAAAAAGGGAATTAAAATATTATTTTTATTCAAAAAAGGAAAAAGGAGGGAAAAGTACCTAAACCATGTTGGTCAATACCATTTGGTTTCCACAAAACCACAAATGGTATTTCCCACCACCAAAACCTATAAAAAGGTGGTAGGGGCTCCTCATTTCAGATCCATCCATTATCTCATCCTTATGCTGCTGAAATCTCCCTTGAGCATTTTAGCCATTGCAAACCACATTGGAGAAGAGACCATTGGAGATTGGAGTTGCTCATCCTTGGAGCTATTCAACCTCACCATTAGAGGTATTGATTCCGCAAGCACTTGCTTGCCCCATTCTTTCAATACAAATTCTTTATTTTATATGTTCTTGTTCTTGATGTTTAATTAGTTTATTGTTATTTATTTCCATTGAAACTGCTGCTACTAGTTAGCAGGTGCCCATAGCACTAAGCCTGGTTGCAAAACCGGGCCAACAGTTTTTGGCGACTCCGCTTTGGTTTGAACAATAGATTTCTAGTTTTGCCTTTAATCTTAGTTTTTTATTAGTTTTTAACCTTTAGATCCATAGATCTGCCATCTTAGACAGCAGATCCATTGCTGCTCTGAGATTTGGCCCCATAAACAGCCCGAAATTTTCAATTTTTGGGTTCATTTCTCGGTTTCCGTGCACGGCTTCCGCCTCGCGATTTTTTGCCAGACAGTCGCGCGGTCCATCGCGACTTTTCTGCGTTTTTCCGCACGGTTCATCGCGGCCTTTTTCCAGACAGTCGCGCGGTCCATCGCGACTTTTCTGCGTTTTTCCGCGCGGTTCATCGCGGCCTTTTTCCAGACAGTCGCGCGGTCCATCGCGACTTTTCTGCGTTTTTCCGCGCTGCACACCGCGGCTTCGCGGCCGATTTCCGCGCTGCCCATCGCGACTGTGCGGCTAAAACACGCGCGGTTCATCGCGACTGTGCGCCCAAAACCCGCGCGGTCCATCGCGACTGTGCGTCCAAAACCCGCGCGGCCCATCGCGGCTGTGCGTCCAAAACCCGCGCGGCTGAATTTTTCATTCGGCCATCCCGATTTTGAAAAAAAAATTTACTGTACTTTCTGCCCATAGCACATTTTTTACAGTATTAAATTCTGCATATTTTACAGCTTTGAAAAAAAAAAATTACTATTTAAAAGTGCATATCTAGAAATCTTTTTAAAAATTTTCAAGAAAGTGAAAGAAAGACTCATTTTTGCATTTTCATCTAGATTCAAATTTTTTCCTGTTTACTTCTTTAAAAATCTTGCCCTTAGCAACTTTTTTTTCTTGAAACGAAGAAATCCATTTATTTCTTTTAAAAAGAAGTCTATTATTTGCTTTCATAAATCCAAGAAATCCTTTGTTTTTTGAGCTATTTTTTGAAAAGCATTTAAATTTCTTTTTAGTGAAAAAGCCATAAATATTTGCTTTTTATTTTCGAAAAATCCTTTATTTTTTGAAAATTTCCTATAAAGCATTTAATTTTTTCAAGTTCAGTTTACAACACCTCACGTGCACTCACACGATCACTTAATTGAACTAAGCCTTAAAAATGTACCCTAATTTGAACACACTTTTAACCCCACTTGGGGAACACTAAAAGTATTCTTGTAGCTAGGTAGTATTGGGGGGATAGGTGTTCCAATAACACCCCTCAGTTCTTACATCTGAGACATAGAAGTTGTCCAATTAGGGAGCTAAAATCTCTTAGTACTTTTTGGCGCGGTCACAACCGGTTTGTGGGAAGGCCTCTCCCTTAGGAGGGTTGAAGTCGCGAGGATGGTTCCGGAAGCCTGAGTGGAATACCGAAATCCATTCAGTAACCGAAGGGATACCATTCGCAGTTCTCGGGATATCCCTGTATTGGGATATTGCGATCAAAGGACCAAACGGCAGATTTACCTTTTCTCGACGCGTCATGAACGGAGTATCCTAGAAGCCTGTCTTTAGGATCGATTACCCGGTGTCCCTCCCGGTAGGGGGATATCTAGCCGTTGTCTCAACATTCATATTGTCTGACTTGGATTTCATCACCTTGCAAAGGATATCGTCTGTTTGAGTCACAATACTTTTAGATTAGGTGTTTGCATGATTTCAACCTACCTGTGGTCTAGTTACACCTATTTTTTCTAGGAGCCGTTTGCATGTTGGTATTCTGACCAGTTGTTGCATTCCTCCACTTATTGTAGCACAGCTGCTAGAATAAGTGCCTTTTTTTAGGATTGATTTTTTTGGCCTGAGAGCCTTCTTTTTTCACTCCCCTTCTTGCACCCTTGGTTGCATTAGGGTTTTGAGTCTTTTATATATATATCACCACCTGATACTTAAAACAAATTTTTTACCCAAACACATATTCTCACCATTGAGAATTTTAGACGCTCTCGTCGTCTACAGGGCGAACTCCCAGAGTTTAGTCCACTTAGCTCTCCACGTCACGGACGCAGAGCCCTATCCCTTGATTCGACACATCGTCAATCAATTAGACAGTCATCTGATTCTGACATACCCCACTTCACTTTTGATTTGGAGGTAGAATCCGAAAACCCCACAGAGTTATCACCAACCACCATTATGTCTGGAACACCATTTGATCCACTATTTACAACTACCATAGGTCAGACATCCGCAGACCCTTCTGTTGTCGTACCATCCACGGCAACAACCACCCCCCTGGGTATGCCCAATATGGGTAACACTCCACATTTAGGAATGCCTAACACAGGGCCACCACCTGTCATGGGTATACCCAACATGGGGGTCATACCCCCTTTGGTTTCCACAAACCCCATCCCAGGAATCCCTAGTGCGATTCCCAACCCAAGTGCAACCCATGTTGCACTTGGAAGTGCTATCCCAGGAATCCCTAGTGCGATTCCTAACCCAAGTGTCACCCAAGATGTACTTGGAGGCGCTGGCCCACACCAGACTACACCTATTGGAGGGCACATACCCTCCATACCTAGCATACCTTTAGGCGCTACTGGACCCCTACACCATACCACAATGGCTAGGCATGTCCCAGTTCCAGTCACCACATCTGCTAGTCTACCATACATGGCAAGTCTAAACCTGCCAAATTTAGCTAGGCTCACAAATGACCCCATCAGACATGATCCTGCGTGGCCCCATATCCCCACTAAGCTTCCCTCTGACATCCCTAAGTTTGAGGGTAAGGCAGGAGAAGACCCCCAGAATCACATCATGTCCTTCCATTTATGGTGTTCCTCCAACTCCATAGTGGATGACTCAATCCGCCTACGGCTTTTACAACGCACCTTCACTGGCTCCGTAGCCAAATGGTATATCGAGCAGCCCCATGGGACGCATACCACATTTACCTCCCTTGCCTCGACTTTCCTACAATTCTTCCAGTTACCTGTCCGCTACGATGCGGGCGTCGAGATCCTACTGTCTTGCAGACAGAACACGGCCACGCATATCACTGACCATATTCATGATTAGCGTCGGCATCGAAGCCTATGCAAAATAAAATTAGACGACCGAATCTTCCTAGATTGGTTTCTAAAATCCCTCCTTCCTCTCATTACGAAGGATGTAGCATCTGAAAGACCCCAGTCTGAAGAAGAGGCCATCCTCAAAGCTCAACAGTTTGATCTCATCTACGCCCAGTCGGGTTACCTATACACGATCATACCGGACGCCCCACGAGGCGACTCTGCACGCGGTGACACACCGGGGGCATCACATGCCGCTGATGGCATTATTGGCCAAATTACACCCCAAGCAAAACCTTTTAGTATGGTGAGCACCATGCCCGCCCCAGACCTTTCTAGGGCTACATCTAGTTCCGGAGCGACAACTTCTTATAATCCAACAAACCAGACCCATCACGTTCATGGACCCTCTTGTCCACAACATTGTTATGGCCAAGCGCCATCAGCATATGTACCTCCTACATACTATGCTCAACCTACGGTACAGACCCCCATGCAGTTCCCACAACAGCCCATGCATTACCCACAACCGGTTGCACCAGCTAACCTCACACCTCCACCAGCTCAGGGGTACCAACAACCCCAACAGGCAACTGGACCACCTCCAGCTCCACCTGCATACTATCCACCGCAACCTGCTCCCGCACCTGCGGCTCCTCAGAATCCCCCCAATGCTCAAGGGCATGTGTACGCACAACAACATCAGCCCCAATACCAAAATAACCAACGCAACCAGGGTGGGCAACCAAACCGCGGAAGAGGACGCAACCGTGGAAACAATCAAAACCGTAACCAAGCTCCACAACCTACTCATCCTCCGCAAAACAATAACGCGGCGCCTGCTCATCAGAATCCTGATCGACCCCCTAAGCAAGCCAAAAATGCTAATTTACGAACAAACCATCCTTGTTCCATTTGCGGTGTCTATGGTCACTATACCCACGCTTGCCCACATCTGGAGCGAGCTCGACAACTATGGACAAATGACGCCCATCGTCAAGGGCAGGCGGCTCCTCAGCCGCCACCCCACCCCCCACCACCTCCACAACAACCTTTGGTATTACAAAACCCTTTTCCAACACAAGGAGTGGTGAACACTCAGCCGTTAGCCCCCCCACAGGGCAACGTGCAACCACAACAAATTACTTACGCAGCTCCTGACCAACCCATGTTTGATTCAGGCACCCACCACTTATTGATGATGTCCACTGCCGACGTCAATATCCAAACCCGTCGGAATCAATACGGACCGACTTCTG
Organism: Larix kaempferi; assembly: GCA_027924585.1. Lineage (NCBI taxonomy): Eukaryota > Viridiplantae > Streptophyta > Pinopsida > Pinales > Pinaceae > Larix > Larix kaempferi. The sequence goes on along the minus strand of BSBM01002204.1, from coordinate 16,022,205 downwards.
AAGCCCCCCCCGCCGAAAAGGATACTAATGCTCATCCCACTGATCAGACATTGCGTATACCTCAGGTTCCACTTGATGGCGCTTCTAAAGCACCTCGCTTCCCCCTTCGCCGAATCAACAACAACCCCAATGCACGGGCTGCGTCCAATTACAACATTGTAGATGACTTAGCTCAATCTCCCGCAGCCATGTTTGTGTTAGAAGTCTTAAAAAATTGTCCTACTCAGCGCAAGACTTTACTTTCCGCCATTGGGGCGATTGACCCAAATGATTCGAAATTGATGACCTTTGATTTAGACCAGTCTGAACCACGGCTGCCTTCCACCATAGCAGTCCAAGTTTCCGTTTCTATTCGAAATCTTGTCATCCATCGATGTATCATCGACGAGGGTGCCTCCACATGCGTCATGTCCACATTTGTTTGGCAGAAATTGGGATCCCCTACTCTCCAGCAATCCACCACTGCATTGCGGGCCTACGACGGTCGGTCAGCTCAACCTCAAGGTTTACTACCCAAGGTCCCCATCCAATTAGGTGGGAAAACTGTATTCATTGATATAGAGGTCATTAATGCCCAGCTGGATTATAACCTTTTACTCGGCCGCAGTTACATGTACGCCATGAAAGCGGTCGCCTCCTCCGTTTTCCGCACCATGATGTTCCCCCACGAGGAACGCGTGGTCAAAATTGACCAACTCACCTACTATGATCCCAATGCCCCTGCAGCACCCGAAAATGTTCTTCCCATGATTGAACAACCAACTTCTAGTGCAACTACCTCCTTTGTCTCTTCTTTGGGACCCGGACTTTATTCAGATACACCAATGACCTCTACATTTCAGGCCATTCCACCACCGTCACCGGAGACCCAAGTCGCAAACCTCTGTACTCTTTCACAGAATACACAAACATCCGGTAGTCAACCACCATTGATCCCCAGTCACATTGGTGTTACACCCATCCACACCATCCCCTTCCTATTTCCTCCTTCAGGTGTAGTAAGCGCCCCGGTTATGGCTACCCTTAGTCTACCCGGGTTAACATTGGGATTACCCGTGTGGTATATTCCGCCTCCCGTTCGACCGTCGATACCAAACGTCATCCTCCAACCGGTACAACCTATTGTTACCACAAATCAACCTCCTCCTGGTGTCGCAATCCCTTCGTCGTCAACGAAACCTCCTCCTAACCTCAATATCCCTTCGTCGTCAACAAATCCTCCCCCTCCTATCAAGCCCACTGGGGGCAGAGGTCCACAACCATACACTGATATACCACCTCCTAAGGCAGTTAAACCCCCACCGGTGTTTCGAGCCCCCCCTAAATGCTCGTTGTGCGATGAGATAGGCCATCCAACTCATCAATTCCCACACTTACCGGCACTCCAAGAGCATATGAATATGTTGGACGATGACATCAGCATCCCAGTAGTTAGATTAGAGCCACCTCTACAGCCTCGCGACAAATCACTGCGCACCAACCATCCTTGTGCTATATGCAGTGTTTACGGCCACTACTCTCACCATTGTCCTGATCTACCTGACTATAGAGCAGCATTGTAATGTCGATCTGGAGATATCTCCTACCCTAATCGAAGAGATCCACCACCCGCCATCATCCTCGTCGGAAGAAGTCAATACAATATATATGATTTCAACAACTTTCAAACCAGAACCCCTTGATTTATGGTCTGACTACTTCAATACTGATGAGAAAATTTTGGAGACACTCACTGCACCCGACTACCCTTGGGATGATATGCATCATCGCTCATACTTCCTCCCGGAAGCATCTATATCCACCACATCCAACCAGCTATCGGTCGAATTGAAAGATTTCATACCCACCAAGGTCGATTGGTTAAAAGACCCCATCCCAGCACCCGATGCCTTTGAAGAAGGGAACATGTCCAACATTTCCCCAACTATACAGATAGACATTTCCACAACACCAGAGAAACCTGAGCTCATCTCGCTGGGCGCATCTTGCACTCAAGCAGAAACTCAGGCGTACAAAAAGCTCTTTCAAGAGTTCCGAGATGTCTTTGCTTGGTCCTATACTGAGATGCCTGGTCTCGACCCCGCCATTATTGAACACCACATTGATACATGGCCTGAAGTACCCCCTGTTCGTCAGAAACAACGACCCATTCACCCTTCCAAGCTCCCCGCTGTTAAGGCTGAGGTCGAGAAACTTCGCAAAGCAGGATTCATTTATCCTATTCCGTACACCACATGGGTGTCGAACCCTGTTCCCGTCAACAAAAAGCAAGGCACCCTTAGAGTATGCACTGACTTCCGTGATTTAAACCACGCTTGCCCAAAAGAAAATTTCCCCACGCCATTCATTGACCAACTCATTGATGAGTGTGCGGGCCATGAAGTCCTATCCTTCATGGACGGGTTTTCCGGATATAACCAGATTCACATCCGCAAGGAGGATCAGTACAAGACTGCCTTTACCACCCCATGGGGCACATTTGCCTATCGTGTCATGCCATTTGGCCTTAAAAATGCTGGTGCCACCTTCCAGCGAGCCATGACCTACTGTTTTCACGACTTGGTCCATATCCTGCGAGTCTATCTTGACGACCTCACAGCTCGTTCCCGAAAACGATCAGACCACCTTAACGACCTCCGGCAAGTTTTCCTACGTTGTCGCAAATATAAAATCCGCTTGAACCCACACAAGTGTGTCTTTTGCGTCCCGGCAGGCCGGTTGTTAGGTTTCATTGTTTCCCAAGACGGAATCACTGTCGATCCCCTGAAAGTCAAAGCCATCTTAGACCTTCCGCCTCCTCGCACGCTTCGGCAGCTCCAAAGCCTACAGGGGCGGTCAAATTTCCTCAGACGCTTCGTTCCTGACTATGCCACCAAAGTCCATGGTTTCTTACGCTTGCTTCGCACCCACATACCCTTTGTTTGGGATGAACAAGCGGACACGGCATTCGAAGCCCTCAATAAATCTCTCACACAAGCCCCCTTGATATCCCCACCAGATTTCTCTCAAGACTTCACCCTTTATGTCTCGGCATCTGAATATGCTGTGTCCGGAGTTTTGGTCCAAGAAGATGCCTCCCACCTAGAGCATGTGATTTATTACGTCAGCCAGACCTTGTCTGGCCCACCTCTGCGTTACCCATACGAGGAAAGATTAGCCCTAGCTGTAGTCTTTTCCGTACAAAAATTGCGACACTACATCCTACTCAGTCATACCACGGTCGTGGCCGACTCCAACCCCATGGTCTATCTCCTCACCCGGCGGCTCTTACAAGGTCGTGTCGCTAAATGGGTCATCATCCTCCAGGAATACGACCTCACTTTCAGAACTCCCAAAAGCACTAAAGCCCTCGCGCTTGCTCACCTCATCACTGATCTCCCATCCTCTTCGACATCACCCGTTATCCAAACGGACCTGATTGACGAGCAGATCTTCATCATTTCGTCTGACGACCCTTGGTACGGAGACATATTGACTTACCTTCGTACGCAAAAATTTCGACCACACATCGATCGTGATGGACGCCGTCGCATACGACACCACGCCCCCCCGATACCTCCTGATTGGGGATGTACTTTACCGACGCGGCGTTGATACTATCTTACGCCGCTGCCTATCCCATGGTGAGGCAGAACAAGTCCTCAATGATTGTCATAGCGGTGCCTGTGGAGGCCATTTCTCCGGTATGGCTACCGCCCAGAAAATCATTCGAGCCGGTTATTTTTGGCCATCATTGTTTACTAATTGCATCACCGCAGTCAAGCATTGCCAGAACTTCCAACTATTTGCCCCCAAAGCAAGAACCCCCCCCCCCGCCCCCCTTCATCCAGTCGTCACTGTTGGACCATTCTGCAAATGGGCCATCGACTTCCTCGACTGCAACCCCCCGTCAGCCGGCGATCACAAACACATCATTGTGGCCGTAGATTATTTCACCAAGTGGGCAGAAGCCATGCCGACCTATAATTGCAAAGCCGACACTGCAGCACGGTTTTTCTTCAACCATGTTATCACTCGTTTCGGAGTGCCCAAGCAACTAGTCTCTGACCACGGCTCTCACTTCGAAGATGCCGTCTGGAAGGAATTATCAACCATGTTGAAATTTGAACACCATTTTTCTTCCGCTTACTATCCCCAAGGAAACGGCCAAGTCGAAGCGATCAATAAAATCTTGAAGACCATTCTCCAACGTACTGTAGACAAGCACAAATCCAATTGGCACCACATGCTCTTCCCGGCACTATGGGCCTACCGCACTTCAACCAAAACCACCACCGGTTTTACCCCTTTCCATTTAGTTCATGGTGTCGAATCCGTCCTCCCTATTGAGTGCCAAATCCCAGCCTTACACATCGTCGTTGAACTTCTACCGGACACTTCCCCGATCGAGCAACGTTTACTACTCCTAGAGCAGGCCGATGAAGATCGGCGCACCGCCATTCAAAACATGGAAGCAGCTAAACAACGATCGAAACTAAGTTACGACAAACACGTCCACCCAAGAACCTTTTCTGAGGGAGACCTTGTCCTCGCTTACGATCAAGCTCATGATAAAACCGGGAAGGGAAAGTTCGTGTCTATGTGGCAAGGCCCCTACATCATACACACCTTCCTCGGGCAGGGGGCATACATTCTGACCGATTCAGAAGGCAACACCCTACGCAACCCACGCAACGGGTTGTACCTTAAAAGATTTTACCCATAGAAAATCTCATGGACACCATCGTCCATTTTAGTATAGGCATACTTTCTTTGTTCACAAAAAATTCAAAAAACCTAAATATTTGTTTTTCTCTGCATGACCACAGATGGAGCCTCTTCCACTCTGCCATATCGGTTTCGCTGATGGTGCAAGCCGTTGGTCTCCCAATCTCGCCTCCGCGGCTTGGGTAATATATTCCCCTTCACATGAGTTAATTCACATTGACGGAGTATGTTTAGGTGCCGCTACCAATAATCAAGCTGAATACGATGCCGTGACCGGTCTCCTGGCCGCTGCTCTCCGGATGAGCATACGTCACCTCAACATTTTCTTGGACTCACAGCTCCTAGTTTCCCAGCTCAACAATGATTACCAGGTACGCGATCCCTGTCTTTTCAGAAAATTCCTGTGCACTAAACAAATGGTTAGACAGTTTGAATCCATTACATTCACACATGTCCCAAGACACCTCAATAGTGTAGCAGATAATATGGCCAACAGTGTCCTCGACTGGCACACCAATCACATCACGTCATATCCATAAACAAAAAATGCATCCATATGCATAACATGTGCCTCCACGGGCATAAAACAAACAAACCAAATAATGCATCCATGTGCATAACATGTGCCTCCACGGGCATACATAAATCAACAAACATACTGCATCCACGTGCATAACATGTGCCTCCACGGGCATATACAAAAGACAAATGTGCATCCACGTGCATATACGACAATATATCTAAAATATATATCCACATATATATATAAAAATCAAATAGTCAACTGGTCATAAGTGCCCTCAGCACCCGATATACAAAAAATACATCTGTCATACAAAAATGCTTCCCCATATGCTCATCAGCATTTGGGGGCAGATACAATATATCTACTCATCTGGATCCCTAGGATCCTCTGGCTCCTCCTCCGACTCCTCCTCCGCCGGCCCCGCCGGGTCATGACGACCCCGAACTCGCCGCTCTGCTGGCCCCGCTGGATCGTCCCTCAGACGTATCCTCCCCTGAGCCGGCCCTGCCGGAGCATCTCGTCTACCATCCCCGTGCCTCGCCACGAACACCGCTGCCCTCAACAGGAGCGACTGCCACTCAGGTGGCGCACCGAGACATCCCTGCAAAATATCCCGAACCAGGTCTCTCCAACCATCCTCGGGGAGCCCAGCTACGATCCGGGCCAAGGTCCGTCGGACACCATCTATGGCGTCATCATGAGGGCCAACCCCTCGCCCACGAGCTGCATATCCTCCACCACGCGGAGGAGGTACAGGTACAGGTGGATGAGCGACCACCATCGCCCGCCCCTGCCGAGCCACATAGTCAGGTGGTGGCACTGGACCCACATCTGCACAAAGCAAGTAAGCCATCAGATACTATACAAAAAATCATCAATGATAAATCAAACAACATATGATATAATATCAAATAAAACACAAAACATACCGTCTAGGCTCCAGGCCTGTCCTGGTGCACGAGGCATCTCTGCGTCACCTCGGTAGTCCATGCCGGCGTAGGGATAGTCCTCAATCACCAGAGGCATCTGCTCCCACTGCTGATAGAAATCCTCCGTGAAGTAGCCGCGGACACCACCGCCGGCACGGGGCATCATCTGCCCCCACCTCATCATACGAGGCTCACTCGGAAGACCAGCACGAACGCGTACCCGTGGCCGCAAGGTCGGCACCCGCTCGAAGAAAAAACAGCATAAAAACGAGGCATAACAAAACTCGCCTCCCTCTCTAATGACCTTGTCCAGATCTCTCCGGACACCAGCCAGGAACATCTGCGCCCAGGCATAATAAGTACCCTGTAGAACGGAATCCATCATCATCGTCTGCCCCCCAGACATACGATGCGGTGCAGCAGCACCCAATATCCTCAGAACGCAGCCACCAACAGCTCGCATATCCCACTCACGTAGGAATTTCAGACTAATAGAGCTGTTTACCAAAACAGCATCATCCACACAGAAAGTCTGTAAGAGGTCCTCCATATCTACACCCGGAGGCAACCTCGGCGAAATATCACCCACCTCACCCAAGCGAGGCAACCCAGTCAAAAAATATACATCCGTGAGAGTGATCTCTAACCTCTCACCACCAATAATGAAGGCACCCTCTGTCGGCACCCACCACTGCACAAGCTTGTTCAGGAGCCGTCTCACTGAACGTATAGGCGGAATCTGAGCGAACTTCAAGAGTCCGCTCATAGCCAGGGTCTGCCTCACCCCTGCATCAGTCTCAATCCTCAACATGAGATCACCATCGATCTCCCTCTCCCGCCACACGGACTGAGGCCCCCGCAACATCCTGCAAGCAAAACAGAAGAAATTTTTAGCCCCAGCATAAAAATTTTAGAAAAATCCCATCGCGGCTTTTACACAAAAAGCCGCGATGCCCATCGCGGCTTTTCCACAAAAAGCCGCGATGACCATCGCGGGTTCAGACCCGAAACCCGCGCGGTTCCACGTTGGAGAGTCAACGTGGAGTTCCGCGGCCTTCGGGGGCCCGCCGCCAAACAAAAAAGACATAATTGACAAGGTTAAGGCGAATGGAGTTACCTGCAACTCGCTAAATCGAAAACCAACGGTGAAATCTCCCGGAAATCGAGAAATAGCTCTGACAGCTCTATCAAACTCGCACGTAACAATGACAAGTCATTTGGGCCCCACGTCCTATTTATAGAAAATCTACCAATTTTCCAACAACCATTGCGGTATCATACGAAGTCCGTTTCTCAAACCGTTGGTACCGTTGGGATCAGCACAGCGAGAACTTCATACAGGTTCCTTCCTTTTCCCATTTTCACGGGGTCCATTTTTTGACCAGTTTTTAGCCTCCCTCATGGCCTCGGTTTGCGTGCCACATCGACCGTTCTCCGTTTTCGACGTGCCTTATATAGCCGAATTCAGTTTTCCGCGCTCGTGATGATGCTTGAGATCATTTCTCGCCCTCACCTTTAGATTTTCCGGGCATTTTTTCCCATGCCCCCTTCGTCGCCTCGGTTTGCGTGCCACATCGGCCGTTCTCCGTTTTAGACGTGCCTTATATCACCGGATTCAGTTTTCCGCGCTCGTGATGATGCTTGAGATCATTTCTCGCTCTCACCTTTAGATTTTTTGGGCATTTTTTCCACGCCCCCTCGTCGCCTCGGTTTGCGTGCCACATCGGCCGTTCTCCGTTTTAGACGTGCCTTATATCACCGGATTCAGTTTTCCGCGCTCGTGATGATGCTTGAGATCATTTCTCGCTCTCACCTTTAGATTTTTCAGCCATGTTTTCCACGCCCCCTCGTCACCTCGGTTTGCGTGCCACATCGGCCATTCTCCGTTTCCGACAATCCTTATGTCACCGGATCCAGTTTTCCGCACTGATGACGATGCTTGAGACCTTTTCTCGCCCTCATCAATCCATTTTTGTTCGGTATAATTTTATCCCTTTTTCGGGCCGAGCAACCCCTTTTTACGAAAAAGGCACTTAGGGAGTTTCTGTTAAGCTCTTTTCTGACTCCTAAAACAATGAAAAGATCGCCGAGCAATCTTGCTTCCTTTCATGCTCGCTAAACGTATCTGAAAGGGCATCTACCTGGTATAAGTTTACCCCTTTTCCGGACCTCGTAGACTAATTACAAAAAAGGTATACTCTAGTCACATCGGCTAGAAGAGTTCTCCATCCGCATCATTTTATGCTTTTTCGGGCCTTGGAGACTAAACTACGAAAAAGAACACCAATAGAGTCCACTTACCGCTTTCAGACTCTCTAAACATGAAAGCAACCATGAGCATGCGCCGTCCTGGGCTCACAAAATCCACAGGACCGTACCATTTCAGAGCACATTTTTATCCCTTCTTGGAGCTCATTAAAACTACGAAGAAGGAATCAATGGTGCCTCTTGGCGCTACAACACATCATGTCTACTCACATAGCAGCTTCCCCATTTTGGTCGCCTTTGTTCAGAGTATTCTGCAGTATGTCACCCTGAAACTCCCTCGATAGCTACCATCAGCTTCACCCCCCAAGAGTCAGTACATACCCTTCAGTCCCTAAAAGATGATCCCCACACCTACAAGTCAGTTCCCTACGCTGCTAGGTCAACCATGTCATCATGCTCTGAACAAAGGAAGTTTGAGTCTACCCATTTTTGACCCATTTATTTCCCGTTCCCACAAGTATGTTAGTCCTACCATCAGTACTACAACACTTCAGTTTTACACCTCGTGCTCCTATCAAGGAAACATCATTGCCTTGTTAGTTGCTGTTCTCCCTCTGTCGATGACAACCACATTTATTCCAGAGGATAGACCTAGAGGTCCCTGTGTCTTGGACTCGTCCCCATTTATGATGAGTACCTACGAATCATTTCGAGAAGAGTCCTCAGTGCCTCTCCAAATGGTTGTTTCTCACATGCTCGACTTCAACACCTTGATCGCATCGTTGAGACTCGCACAGGGCATTCGTCCGCTCAGTTATTAGTCGAAGACCCCAGATACCACCTGACTCCTCCACATTTGAGAGTCTACCTATGGATACAACCAGTTACATTTTTTCTTTAGATATCCGGGTTGCGTATGGCGACAGTATTCAGATGTACCCCAGTTTTATACTCCCTCGAGTATACAGATACAAATACTTCCCAGAGATGGCTCACAGTCTTTGAGTCCTTACAGATGTTAGACACCTTCAGTTTCAGCAGTTCAACAGTTATTCCAGTGTATCAGTTTCTGGACCATTATGATGTACCAGTATATTTCTTCATGTATTAGATCCCCCTTCTTGGGACTAATTGTTTTGTATATGTCTTGATACGAGCATGGGAATGCCCGCCTCGTCCTTTATCAGAGATTATACCTCATTCATATTGAGGCCATGTAATATTTTTTGTTTTTTGCAGCTTCCAAGGGTCGTGGCTCCAGTCTCCAACCGGTCTTTTCTCTCCCCTAAACCCCAGAAAAAGGACAAAGAACTATGATGTTTATCGGCCATACGATGAGCTCCTGCCCTCACACATCAGGGGGCAATCTGTTAACACCTAAAAAGTGCTCACTAGCTCATTCCCTTACTCACATGACCCATTTGTCCACTTTTCCACCATCTGAGCCTCTGAAACCAACAAAAGGTCACCAAAAGACCTTAGTACACCCCTTTTTCCATTAAAAAAGATTATTTTTCCAAGAAAATCATAAAAAAACTCTCAAAAAGGGTCCAAATTCCCAAAAATATTAAAAAGGGAATTAAAATATTATTTTTATTCAAAAAAGGAAAAAGGAGGGAAAAGTACCTAAACCATGTTGGTCAATACCATTTGGTTTCCACAAAACCACAAATGGTATTTCCCACCACCAAAACCTATAAAAAGGTGGTAGGGGCTCCTCATTTCAGATCCATCCATTATCTCATCCTTATGCTGCTAAAATCTCCCTTGAGCATTTTAGCCATTGCAAACCACATTGGAGAAGAGACCATTGGAGATTGGAGTTGCTCATCCTTGGAGCTATTCAACCTCACCATTAGAGGTATTGATTCCGCAAGCACTTGCTTGCCCCATTCTTTCAATACAAATTCTTTATTTTATATGTTCTTGTTCTTGATGTTTAATTAGTTTATTGTTATTTATTTCCATTGAAACTGCTGCTACTAGTTAGCAGGTGCCCATAGCACTAAGTCTGGTTGCAAAACCGGGCCAACACTTAGCATGTTTACATTCTTGGAATCCCCAAACAAGTATGAAATTTCCATCTTTGAACCAATCGATTTCATTATTCAACTTCCTTATTTCCATGAAATCCAGAAAGGTAAACCACAAAGCGATGTCAAAATGGGATCATGCAATATCGACGATATCATGAGTAAACTTTCTTGCATAATAATGGTAGTATACATGCACAAAATATGGATGTCTTTCGACATCTCTTTTTCCACCAATGAGTCAAACTCCAAACAGGAGCCCCTCTACTCCCAATACCAACAATTTCTTTTGAGTGGATGTTTCGGTTTCATATGAAAACCATGACTAAAAATATAACTACAAGAGTACCAAATGAACATATTAACTAAGAATATAGCTACTATATTAAGACAAAATTTAAATAAGTATTCTAATTAAATAAGCAGGCACATGAATTAGCAATAAATTACAAATATAAAATTCAAACAATAGCATATATAAACCATTAAACCAAAAAATAATTGATCACAATGATGACCTTTCTCAACAGAAATTAAAAAAAAAATGTCAATAACATTACTAGCTTAGAAAATTATATTAAAATGTTTAAAGTTTCATGTTACACAACGATTTTATCCCTAAAATCGGAGATAAAGTTTCTTATATTAAATGTTGATTTTCTTTTAATAAGATACAGCCACTATCTTGTTAATAGATTACTAGTGTCGTCCTCTGGGCATTTATAAGGGTTCACAACTATGAAATTTTCAAAAGGCTTCCCTTCTTGCTCGTCACACTTCAAAACAAGCATTGTCGTGTTTGTATCAAAGAAATATTTTCCATACTGTGAAATTTAACTTACAGTTGGATATACTAGCTAAGTATATCCTCACAATTAAGAAATTTGGCTAAGTATGCAGAAAATAGTGTAAAAGAAGAATTATAGACACACAAATGATCAAAAAATAGACACAAATGATCAAATAGCAGGTTTATTATTAGCTGACCAACCCATAAATGAGTTGTGAATAAATTGATATAACATTTAGGAAAATTTGTGAGCCTTTGGAGGCAGATACAAGTGGATAACTTACAATGGACCTTCACCACCCCTAGGTTGACCAATAGGATCCTAAATCTGTGACTCAAACAGTCGCAAATTCCTAATTTGAACATTTAGTAGGCATGGGAATTCATTAATGTTGAAGGCACATGTGTGGGTGAGGATTTGGTGGAGTGTAGGTGGCTCAGGATAGGCCAAAAATGCCAAGGAGGGGACAAAATTACCACATTCAATGCATGGGCGCCTCATATCAAAGCCAGATCCATAAATCAGGGGATAAGGGCACCTTCACTGAGGTAGTGGCAATAAATAATGAAGGTGGCCATAAATGAGGGCGCCTAACAACTAATTTGACCAAAATTAGGCTCTTGGTTGATGGAATGTGTCATAAATGCCCCAGCAAACTTCTAAGAACCTTGGATTAACATCTCTAATGATGTTTTGGACCAAATAATGACCAAATTAATATGAGACTATGGTCCTAAGGTGTAATAATGTTCTAACACATACATTCTCCAAATTGTTTCCAAATTTTTGACATATTTACCCTGCTTGTCTTTATCACATTTATCAGCGAACCAAACAAACTTAAATTGATCCAGAAATTCTTTTTCTTCTTTTCCCAAGAAATTTATGAAGCAAGGGCACTCCATCACTTCTAATTGTGGTTGACCAGATTCTAGTATGGCAATTTTCCACACATAAATCCAAGAAATCGAATGCATTTACCCGTTGATGATATGTTTTTGTTTTGAGTTTAAGAGTAGTATTATCTTGGTCTAAACTCCAGGCCACTTCTTTTGTCCTAGTGCAGTATTTGGAGGATTTCAGAGTAATGAAAAAATCCTCCAACTCGAATATCAAGAGTCCCTCTTTTTTATTTGAATCTGAACTAGGAAAGCCTCTGTCACATATTACATGATACAATGTTCTATGGTTCACAAACACCATAGACAGAAATGAAAATGGAGTGCCATATTTAACATTATAAATAATTTCTTTACAATTTCTTACGCCCATACAAAGAATCATTAGAATTTTTACCTATGGATGGGAAAGGAATAGAAATGGATCCAAATTCTATGCTAGACTTGCTTATTACTTCATTTTCATGTCTCTCAAATGTCTCGCCAAGCCCTGCATTACAATAACAACAATAATTAGGTAAAAATATGAATCCTAAGCCAAGCAAGAGGTGCCATATTAGTGAACTTTAAAGTATTATTGTTTGATTCATATAAAACTACCTTATTTTTCCTTTCCAATTTCCTTATCTTGATCTTGCAAATGTGAAATTTGGAGAGATCCTGCATCAGCACAAATTTATTGACCGTGATTTGAAATATCGATTGAATATTATTCTGTTGCATTTGTGTGAACAATAGTTACATCTGGTTAAATGTTTTTAAGATGTACAATATCAGTGAACTCTAAAGTATTATTGCTTAAATCATATAAAACTACCTCCTTTTTTCTTTCCAATTCCATTGTCTTGATCTCCCAAATGGGAAATTTGGAGAGATTCTGCATCACCGCAAATTTCTTGAATGTGAATGTGATTTGTTACATTTGTGTGAGCAATAGTTATATCTGGTTAAACGTATTAAAAACATTTTAATAATTAAAAGGAAATAGTAAAAAATAATTTGCCAGTTAATATTCCAAAAAACAATCAGCACAATTTAAATACCATTTTGTTAACAAAGGAATCCAAAATATGCATTCGTGAACTTCTCCTGCTGAATTATCTCCACAACTAAGACAAACATTCTCTTTTCTGAGCAGCTCAGTGAAGGAATGAATCTACATCCAACATATAATAAGTGAACAACATTTGTGCCCTGAGGTGAAGCAATCATGTCCACAATGTGATCCCAGAATGATGAAATCCATTCCTTTGCAAAAACATAATTTCTAGGATCCGATTCCATTCCCATCAAAGGTAAAATTTCAATAATTGGATCATTTTCATCCTCCCAACCCATATCCATCTCCGAAAGAGAAACCTTGTATCCTACGCATCCAATTCTCCAACAATGTATAGCAGAGAACCCCACGTAACAACCCTCTGATTAATTTCTATAAACGTTGTGGAATGGGTACTCTTTGTGAGGCCTTTTCGATTTCTTTTAGAATTGAGCGAATTCTCTACTGATAAAATGAGAAAGGTTGACATCAACTAAAAAAATTATGGTGCATGATTCAACATTCGAATCAAGATAAAGAAACAATTCAATAAAATCACTTTCCATCCATTGGTGAATGCAGTTACTCATATCAACAACAACAAAGTCACAGTAGAGTTTGGGCTAAAGTAATGTGATGTCCTTCAATGTTTCGGATAAAGAAAATGGAAAACAACATCGACAAGTAAAGCGGGACATATATTGGGTAAATCCATCTACTAAAATTCCCCCCCTATCATGAATATAGAGATCCAGAATATTTGTGGTAGTCGTAGGAATGTTAGGCTCATATTCATCATCCTCTCCCTTTTTCCGGTTCTACGGAGGTTTGTTGACTTCTCTGAGCATAAAATATAATGAAGCTACTGGAAATGATTTGGGGCAATTTTGTAGACTTCAACAACATGTATGTCAGTTACATTGTGAGAAGTATATAACTCTCTATCCACTTGTCTATAATAATCACAAATGATATTTTTCAAAGCTCTTGCATCTTTAATCTACTTAGTATAGTACTATGCCATTGTTTCAACTCGATATGACACATCAACTATTGTGGATAACCAAATAGAACCTTCCATTATTTTATCTATTAAATATGTAATTTCCCTTCATCCAGGTTGCACAATGGTCTGAAAAAAATTGAATTGTATTGCTTTATTCTATTATGTACAAAATAATCTTGCATAATACTCTTAGGTGAACATGCCAAGGAACCATTTCTATAAAGCTCAAAAACGTTCCACCATTTCTTCCACAAATCATCATATATCAAGACAAGAGTCATCTTGTCTTAGTTGTCCTTGTTTGTAACTTCAAAATATCAACGCATTCAGTCATGAAACTCTGCAACCAAATAAAGTAAAAAAAATAAAAAAATAAATCAGTACCAATGCAACCAATAAAAAATATTGACTTAAACTAGCAAAAATAATTAATTATTACCTGCCACTGATCTGGCGGAGCATGCCCCTTCCTAGGGAGGGATGGTATGTCACTATGAATCCATTTCTCCCTTGCTTTCATAACTTAATCAATGAGGTCAGTTTCAGTAGTTTCCCCATTAGAATTATTTTTTTGTCTCGCTAATCTTAAAATTATGGGCATTGGATCATCTCTATGCAGCAAACGAGATTTATGAAAATTATACCTGGGATGAAGTGATCGATATTTGGGATTTTCAAATATTTTCTTCGGTGCCTATATTGTATGTTGACCATCTATAATATAAAATTTCATGGTAGGCAGATGAACTTCGTCTTCATTTAAAACATAATAAGGATCTCTGGTCTCTTTGTTCAAGGGAAATAAGATAGCCTCCCTGAGTGTAGTTGTGATCATTCTGACAAGCGATAAAACAATCTTAGCCACTTCATCTGTGTTTAACTTTTGGTACTGCAAATGCAAAGGTACTATTTCACATCAAGTGATATCGATGGAGAAAATTTTCTCATCAAAAAGAAAATATTTAATTTGTTCCCTTTGAATCCCTCCAGATCAATCGAAAACCTTAACTGCCTTTTGCATGATGGTCTTTGAATGGCTAGGTTTCAACATTTTGAAGCTCAATTTCGAAATATATTTTTCTAAATATTCTAAACAAGCTCTTCTAAGATGTGTTAGCATGCTTTCATGACTAATATTATGGATCTTGTCCATCATATTCGAGAAATGTAACATAGAGGAGGATTTTTTTTAAACAAATAAGCCTTTTAATACAACTAGAATGCAAGTTTTCAAATCATTAGAGCTTCATGTACCTGACCTATTTGATCGATCGTATGATGGAAAAACCCACTCCTTTTTTGCACATGATATAGTGACATTGCTAGTATCCCTTTCCATAAGATCTAGATGATAATTAGAAACTGAAAGATCAGCTTGAAGCAGAAAACATGTGTTATTCTCAACAACCTCCACATGAGCATGCAACACGTTTTCACAGATAACATCCATAGCAGTGACTATACCAACAAGAATTTTAATCCCCATATCAACTGAAAAGAGATATATATATGGATAAAAATTTGTTGGCTCAGCCATCTCGAATACCCATTCTTCTTTAATCTTGCAAAGATTATGGTGTGGTGATATACATAGAAATGGAATTTATTTTGACATTTTTATCTGGCGCAAAATAATATTAATACATATGAATACTCTTAGTAAATAAGAAAAGATAGAAGACATATTTTAATGCACTAAAAGCCACATTAGTTAAGTAAATTAACATTAAAAAATTAAAACACAATTGCATACAAAGTGTCGTCCGACACTTCTAACTTGTTGTACAGAAAAAGTAATCTATGATGTAGAACAATTTGATAAATACTCTGTGAATTATGTTTTGCATAAACTATCATAATAGCCATCATTCCATTTTGTTGAACGCAATGCCATACTGCATTACATTATGTATCTATAGTGAAGGAAGGATCGTCCGAATTTTTGAAGACATTATGTTTGTGGATCAAGGTAAAATGTTTAAAATGAAGAGTCATTCGATTCATTTCATGTGGAATTCTTGCGAAAATTTTGTACGTCCCCACCTCAAGAATCGACTTTTTTCATTTTCTATACCGACATTTTATCTTCATTGATACTTCAGAATTATTAAAGTGGTAGTATCTGTCGACCCTTCTGGTAAATTCACCAAATGGGGAACTCATACTCTCAATAATTCCAAGCATGTGCTTAATATTTGGACCATTCCACTTCGTTAAAATATTATACGGGAATTATATTCTGGAACCATTGTCGTAGCACACATCAAAGGGATTTTTATATTCGAAGTATTATTGTCCGACCCTTCCTTGTAAACACCCTTTCCAAGAGATTACAACTAAGAAAAAATATTGTTTAGGCCACCAAGGTACAGGAAGCAAGCAAAAGGATCGGTCGACCCTTCAACCCATGTTATCTATACCGTTCATCCATCATCGGAGAAATGTCTGACTACCCCTTCAAACTATTCTTTGATGCCTTGTCACCATTGTTTAAAGCGATTCGTCCCTATATTCCATTGTTCTGTGTACCCACACGAGCATTGTAGTGCATTATGTTGTGCATTAACTATCAAAATACCCATCATTTCATTTAGTTTATCACAATTTCCGACTCCCTTGTGTTACATCTATAGTGAAGGAAAGATCGTCTGAGCTTTTGAAAACATTGTGTATGTTGATCAAGGTATAGTGTTTAAAAAGACAACTCTCTTGACTCATTTTATATGGAATTATTTAGAAATGTTTGACCTCCCCTATCTCAATATTAGACATTTTTCATAACATTCAAAAATTATTACACAATCGCATATGAAGTATCTTTCAACACTTCTAATTTATTATACAGAAAAAATAATCTATGATGTAGAATTGTTTGATAAATACTCTATGTGAATAATGTTGTGCATAAACTATCGTAATAGCCATCATTCCATTTTGTTGAACACAACATCATAATGCATTACGTTACATATATAGTGAAGGAAGGATCGCCTGACCCTTCGAAAAAATTACGTTTGTGGATCAAGGTAAATCATTAAAATGGCGATTTGTTTGATTCATTTCATGTGGAATGCTTGTGAAAAGTTTGTACGTGACTACCTCAAGAATCGACATTTTTCATTTTCTATTTTGACCTTTTATATTCAATGATACTTTGGAAGTATTACAGCGGTAGTATCGGCCGACCCTTCTGGAAAATTCACCAAATGGAGAAAGTAGACTCTTGATAATTGCAAACATGTGCTTACTCTTTGGACTATTCCGCTTTGTTACAATATTATATGGGAATTATGTTCTGGAACCATTGTCGTAGCACACATCGAAGGGATTTTTATATTGGAAGTAGTGTAGTCTGACCGTTCCTTGTAAACACCCTTTCCAAGAGATTACAACTAAAACAAAATATTGTTTAGGCCACCAATGTACAGGAAGCAAGCAAAAGGATCGACCAACCCTTCAACCCATTTTATCTATACCATTCATCCATCATCAGAGAAATGTATGACTACCCCTTCAAACTATTCTTCAATGCCTTGTGACCATTTTTTAAAGTGATTCGACCCTAACTTCCATCATTTTGTGTACCCACATGAGTAGTCTAGTGCATTATGTTGTGCATTAACTATCGGAATACCCATCATTTCATTTAGTTGATTACAATTTCCGACTCCCTTACGTTACATATATAGTGAAGGAAAGATCATCTGAGCTTTCAAACAAATTGCCTCTTTCGATCAAGGTAGAATGTTTTAAAAGAAAACTATTTTGACTCATTTTGCATGGAATGCTTTCAAAATGTTCAGTTGTCCCTACCTCAACATTATACATTTTTCATTTTCTATGCGATATTTTATCTTCATAGAGAGTTCAAATGTATTATAGTGGTAGTAGCAGTTGTCCCTTCTATCAGATTCACCTAAAGGAGAATGCATACACTCGAAAATTGCATACATTTTCTTACAATACATCCTTTAGGAAGTGTCGGCTGATAAAACCATTTTGGTAGTGTCGGTTGATCCTTCCACCTTCTCTTCTATCATAATTACTCCTTGCACCATAATGCTTCGATAAAATATTCCACTGGAATTATATTCTAGATCCATTTTCGTGACACACATCGAAGGGACTTTTAAATTGGAGGTAGTGTCTTCCAACCCTTCCTGATAAATACCCTTTCAAAGAGAGTAAGTAATACCCTCTGGTTTATCCCCTGGACATATTATTATTGTTTTTATGTTGGACATAGTGGCACAAGGTGCCTAGATTATGGTTTTCACACTATTATTATTTTTATTATGTTGAACTTCTAAAATAATTAATAAAATAAAAATAACCGAATGACCAATGCCATGAAAGAGAGTATGAGGAACCATGATGTTATGAGCAAGGCGTTGTGGAAAAGTGTTTACCTATGTGTGTTGAGCCTATGTTGATGTTGTACAACCTTATTATGTACTTGATGGACCCTCATGGTTATGCACCCTGATGTGTTATGTCACTCCTTGGTTTTATTTACCCTGGGATTAATATTTTTTTATTTGAGGATTGGAGTCCCTCTCTCACCTAGTGTTCCCTCATGAATTGGATTAATGTCTCTTTTGGTGCAACCACCTAATGTGTAACTCTAGTTTACTATTCTGGGAATTTAACTCTCATGCTTGTGTCCCTCTATCCCCCAATTTGAGTTGATCATGAAGGAATTTGGTTTGCTTGTGTTGGCTAGTCACACTTGTGTGTTGTCTAGTCATGAAGGAATTCATGTTTTTTCTCTTGTGATTATGTTTGGCACTTGTGGTTCCATTTTTCTACTCTTGGTATGAGATCCTTGCTGGTCATTGTTCACTTTTGGATCCTTTTCCTAAGCTGAGTTACTCTGGAGCCACTAGTGTATGTCCTGGAATTGCGTATGGAGATCCTGGATTAGCAGCAAGGGTGAGGTCCATTGCCATTGGATTTGAGGTTGGATAGAGTTGTGTATTTCCTTTGGAGATCCTGGTTTGGAAGCGGGGGTGATTTCCACTGCCTTGTATTTGAGGTTATCCTGGATCCACTGGAATTTCCCTAGATTGGAAGTGCTACTTGCCATTGGGTTGTGGTTGGACTGTTGTTATGGAGCCACTAGAATTTCCTTGGAGAAGAAGTAGAGGCAACACTCTCCATTAGGTTGTGGTTGGACTGATTTCTTAAGAGAATTTGTGGTTGAGTGTGCTCTTTCTTGTGGAATCATGGTTTCGGCTTGGGGGTAACCATTGCAAAGTGATTTTTGGCTTGCATTGTGTCTACGGCTGGGTGGAACATGGCACAGTCGATTTTGGTTGCGTATTTGGAAAATATAAGTGATTTATCTCATGTTTATTTAATTTATTTGGCTCTGATATGATTTATTTATGGATGCAGATGAAATTTTTTATGAAATGTACGAGCTATTTGTGGAATAAATTTCTCATGGAATTCAATCTATTTATGCAAGTAAATTTTGTGAAGGAATTGGAAACTAGTTTTTGGGATTTTGTGCACAAATTGTTTGAGGAAATTATTCTTTGGAAACTATGGTACATAAATGATATTTATTCCCATGTTCATTATATAATTTTTATTTTGATGGTACATTAGCCTCATAATGGTTTAAGACACTTCTCTTTGATGCTTCTACCTTTTATTTGAAAACTAGTTCTTTGATTGGATTGTTTTGCATAGTTTGGAGACTTGGCACATGAAGTGTTTGTAAAAATTTCTGAGTGTTATTTTTATGCTTATGTCTGAAAAATACACTTGAAATTTGTGTGATAATGTGAGGGGAAATATTCTTGATCATCTTTGGTAAATGTCTACAGAAATTCTAGATCAATTTCCAATTTATAGCTCCTTCAATGGAATTGTTTTGAGTAGATTCGTGACTTTGCATATGAAGTGTTTGATGAAATTTTCAAATGATATATACCTATTTTATAACTGATAAAACATATTATTTATATTTGGAATGGAATTTGAATTATTCTATGAGCTGTGGATTTAATTATTCTAGCAATTCCTAAAATTACTAGTCAATTCGGATGAGTAGAATTAGCTAGTTTTATGAATTATTTAATGGATTGTATATGGGAGGAAATATATAGCAATATGAATGTATTTGAAACTTGATACTCTTTCCATGAGCTATAGTATTCACATATTTCTCTTTATTTGGAATTTGGAAAGTTAAATTGGAAACTAAGTACATTGCGATGAGAATTGATAACCAGCTGTGGATTGAAATATTTGTTTTCGTAAAAACGGAATGCTACATCCATGTGCTCTGTTTCTAACATGTTATTTTGCTTTATGTGGATAATTATCATGTTTTATCCTTTACTTATGGATGCATTTCATTTTGGTTCGGTTATTTAGACTCAATTCCTTGCGGTGAATGTTAACTAGTTTCATTGGAATTGATGGAAAAGATCACCTTATGTGCAATTGGAATGATATGCAAATAAACCTTTAATTGTCTATAGGTTCACACTTAAATATGTTGTTAATGGATATTGGATTTATTTTGTATTTAATGGCATGATTACAAGTTGATTTTGTGCAAGACTAGCTTCTTATATTGGAAAACTAGTTAACTAGTCTTGTGGACTCTCTTTCGTAATTACTGTGATTAATTATTGCAATTTTGGTAATTAGGACTTATTTACATGTAATTATATTTTATTAAGCCATCGGGATTTATAATAGATGTTTATTTGTTAAACAATTGGATTCGTGATAAGTGTCTTCATTTGTGCACTGAGTGTCGTTAAGTGTCGTAATTAACACCTTAATTACTAGTTAATTGTTATTAAGAATAGTTCGCCTTTAGAAGTGGTTATAATATCTTATATGGATTGGATTGAAGTTTTGATGATGTTAGATGATGTTAATAATCCTTCCCAACCCTTATATCAATTGTTGGATGTGTTAATGAATTTATATTAAATTATTGTTAATTATTAGATTTTGTGTCTGAATTAATTTTGGAAAATAGAAATTAAATGTTTATGGTTTATCCATTGCACTAAAAATAAAGTAATTATCCTCAGAGAGATAATGATATGTCCCTTAGAAACTCTAAAAGCCCCATGTGACATTACATATTATGACTAAGAAAACATATTGTTAAGGTTAGCAATGTGTAGGAAGAAAGCAAAAGGATCGGTCGAGCCTTCAACCCGTTTTCTCTTTACGGTTCATCATGTTAAATGTAAAGCATCACGAGTCATTCGCAAAGCCAATCTTGTGCATCCAGGATCATTCCTCTTGTGTTGAGTTAGGGAGCCTGATTTGGACTCAAAAACTTGGAGTAGATTCTTGAGTTGGACTCAAGAATGACTAAGCCTTTAGTTGTAAAGTTTATTCCTCAAGTGTTGAGGTGAATACTTTGATGTATCAAAGTGATGATGTTGTAAAGTATTGTTGGACAAGTCTTAGTAATTGTGTGTCAAGTTATATTCTCACGTGGAACTCCATTTATAGTAGGTACCCATGGGGTGGACCTCCAGTTATAGAAGTAGATGCTTTGCATGTTGAAGCATTAATGTTATGTGATGTATTACGAACCATGGTCATCGATTTCTGTTAAGTCTCCTTTAGATACTGGCCACCTCTAGAGTGAATTGCTTTAGCATATGATCAATTGGTATGAGATTAATATAATATGATCACAACATTTGACACATATTCTAAGTATAATATGATGTGATAGATAACTAAAGTTAACACATATTGACCATGTAGATAAGACAAGAGATAAATATAAGATGTGATAAGATATGATAGAATTCGAATTACACGTAAAAGAATTAATTAAGATAGCATTCGAATTGTCAAAATTCAGTGAAGAATCCAGTGAATCAAAGGAGAAATCGAATTGATCACTAGAGTGATGTTAACAAGAAAGAATTAGTTAAATAAAGTTAACTAAGTGTTATTGCATGACGACACTTATGTGAAACTAAAAGATGACACTTATGTTAAACTAAAAGGCGACACTTGAGTTGCAACACTTGCATGACGACACTTAAGTTTTCCACCTAACTAAATGGGAAATATTTCGGTTAAAGGGCAAGTGCATCCTAAGACTCAGTTCAGTGAGTTAATGCACTACACGAGAAGTGGGGCGCTCTTGTTCATGCAAGAAAGTTGATACATCCAAATGGAGGGCGATTTCATCATGAAGTCAGAAGATAAAAATAGAATCTAATGCATGTGAAGTATATATAAATATGTTATATAGGATTGATGAATTCAATGTGAAGTGAATTCTCGTCTTCCTTGAAGGAAAGGCGCTTCTATTTGTGAAGGATATTATTCTGAGTCTCTTTTATTTATCTTTCTCTTGCTCTGTAATTGCACCAGGGGTGCTTGATATAAAAGACATTCGCTGTTATTTATCATAATTATACTCTCAATATTTGTTGGGGTTTTTCATCCTCATTGTTTGAGGATTTTCCCCAAGGTACATCTTGTGTTATGGTTGAATGTTTCATGTGATTGAATGGTTCATTGGTTCAAGTATTCAATATTTTCGCACTTAAAGTTTTAAAGTTCAAAGTTCATCATATTTTCTCAAAAATTAACATGGTATCATAGCTCAGGGAGTGAAGGAGCTAATATTTTTCAAGAAAACTTGAGCCTACGTAGGTCATGAGGATTTGAGCATAATACTTCAGATCCATAGCATCGATCTTTGTTCGATCGGAAGACCGTCTTGAGGGCACTTCGAATTTCAACACTTGGAAGGCAAGGGTGTTGAACATCTTGGAGGAACATGACTTGGATGGATATGTATCCACTATGATGGAGGAGCCTACATCTTATGCAGGGTGCATCAACTTCAAGAAGAACCAAGCTAAAGTTAAATGGATCATTTATGATTTGGTAAAGGACAATTTAATGTTCATGATCACTCCGTTGAAGACCGCAAAGGAGTGTTTTGATACATTGACAAAACTATATGAGAAGAAGGCCCTGAGTCAAAAGAGGGAATTGAAGAATAATATTCGAAACCTAAACATGGAGAAGGATGAGACAGTGGCCTCCTTCTTCACCAAGATCTCTCAGAAAAGAGATCATCTTGCTAGTATTGGAGTAGTGGTGGATGAATATGATCTTCTCCAAACCACTATTGATGGTCTCCCATCCTCATGGGAGACATTCTTGGCTATGGTAAATGGATGAGAGGTACAACATAAAATAGAAAGGTTGTGGCATGACTTCCTCCAAGAGGATGGGCGAATCCAGAGCAAGTCAGTGTGCATCAAAGAAGAAAACCTTTCCCTCACTGCAAGGATGAAGAAAGGCAAGAAGAACTTCTCTCAAAAGAAGTTTTCCCATTCGAAGAAGAAGGTATACAACAAGGAATTTGAAAATTTGAAGGTTAGATGCTACAATTGTGAAAATAAGGGCCATTATGCAAGGGAGTTCAATGCAAAGAAAAAGGTAAAAGGAAGGTTGCATTCCTCTACCGCTATAGAAGATGAAACTACTCAGAAGAATGCACTCGAAGAAAAGGAGACAAGGAGGGAGTATTACCTAGTCTCGGCACTTTCTGGATCCATCATCACAAGTGAGAACACATGGTTGGTTGACAGTGGCCCATCTAAACATATGACTGGTTATAAGAGCGCCATCACCAATCTCAAGGAGAAAAAAAATTCATGCAAGTTTGGAGACAACACAACCTATTCGATCCAAAGAGTTGGATCCCCCTCCTTCCAGCTGAGTTCAGGAGATATTTTACATGTGGAGGAAATTCTATATGTTTTGGGCTTGTAGAATAACCTCCTATTAGTTTTGGTTCTTGAAGATAAGGGCTTATGAGTTATCGTCATGGATAATCAATCATTATTATGGCCGAAGAACAAGACTTGAAATATGCAGCAGTGATTGGATTTAGAGAGGGAGGTCTCTACAAGGTACCCAGGAAATACATTCAAGATATGGTTCACAACACTATCCATCCATGCGAGATATGGCATAGGAGGCTTGGTCACCTCCACTACAAAGCGCTACGGCCAGGATTCTAGCAAATGGTGAAAGGTATGCCCGTATTTGATTGTGAGCATGATAGTGTATGTAGGGGTTCTGCACTTGGGAAGAATGTTAAAAGGATTTTATCTAGCAGTACTACTAGATCTAAAGGGATTTTAGATTTAATATATTCTGATGTATGTGGTCCCATGTCATCCCATTCCCTGAGAGGCTATTTATATTATGTACTTTTTATAGATGACTTCTCTAGAAAGTCATGGATTTATTTCCTAAAGGCTAAGAGCGAAACTTTTAGCAAGTTTCAGGAATTCAAATCCCTAGTTGAAAATCAGACAGGAAATCACATCAGTGATTTGAGATCTGAAATGGAGGTGAATTTGATTCACATGCATTTAATGAGTTATGTAGTGATACGGGAATTTGTAGGCAGTTAATTGTACCCTACAACCCTCAGCAAAATGGGGTTTCCTAAAGGAAGAATAGAACCATATGCGAGGATGAAAAAACCATGATGTATGATCAAGACCTATATACCTCATTATGGGCAGAGGCCACCAGTATAGCAGTATATATCTATAATAGAAGTCCTCAGGCCATTCTGGATGAGAAGACACCTAAAGAAGTGTTCATGGTGAAAAACCAAATATTTAACACCTGGGGATATTTGGGAGTCTTATATACATTCATGTGCCGAAAGAAAAGAGGAAAAATATGGAGCCATCAGGAAAGAAGGGAATCTTTATTGGTTATAGCAAATCATCAAAATCCTATAGAATATGTGCTAGGTGAAAGACACATAGAGGTCATCTGAAATGTGACCTTTCATGAAGAGGCAACATTCAATCAACCAAAAGAGATTTGGTATGATACATACATAGAATGTCATGAGACTCCTTTGATGGAGGACCCAAATACTGATTCTCCCCATTCACATGTTCAAAGGGAGAATCTAGCAGAGTTCTCAGTTTCGCTAGCTCCTGATGAACCAGTAGAACTATTTTATGATCATCTTGCCAATAGGAGGTCTATATGGTGTCGAGGTATACTACAAGATACAAAGAAGCATGGAGCAATATTAGGCTCTTCCAAAGAGGAAAAGCAACCTAACATATATTCAGGGTATGTTGCACAGATGAGACACACCAATGATTCAGATCCTTCCACCTGTGAAGAAGATGCAAAGCAGCAAGTATGGAAAGATGCAATGGTAGAGGAATACAAGTCTATTCTGAAGAATGATGTTTGGGATGTTGTTCCTATACCTGAAGGGAATTCCATAATTACTTCCAAATGGCTTTACAATATCAAGCATGTTTCTAATGGCAGTATTGAAAAGTATAAAGCTAGATTTGTTGCCTGGGGTTTCTCTCATAAAGAAGGCAGAGTCTATTAGGATACATTCGCTCATGTGGCCAAGTAGGCCACTATTCGAGCTGTGATCTCACTTGCATCTATTCCAGGATGTAAGCTTCACTGGATGGATGTGAATAGAACCTTCCTCAATGGTGAGGTGGAGGGAGAGGTTTATATTCAGCAGTCTAAGGGGTTTGTGGTTCATGGGAAGGATTCCCATGTGTGAAAATTGAAAAAAGCCTTGTATGGGCTTAAGAAAGCTCCAAAATCTTGGTATTCAAGAATTGACAGCTATCTTCAGAGATTGGGCTTCTCTAAGAGTGAATCTAATCCAAATTTTTACTTCAAAGTAGTAAAGAACCAACCATTGATATTGGTTCTATATGTTGATGATATGTTCCTTATTAGAGAGGAACAATTGATTGTTTGGTGCAAGAGGGAGCTCACTTTTGAGTTCGATATGAAATACATAGGTCTTATGCACTACTTTCTTGGCCTTGAGATCTAGAAAAGAAAAATATGATATATTTCTTTCTCAAGGGAAGTACACTATTGATATATTGCACAAGTTTGGCATGATGGATTGAAAATCCATGAGTACTCCAATAGTTTCCAATTTGAGGAAACTACATGAGTCAGATTATGGATTGGATTCAGTGGACCCCACTTTGTATAGACAACTTATTGGCTCGTTGATTTACTTGATACACTCGAGACCATATATATGTTGTGATGTGAGTATTCTGAGTCAGTTTATGTCTGATCCAAGACACAGACATTGGGTTTTTTCTAAGCATGTGCTTAGGTACCTTTGAGGTACGATTTCTTATGGACTCAGATATGCCTCCAGTGGAGGGGTGTTGTTACTTGGTGACACTGACTTTTATTAGGGTGGTATCATTATGGACCGAAAGATTACATATGTCTATTGTTTTAGCTTGGGTTCTGCTATGTTCTCTTGGTCCAATAGGAAGCAAAGTACTATAGAAGCAGAGTATAGTGTTGCTAGTACTGCCTGCCGAGAAGCAGTGTGGCTTAGGAAGCTACTTGTTGGGTTGTTCGGTGAGAAGCTTGAGTCTACAGTCATTCAGTGTGACAATCAAAGTTGCATCAATATTTCTGAAAGCCCTGTGTTTCATGATAAGTCGAAGAACATTGAAATGAAGTATCACTTCATTAGAGACATGGTCCATAAAGGTACAGTGAAACTTCATTACATTTCAATTGATAATTAGATTGCAGATGTGTTAACAAATCCTCTGTCAGTGAGGAAGTTTGGGTACTTCCGATCCAAGCTTGGTATGGCAGAGAATGCCTCCCTCACTGATAGGGAATGTTAAATCTACAGCATCACAAGTCATTCTCCAAGACAATATTGTGCAACCTGGAGTGGGCCTCAAGCGTTGAGGTAGGGATCCTGAGTTGGACTCAGGAACTTGGAGTAGATTCTTGAGTTGGAATCAATAATTACTAGTCCTTTAATTGTAAAAGGTTATTCCTCATGTGTTGAGGTGAATTCTTTGATGTATCAAAGTGATGATGTTGTAAAGCCTTGTTGGACAAGGCTTAGGACTTGTGTGTCAATTCAGATTCTCATGTGGACCTCTAGTTATAGTAGGTACCCATGGGATGGACCTCCAATTATAGAGGTATATTCTTTGCATGTTGCGACATTAATGTTGTGTGATGTATTACTAACCATGGTCTTTGATTGCTATTAAGTCTCCTTTATAGACTAGCCACATCTAGAGTGAATTACTTTAGCATATGATCATTTGGTCCGAGAGTAATATAATATGATCACATCATCTGAAAAATATTCTGAGTATAATAAGATATGATAGATCACTAAAGTTATGTTGACTCAAACCCAGTCGACAGGGGTTCCCATCACTGTCGACACCGACCCACCGCGACCTCCCTGAGCACCGGCCCAGATAGATTTTACCCTACCCAACAACACCTACAGAGAAGATGAGGTCTCACCCGAGGCAATCAAGGGAGAGTGGATGGAACCATGTTTCCTCTGAATGAAGGAGGATGTTGTGGCATCTGCTTACTTAACATATTTATCACAGCATTCAAAACAAATCTATGCATTCAAGATTAATCATCATTCGTATTCATAACATTATTCAACAGAAACATTCATCGCAACAATTATAATGTTAAGGTATTAACTACAGTAAGAAATCATCGCAACATGCATTAACAAAGAAGGTACACAAGGAATTTCACCAAATGGTTCCGACATGTCATATTACTTCAGAAAAACCCTGATACAACATCTCTGCAAAGCCAAACCTTAGAAATATCACTTGATCTCACATACAAACTCAAAGATGCGCATAGACAACATCCAAAAATCGTGCTTGGCTCAGCTTTCCAAGTTCAAAAGTTATCCAACACATATGACTCTTTGACTATAAATAGGCTTCCGCCTTCACAATGCTTGTCCACTTACTAACAACTTCCTAACTGACTCCTAGACAAATAACCCAAAATCTAACTGACATGGTCCAAATGACGAAAAACCCACCTACTGTGGTACAATTAGCTCAAATTTACATCTCATATGGTCCAATGACCCAAAAACCCACATTCTGTGGTACAATCGACTCAAAAATACATAAAATAATCTATTTTTCTGCCTTTCGTGACCTCTTCTGACGTGTCGCAGCATCGGTGATGCTGCGATTCTTCCTTACCAAACCGCCTGCTAACAGGCCGCCAACACAATCTTGTGGGTTGCCCTCGAGCCACATCAACTAGATATGGTGAACTATGTGGTCTTCACTCTACAAGGACTAGACGATAGTGCTGCAACTGTTCTTGCTGTCTGGATCGCGCGGTGTTGTCCTACTCCTTCTGCTATATGGATCATCTGCTTGTTGTCATGTACTTCTTTCCCAAAAGTGGACTCTTCCCAGCTTACTGTCGTAGACCTTGCAAACTCATCCTCCAGTCTCGAGAGACCGATTGGAGACAGAGAAGAATTTTGCAAGCAATGCCAGGGTGTAAAACAGGCCAGTGGTTCTGACACATCTGTTTCACACTAGTAAGCATATGTTATAGGGACCCAGGGGTGATGACCCCCCCCCTTTTGTGTGGTCGCAGGGACCATGAGACTTGGAACCATCACCAACTGCCTAGACATCTCAGACAAGACCTCATGCTTGTAAACCCTGAGTGTCTGAGGTGTAGCTTGCTCCAACCGCTCATGTACACTCGTGGTTCGGGCCCTTAGCGCACCTGGTGTGCTCCCACAGGAAATAAAATGGATAATTTCCACAACCTCCTTGGAATTCCTAACTTAGCGAGTGTTAACACCCAAAAAGTGCTCACTAGCTCATTTCCCTATTCACATGACCCATTTGTCCACTTTTTCACCATCTGAGCCTCCGAAACCAACAAAAGGTCACCAAAAGACCTTAGTACACCCCTTTTTCCATTAAAAAAGATTATTTTTCCAAGAAAATCATAAAAAACCCTCAAAAAGGGTCCAAATTCCCAAAAATATTAAAAAGGGAATTAAAATATTATTTTTATTCAAAAAAGGAAAAAGGAGGGAAAAGTACCTAAACCATGTTGGTCAATACCATTTGGTTTCCACAAAACCACAAATGGTATTCCTCACCACCAAAACCTATAAAAAGGTGGTAGGGGCTCCTCATTTCACATCCTTCCATTATCTCATCCTTATGCTGCTGAAATCTCCCCTGAGCACTTTTAGCCATTGAAGCAACCTTGGAGAAGGAGACCTCTTGGAGTTTGGAGCTACTCATCTTGGGAGTTGCTCAACATCAACCTTCACCATTGAAGGTAATATCGCAAGCACTTGCTTGCCCCCCCATTTTTCAATACAAAAAATTATTTCTTATGTTTCTTGTTCTTGATTTTGACATGTTTACATTATTTGCTTAGATTCTTGCTTAGATTCATGAAAAGTATTGTTTATTTAGTTTATTGTTTTTATTTCTATTGAAACTGCTGCTACTAGTTAGCAGGTGCCCATAGCACTAAGCCTGGTTGCAAAACCGGGCCAACAGCGAGATGCTCGAGTGCCTCATAACATAACCCTTCTTAACTTAAACAACCTTTGTGCTCCTACTATCCTTGGGTCCTATATTTATACATCGCATTCAACCATTCGTCTACCTTGGCAATCCTGTGCACCACCTGCTCACGCTCCAGGGTAATCATAAGATTCCACTGCTCAGATGTCGGAGGTGGGCGGGGCAATCATACCCCCACCTTTTTCCCTATGTGCAAAAGTGTGCGAAGCAATCCTTCAGTCATTCTACTGTGGTGGATGTCTCGTTCCAACCCTACAAACCATCATGCCAGGTGTCATCGGCCATGCTACCTCGGTGTATTCCTTATTCCAAATGTGCGTACTGCTGACACGATCTGATTCGACTAATGATCATATCTGCCCCAAAAAGGAAAAAGTGTCAGCTACATAATGATTTCTGATGTGACCCAATCGCAACGCTGCCATTTGTCGCAAACCACTCCAAACTTGCGACAAAAGCCTCCCTGCTTCTGCATTCCGTCCCTGTTGATGCGCCATTCTGCCACCAATCAATCTACACTTTTTTTTTTCTCGATGCAACCTAGGCATCGCGTTGTTCCAAGCCCGACCGATAGGGCTTCAACCTGCTACCGTTAATCAACTTGGGGAGCATCACCCCATCCAACTGCTGCAACTGTACCGCTCCTCCTGAAGTACTGCTACTAATGCGATATGGACCAAGCCAATGTATCTACAATTTTTCTAGATGTTTCATAAACTTGTTGTCACACAACAACACCAAATCGCCCTGTTGAAATTGTTTGTTCTTGATATGGCGATCATGCCAAGGCTTTTGGCGATCCTTCTCCACACCCTGATGGAAACCGGCAATGAAGCGATCTTCCTCCAGCTGTACTAACTGCGCAAGATGTTCCTCTAATGCTGCTATATCATCCATGCCAGTTGTTTCTGCTATGCGCAGACTCGGAATGATATACTCCATAGGCATAACCGCCTCTTGCCCATACACTAGCTTGAATGGTGTCTGCCCTATCAGTCGTTTACATGTGGTGCGATAGGCCCACAATACTGCTGGGATTTTTAGATCCCAGTCATCGCGGTTCACATTACACACCTTTGTCAGCGCATGCTCCAATATCTTATTGAAAGCTTCCACCATGCCATTCGCCTGCGAATGATAGGGTGTACTCTTCTTATGTTGTATCTGCAATTCCTCCATCAATGCATTGATGGTGCGATTGAGAAAGTGGTTGCCTTGATTGCTCAACAATATCTTGGGGCAACCAAAGTGAGTGACAATGTGGTCAAAGAGAAACCACGCTGTCGTGGCCGCGGAACAATCAATGACTGGTGCAGCTTCTGCCCATCGTGTCAATTAATCTGTCGCCGTGATGATATACCTAGCACCAGTGCGCTTACCCGGGGGATGGATAGGTCCCACAAAGTCTACTTCCCATTTATCGAATGGCTACAACGTTAACTAAGGCATCAACGACATCTCATCCCGTCGAGATGGCTTCCCGATTCTCTGACAAACATCGCAGGATCGTGCATAATATGTCGCATCACTGTGCAGCGTAGGCCACTAGAGCCCCGCTCGAAGCACCTTCCTTGCCGTCGCACGACCACTGTAGTGCCCTCCGGCCACTCCTGCATGTGCTTCAGAAAGGATATGCTCTTGTTCATGTGGAAAAACACACCGTCTCAATATCTCATCAGCACCCATCTTGTATAGCGCTCCTGCAATTAGCTGGAAGTCCGCAGCCTTGACTACCAACTGCTTCTTCTGACTAGTGGTGAATTCTTCTAGTGCGGTACCTGTCACTAGAAACTGAATGATTTCTTCAAAATATCCATCAGCGATTCCAACTTTAAATAATTGCGCATCAGGTAACCCATCTTTAATGTTAGTTGGCTCCTCCCCTGTTTCAATCCGGGAGAGATGATCCAGGCCAGTATTTAACCACCCTGACTTCATAATTACTTCAAAATCGAACTCCTGAAATAGAAGTAGCCATCGACAGATCTTCCCCCCCAGCACAGGCTTATTGAACAGGTATTTTAATGCAGAATGATCTATGAACATCTTGAAATGGCCTCCCAGTAAGTAATGGCGAAACTTCTGCAACGCGTAAACCATTTCCAGACCTTCCCTCTCCGTAGTAGTGTAGTTTCTTTTTGCATATGACAATTTTCGGCCGGCAAAAGCAATGGGGCGATCAAGATCCCCCTCTCCGGGCTGGGCCAACACCAATCCCAGCGCAATCGATGAGGCATCAACATGAACATGGAACTCCTTACTCCAGTCAGGAAATACTAATATCGGTGCCGAAGCCATCTTCGTTTTTAGTGTCTCAAAGCTATCATGTGTAAGACCTTCTTAAGTAGTGTTTTTTTTTTTTTTACAATCATAACTCCTAAGAGATTCATTATGACAAACTGTAACCTAAACACAAATCTTATTCGCAAGACTAACGACACTACACCAGTAAAAATATCATTCCCAATTAATAGAAAGATAATTTATTTAACAATACGGCATTTAAAAAGTCATCATACTAATACATAAATTATGGTATAATCAAGTGTAATTCTACCTTAACAATTTCAAGAACATTAATTACAACACAGTACCTATGTAACCAATATTAAAATATATGGCATTCTCGATTATTTCTAAAGGACAATATGCAATTTAAAAATAATAAAATAATATCATTTAATTTAGCTAATACTTATAATTCAATCATAAATGATATTCCCAATAATTTCTAAGGGATAATGCGAAATTAAAAATAGTAAATAAGGATATTTTATTGAACTACTACTTACAATTTAAACCATAAAAAGGCATTCTCGATGAATTCTAAATACAAATTGAAAATTCGATGATAGATAAATTAAGACATCTTATTGAAGTGCACAACCCCTTGTGTTGGTTATGATTTACCATTATTTTAATACATGTTACATTCTGATTTGGATCTCTATAATCTTAACACTTAACTAAGATCAACGTGCATAATTTGAATCAAGATAATCAATTTATACTTATGACACTTGGCTATCATCGAGCATAATACATAACTTAAATATGCTATATTTAAAATATGACTATCATTTTTGTTACTGCCAAATATAACTGGTTCTCCAATACCCAAATATATATGGAAACGTCTATCCCAGTCGAAAATTAGAACACCAAGAACCTGAAATAATCAAAGGGCCATATAAAATGGGATCTGGGGATGCCCTTTTTAATTCAACAAAATAAAACACGGGGATAAAAAGGGTCAGATACAAATCGTTTGAGGGAATACAATTCTGGAAACGTGGATCGATGTTAATAGACAAGTATGCGTTGATACAACCAAGGCAGAGCAAACAGAGTTTTAAAAAAATAATCTGAGACGGAGTATTGGCCATCTAGAATATGGATATCAGTTTTGAAAAATTCGAATGGGGAAACAATCATAGGGTTTGAATTTATTTTTGAAACTGAATCAAACAATCATAGGGTTTGAATTTATTTTTGAAACTGAATCAATCTAATGGGATAACTCTGTAGATGTAGATCGGAATTGACAAAAGAATTGTATGACTTTAATCAATCGAATTGGGTGGATTACATTCTGGAAGTACTCATATAATAACACAGAATTTGAAACTAAAGATACAATTTAACATAGTGTATATTCAATATAAATAGATCTGTGTATGCGCAGGGGTCTGCCATATTTACTTCAATATACCAAGATCTATAATTATAATTACATAAACAAGTGAACTGAATCAAATCTTAATTATTTTTGAAAACAAGATTAGCATATCCATCTCAATACTGAAAATAAAAACAATTGCTGAACCTGATTTAGATTGTCGAAATCGAAGTCGAATATCCGTTGTATATGCAGCTGAATCCGTGCTCCAGTCAATCCACTCGACGAGATACCGACAACCCCTCGGTTGACCTCCCTACCATATCAAGGTAACGCTTCTTCACCTTGAACCCCCGAGCTAATGGGGTCGTAAGAACACAAGCTAGCCTCCCGAAAGGATCTCCTAATCCCCGTTCCGGCTAATCCCAACTCCAATGATCATAACATAATCCGAAATTATGATGACCATCCAACATTAGGGAGCAAGAGAGACCCTTCTCTCCTTCTCCTCCCTCATTAGATAGCAAATTCACATTAGGGAGCAAGAGAGACCCTTCTCTCCTTCTCCTCCCTCATTAGATAGCAAATTCTTGTGTGCCATGTGTCTGTCCATGCACATATTTAAATTAAATTAATATTTTAATTTCAAATATTCTCAAATCTCTTTAGTGTGCACCTAACTCCCTGAATCAATGGAAGTTAAGTGTAAAAGAGTCATAATCTTTCTTTGGTTCTCTTTTAGTTTACTTAATATCTTTTTAGTAAACTAATTGTTTTTATTTGTTTAATTTCTTTTAATAAAAACTTAAAAAGAAACTATTTATCTTATTTATTAAAAACTAATTCCACACCAAGTTTAAAAGTTGTTTTTATTATTATATATATATAGATATATATTTTTTATAAAATATATATATATATATATATATATATATATATATAATTTAAATTCTTTATAATAAAAAAATGGATATTTGCAAACTTTGAAATCTCTACTTCTAGTAGGATTTCACTTACAATGCCTCCAGTTAACTTTGGTTTTTCTCATTTTTATAAAGTAGATAAGTGAGATATTTTAAATTAAACAAATTGTTTTTGTTTAGTTCTCTTTCTAATTTTCTCTTGTTTATAATTTTTCTTTTCTCTAAATAAAATAAGGAATATTATTTTACTTTAATTGTATTTTAAGTTAAAGTTACTCGAATTTATTTTTCACAAGTTCTCAATTTCTTCCTTTAAATAATATTATCTTTTCTTGTCTAGGTGCCTCTTCGGCGGGCCCTTCCGATGGTTTCACTCCTTTCTTTCTTATGGGGAGTACTGCGTAGCCACCGGGAATCATTACCGCGATCTCTCAACTACGCTCCTTGGAGACTAAGGGATGTTGAGGGATAAGGCTCTCCTTATTGCATGCCCCTCAACTCATCGTACGCAACCAAATCATCATGGTCTTGCCCATACGACATACGCTTCCCCGGGTGAGCTGAAACGGCTTCACCCGTGCGTGGATTGTTAATTCAGGGTCGACAGTCAATCATCGTACCCCTAAGTGTTCTTTCCGTTCTTACGACCCCGATAATTCAATTGTGGGTTAGTCGGTAATTCGTCTTACCTGCCACTGCACACACTCAAATGCATATTAGTAGCGCTACACTATAAAATATTTGTATCATTCTTTTCAGTATCTCAGACAGTCGAGTCTACTAAACATTCATCATTTTAACATTATATCTCTGTCAATCGAGCATACATCATCCGTTATTTCATCTTAGTCAGTCGAGTATAAAACAAATCATCATTTTCATAATTTCAACATTCATCATTTTTCATTTTCTCAGTCAGTCGAGTATATTCATCAATCATCATTTATCTAGCCATTTTCATTTCACATATAAAATTTAAAACAATCATTCATGGTCTAAGTTTTTATAATTCCGGGTCACTTCAAACCAGTGCCCTCAATAGTCAAATCGGTCGTAGGTCTCAAAATAGTATGATCAGTCATAAGTCTCAAATCATAAGTCTAAAATAATCAAATCAATCATAAGTGTTGAGGCGGGCATTACATCCTGACATTCAGGGCTCCACTGGAATACCGTATCCTTCTTCAACAACTTCTCCATAGGGGCAGTAATCGTAGCATAACCCCTGATGAACTTGCGATCATACCCTGTGTGTCCCAACGTCGCCTGTAATTGCTTAACAGTAGTCGGTGGTGTCAAACTCGAAATAAGTGCAATCTTTGCTGGGTCAACCAACAATCCTTGCTTACACACAATATGACCCAACAATATGCCAAATGGTGCATAGAAGATACACTTCTTTAAGTTCAACGATATTTGGCGCTGCCGACATCGCTCCAACATCAACCACAGATTCGCCAGATGATCGCGGACCAAACCATAGACCGTCCAATCGTCCATGTATACCTACAAAAACTTCTGAATGAAATCTTTGAATGCAACAACGACAACCCGCGAAAATATCGCAGTTGCATTCTTCAAGCCGAACGACATCACGGTGTACTGAAAGCAGCCCCATTTGATAACAAAAGTTGTCTTATGGCGGTCTTCTTTTGCAATACGGATCTGATGGTAGCCAGAGAACCCGTCTGTGAAAGAGTACATCTCCTGGCCACCCACACCTTTGAGCACTTCATCAGTAAACGGGGTTGGGAACGGATCATGCAAACATCCATCATTTAGCTTCCTGAGGTCGACGCAAATGAGCACCTCGTCAGTCTTCTTATCTTGTACCACCATAGGACTAATCCATTCTAAATCCTTGACTGGTTCAATGATACCGGCGTCCAGCATGCGATCCAATTCTACCTTGACCCTCTCCTTATGTCATAGATTCAATCGATAGGGTCACTGCCGGATCGGCTTAGCATATGGTTTTAATGGAATCTTCATCTCCCCTAAGTCGCCCAGAATCCCCTTCATGTCTGAAAACTTTGTGGGAAATACATCCTGAAACTCATGGAGTAAATCAGTGACCGTGCTTATCATCTCATCATCCCAGTAATCCCCGACATTTGCGAACTTTGGATTGTCCTCTGCCCCAATGTTAATCTTGTGAATCTTCAACAGTTGACTGATCGGATCGCTTGGCGCATTAGGTGGTACCACAGCATGACTCCCTTCTGATTCTGGGATATTCACATTCCGCGGATCATCACCATCTTCTAGACCACCACTGATATTGAAGCATTCCATGAGAGACTGCATCTGGTAGTGCGTATGTGGATCCGCAGGATAGGCCACCGGGACAACCTGTATAATTACATCATGGATGAGCTATAATTCATTATTGACCTCTGGATAGGCATCTGCAAAACTGAATGTATGGGTAAAACACACTGTGAGCTCCAGCCAAGTAGAAATTTCCCCTCGCAACTCGGCTGTAGTATACCATGATCGTGGCATCTCATCCAACGTATCAATAAAAGCATGGACCCATTCATCTCTTGGTCACGATACCCATAACCGCTAACACTCCATCAAGTGACCGCCAGGATCATTCCGACCATCATACTTCCCAGTGTGGTAAACCTCGGTATCACCGAAGCGCACCATCATCAATCTTCTGCATTTTGACCATCCATTAATTGATGCCTTGTGTGTCACCCACCAGCGTGCTAGAGCAGCCTTCCGTGCTTCGTTCAATGCCAACAACCACTGTGGTTCGGAAACTCATTCCTCGAACTCTGTCAGAAAGTTAGATAAGCTAGGCATTCCTTCATATATTGGTAGCGTAACCGTTTCAGTTGCAACACGGCATAATGACTATGTGATCAACCCGCACTTATGGAGCGATACCTTGTGCAAGCGGTTCTACCAATATTCTAGCGCATCATCAGAGTCGGAAGACGAAGAGCTGTCATTGCGCCATCCCAGCTCACCATTGGCAGTTGGATGGATATAATCTTCATAGATATTGAATGCATGGTTCCATCCGCTAGGATCGTCGGCCTTCACTGGCTCTATGTAGCGGCGTCCTTCAGCCGGATCCAATGGGGCGACAACTCTGAGATCACGATTTTCAAAAGTCATCATCCGTCACTTGAAGTTGATTACAGCTCCACTATCATTAGCCCATCCAATCCCTGGTATTGCTGGATAAGAGCTTCCTCCCTCGACTACTTCTATTACATCAAAGTCGGCATATGTTTTCATTCCCTCAATGTCCACCACCATTCATGGAACTCTCCCAATCGGTGTCACTTTAGCGTGATTAGCTAACCGGAGCTGTATAGCAGACCAGCTCAATGGGGGGCTCCCCATCTTCTGCCAAGCATGCTTGGTCAAGATGTTGGCATCTGAACCAAGATCCAGAATAACTGAATCAACATCGTAGTCGCCAATTTGAATATTCATCGGCATCTCCTTACCCGTCTTCCGTCGTTGTAGGGAATTAACCGTGAGCTCTTCTCAATCCTACGCCGGTCATCGCAACAAAGCTCCAATCACAGCAAGAGCATTGGGATCTCTTTCCAGGGACAAACAATGTTCCAAAAATGCTCGAAGTGTGTTGGACCATTAATACGGGCTAGCCTCTGAAGTAGCATCAAAAGTGGAGGGCATGTCATACACAACAGCCTTACCTCGGTCATTTTCTAGTGCACATTGTGCTTGAAGAAACGTCTCCCACTCCGCATCAATGTCAAATGATACCTTCTTTTGTTCGGCTAAACGGATCATTGAGCTATCTGCTCCAGTTGTCTTTCCTCCGCTAGTGACCACAGCAACGAAAGCATCTTGTGGTCTTGGCTCTGCAGAAATTGTTGCGATGTTCGCCCCCTAGGTCTGGTTTAGCGGTGGATTTCTGGGTGGGTTCACATTCTGATTCTGATTTGGCGGCATATTCTGGTTCTGCGCTAGTTGCTGCACATGGTTCTGGGCAGGCTGTTATGCCTGGGGCTGGTTCTGCAAATGGGGAGTACTTCATGCTTGCCATCGCGCAATCAATTGTGGATAATTCTCAACCGTGTGATCGTTAACAAAACAAAACGTACATTGGTTCTGCAGTAGTGGACAGTCTCGTTGGTAGTGTCCCCATACCGCATAGTGATAGCATTGAACAGGTCCGCGACCACCTCGTCCTCCTCCATGACCAAATCCTCCGCCACGTCCTCCCCGATATCCTCCCCGGAATCCTCCCTGCTACTGGTATTGTTGCTGCATTGGTGCCGGCTGCATTCCTTGCCCTTGCTGTGCATACTATGGTTGTTGTACATACTATGGTTGCTGTGGAGCCATCTGCATTGGAGCATATTGTGGCATGAACTACAGCGGTTGCTGCTGCTGTGGTACAAACTGCATCTGTGGTTGAGGTAGCGGCTGGGCTACCTGCGGTTGCAGCTGTTGTACAGCACGCTAGTCATCCTTTACATAGAATGCATCACACATTGTCTCTTGTAGCAACCCATATGCACGACAATCCTTGTCATCGTGACCTACCGATTTGCAAAATGTACAATAAAGATTCCTCGGGGTTGTGACCATTTTCTGCATATATGGGCAATTGTCATGGTTGTGCCCATATACATGGCAGATGCGACACCATGGCATGCTACCACCATTCAACGGATTTGGCGCTCCTGAGACCAAATAATTGTGGAAGTCCAGGCAATTGTCCTTCGTATTCCCTTCTCCTCGACATCGCGTACACCATACTTCTTCGCGCTGCTCCTTGCCCTTCTTCAAATCTTGCAGTTGTATAGTCAAGTTAGCGAGCTGTGTTTGTATCTGTGACATCCCGGCTGCATTTTCTCCAATCGGTGACACCTCCAATCGCATTGCAATCTCCAGAGCTTCACTGGGCGTCGAGATGTTTTGTTGCATCAATGGTAGCCGAATATGTGGTAGCAGTGCCACAATGAACCACTCTTTATGTTGGACGGCGCTCATATCGAAACTAACCCTTGCCATCAGCGTCTTGAATCGCTGGTCAAAATCCCACACCGTCTCATTGGGATACTGCTTCATTTCTTTCAATTCCGTAATATATTGAGCCCCAGACTTGGGCTTTTTGAATTCTACAATCATCCCATCCCAAATCTCAGCTAATGACTTCTCTGGGGCTCCTGTAGGGACTAGAACAAACTTCATAAACCAATCTAATGCACGACCTTGTAGAGTTGTCGCTAACTGTCCTTTCTTAGCGGCATCGTCAGTGATCTATTTTACGGTCTAGACCGCTTCACACAAAAACCAATACTGTTATGGGTTGTCTATCCCACTCCCGTGGAACAACGGTAACTTAGCATCATCTCTCGCCATTTTGGACTTCCTTCCTCCTTTCGTTGTACTACTACCAATTAACTTCTGTGGTATTGACAAACTTGGCGGTGTCGA
Source organism: Larix kaempferi (assembly GCA_027924585.1). NCBI lineage: Eukaryota > Viridiplantae > Streptophyta > Pinopsida > Pinales > Pinaceae > Larix > Larix kaempferi. Next base: position 15,982,649 of record BSBM01002204.1, on the reverse strand, counting down.
AGTGGTATTTCTTGCTATCCGAGAGATAGTGAGCGGAGGTGTGGGTACGTTGGTGCTAGGGTTGGGTCCTGCCTCTATCCTGGGCGTATCCTGGTTGTCCTTGTCAGGACTGTGAGGTCGCTTCGCCCCGTGTGGTCTTCCTTCACGGCCTTGTGGTTCGACTGCAGCAGGACCTTCTCCTGTCCTCTGCCTCTTTTCCTGTCGGAACCTCGCTCCTCCCCTCGTAAGACCACTTTCTTCCTCAGCTTCACTCACAGTCTCATCATGACCTGCACCCATCTACCCCTTATCATTCCATGTACTACCCCCCAATTGTCGCGGTACCCATGGCCTACGCCCACCAGGCTGTCTACTGATCAAGATGCATCTTCAATATACCCTTTTCACAAATAAGCATCTTAATCAACAATTGAAGTGACAGCAGAAACCTGCCCCGAGGTTCGCGAAAAAAATATCTTTTGGCTTCACTACAATATTTCTGGGTATCAACCGTGAACTCTATGATATAGCCCTCTAGGATGCTATCGAACCACACTTCGACAGCCCGCGACGCTTTATTATCGACTTCCTACAGTTCCTGAATCAACTCTAGGGTCCATGTCGTCGGTTCACCACCTTGAAAGTTCCTCTTCTAGAAGGTCAACTTCGCCAACCACTCGAACAACAGGACCGGGAACTCACAGAAGAACCATTCATGCCGACCGTCATGAATATATCTATCTACCCACTGACCTACTGTCAGTCGAGTGTTTTGGCTTTCTTCTTCAGCGAATTCCTGCAACTTCTTATCGAACCATTCTTGGATCTCCGATTTCGTCGGGTGCCACAACATATCCTCCTTTCACTTAGCACACGGTCCCGGAAACGGAACCATTTGTTGACTCAAACCCAGTCGAAAGGGGTTCCCATCACTGTCGACACCGACCCACCGCTACCTCCCTAAGCACCGGCCCGGACAGGTTTTACCCTGCCCAACAACACCTGTAGAGCAAATGCGGTCTCACCCGAGGCGATCAAGGGAGGGTGGACGGAACCATGTTTCCACCAAATGAAGGAGGATGTTGCGGCATCTGCTTACTTAACTTATTTATCTCAACATTCAAAACAGATCTACGCATTGAAGATTAATCATCATTCGTATTCATAGCATTATTCAACAGAAACATTCATTGCGACAATTATAACGTTAAGGTATTAACTACAGTAAGAAATCATCGCAACATGCATTAACAGAGAAGGTACACAAGGAATTTCACCAAACGGTTCCGACATGTCATATTACTTCAGAAAAAACCCTGATACAACATCTCCGCAAAGCCAAACCTCATAAATATCACTTGATCTCACATACAGACTCAAAGATGCGCATAGACAACATCCAAAAATCGTGCTCAGCTCAGCTCTCCAAGTTCAAAAGTTATCAAACACATATGACTCTTTGACTATAAATAGGCTTCCGCCTTTACAATGCTTGTCCACTTACTAACAAATTCCTAACTGACTCCTGGACAAATAACCCAAAATCTAACTGACACAGTCCAAATGACCCAAAAACCCGCCTACTCCGGTACAATTAGCTCAAATTTACATCTCATATGGTCCAATAACCCAAAAACCCGCATTCTGTGGTACAATCGACTAAAAAATACATAAAATAATCTATTTTTTTGCCTTCCGTGACCTCTTCTGACGTGTTGCAACATCGGTGATGCTGCGATTCTTCCTTACCAAACCGCCTGCCAACAAGTTAACACATATTGACCATGCAGATAAGACAATAGATAAAGATAAGATGCGATAAGATATGAGAGAATTCAAATTGCACATAAAAGAATTAATTAAGAGAGAATTTGAATTGTTAAACTTCAGTGAAGATTTTAGTAGAATTATGGATTATAAACAGCTATAATTTTTAGCTCCAGTATTAGAACAAAACATGGATATAGTCATTGAAAAGCTTATCAGAAGGAGAATAAAAATAAACAGGATTTCAAAGGGGTATGCACGTAGATTACCACTCGTAGAATAGGTAACTAATAGATTAGGGTTTCTGCTAAGTTAGCAACGGATGAATACACAGGTAAGAGGGAAACAAAAGGGAGACATTATGTTAGTATGGGGAGAAGATAGAAAGGCAGTTCTGTAAACTGGCAGATAGGAAAAAATCATGGAGTTATGACATAAAAGGTTATGCTCTGATGCCACTGACAGGCCTTCGAAACTCTAAGGTTGAATTGATTTTATTAAGAACAAATGATTTACTTATGAAGTTGAAGGAGGTGACCCTTGGGATTCATAATCCCAAGGTACATGCCTCTTCATCTTCATAACTGTAGCTATTTACAATATTTACAAATGGATAATAATCTTGTAGGATTATATATATAACAATCATAACTCAAGATTTAGAGTAGGAAACCTATTGTTCTATGTCGACCTGATGGGATGTAGGTCATGGTTTCATTTCAAATCTAAGAACCAATCCACTTAGATGCTCTAGAATAGGGGTCGACCTTGCTTTTCCCCAAAAGTTGTCTTCACTCAAAATATAACAACAATAATAGTGCAAGATGTAGAGTATGAAGCCTTTTATTCTATGTCGACCTGATGGGATGGAGGTCACGGTTTCATTTCAAATATAAGAACCAATCCAATCAGACACTTTAGAATAAGGGTCAATCTTGTCTTTTCCCAAAAGTTGTCTCCACTCAACATATTTGGTATTTTTCCATTTTTATGAATATGTGTCAATCACACCTTTTACTAAGAGTTGAATCAAATTGACTTCTTCAGTATTATCTATTTTATGAATAGGTGTCGATCATGCCTTTAGACCCACTCAACATGTTTGGTGTTTTTTTAATTAAAAAATTTAAGTGTCGATGTAATGCTCCATAATTTAGAGATATAATTAAACAAAAATAATAGCAAATCTTTTTGGATAGACAATAATAATAGCACAAAATGTAGAGTAGGAAGCCTTGTTTGATGTTGACGTGGTGACATGAAGGTCATGGAATCTATTATATACCTAGGGGAGAGTAATATGGGGTACCTAGGGAGGTATCCAAGGGGAATAAATGATGTAATGGGTATCCAAATGGAAATAATATATCTTATGTGTACCCAATGGGAATAATTAATGTAATGCGACCACACATAATGGAATATGCAAGTCCACTAGGTGGTTAAGGTTAGTTAGAGAAAATAATATAATAATATGGAATAAACCCAAAGAATACTTGTGAGAAATTATATATACGCATGAGTATCATTGTATTAGTCATGTTGAGGCCCTTATTATTGTACAAACATGGCTTGTGGAGTGATTCCTTCCTTAATGAGTATTCGATGGTGTTACCCTACCTTAAGGGTTTCTCTATATCTTGGTGTTCTTCTTATGGTGAATGTATTTTAGTTATTTATGAAGTTTAAGTGTTCTATATCTTTGTTGTGATTCAATTTCTAGAAGGAATCGCTCCATAAGCCATACTTGTAAAATTATAATCCTTAACATGACTAATACAATGATATTCATGTGTGTATATACTTTCTAATAAGTATTACTTAGGCATTATGCCATATTATTATATTATTATCTCTAACTAACTCAACCACCTAGTCGACCATATTCCATTATGTGTGGCCACATTACATTAATTATTCCCATTGAATACACCTAACATATATTATTTCCATTTAGATACCCATTACATCATTTATTCCCCTTGGATACCTCCAAAAGTACCCCGTATTATTCTCCCCTAGGTTTATAACATAAGCTTTCATGCTAATTGATTATGTTCAAATATACACAATAAATATTACATTTTTAACACGTCGCATTTTTTTACTGCGTTCCTTTGCACCAATAAAGACAATTGTTGATACAATTTTTTTAATTATCAAGGATGATACACAATTTAATAGCTTTCCAACAGATCCATCTAAATTATTAAAATAATGGCCCACATGTTAATTTGTCTTAAAAATGGCTCTGCATCGTCAAATTTTAACACAACATGCACTAAGTTATTATATTGTCTCCGGTAGAGTATATGTCATCACGTTGTAGTCAAACTTTGTTATCTATTTATAAAAAATGAAAAATATTTTAAAATTTTAAAATAAACTTTTTTCAACAAATCACCACGAAAATAATTGTACCACTTTGGCACATTACCATGTCATTGCTATTTATGCTACGTACTATCATTGGGGTTCCTAACTGAGTTGTTCGTGGTGCATTGGATATATGTTGATGCAAATTCGAACCAGAAAACTAGCCTGAATTGCCTCCCAGGAATAGTTAGGTTCCAAATTTGGTAGAACCTCTAAACTTAGCGGTTCGGCTAAGTCCTCTTTCCGCAACACGGCTTCCACAAAGCTCCCCTCTGTAAGGTCCTTTCCGCAACAGAGTTTCTGCAACTATGTTCTCGCAATGCGTCCTTCCGCAAGCTCCTTTCCGCAATTGCAGATTGTGGGTGTGCAATTCACAAACTCAAGAATGAACTTTCCGCAATTATGCGGCCGCAACGGTCTTTCCGCACTCGAGTTGCGGATTGCGGATTGCGGACACACCTTCACACTTTTCCAAAGTGGAACTTCCGCAACTTTCTTCCCGCAACTTCTTTTCCGCAATTCTTTAGAGCCGTCGATTTCTTGTGGACTCCTTTCTAACCGTCGATCTGAGATCAAATGCAGATCTTCACCTTTCTTTTGCAGAACTCGTCCCGACTGTTGATCTTCTTCCTTGGATCATATCTCGACTGTTCAATGTTCGTTTTGTGAATTTTTCGAACTGTAACTACAGAAATTGATCATAGGATCAATCAATTCCACCTCTATACGTTCGAACGGAAGTCTGACAACACAGATTTAAGAAGATTCAATTAATCTACACAGTTCGCACTTGTACAGAGAATCTACATACTTCTGGTTATTGAAAGAAGGAAACAATATACGATTTAATTGCAAAGTCCAGGAACTCTGTTCTTTATTTCATCAAGAACCATTCAATTCATCAACAACCGTTTAACCAATTACATTCAAAGATTCCATAGACCTATCAGATCCGGATAAGCAGGATCGAGACTCCCAAATACAGTAACTAGATAACAAATCCTATCCTCGAGTACCCTCTTGCAAGATTCTAGGATATCAGTGGCAATTCACCATTATTACAATCAAATCCAAATAACAACTAAACATCAACTACCCTAGTCATTCTAGAACTATTAGAAGGCAATAACATTAATTGCTTCAATCAGAAAACAAGACTTAGGTCGATGCTCCTGCATCATATGTTGGGGTACAGATTGGAGATAGTTTAGGGAGATATGGAAGCATCGATTCACCTTGGCTTTACTTGTGGTTAAGCACTTAACTTGGTAAAGGGTGTAGCAAAGTAAGGGCGAGAGCATAGCGAGAGAAATGACCATAGTTATGTCGAATAAATAGACAAAAAAATCTACCATATCAATCGGATGGCTAATACAATGAGGATATATTTTGTTATATTAAACAAAACATTTTTTGTATAGCAATTTACTACATTGTCTCTCCTTTTGTATTATTTTTAATGTTAAAGGTATAAATTTTTAAATTAATGAAGGATGTGAAGTGTTAAAACCATTAGTTTCTTTGCGTTGTAACGAGGAATCTGTGAGCATTGAAATAAAAGCAATAATCATTATACAAATAATACCATAATATGGTAGCTATCTCTAGAAGCCACCACACGGAGGGGGAATGCAGTGGTGCATTAATCAAAGTGCGAGGGGGAGGGCAGGTGGCCACTCCCACCAACTTATCATTCATAACCTTAATCGTCTTATGATTACCCTCAGCTTCGTCTAGTACCTCGCACAGCTTGTCACCTGGTTCTGGCTACGAACTCCTGAAGAGCTCATTATGGAGGCTTTCATGGCCACCTGTGCCAACGCGTTTTATGATGGGAGGGAAGATGGCATAATGGGAAAGTTGCCAAGGCAGAAAATACAACAAAGATCATTCCTAGGTTGCTATCCTAATTGGTGGCGTCTCTTCACTATAGCTTCTGCAACATCTTTTGTTGCTCTACTCCTCCTCCTCCTTCACAGTGACAAGCTTCCTTCCAGCAAAGGATTCTCTCGCACAGGTATTGAAATGGTGCCCACGAAGGTTATTGAGCATAGAACTACAAACGGCCCAAGGTGAACCCACATGCTGAGGGCCACGTGGGATATGGAAAGAGCCAGGTGCTTATATGAGCAAAGGGTCAACCAGTAGTCTAAGGAGCACTCTGTACGCATGGAAATGAGGCACCAAGATGGGAATACCAGCCACTCGAACCAAAAATTAATGAAGGATTTTGGGGAATTGGTGGAGGACACGAGCTCCTCCAAAACTAGGGAGACCCGCCACACTAGGATCCTGCACTTGTTATGGACTATGAAGTCCCTTTTCTGCATGGATTTTAATGAATGCATGGCTGGGGTCATGCGGGGAGAGCAGTTGGGACCCTCTATTGAAGCTCGGATAACTAATATGGAACATGGCATTCGACACTTGGAAAAGAACCAGATTGCGACGAACGAGAGCATCAACCACAAGTTCAATGCTTTGGCTAAGGAATCCAGGGGAAAGACAAACTGTGAAACCAGGTCGACCGCTTGCTCTCCGATGTCGAACAATGAACTTGGGTCCGTTTTGGTTGCTACTCCTCGCGAGGTAAAATGAGAAACCCCAAGCTCTAGCCCGTCAATCGTAATTCTCTCTAATGATTAAACAAATTAGTCTACTTTGGTTTTTTTTGTTCGAAGGCTTCTCTAGCCTATTTTCCAGACTTTTGGTATGCCTCATTTTTTATTATGAAGGCCATAACCTCCGCCCTATGGGGGATCACTATGACAACTTAGGTCCTCAAACTGCCATTATTATGCTTTTAGTTATCTATGTTTACTGCATCCTTACTCATGCTTGAATTGCAAAACCAACAAGCCATAGGTTGTTTTGCTTTTGATATGTATAGTTTTCTCTTATAGTGTAATATAATATCAAACTTTACAAAAAACAAATACCATAATATGGTATCTATCACATGTGTTTTCTTGCTAGCATATTATCTCATTTTAATATATATTTTTTTAATATTTAACGTTGGTTAAATTGATTTGCAAAAATTAAAGTTTTGCATTTTTGCATTTACTTGTTTTTAAGTAAGAATGAAATTTTTTATTTTTTATTTTATTGCGCCGAGAAGGCGTATTTCTACAACCCGGGTGGGGGAGAAGTTCGTTTGTCCATAAAAATAAAAAAATAAAAAGAAATCCAAGCATCAGTGTTTTATAGCATAGTGATGAGAGGGGAATGTAAAAACAAAAATAAAAATAAGAATGCATTCATCAGTGTGTTGTAGCATAGCGGTGAGAGGGATGTGTGTTGTAGTTTAGTGGTGAAAGGTTTGCAGATTTGATCCCTCTCGATGCTTTGTAGAACCAGAGTTAGATGAATCTATACTAGTTTCATCACACTTCATATGGTGCATACTAAGTGATTGTTTGCTAATTAAAAGTCTCAATAAGATAGTTGATAAAGATAAAATAGTATGGTTGATTTAATATTAAATTATTTTTTAAAGGGATTATATTTTAAAAAAAGTTTAAACAAACATGAATGTGAGAATAGTTGAAAGAAATTCCCTTAAATAATATATTTATAGACATCAATCCACCACTATACCATAAAATGATTTCTCATGCTGACAAAAACCCAAACTTAAAAATAGTAGATACCGCGAGCATCATAAGATAGTTGATAAAGATAAATAGTATGGTTGATTTAATATTAAATTATTTTTTAAAGGGATTATATTTTAAAAAAAAGTTTAAACAAACATGAATGTGAGAATAGTTGAAAGAAATTCCCTTAAATAATATATTTATATACATCAATCCACCACTGTACCATAAAATGATTTCTCATGCTGACAAAAACCCAAACTTAAAAATAGTAGACACTGCGAGCATCATATTAATCCAAAAGTTTATTATCTGAATTGTTTTATATAGTAATATCTATTACAATTTAAGTATTAAAAGTGAAATTATTAAATGGAAATTGATAAAGTTAGAAATAGATTTAGCCAAAACTAATTCTAATTATGTTGACTAATAAGTTTGTGTATTTAATAGTTGATACTAATTGATGTTGACAGGTGGTGCAGTTCGTGGATTGAACTCATATGTAGGGGAGATTGAAAAAGGATGCGGAGATTGGAAGAATGATGTTATGTCATACCAAAGCTTTCGCAAGGTCTTCTCCGGCTTTTGGAGGAAGAGTGGCTCTTGGAGTAAATGCAGATTATGGGCCTGCCAATGGATGTATATCAAAGGAGGAAAGATCAGAAGAAGACAATTTGGCAGGTCCATTTCTAAAGGATTTGGCCAACTATGTCAGTACGAACACTTTTTTCCAAAAATTCTCTAGGCCTAGGAAGATACATGCATTCAATGGTCTCCCCTAGGTCACTTGAAGTTTTCAACGTGGCTGAAAAATGCTTCATTAGGGATATCCAAGGAAAATAAAAATAATACCTCAGCTCCAGGAAAATTAAATGTGGAGTCAGGGTTTTTGGGAGAAGAGTTCATCGAGAAAGGGCTTAGTCTCTCAAACCTCTCTAGAGAATTGGTTAGGAACTCATAAGGGAATAGTGATATTAATTTATCTAAGCCAATTAAGTAGAATTTTCAATCTTTCCAGATTTCTACATGCAACAGAAGGAAAAGATGTATTTAAAGAAAGGTTAATCCTGTAAATCTAGTTCTTGGAGAAGACATAAAAATGAACGAAGTACTCAAATTTGTTGAATTGATCCTGGTAGGGTGATTTGTCAAAAGAAGAATTGGAGAACTGGGGTTGAAAAATTGGGTCTCAAAAGTATGGGAATCAATTCTTGGATTTATTGTGGAGTCATTCACTTTGTTGCGAGGATGGGTAGCTTTTCATTTTAATTCAATCCAAGATGTGCAAAAGATTCTCAATGGGTCGTGGAGATGGGACCCTGCAGTTCTCTATCTGAAGAAGTGGAATCCAATGTTTGATACATCCATATAGTGGAATGACCAGATTTCGATGTGGGTGAAAATGCCAAACCTTCCTTTTGAATTATGGTCAGAAGATTTGAGTCTATAGGAAATTCATTGGGGTTCTTTAAGAAGGCATATCTCTCTTTCTTTAAAATAGGTCAGTTGTGTGGCAAAGATCCTAGTGACTCTGGATTTAAGGGATGGACTAGCGGATAGCGTAGTATTACACAAAGGAGATAATACACATGTTCAAGCACTACATTTCCAGGGTATCCCCTTTAAATGCATTCACTGCCATACTTACAGACATCTAGCTGGTGATTGTTCAATGCCTTTAAGGAGAACAGCATGTGAAGGAAAAAAAGAGGATTCGGGAAAAAATTAGGTTAAAAACTTGAAGAAGATAATGTATTTATAGAGATGATGGAAGACTATAAAAATATGGGAGAAAAGGAAATTTTCACAAGCCCAAAAAATGTTTTCCCGAAAGAGTTATTAGAGCCTTTGGAAGCCGAGTTTTGTATTGACAAGAGTCCCTCAAGAAAGTCTCTCAAATATTTCATTCCTTTATGGATAAATTCTCCTCTTGACTATAGCTTAGGCAATCTAAAGGATTTATCCTTTGTAGATTTGAGGGAGAGGAAAGAATCTTGGTTGGAAGATGAGGGTTTAAATGCCTAAATCATTATGTCAAAGGAGGTTGGGTTTGAGCAGCTTTATGAACCTAGGGGGGAATTTATAGATGATACTTGTGCCAATTATTCATTGGTTAATATCTTGTCCCCTATTGGGGATGAGGAGGAGGAAGATTTTATATACAATATGATATCCATAAAAGGTGATTTTGGAGGACCCATTTTTGTCAGCTTCAGGTGGTTTAGGGATGAATTCAGGGATCAAGAAAATAGTTGGTAGAGGGAGGAATACTGATATTCAAAAAGCTCAAATGAAAGCAACATCGGAGGTGACAACAAGAGTACATAAAACTTTTAATGGGGTGCTTTGAGTAGCAGATACCCTGGTAGTAGGTTTAAAATGATTCTTACGACCTTGAATTACATAGGGTTGACTAGCTCCTCCAAGAAGCTATTTGTCCGGCATTTGGTGGAAACAATAAAACTAGACGTCCTTTTTTTCAGGGAATTATGTGTGAAGGAGACAAGATAGTTTGAGAACTTCAAAAGTTGTTAGTAGGTCGGGAGTTCTGCTTTGTTGATTCAAAAGGTCGATATGGAGGTTTGATAACAAGGTGGCATAGTCAAAAGTTGAAGTTTATAAATGCTTGGTCAATTGAATCGGGTTCGAGTAAGGTTTTATTATCTCAAGAATTGATCCATGAGTTTTTATTCACGAATATATATGGACCCTATCAGGAGTGCTTGGGGTTTTGAGAAAATCTATTTTCAAAATATTTTATGAAAAACATGAACCTTATCTTGGGCGGGGATTTGAATTTCTCATTGGGAAGTTTAGAGATTTGGGGGTAGTTGGCGCAAAAGGATAATCTCACAGATTATTTCTTAAAGAAGTTGGAAGAGGGTGGTCTACTAGATATTGATCCTGTTAAGCTGAATCCAACTTGGAGTAATAGGAGGGTGGGGCATGCTAGAATAACAAAATGCCTGGATCATTTTTTGGTAAGTGAAGGGTTGATGGATTTACTGGTCAAGTTCAGGAAATGGGTCAGTGTGGGCGAAGAATCAAACCATTTTCCAGTGGTTCTTGAGATGGAGGGTGTGGGTATCAAACCCTCTACCCCTTTCAAATTCAATCCTATATGGTTGGAAGATGAAGTCCTTGTAAATTTACTAAGAAAACCTTGGGTTCCGTTTGATGGTTTGAGAAGGGATCCGACATCAATCCAATTCAAAAAAAACATTTAAAACGCCTTTCTATCCAATGGTCTATCGAAATGAGAGCCAAGAAGGAAAAATACTTAGTCAGAATTGAACTCAAATTGAAAAGGAGGAATGATGTAGAGGGTCTTGGTTTTATCTCAGAGGAATCTAAGAAAGATTTAATAGAGCTAGAAATTCAAAAATGGAAGATTTAGAGTATAGGGAAGCAAATCTGAGGCCAAAGAGCAAGGCCCTATGGTTGGAAAAAGGAGATAAAATACTAAATATTTTCATCACTTCACAAATCACAAGAGGAATAACAATTCAATATGGAATATTGAAAATGATAAGGGTGAACAAGTAACACTTTTGAAGATATTTCAAATGCTGGTAATTGTTATTTAAATAAAAGCTTCAAAGATGAGGGAAAAGTTAGTTTAGCTAAAGTTGTAAGAATATATCAATTCTTTCCCAAGTCTGTCAATGAAGCAAATAATCAATTGTTGACGGAGGAAGTAAACATTAAAGAATTGGAGGAGGTGTTACACTCACTCAAAAAAGAAAAATGCTCGGGCCAAACGGGCTACTAGTGGAAGTCTACATTAGGCTTTTCGAAGTATTGAATCAAGACATGCTCATAGTGGTGGAGGATAACGGAAGAACTGGTAATATCCTCGTAGCTTTTAACTCAAAAAATTTAGCTTAAATTCCTAAATCTGATAACTTGGGGACTTTCGCAGATTTTAGACCTATATCTTTATGTAACTAATCCATTTATAAGATTGTTGCTAAAGTAATATCCAATAGAATCAATCCTTTTCTTTCAGAGGCCATTTCAAGTGAACAGTATGGCGTCCTCCCAGGAAGGCAATTTCACGAAATGATAGGGGTGTCTTAGATGGGCCTTCATTCGATAAGAGTTAAGAAAATGAAAGTGATAGTGAACAAAATTGATCTTTCTAATGCTTACGACCGAGTAGGTTGGTCATATTTGTGGATGGTTTTGTCACAAATGGGATTCTATATGTTCCCTTCATCAATTGGATAATGGGATGCATGTACTCAATTTCTTTTTTCGTTTTGATTAATGATGCAACGCCAACTTTCTTCGGGTCGTCTCGTGGTATCAGGCAAGGGTGCCCTCCAGTTCTGCGACTATTCCTTCTAGTAGCGAAGGGATTGAGCAGAGCAATCATACCAACTTAAAAATCAAGCGACTTAAAAGGAGTCAGTATAGGCGGTAGTTTCTAGCTTACCCATATTCTATTTGTAGATGATATTTTAATATTATGTGATGGATCGATGAGGGATATGGAGAAATTTGCATCCATCCTCAATTTTTTTTGTTAGGCCACAAGTATGCAGGTGAATGCGGGGAAGTTTATTATTACTAGAGAAGGAATGGATGAGGCATAAATGAACAAGTACATAATTCTCTTCCATTATGTATCTTCAAGATTTGAAGAGGGTTTGAAATACTTGGGGTTTAAACTTAAACTGATAGGCTACATAATAAAGGATTGGGAATGGCTACTTGCTAAATGTGAGAGATGTATTTCAAATTGGTGTGTTCGATGGCTCTCCAAAGGTGGAAGAATGGTGTTTATTAAGTTGGTCCTTGAGGTAACCTTGGTGTTTTGTTCTAGCTTGGCGTGGATCCCTAGAGGAATCCTCAACAAAATCATAAAAATCACTTTTCAATTTTCCTGGTTAGGAAGGGCTGAGAAAAATGGGATGGCATGGGTTAAATGGAAAAATGTCACTTTACCTAAAAGTCGAAGGAGGTGGGGAGCAAAAAATATTTACGACTTTTCTAAGGATTTGGGGGCAAAGAATGTCTAGAATATGATCAATTGAATAGGCTAGTGGAAAGAAGTGGTTTACCAAAAGCATATTGCTCCAACAACCATTTTGGACTGGATCTTCAACCCACAAAAATCTCTTCTCAATATATTGAAGTTTTGGAAAGTGATTATCCTATCTTTTGTTCTGATTGGGAAAGGACTAGGTTGGAAGGTGGGGGATGGTCAGTGTGTCAGAGTTGGGGAAGATCCATGAGTTGGGAGTGAATCCCTACACAAGCTCCCACCTCACATGATTATTCACCTTTGAATGAGAGGTATGTTCAAGCTCTGTCATATAGTTGACCATAATGCTAACAACCTTTTCAAGGAAGGATGGATGAAGGCGGATCAATTGGGTTTTAGAGGAGATGACATAACAAGATCATACTCTTTTTTAAAACAATTAAAACATAACCATATTTGGCTTACTTAAGAAAAATATTCCATTGTTTGTCTATGTGACTCGCATGGAATATACACTGCAAAAGCTGGATTTGATTCTTGTTAATTTTTTATCTTAATGCAGAATTATAGTAGTACTTGAACTCAAATGAATAACCATATGTTTAAGCATTCACATGAGACACAATATTTACCCTTGGGAAACCCTCTAGTACTTGAGGGAGAAAACCCCATCAAAATCTTCCTTAAAATATTGATAGATAACGAAGAATGTCTTTACAATGAGCATATTACATCAAGCACCCCTAGTGCGCATTATCAGAGAGAAATATCAAGCACCCCTGGTGCAATATCAGAGCAAGAGAGAAAATGGAAGAATAGAACTCAGAATAATAGCATGCGCAAATAAAAGGGCATTGTCTTCAAGAGAGAAGAGAATTTGCTATCACATTGAATTCATCAATCCTGTATAACACACACACACATATATATATAATTCTTCTCATGCTTCGACTTCTATTTTTATCTTTTGAATTCAGGATGAACTCACCCTTCATCTGGATGCTAGGTCACTTAGTTAGGAGGCTAACTCAAGTGTCTTCATGCAAGTGTTGTAACTCAAGTGTTGTCTTTTAGTTCAACTTAAGTGTCATCTTTTAGTTAATTCAAGTGTTGACATGAAAAACACTTTAGTTAACTAGATATTCTTTATTAACACTTAGTTAACTCTTTTAAATGAAGTCCTTCTTGATAACATCACTGAAGTGAACAATTTGAATTCTCCTTTAATTAACTGAAGTCTTTCGTATTAACATCACTGAAGTTTAACAATTTGAGTTCTATCTTATTTAACTAAAGTCTTTATCATTACTAATTAAATCAAGTTCTCTCTTATCCTATCACATCTTATCTTTATCTCTTGTCTTATCTACATGGTCCACATGTGCCAAGTTTAATTTATCTATCATATCAAATATACTAAGGAGATTTTTCCAATGATGTGATCATCTTGTTCTACTATCATTCCAAGTGGTCATATGCTAAAGTAATTCACTCTAGAGGTGGCCAGTCTCTAGAGGAGACTTAATATCTCAACCATGGTTAGTAGTACATCACACACCATTCATGCTTCGACATGCAAAGCATTACCTTAACACATGAGGCACCACCTCAACACACGAGGATCCGTATTGACACACAAGATCACTTTGACATACAAAACACTTACCTCGACACATAAGGCTTAGTCATTCTCGAGTCCAACTCAAGAATTGACTCCAAGTTTCGTGAGTCCAAATCAAGCTCCCTAAGGCACTACCTCGACACACGAGGCTCAATCCTTGCGCACAAGATTGACTTGGAGAATGGCTCATGATGTTGTAACTTTAACACTCCCTCTCAGCGAGAGAGGCATTCTCTGCCATACCAAGCTTGTCTCAGAAGTAACTGTACTTCATCAAGGACAGAGGCTTAGTTAACATATATGCTATCTACTCATCAGCAGCAATGTACTGAAGTCTTATGACACCTCTCCGGACCATGTCTCTGATGTAGTGGTATCTCATCTCAATGTGTTTCGATCTATCATGAAACACATGGTTTTCTAAGAGCTTGATGCAGCTCTGATTATCATAGAAAATGACAGTAGTCTCAAGATTCTCACTGAACAACCCAAAAGGTAGCTTCCTAATCCACACAGCTTCTCAGCAGGCGGTACTAGCTGCAATATACTCTGCTTCTGTAGTACTCTAGGTTGCGGATCCCTGCTTCCTAATGGACCAAGAGATAATAGCTGATCCCAAGCTAAAACAAAATCCGGATGTACTCTTTTGGTCCACAATACTACCACCCCAGTTAGAGTCATCATAACCAAGTAGCATCACTCCTCCACTTGATGCATATCTGATTCCATAAGTAATAGTACCTCAAAGGTATCTAAGCACATGCTTGATAGTCTTGGCTCAAACATGAACTGACTCAAGATACTCACTGCATAACATATGTCTAGTCTACTATCTATCAAATACATCAAGGAACCAATGAGCTGTCTATACATGGTAGGATCCACTAGATCCAAACGAGAATGTAACTCATCCAGTTTCTTTAGATTATAAACCATTGGTGTAGACATGGATTTACAATCCATCATACCAAACTTGTGCAACACAACAACTGTGTAGTTTCCTTGTGAAAGAAAGTTCTCATATATCCTTTGCCAAAATTTCAAACCAAGAAAGTAGTGCATAAAACCCAAGTCTTTCATTTCGAACTCAAAAGTGAGCTCCCTCTTGCACCAAGCTATCTATTGTTCCTCTCCAGTAAGGAACAAGTCATCAACATAGAGAACCAAGATCAGTGGTTGGTTCTTCACAACCTTAAAGTACATGTTGGGGTCAGCTTCGCTTTTGGAGAAGCCCAATCTTTGAAGATAGTTGTCAATCCTTGAATACCAATCCCTCGGGGTCTGCTTAAGCCCATACAAGGATTCTTAAGTTTGCATACATGACTCCTTCCCATGAACTACAAACCCCTTAGGTTTTTGTATGTATACTTCTTCCTCAACTTCACCACTGAGAAAGGTAGTCTTCACATCCATCTAGTGAAGTTTCCACCCCAAGACTAAAGCAAGGGAAATTATGGCTCGAATAGTAGTGTACCTCGCCACAGAAGCAAATGTCTCATCATAGTTTATTCCTTCTTTTTGTGAGAAACCACGAGCCACAAATATTGCTTTATATTTTTCAATACTATCATCAACTGTATGTTTGATTTTATAAATCCACTTGGAAGTTACTGTTGACTTCCCTTCAGGTTTAGGAACCACTTGCCACACATCATTATTCACGATGGATTTGTATTATTTCTGTTGAATATTGTAACTTCTAAGAATATTATATTTGTACTTTATTATTCCGGAGATGTTTCATCCCTCCGAGGTAATTCTATTATGTATCCGGAGATGTTTATTCCTCCGATGGATTGTGGTAACCAGGGTTATTAGATCCACCATGTGGGGGTCGGCCCTGAGTTATTTAATTAGGGGTTATTAGACTCCATTGGGAGAGGTCGGCCCCATTAGGGAAAAATTCAGTCGGAAATCTAGTATAAGTAGAGGAGGATGCTCCTCACTTATCTCACACTTGCATAGCTTGGAAAGTAGCGCACTTGTGTTTGAGAGGTCTACATAGGAGGTAGAGAAGGAGCTCTAGTCTTGGAGCACATCTTGTATTTTGGTTGATCATCTTATTGAGGAAAGCTTTGCTGGGTTTTCTACCCCATGAGGGTTTCCCAGGGTAATATCTTTGTCTATCTTGTGATTATGTTTCTTTCAGTGATCTTGCTAGTTAAATTAGTTTAAACTTAACATGGTATCAAGGCTAGCCTGAATAGAACATCTTTCACAAGGTGAAATTATCTTTCTCTCTCTCTCTCTCCAAAAATTTAGGGGTTCTGCAAAAGTTAGTATTTTTGGATTCTGGTTACATGGTTGAATAGCCCTTCTCAAAATCAATCTTTTGAGGCCTAGATAGAAGTTTTTGGTTGGTTAGAACTTCAGGAAAGTCAAACCCTAGTTTGACCAAAAGTGCGATAAACCAAAAATTCTATTGCAGATCCAGAAAGTGAAAAGTTGAAGTTTCAAAAAACAGAACACACCAGTGTTTTCAAGTCAATCAAGCACATCTCCTGGTAAGTGTTTACTCTATCTCTTGAAACTCTTGGACTCCCCCAAGAGAAGATGGCTCCAAGCACTAAGCTTGAAGACAAGCTAGAAGGTATAGAGAATTTCTAGGCATGGAAATACAAAATTGGTTTCATTCTTGAAGAGAATGATCTTGCTCAATATATCAAGGATGAAGTTGCAGAACCCACTGAAGATGAAGCCAAAGAAAATTATAGGAAGGATCTAATTAGGGCAAAGAGAATCATTGATGCTTCTATCAAGGACCACTTGATTCCCCAAGTGGCATCCAAGAAGACCCCAAAGAAAATGTATGATTCCCTAGGAAGAATGTATGAAGGGAGGAACGTCAATAGGAAGATGAACCTAAGAACTCAGTTGAAGAGTACCAAGATGAACAAAGGAGAATCCATTCAAGACTACTTCAAAAGGGTTTCCCAAATCAAGGAACAACTAGATGCCATTGGAGATACCCTTAATGAAGATGAACTTGTAATAACTGCTCTAAATGGTCTCACTAGACCTTGGGAGTCATTCATACAAACTCTGTGTGCCAGAAAAGAAAGTATGAAGTTTGATACAGTATGGGAGGATTGTGTTCAAGAAGAAGCTAGGGTAGCCAATAGGGAAGCCCTTCTTAAGGAGGATGACCAAACCTTGGCTACTCACACCAAAGGAAGAAGAAAGGGTCACTTCAAGAAAGTTGACCACAAAGGGTCTCGACCCTTCCATAGATTTAAAAGGGGAGGAGGACCCAACTCAGGAAGAGATCTCTCCACAATCCAATGTTACAATTGTCTTAAACTAGGACACATTGCCAGATTTTGTACTTCACAAAAGAAGAAGTTTGTTCACAAAAGACATCATGCACATATGGCAGAAGATGATAGTGGAGAATAAGAAGAAGAAGAAGAAGAGGAAAGGCCTCGAAAGAAAAGATCTAAAGTAGATGCGGAAGAATATGTTCTATTTTCTGCACTATCTAGGTCTGTATCACCTGGAGAAGATACATGGCTCATCGATAGTGGTGCTTCAAAGCACATGACAGGTCAAAAGAAAACTCTCTCAAGACTTGAGGAAAATATTTCTCCACAAAAGGTATCCCTAGGGGATGATTATCAATATCCCATCAAGGGAATTGGTGAAACAAGCTACAAGCTTGATTTTGGAACACCTCTGAAGATGAAGGAAATTTTATATGTACCAGGTTTGAAGAAGAACCTACTCTTTATTTCAGCACTAGATAAGAAAGGCTTTAGAGTTGCTTTCATAGATGGACAAGTACTTATGTGGCCCAAAGGAAAATCAATTGAAGATGCAATTTTTATTGGTGAAGAGGAAGGAGGTATTTACAAGCTCAAGGGACATCCAGAAGTTGCCCTTACTCATGAAACCTCTAGCCCCAGTGAGCTATGGCATAGAAGACTAGCTCACATTAACTACAAAACCTTACCATATGTAAGCAAGGTAGTTATAGGACTACCAGACTTGAAGTTTGATCATAATGGCGCATGCAAGTGATGTGAAAAAGGGAAGAATATCAAGAACCCATTTCCAAAGAGTGAAACAAAGACTAAAAACATCCTAGAGCTAATACATTCAAATGTATGTGGACCAATGCCCACCACATCCCTAAGCGGGTTTGAATACTATCTCACATTCATTGATGATTATTCAAGGAAGACTTGGATATACTTTCTAAAAGGAAAGAATGAAGTTTTTGGAAAGTTCAAAGAATTCAAGGCTTTGATAGAAAATCACTAAGAAAAGAAAATTAAGATTCTCAGAACAGATAATGGCGGAGAATATACTTCAAAAGATTTTGAAGACTTTTGTAAGGAAGCTGGAATCAATAGGGAACTAACCACTCCCTACAATCCCAAACAAAATGGGGTTGCTGAAAGAAAGAATAGAACCATCATGGAAGCTGTAAAGCCTATGATACATGACCAAGATCTACCCATGTATCTATGGGCTGAAGCAACTAGGACAGCAATCTATGTACAAAATAGGCTATCCCATAGTGCTCTTGAATTCAAGACTCCAAAAGAAGTGTTCACTGGAAAGAAGCCTGAGGTAAGTCATCTCAAAATATTTGGATGTCCAGTGAACATTCACATTCCAAAAGAAAAGAGAACCAAGTTGGATCCTTCTGGTAAGAAGGGAATATTTGTTGGATATTGTGAATCATCCAAAGCTTTCAGAATTTACATACCAAGTTTTCATCATATGGAAATAAGTAGAGATGTGACATTTGATGAAGAAGCAGCTCTCAAGAAATCTAGGAAGTGCCAACTTGAAGAAGTCTATGAAGAAGATACACCTCCTAGAGTCACAGAGGCTGTACCCATCCCTGAAGATGATATACCTGAAGATCATGACATGTTAGAACCTCAAGAACCCCCCATTACAAATTTATCTAAGAAAAGAAGGCCCGCATGGGCTAGAGACATTATTCAAGGAGCTAAAAAATATGGAGCTCCTGAAGGCTCCACTAGAGAAAGAAAGAAACCAAAGCTAGTATCCAACTATGTGGCTTTGATGTGTGACCTTGTGGATCAACAACCTACTAGCTATGAAGAGGCAGTTCAGAAGAAAGAGTGGGTAAAAGCAATGACAGAAGAATACCAATCAATAATGAAAAATGATGTTTGGGATATAGTTCCCAAACCAAAAGATAAAAGTGCGGTATCTTCCAAATGGATATTCAAGATAAAATATGTTGCAGATGGTAGCATTGAAAAATATAAGGCAAGATTTGTAGCCAGAGGATTCTCTCAGAAAGAGGGAATTGACTATGAAGAAACATTTGTACCAGTTGCTAGATACACTTCTATTAGAACTATCATGGCACTTACATCTATGATGAAATGGAAATTACACCAAATGGATGTTAAGACAGCCTTCCTGAATGGTGTGATTGAAGAAGAAGTGTACATAGAACAACCACAAGGATTTGAGGTTAAAGATGGAAGAACACATGTATGTAAGCTAAAAAAGGCTTTGTATGGATTAAAGCAAGCTCCGAGATCTTGGTACGGAAGGATTGACAGTTTCTTAACAAGCATGGGCTTTACCAAGAGTAAAGTTGATCCTAATCTTTATCTCAAAGTCATGGATGATGAACCTATTATATTACTATTGTATGTAGATGATCTATTTCTGACTGGAAATGAGAAACAAATTATAGAGTGCAAGAAGAAGCTCTCTTCAGAATTTGAGATGAAAGATCTCGGATTAAAGCACTACTTCTTAGGTCTAGAAGTATGGCAAGAACCAAAAGGAATCTTTCTAAATCAAGGTAAGTATGCTGTGGGAATTTTGAAAAGATTTGATATGTTGGAGTGTAAAGCTATGGCCACTCCCATGGACTCTAACTTAAAGTTACTAGTTGATGACTCATCAGAGTTAGTAGATGTGACTCTATACATACAGATTATTGGGTCATTAATGTATTTGACAAATACCAGACCAGACATATGTTTTGTTGTAAATACCTTGAGTCAGTATCTAGTGGAACCTAGAAAAGTTCACTTAATAGTTGCAAAGCATGTAATGAGGTATCTAAAGGGTACATTAGATTTTGGTCTATACTATCTTGGAAATCATGAACTCATATTACATGGTTACTCAGATTCTGATTGGGCAGGAAGTGTGTCAGACAGGAAAAGTACATCAGGTGGATGTTATGGTCTTGGATCTGCCATGATCTCATGGTTCAGCAAGAAACAATCTAGTGTGGCTCTCAGTACCACCGAAGCAGAATATATAGCTGCTTGCTCTGCTAGTTGTGAAGCAGTATGGCTTCGGAAATTATTATCAGGATTGTTTGACTTAGAGATGGATCCCACGGTGATCATGTGTGACAACCAAAGTTGTATTAAGATGACAGAAAATCCAGTGTTCCATGACAATTCAAAACACATAGAGATCCGATATTTCTATATACGGGATATGGTGCAGAAAGGAGCTATTAAGCTCGAGTATGTAAGCACTGATGAACAAATTGTTGATATATTGACCAAACCTTTGTCTCGAGTAAAATTTGAGTATTTCCGAGACAAGCTTGGTGTGGTCCAAAAGGACCCTCCTCGAAAGGGGGAGTGATATGGACATTGATGATGAGTTTGCCTGCATCGACAGTAAGGTCGATGATGAGGATACCTGCTTTATCATACTTAGGATACTTATATTACTTATATATACTTAGGATACTTACATTACTTATATTTCTGATTTATGCACTTGTATTACTGATATATAGTGATGTATTGACGAGAATACTTGTATTATACATGTAGTGATGTATTAATGAGAATACTTGTATTATACATGTAGTGATGTATTAATGAGAATACTTGTATTATTACATGTCGTGATGTATTGATGAGAATACTTGTATTGTTACATATAGTGATGTGTTGATGATGATACTTGTACTTGTATTGATGAGTGGACAAGTAGGGATTGGATCATCCATGGACTTTAGTCCTAAAGTGAGCCGTAGACAGATGTCTCCGAGAATGAAGTCCTTAGTGGACAAGTAGGGATTGGATCATCCCTGGACTTTTGTCCTAAAGTGAGTTGTAGACAGATGTCTCCGAAAATGAAGTCCATAGTGGACAGGATGGGATTGGATCGTCCCTGGATTTTTGGTCCCTTGAATTGAGTCGTAGACATGATGTCTCCGAGAATGAAGTCCCTAGTGGACAGGATGGGATTGGATCATCCCTGGATTTTTGGTCCCTTGAATTGAGCCGTAGACATGATGTCTCCGAGAATGAAGTCCCTAGTGGACAGGATGGGATTGGATCGTCCCTGGATTTTTGGTCCCTTGAATTGAGCCGTAGACAAAGGTCTCGGAGAATTGAATGATAGGACTGGATCGTCCCTGGACCTCGGTTCAAAAGGTACATGATTAGGATTGATCATCCTGGAACTTGATCTGGATTGTATCTTCCATGGACCTATGTCCTAAAGAGAGCGAGATTGATCATCCTGTAATATGATCGTGTGATGACGATGCTGATGATTGTGTGATGATGATGTTGATGATCATGTGATGATGATGCTGATGATCGTGTGATGCCGATGATGATGACGATGTTGATGATCGTGTGATGCTGATGATGATGGCGATGCTGATGATCGTGTGATGACGATGTTGATGATCATGAGGATTTAAATATTCCAGTAACTATTTGAGTTACTGATGATGATGTATTGAAGAAATCTTCCAATGATTTATAGATGTATCATGTATGATGTAGTCGATGACTCCTTGCTCCTGCAGATGTTGTTATAATATCCTTCTCATTAAGGGGGAGTGTTGAATATTGTAACTTCTAAGAATATTATATTTGTACTTTATTATTCCGGAGATGTTTCATCCCTCCGAGGTAATTCTATTATGTATCCGGAGATGTTTATTCCTCTGATGGTTATGGTAACCAGGGTTATTAGATCCACCATGTGGGGGTCGACCCTGAGTTATTTAATTAGGGGTTATTAGACTCCATTGGGAGAGGTCGGCCCCATTAGGGAAAAAGTCAGTCGGAAATCTAGTATAAGTAGAGGAGGATGCTCCTCACTTATTTCACACTTGCATAGCTCGGAAAGTAGCGCACTTGTGTTTGAGAGGTCTGCATAGGAGGTAGAGAAGGAGCTCTAGTCTTGGAGCACATATTGTATTTTGGTTGATCATCTTATTGAGGAAAGCTTTGCTGCGTTTTCTACCCCATGAGGGTTTCCCAGGGTAATATCTTTGTCTATCTTGTGATTATGTTTCTTTCAGTGATCTTGCTAGTCAAATTAGTTTAAACTTAACACTTTCACCATGGCATCTTTCCATACTTGCTGCTTAGTAGCTTCCTCATAGGTGGTGGGTTCTAAATCACTGATGTGACTCATTTGTGCTACATATCATGAATATCTTTCAGGTTTCTTTCACTCTCTGGATGTGACTGATGGTATTCCATGATTTTTTGCCTCTTGCATAATGTCTTGACACTAGGTAGATCTCCTCTTAGTAGGAGGTTCATCAAGTGATATTTCTACCAGCTCTATTGGTTCTTCAGGAGCAAGCGGATCTAAGGACTCTTTTGGATTCTGCCTCTCAACATCTAGAAGAGGAACTAGAACCTGGATCCTACATCATGGGAGTCTCATGCTCCTCTATATCTGAATCAAAGCATGAATGTGCTTTCCAGTTTGATTCTCAACGAGTGTTTTAAACTCTTGAAACTTGTTGAAAGTTTCACTCTTTGCCTTCAGAAAATAGATCCAAGACTTGCAAGAGAAGTCATATATGAAAAGCACATAGTATAGATAATCACTCAAGGATGGTGCAAACATGGGATCACATAGATCTGAATGGATCAAGTCCAGGATCCCTTTAGATCTTTTAGTACTGTTTGGAAATCTTTTGTTGATGTTCTTACCAAGAGCACAACCCTTACAAATAACATCATGCTCAAATTGAAATACAGACATACCTTTTACCATCTTTTGTAAGCCCGGTAGCACTTTGAAATGAAGATGACCAAGCATCCTATGCCATAGTTCACAAGGACTGATGGTGTCATGGATTGTGGTTTTAATGAAATTTCCAAGAACTTTGTAGAGCCTCCCTCTCTAACTCCAATCATAGCTACAAAATTCAAGTTTGATTTAGTATTCCACAAGAGCACTGTGTTGTCCATAAAGATTACTCTGAAACCTTTATCTTCTAGAATTGAAACAAACAGGAGGTTTTTCTTCAGACTGGGAACATACAAAATATCATCAACATGGAGTACATCCCCTGAATTCGACTGAAAGGAAGTGGATCCAAATCCTTGGATCAAGTAGGTGGTATTATCTCCAAGCTCCACCTGACAGGAGAACTTATTTTCCTTCAGATCTGAGATAGTGCTCCTAAATCCAGTCATGTGTTTGGATGCACCACTATCCACCATCCATGTCTTAGCACTAGTGGTAATGGATCCAGATAGTGCTAAGACAAGATAGTACTCCTTCCTGGTCTCTTGATCATTTGAAGAATTACTTCTTGTAGGTTCATCTTATGTAGCAGTAGAAGCATGAAACCTACCCTTGAACTTTTCTCTTTGCTTTGCACGACAATCTCTTGCAAACTGACCCTTCTTATTGCAATTGAAGCATTTTAACTTTAAACTTATCAAAGTTATTGTTGTAATCATTTTCCTTTTGATGAGGAAACTTCTTATGAGAAAATGATTTATTTCCTCTCTTCATCCGTGCCACAAGAGCCAGGTTTTCTTCTCTGGAGGAAGTATATTTTCTCTAGATTCACAGATTAGGGGAATTTTGAGATCTAAAATGGGTCTTATAAGAGATATAATAAAATATTATGAGTTAGGCATTTTGTGGGGATGTATATTTACAACTCACCTTTTAAACTACAACCAATATAACTATGGTTAAGTTAAATTGAAAAGATGTCTAAAAATAAAATCAATAAAAAAACATTCTTTGATGTGACTAAAGTAGAGTACTTTGAATACATAAAGTGTTTTTGAATATAATATGATAAATGTACTTATAATACTCATAAAATAAAATAAAGTATATTAATTTTGAATTTTTGAACATAATTTATTCAATATTCAAAATATGTTTATAAAACCATGTATTTATAATTTTTTATTTTAAACATAAATTAAATTTATATGAATAAATTGTCATTTTCTTTAAAATATATATTTATTTTGTAAATTTAATTTACATTCATTAAAAATAAAATCCAATCATCTATTTTTATATAAATATTAATTATTTAAATATAATAATAATTTATTTATATAAATATCTATATCATTTAAATATATTTTTAGATTTTTAATAAACCAATTATTATTATTATTATTTTAAACAAAATCCTATCATACTTATCCTAAAATATATGTATGATTTTAATTTGACTCTTATTTGATTTTGCATTATTCATATAATATATGATTTTTTTTATTTATGTTATTTTAAACAAAATTCTATAATACTTATCCTCAAATATATATGATGTATGGATTTTTAATTTGATTTGTTATTTGATTTTGCATTATTTTTAAACAAATATGTAATTCATTCAAAATTAAAATTAGAATAATGAAACGTGTTCTTTTATTTTACATTATTATTTTATTTTGCATTATTTTTAAACAAATGTATGAGTTATTCAAATTTAAAATTAACCTTATTCAAATTAATGCAACTCTTGTTCTTTTTTTTTAAACAAAAAGAAAAATAACTTACTATTAATAGAAGCAAATAGCAAATAGCAAATAGAGACATATGTCAGAAATGTCCAATGCACTAATAACTGCGGCTACAACCCAGACGTTAAGTAGAGAAAAATAACGATCAACACACGGCACACGGAAACAGTAATATCCATCACACAAAAGACGGCAACAACCTAGCCGCTAAGTAAAATCCACGGACAACAACAAAGACTGAAACCCAAATGGCTAAACAGAACAACATAAACCAAAAAGCCGAGTCGTGCCCTAAGCACGACTCAAGAGGACCATCCCAAAAAATAAAACCTCCCATAAGAGGCCACCAAAACAACCAAAATGGTAGTAACAACCAGAACGACGATCCGTAAGTAGCACGAAACCAACCAGCGGTTGGCCAAATGCTCGAATACTAAAAACCTGCAAAAGAAAAGAGCCGATAATATGTAACCCACAAAAATAGTTACAGCAACAGGTGATCCATAGAGCCCGCAAACAACAGTAGGTCATCCTCCCAATCCTCCCAAAAAATAAGTCCCAAAGGATAAGACAAGGCCCGCTTCGATAAGTCGTCTACCAACTTGTTGTGAATACGGGGCAGAGGCTGGAAACTAATACAGTTGAAACCATCAATCAGTGTACGAGTCTCCCAGAGGCAATATGATAGCAGTAGTACCCTGATGGGGGCTGCACCATTGGCTCAATCAATCGTTACACGAGAGTCACCCCAAATCTGAAGGGAATGGAACCACTGAGAGGAAGCAAAGCGAAGTAATAACTAGAGAGCCAAAAGCTCACTACGAGTATTTGAACCCACCCCGGAGTTAAACCACAATTTGAATCTCTGAGTTTGATTCACAAAGAGGATCTCACCAGTCCCACTGACTGAACCCCGACCCTGCAAAGCACCATCGAAGAACCCACATGGATATTCAATCATTGAAAGTGCAAAACCGGAGCCCGTGGAACACGAAGGTGCAACACCAGCAGGGCTCACACCAGAAAACTCATGAAAAGCAGCCAATGCTTTACTGCCCAGAAAGGTAACATACATAATTTTTTCTTCAAAAATGACAGAGTTACTGGCTCGCCAAACTTCCCAGAAAATAAAACATGCAAGTGCATGCCACTCATTATGGAGACTCCCCCAGGCACAAAGGCCATCCACCAGAGAGTTGTTACCCCAACAGAGGCGTCGTCCGCATATTTTACTGATAACCGACCAAATAGCATTAACAAATGGGCATCGAAGGAAGATATGTTCAATGGTTTCCTCCTGGGAATGACAGAGCACACACCAACCAGGTCCACAAAAACCCCTCCTGCACAAGTTATCCCAAGTGAGTATGCAGTTCCTTAGCACCAACCAGGTAAAGCATTTGAGTTTTAAGGGCATGTGAAAGAGCCACAATGTAGTAAACCACCACTTCTCATTCGGGTGATCATCAATGGCTAAAGTCTCGCAGGCTAATTTTGCAGTAAGAATCCCATTGCATGGATTCCACGACCAAACCAATCGGTCTTCCGTGGTCATAAGAGAAATATTGGAGTCCTTCAAGCATTGCACAAAGGAGTTCCATTCCAAAGCCAGCCCACCGATAAGTCCAAGTTGCCCCGTTGAGATCCAAATGGACCGACCCCCGTCAGTTTGGCATAAAACATGGGAGAGCATATAATATCCTTTGGACCGCAAAACCCCAGTGAGATCCCCAGAGAAACAGGGTTTCGATGGCCCCCCAACAATCGGATCAGCACCCAGCCGAATATCCCGGCCATTTCCAGGAACCTAGGCCAACCAATCCTTAATAATAGATATCGAACCCTTCAGACCTTTCCAAATATTTGAAACGACATTTGTTGTATGTGAACCCTGTCTGATCCAATCAATCACGGAAGTAGCTTTTAGATATTTTCCTTGAATAAGTGTACTCCAAGCAGAATCCCCAAACAAAGCACGCCATAGGCTTTTTGCTTTCAGGGCCAAATCAAATTGATCCAAATTTTTTATAGCCCAGCCACCCAGTTGCCGAGGTCGAGCCAAAGTCTTACAGTCAACAAGGTGGAATTTGAAAAGATATCTCCCCCCAGTCCAAATAAAGGAGAAAATACGCTTGCGCAACCCATGCAAAATAGACTTGGGGATCTTGCTGAGAGATAACCAGTATACAACAAAATTTTGAAGTATAGACCTTACCAAAGTGAGTCTACCACCCAGTGTTAGCCAACGCCAACACCAGTGATTGATACGCTTGTCAAAACGTGTTAATAGCCACAACCAATCACAAATGAGATAGTTAGTCGGCTTCAAGAAGAAGCCCAAATAAACAGTGCCCATCATGATATCTTTGAAATTAAAAGGAAGGAAGGAACAAACCTGAGATTTAATTGCCATATCAACATTATGTTCCAGAAACCAGGATTTAAATGGGTTTATCAACATCTCGGAGGCACGGCAGAAAAGATCTAAAATATTTTTATAGCAACGCCATTCCAGAATAGAATCTGGACCAAAGAGCATGACATCATCAACAAATAAAGTATGGGTCACCGAAACTTGGTCAGCAATTTTGATGCCCGAAATACACCCATCTCGCTAGGCCCGAAGAATCAACTTGCTAAGTCCTTCAATTGTCAATAGGAATAATAAGGGTGAAAGAGGACAACCCTGGCGCAACCCCCTCGAGCTCTTGAAAAAATTAGACAAGAGTCCATTGATGATTACCGCAAAATTCACAGAAGAAACACAAGCCATTATCCATAATTTTGATCACGGACCACGGCAAACCAATCTGGACCAAAATAAAATGAAGGTAAGACCAATTCACATGATCATAGACCTTTACCAGGTCCAATTTTAAACATAGAGAGTTGATATTTTTCATTTTTATACTATGAAGGACCTCCTAAGTGACACCCACATCATCCAGAATCTAACGGTTTTCAAGGAACCCGAACTGTTCCATAGAAATATATTTCAATAAGCCAGGCTTTATACGGATAGCGATGATTTTTGCGATTACCTTATAGATCAGATTACAAAGAGAGATAGGTCTGTAGTCACCAAAATCCTCAAGATGAGAATTTTTAGGAATGAGAGCGATAAACGTGGAATTTATGGCCCCCGAGATCACCCCACCAATCTAGGTCTCCTCCACCACCGCCCATAATTTCGGCCCCATCAAGTCAAAGAACTCATTAAAAATCTCCGCTGTCCACCCATCAGGGCCAGGACTTTTATCCTTAGCAAAACCCCTTCAATCTAGTCGCCCGAAAAATCTCCTCCCCCTCCTCATCAGAGAAAAGTCTAGGATATTATTTGATCACCTTAATCTGGTCAATCATAGTAGTTGATTTGGGGTCACAATAAATGTCCTGAAAATGATTAATGGCTTCAGTTTGTAATTCCTGCAATCCAGAAATACGCTTGCCCGATCTGTCATTTAAATCCCATATGGTATTTTGTATACGACGGGCATCATAGAATTTATGAAAAAAAATTGTGTTTTGATCACCTGCCTTAATCTAGAGCGCCCTACTCTTTAAACTCCAAGTTTCCTCGAGAAAATTTAGGTGTTTCAATTTCCCTCTTTCCAAGTCAGCGAGAGCCACCACATCAGAATGTCCCAGCTGTCCTTTCAATGACTTATCCATCAGCTCACTAATATCGTGTTCAGTATTTTCCATCTCCAGCGTCGTCTCTTTCCTTTTTATCAGGTCCATTTAATCATAAAATATTTTAACCCTCTAAGCTTGGCCACCATTTTATCCATAGCCGAAATTTCACCAGAAATATCCATCGCTTCCCAATGAGTCCCCATTGCCTGTTTGAAAGAACCATCAGACAACCAAGCAGAATTGAACTTAAAGGGATAAGTCTGTTGGACCACCTCGATGTCAATTTGAAGAATAATGGGGAGATGGTCACTAATCCTCGACTGTAGAATCCAAGACCGATATTTCAATAGATTAACCAAGAGATTCCCAAAAATAAGAAAACGGTCCAATCTCTTTGAAATATTCTTCTCATTACTTCAACTGTTTGACCAAGTAGGAGCTAAAGGCATGGGCTCAACATCCAGGAGATTTTTGGAAATACACAGGTCCCTGAAATAATCACCCAAAGGTTCCAATCTTGCATGCCGGCCCCACACCTCCGAGGCGCCCCAGGAGAAATTTAAGTCCCCTGCCAAAATAAGGTTTTCCAAATCAAGTAACATATCCGAGCAACCAGTATTCCAAAAAACCTCACGATCCCGATAGGGACCGTAGCAGTTCAAAATATTTATACCACCATCAAAACCTTTCAACCTGCTGGATAAAAGAATCCCCATTGAAACAAAGTAAGAGTTTAGATCCAGAACCCGGGGGTTCCAAGCATCCAGCGGCCCACCAGATAACCCATTGGAACCAATGGCACAAATCATCCAGTCAGGCTGGATTTTGGTGAAAAAAGATCTCGCCTTGACCTCACAAACCATGGTTTCCTGTAGCATAACGATGTCCGGATTGCAAATAAGAAGAACGCACTTAAGGGCAAGTAGTTTAGGGAGGCCCCCCACTCCCCGAATATTCAGATAAAAACAAATCATTTCCAACCACTGGCAAGGTCTTTGATGCCTCTAAGAACCCCAGAGTTTGGAGAAGTGATAACAGGTGTCAAATCCTCAACAACATCCACCACCGACAGACCCGACCGAGAACAACCTTTTTCCTTCCTCGCACTACGGGTCTGTAATGGGGAGAGATCAAAAGCCAGGCCACCGAAACGAGTCCCCTTATTTAGTTTCTTATGGTCCACCATTGGACCCACAGGATCATCCAGCCCAAACAGGGAGTCTTCGTCAACCTTACGGTTTTTAAAATAAGTAGGAATGGGCTCCTTTTTTACCATATCACAATAGGAAGGGATCAACAGCACCTGTGGAGTGGAAATTGGAGTTTCGGAAGTCACAAATTCCCTCGGCTCCACAACAGGACCAATGGTCATGTCAGGAGGGACAGAAGGATTTGGCGAAGCAGTAACAACAATCCGAGGAGAAGTGCCTTCCCCACCCCGTAGGGACAAGTGGTCCGAAGAAACCAAGACAATATCTGACAATGAAGGTAGTGACTGAAGAGACTCGGAATCCAACCGGGATGACAGAGAAACAACCCCATCCATGCCCCCGAGGGGACTACCGCCATCAGCCAACAAAACTATTGGCACAGTAGAATCAATAGGGCCCTCCTCGGCACAAGAAGGGACAATAGAGGTAAAAGAGGATGAACTACTAATGTCTGCATTTTTTTTAATGTCCAAATCTCTAATAAACGATTTTTTCAATTCATTAAGAGATTGATAAAAAGAGGGATCATAGAACTCAAGCTTACCCGTAGTGTCCAAGTTCTCCAGACTAGGGGGAGGGAGACGGTTCAAATAGCCATCCAACGCCCCAGCTACGTCATGTTCCAAGTCACTACCCTCCTCAGACGACCAAAGCGGATCCTCTTCACCAGGATGAGCCGGTCGAGTCACATTCTTGCACTGGCGCCATAAATGCCCAACTTCTTTGCAATGAGAACAGCGAAAAGGGATACCCCAATAATCAATCACCTGAGCATACTTGCGACCACGCCAATCAATGTGTAAAACATCAACAAGGCCCAACGAAATGTCCACCTCCACTGGTAATCGCCCCATTTGTTTATCCACCCCATCCAAAACACTGTCCTCCAAGTGCAAGAAACGACCCAAACTGTTGTCGACCGCCTCAAAGGCACCACGGTTCCACATGGCCAAAGGGAACCCCGGGAGAAGAACCCATAAATGAAGAAATCGAATGGATGCCTTGTCCAGATCAAAGTCCGTATGCCACCTCTGAAGCATGAGGCTCCGAGGCCATGTAAGCCACAGCTTGTCCAGAATCATCGTCGCATGTTTCTCCTCCTTAAATTTAAAACCATACCAGCCCCTAGAAAGGATTGAAACCTTCGGATCATATTCGGACCCCAGGTCTCCGAGACCCAACGAATGATGTCCCGACGATTCATGGCCATATAAGAAAACCGGCCAACTAGTGCCATCATATTATATTCAACCAGCTCCGATAAACCCACATCACGGCCCATTGCGAGCTAAGTCTCACCAGGCCGACATCCCCACTTCTCAAGTCGCCGAGCCGAACTGCGCACAGATGGAAGAGCAGGACCCAAACCCTTAGAGGACTGCTTACCACCAGCATCGGCCGAGGGGAGATGGGCAGTACCCGAAAACTTTCGACGCCTAGAAGTTGACTGAACCGGTTGTGCAACGTGTCGATCTTCTGTCGCCACTTGAACAACACCAGGCACCAACGACCTCTTCCCCTTAAGCATCTCTTTATAGAACTCATCCAGCTTTAGTTGACCGTTTTCCTCAATCCGCAGGTCAGTTGATGACTGGGACATGGCCACTATGTATTGTTCCCCCGACATTACGTTGAGTTGGCTTAGCCAAACCCTAACCACCCATAAAATAAGCTTACAAAATCCAAGATTGTTGTCGGAAAGGAGGGGGATATACCACCAAACCCTACGAAGACACAGGTGTGAAAAGACCCATAAAATAATAGCACCAACAAAGGGTTTTCCCCACCGACCCAGAAAATGGTAAAAACACCACCCACCGACGACCAGAAGCCAGCACCAAAAACGACTCAGGGCAACCCCCCGACGGTCGATTCCCCGCACAAAAATGACCCAGAAAAATGGATAACGGAACACCCACCGGCAACTACGACTCAGAAAAATGTGAACAGTCAGAACCCCACCAGCGACCGGAAGCCAGCACCAAAAATGGCCCAGGGCAACCCCCCGACGGTCGATTCCCCGCACAAAAATGACCCAGAAAAATGGATAACGGAACACCCACTGGCAACCACGGCTCAGAAAAGTGTGAACAGTCAAAACCCCACCAGCGGACGTAAACCCACCAAAAAAACTATCGACCCAGAAAAAGGATTAGAAAAACCACAAAGGTCCCAAACAGGAAATAAACCACGCGACAAGCCACGAACCCTAGCGATGCTGTCAACAAGGAATATCAGTATTTAGAAATGAGAATCCTCGGCACCACCACCATTCGTTTCAGGTCATGTCAGGACCAAGGCTCCCAGCATATACAGTATATAAAACAAACCCAGTAAAATAGGCGCCAAGGCCGATGGGGAGACCCAGTATAGGCAAAAAGGGCATTGCTCAATCCAAGATGAACTCCATCAAACGCCAAAACACACGGAAAACTTGGCCACCCCACTCTTTAGATCAACACAGCCTTCACCCCTCGGATTCACGGCTACTGGCACCTACTTGCAGACATAGTAATGGCACACCCAAGGGTTTCAGACAACCGCCCCCTCACCATCGCTCCCCTTCATACCCCCTTCAAGGTCAAATGCAACCGTTGTTCAGTAACACGGTTTACATACATATTACCATATCCACAATCATACGCTACGTGATTTCATTTATGTGATTTGACTTTTAATTGTTTACACATTTTAATAGTACATGTACTATCAAGGATTTAAATATTTAGGATTTAATAATATATATTATTATATATTTAAGATTTAAAAATATATATTATATTGAAACGTATTTATAAGATTTTGATTTTGAGTAAAGTTTTTAAATTGTTTTATATGATAATTTATTATATATTACATATTGAAAAGTAATTAAATAATTTTGGTTTTAAACAATTTTTTTTGTATTTGTATTTGTAAGTTATTTTATGTTGAAACATAAATACGATTTTTTTTACAAGTACTTTAGTATATTTATATTATATTCAAAAGTAATTTATATGTATTCTTTTAATTATGAGTACTTTACTTACAACATTGTTATGGTTAACTATGTGTTTTCATTCACCATTTTGAATTTGACAAATAAGCATCTTTAACTCAACCAATGCCACCTCAACCATTATAGATGATGTCATCCTCTAGAATGTGATTGGTTCTTTAAAAAATGATTTTGATATTACATTTTTTTTGTTTTGAGGTCCATTCTTTACTTCAAAATCCCCCTAATAGGCTATTAGGGGGATTTTGAAGTAAAGAATGGACCTCAAAACAAAAAAAATGTAATATCAAAATCATTTTTTAAAGAACCAATCACATTCTAGAGGATGACATCATCTATAATGGTTGAGGTGGCATTGGTTGAGTTAAAGATGCTTATTTGTCAAATTCAAAATGGTGAATGAAAACACATAGTTAACCATATCAATGTTGTAAGTAAAGTACTCATAATGAAAATAGTACTCTTAGATTACTTTTGAATATAATATAAATGTACTAAAGTACCTTAAATTACTTAGAAAAAAAGATACTCTTATGTTTCAATATAAAATAAATAAATTACAAATACAAAAAAAATGAATACTCTATTCAAAATAAAAACTATAAAATTACTTTTCAATATATACTACATATCTTTAAATAATAAATTATTAATACGAAAAAAATTAAAATTTCTATTCAAAATCATATAAATAATTTACATTATATAATATATAATTTTAAAACTTTATTTAAATAAATTATAATATATAGATAAATTTATAATATAATGATAATATATAATTTATAACAATTATGTCCTCGACATATACTTTTCGAGGAGGTGGATTAGTTGGGGGCTTGGCATGCCAAATTTTTGAGTTTTATAAAGTTTGTGCATGGTTTGATTTTGAAGTGGATTTAATATTTTTTATAAATCGTATTTATCTGCCCTCTGATTGGTCCCCTTCCGCTAACGTTTGCCTGGGGCATTGTGCCCTAGGGGCCGGCAGCGGGCTCTCGTCAGCAAAGCTTGAATGCGGGCTTCAAGCATGTAGTTGTGTTCCACTAATATCAGTGCTACGGAAGTTATTGTCATAAATGCAATATGGGCTTTTACAATCTCGATGGATAGCAAGGTGACTACTGACGGGCCTCGAAAACATTGCAGACACCTGTGTCTTCTATCATCTGCCATTTGTTCATTATTAGTACTAGAGCATTTACTCTATTCATTATTAGTACTTGAGCATTTACTCTTCTTCTGAAGCCACAACTTCTACATTCACAGCTTGACGGGCCTCCTCTTCTGAAGCCACAGCTTCTACAGATGTCTTACGGGCCTCCTCTTCTGAAGCCACAACTTCTACAGATGTCTTAATAAATGATAAGGATGTTCTGGCTGATCTTTCCACCTCTTCTCAACCCAACGCTTCTCATGATAAGGTCTTGCAAGCAAGCTCTTCTTCTTCAAATGCTGCTACTAATAATCAACTTCAAGAAACAATGTCCTCTTCCAGCGTTTCTAAGGCCGATCTCGATGGCCATATTCACAACATTATGACACGTGCTAATGCAATTGACAGAGAAAATGTTGATTCCAATCTTGATGGACTCATCGAATACGTGTCTCATTTTTTGGAACTCATCAAGGTTCATCGCTATCTTTCACCTCATGTGAATTATTTTACAATTCTATTGATATATTAAACATCACTTAATAACAAACAGCTAACAGAATGTTTGTTCATTCTTTTTGTTCTAGGAGAAGAAAAGTACGGGAAATGAATCGTCGAAGACGAAGCTGGCTACTAAAATTTTCTGGTAGAGCCCTTCAAAAAGCCTAAAAAAATTCAAGGAGGTCCTATCAGATGGGATAAATTTCTTTGTGCATATTAAGCATCCTCAATACTTTCACCGTCATTAACTTATGTTTTATTCAAACGTGAACATTTCTTTTATGACAAATGATCAATCTAAATTATTCTTTGTTTTTATTAATGGTATTTAGAAAGATATCATTCCTGGAGAAGCCAAGACAACAGTTTAGGGTCTTCTAAAAGGTATGGAGACGGCGCAGGTGCTACGCCCTCATCCTAACTTACACTTATTTAACCAAGAAATAGAGGACTGCCCCTTCTTCATTAACTCTCGCATATATACTATATGTATATTAAAATAAAATAAGAGAGTTGCACCCTCTCTTGGGTCTGCACATATCACGCTAAAAATAATATAACTATTAAGAGTGGGTCGGCTCTCTTCTAGGAGGTTGCCTCACCATTTCTGTAGGGTTATCTGTTACTATTAAAAACATTACAGTGTTGGATTTCCCTTGGTATTTGTAAGAAAATAATTTAAGGAGTCACTGGGGCGTAATCACGTTAACAACTCAGGTATAAGATCATAGAGACCAACAGTCTAAGAGAGAACTCGCTCTCTTCTCTCTCATGCAACCACGATAATGATAAAAGCATTCTCTAAAGTACACAATTTAAAGCAAAAGAATACAGAAAGTTACCAGGTTAGCATCTTTGTTTTAATGGTGATTCGAACCAAGGTTGTGCTCTTGTTTCTAACCTCGTTCTCTCGCTATAAACATCAAAACTATGTGGAGAGGAATGGGATTATGCCCTCCCTCCCCACTCTATCTAAACCAGAGTATTACGTAGGTTACAACCATAAATAGATGGGAATATTATAGAGGTATTCAACTGAAAATTTTAAAACCCAAAATCCATAACAACAACTCAGCCTGCAAACAGAGTAAATAATCTTACCTTAATTAGCTTGAAATCTTTGCTTCTGGTCAAACCTGGTCGCGCAACCTCTTTCTCTTGATCACAATCTCGCTGCTACAATGCTCAGGGTATCTAATTTTTCGATGGAAAACATTATCGCAGCATATCCATAAACCTCGATGGCTTCACTGTTGAACACTTGATATTCAATGTTGAGTATTAAGTTTTGCACTGCTGCACTTGGTTAGTTTCGAAACAGATGCCAATTCTGCACTGATACACTTGGTTAGTCTCAAACAGATGCCACGTTTCAGATTCATCAAATGCCGCATTTCAGTTTCATCAATTTGTCCATAATGTGTAATGAATGTATGGTTGCCTTTCAAAATTGTGCCTCCAATGAGAGTTGATTTGTGATTTACTCGAACTTTGATAAGTATTATTTGTGATAGGTTATATAATTTCAGGGTTCTGCTAAAAGCAAAGGCTCTTAAATTGAACTAATAAAATAAATCTTTACATCATTAAAGATCTATACATATGGGATCCATGAAAGGCTACCGGCTAGTGTTGTGTCCATGGAACCGCACAGCAAGTAGATAAACTCTTTGCTAATAGTGAGACTGGCTATATGGCTAGTACTGACTTGTTCTGTATATACAGCTTAAGACGGTTTGGATCAAAGTGCATGGACAAAGATAGTCTTCTTAAGGCTAGTTTCCGATAGATCTTACTCTCCGAGAACTCCAGTGATGGGTAAATTTGCATCTTACTCAAACTCCGATGAGAGCTTATTTCTAGATTTGCTTAAACTCCGATGAGAGCTGATTTCTAGATTTGCTTAAACTCCGATGATCCAGGTTATTATGTAGATTAAAAGGCTATACAAACCTTGGAAAGGTAATAGGGGTGTTGGAATGAATTGAAGGAATGTACATGTCATGCTTGTTATAGGTACATTATAATCACCAATGCCCGTATTTGTCTCAAATAAAGTTCATTGCTTATCGAAGTGTACACACCATGCATTAGGGTTTATGTTATATTCAAAACTTATGAAATGGCCACCATGTCTTGTAATACTTCAAAACCTTTCATTATCATGCTTTCCAAAACCCTTAATATTTAAATCTTGCAACGATACCACATTCTTCCATGCATATTTCGATGCTTATTGCAATAAAATATTGCTTAAATTTGCTCATTTCCTTTCATTTAAACAAGGCTAGAATGGCTTAAGAAGATGAGGAGATAAATTTGCTAACTTTGGCAAGATTTTAATCCTTTTTAATTAAATTTAAAGTCAAGACATGGCAGATCAAACTACATCCATTAAAGTACATCGATATTATCTTGCCTTATCAAATAAGAAAATACATGTTGATTGGTATTGTCTTGTTCCATTAAGGAAGAAAACATATGGTGAATAACAAGTTATAGATTGAATTTGATAGTTGTAATTTTATCAATTGAAAAAAAAAATCCTGAATTTTAGATAAAAATATCATTTTATTAATTTTGAAATGTTAAAAATAATATTGAAAATAAATTTTAGATATAAAAAAAAATCAAGTTTATTAACACCATCATTAATAAATTATTACGTTAATAGAAGAAATTGTTTCTTATAACTACTTCATGATATCGTTATTTGCATTAGTTAATTTGAGCCTGTTTTGTGCATATGTTCGTTATAAAGCTATGACACGCACCATCACTAACTACCAAATCTATGGGACAATAGGAACTCTCAAAAGCATGGACATGCAAGGGGGATCTCTCTTTTAATGAATTAAGACAACACAAAATAGAGACTTAAAGCAATCCATTATGAACCTAACCACGAAATTGTAACAAAAATAATGTTACCAAATAAGCCATACTTGTTACTTGTTTCTTGTTTTAGATTACTTGTAGCGTCAAATATTTTGAAAAGTTTGTGACTTAATAAGTATTTTTTTAGTGTCCATGCTTCTTTGGGGAAGGGACGTTTTTGATATGTCTTGTTTTGGTTATCAGGCAAGTCTTTAGTACTCTAAATCTTGGGTATTTATTTACTTATACGATATATAATTTTAAATCCATAAATATGTGATATATATGGAATAATTACTATTTTTATAATATATAATTTTAAATTTAAGAATATTAAT
Organism: Larix kaempferi; assembly: GCA_027924585.1. Classification (NCBI taxonomy): domain Eukaryota; kingdom Viridiplantae; phylum Streptophyta; class Pinopsida; order Pinales; family Pinaceae; genus Larix; species Larix kaempferi. The sequence continues at coordinate 15,944,864 of BSBM01002204.1, read as the reverse complement.
ATAAATGGGATAAGTTTTATGAGATACAAGATAATAATAATAAAAGAAAAATAACTTTGTAAAAGATATAAATTAAAACAAATGAAAAATAATTGATTATTAAATGAATACATAAAATAAATACTTGGTTATCTAAATTATAGATATGCAATATAGATATATAAGTTAATTAAGTATTTTATAAATAAAAATAAATTTAAATAATGTAGATATTTGTGTAAATAGATTATTAGTATTTAAATAATGTTAATATTTATATAAGTAAATAAGTTTTACTTTTAATAAATTTAAGTTAGATTTATATAATAGTTAGTCAACATATTTTATAAATATTGAAATATAAGTTGGATTTATATGATTGATTTTTATTTGTAATGAATATAAGTTAAATTTATATGAAATGGTGGAGAGGAGAACCGCGTTAGTGAAATTATTTCTCGACATTTCGAACCGCAAAGGAGGGCTCATCATATATATTTTAAAAGAAATAACAATTTATTTATATAAATTTAATTTATGTTTAAAATTCAAAATTCAAAATTATAAATGTTATTATAATCATATTTTGAATATTGAATAAGTTATATTTCAAAATTCAAAATAATATACTTTATTTTATTTTATGAGTACATTACTTTTTACTTTATGAATACATTACTTTTTATTTTATAAGTACATTCATCATATTATATTAAAAAACAATTTATTTATTTAAGAGTAATACTTTTAGGCACATCAAATAATGATTTTTTTATTGATTTGATTTTTGATATCTTTTCAATTTAACTTAACCATAGTTATATTGATTGTAATGTAAAAGGTGAGTTGTGAATATACCTCCCCCACAAAATGCCTAACTTGTAATATTTTATTATATCTCTTAAGATGCCCATTTTAGACCTCAAAATTTTCCCAATAGCTTCTTCTTGTAGGAAATCATGCCACAATATTTGAAAGTTTGGTTGCACTTCTCGACCATTTACTACAGCTAAGAATTTTTCCCATGAAGATGGAAGGCCATCGACAGCAGTTTGAATGAAATCGTCATTATCAAACATTACACCAATGCTCGTGAGTTGATCTCTTACTTGAGAAATCTTTGTGAAGAAAGAAGCAACAACTTTGTCCTTCTCCATCTTAAGATTTCGAAGCTTGTTCTTCAATGCTCTCTTCTGAATGGGTGCCTTCTTCTTATAAAGATTGGTCAAAGTGTCGAAGCATTCATTTGTGGCCTTCAATGGAGTAATCATTGGCATCAAATTGTCTTTCACAAATTCATAAATGATTCTCTTTGTTTTGGCTTGATTCTTCTTGAAAGCAACACGCCCAGCATTAGAAGTAGGCTCTCCAACATCATTGGATACGTAACCACCTAGATCATGCTCTTCCAGGATATTCATAATCCTAGCCTTCCAAGTATTGATGTTCGAAGTTCCTTCAAGTTGGTCTTTTGGTTTTACTGAGATTGAAGCCATTTATTCTTCAAATACTATGCTCAATTTTTGCCACTTAGGATCAACGTAGGCTCAAGATTGACTGCAGAGCTTAGCTCATTCACGCCCTGAGCTCTGATACCATGTTAATTTTTTATCTTAATGCGGAATTATAGTAGTACTTGAAATCAAATGAATAATCATATGCATAAGCATTCACATGAGACACAATATTTACCCTGGGAGACCCTCTAGTACTTGAGGGAGAAACCCCAACAAAATATTCCTTAGAATATTGATAGATAGTAGAGAATGTCTTTACAACCAGCATAGATCCATCTTAAAATCGTATCTATCAAGCACCGAGACGGATCCAATTTCTTGAGGTGTATTTCTTTTTTTAAATTTAAACTCAAGAAATTTGATCTTTCTTGATTGATAGATCCGGCTTTAAGTTTTAAGTTTTTATTTTATAAACAAACATCTATTTTTTAATTACTTTTCATAATATTTTATTTAATGAACCAATATGGATTTTTTTTTTATAAATATTTTCCATACTTTATTTTATTTTATGAGCCGACATTAATTTTTTTAATTATTTTGTTACTAATGTTATAACGTTATATCACGTTAGAGGATCTCTCCCATACTGGGCTGTAAAGCACCTCGTTTCACTCAGTGCAATGAGCATATTACATCAAGCACCCCCGGTGCATTATCATAGAGAAATACCAAGCACCTCTGGTGCAATATCATAACAAGAGAGAAGATGGAAGAATAGAACCCAGAATAATATTCTGCACAAAGAAAAGTGCATTGCCTTCAAGAGAGAAGATGGAAGAATAGAACCCAGAATAATATTCTGCACAAAGAAAAGTGCATTGCCTTCAAGAGAGAAGAGAATTTGCTCACATTGAATTTATCAATCCTGTATATATATATATATATATATATATATATATATCATTCTTCTCATGCTTCAGCTTCTATTTTTATCTCCTGACTTCAGGATGAACTCACCCTTCATGCGGATGCTAGGTCACTTGGTTAGGAGGCTAACTCAAGTGTCGCAACTCAAGTGTCATAACTCAAGTGTTGTCTTTTAGTTCAAATTAAGTGTCATCTTTTAGTTTAACTCAAGTGTTGACATGCAAAACACTTTAGTTAACTAGATCTTCTTTATTGACACTTAGTTAACTCTTTTAACTGAAGTCCTTCTTGATAACATCACCAAAGTGAACAATTTGAATTCTCCTTTAATTAACTGAAGTCTTTCTTGTTAATATCACTGAAGTTTAGCAATTCGAGTTCTCTCTTATTTAACTGAAATCTTTATCATTATTGAGTAAATCGAGTTCTCTCTTATATTATCACATCTTATCTTTATCTTGTGTCTTATCTGCATGGTCCACATGTGCCAACTTTAATTTGTCAATCATATCAAATATACTAAGGAGATTTTTCCAATGATGTGATCATCTTGTTCTACTATCATTCCAAGTGGTCATATGCTAAAGTAATTCACTCTAGAGGTGGATAGTCTCTAGAGGAGACTTAATAGCTCAACCATGGTTAGTAGTACAACACACACCATTCATGCTTCAACATGCAAAGCATTACCTCAACACACGAGGCACCACCTCAACACATGAGGATATGTCTTGACACACAAGACCTTAGCCTTGACAAGCAATATTGTACAACATCATCACTTTGACATATAAAGAACTTACCTCAACACGTGAGGCTTAACCTTTACACATAAGACTTAGTCATTCTTGAGTCTAACTCAATAATCTACTCCTAGTTTCCTGAGTCCAACTCAGGATCCCTAAGGCACTACCTCGACACATGAGGCTCAATCTTGGGGCATAAGATTGACTTGAAGAATGACTCATGATGTTGTAACTTTAACAAATGGTGGTACAATTCAGACAATTGAGGAATTGTTGAATGATGGTGGAAAGCGGTGTGGAAGTTTCACTATTTGCAAATGTCAAAAATCTTAATATATGGTTTCTTTTGTGCAATAAGGTTTTCACCCGAGATGTCTTATAAAGAAAGGGATGATCGGGTCCTGGATATTGTAGCTTGTGCAAAAACAATGAGGAATAAAACATTCATATGATGGTGGAGTGTCCTTATACTATATATGTCTAGAAAGAAGTGGAGAGTGTGCTCAGGATAAGATGTCCATGGATTGGAAATACGATTAAAGATTATTTGAGATCTTGTTCAAATCCAGGTTTAAATGAATATAAGGCTTTGCCCTTAAATATAGCATGGTATATTTGGAAAGCAAGAAACTTTAGTATCTTTGAAGACAAATACATTTTTGCATTGCATAGTGCCAACAAAAGCATAGGCCTATTACATTGTTTCACTTAGTCATACCAAAAATTGACATTTCATCAAAGCCAGCCTGAGGAGATAAATAGAGAAAGATCACGGGCGTATTTAGACGGAGCAGCTAAGAGAAACCCAAGCATTTGCAGAGAAAGAGGGATCATACACATTTCATAGGATCACAGTTTCAAGTTCAAAGTCGGCTTGGGCTCGAATTCTAATAATTTTGTAGAATCGAAAGCACTCTGGTTCATGATGTGTTTAGCAATGGAAATGAATCTCAAAGGAATTCAAATATTCAAGAATGCAATGCTAATTATAAACTAGATCAATGGGAAACATGTATGCCATGACATCTTATTGAATTAGATTCTAGAGGAGATTACAAGGTTGAGAACACTTTTGGAGAATCCTTCCTTTTTCGCATATATATAGGGAAAGAAATGCAATCGTTGATAATCTCTCCAAGGAAGGTTTAATGCTGGACAAAGACAGATGGCATATAGTGGAGGAGAAAGCAGGTAAAACCTTTGAGTTTTACCACCAACTGTATCATGATTAGATAAATATATAAAATACAAGCTTATAAGACTTGGGACATGCACAATGAATTGTCACTCAAACAACTTATGTTGTTATGCTGTTATGGGACATGAGGCTAGAAAGAACAACAATTTGAAATACTTTGTTGAAAATTTGAAGATCTGTAGGACTGTCAAGTTTTGTCTTTTGTTGAATTTAGTCAAACAAAACTGAAAATAAAATTCTTGATTGTGGATGATTTTGGCCATGCAAACTTGTAAAAGTTTAGTTCTTTATTGAACTTTTAGTAAGAAGTTTCTTATGCACATGTAAAATGCAAGAATGCAAATGTAAGCATCTAAATAATGCAATTTGGTTCCTTTAAATAAAATTGCGGTTTTATTTATTTATTGAAAAATAACTTTATCGCACTTACATCTCAATCTAAATAAATTAAATGAAGAGTCATTGCTATTTTTACTATGTGATCTTATCTAGATATAAATTACATTAATGAAATAATATATTAAGCGTTACAGAATTGTATAACATTAAAAAAACATTATCAATCAACAAGTAATTGCACCGAGAGTAGTGAAGTGCTCTACAACCCAGAGAGATGTTGGCTCATAAAATAAAAAATAATTAAAAAATAAAAGGTAATAAAAAAATTCACGTTGACTCATAAAATAAAAAAAATTAAAACCAAATGAAAAGTAATTAAAAAAATCCACGTCGACTCATAAAATAACAAAAAAATTAAAACCAACATTGATCCATCTTAAACCTAGATTTGTTGGTACTTAATATTAGATGAATTTATAATAGTGTATTTTTTTTACATAATTAATAGTGTATTCATTTTATTTTTTAATTTGAATGAATTTGAATTGTTTTTTAATTTATTTTTTTACCATTACGTAATGTCATATGTGCTATCCATATTTAGATTTAGTTATAAATGTATTTGGTTAATATCTTTGTATAAATGTTTTTTTTCAAGCACAAAAAACTGTACCTTTGATATTCCTTAGTTAGAATAATTTCCTATAAATCCACCCAATACATTTTGTTCAACATATCAAATTCTAGAATCCCCACCCATAAATATTTAACAAAAAATAACCCGTGGCAACCATAACAGGCATAGTAAAAAAACTCCAAAATAATACAAAAAACTAAATCATATCATCTTTGTTTTAATGTTTTTTTTTGACAAGAACGGTTATGTTGCATTAATCAGCATTCTGGCTAGCCAGAATGAAAGAGTTACATATCTGAAGAAGGTTGGTGACCTCTAACAGTGCTGCCAACCTTCTTGTGAAAGTCTTGGGAGACAAATCGCATCTGTTTCTTGAGCTAATTCGAGAAAATGACGAAAGGAGCTTACAAGAATAAATTCTCACAAACTGTGAGCAAAGTAGAAGACAAAAGCAAAACATTTAAATTTATGAGGATGAAATTTGCCCCTTAAAGTAGGGATCCAGCTTTTTCTGAGATCCTAAAGAGATGTTGGAAGCCGTCTCCTTTTCTCTACGCGCCTTGTTTGTCCTTCGCCCTCTGGTAAGGGGTGGAGACGGGGCTGAGATGTCTTTAGGTTCAATAGTTTCCACAGAGCCGCTGGAGGGGACTGAAACAGCCGGTCCTGCAGAGGCAGGGGGTTCAGGATCTGAAGCCCTGGCTTCCTTCGCATCTACTGAGCCAGGTAGGGCGGGGTCCGGAAGTCTTTCGTCTACCGGAGGATCTTCCTTAGCTGTTGTTGCTTCAGGGTCTAGGGCTTCTTCTTCTTGCAGTGCATCAAAGCTGTTTTTAGTTTCAAGAGTTGCCTCCGCTGAAGGGATGGCCTTCGGAGCCTGGGCTAGTGTTTCCTTTCGCCTTGGCTGCCTTCGCCGGTTAGTTACTGGCTGAAAGTCATCTCCTTTAACTGGTTCCGCAACCTCAGTGGCTTTGGGGCAGCATTTTGTGAAATGACTGTAAGCATGGCACCGAAGGCACTTAAAAGGAATCTGCTCGTAGTCCAACTCTTGGATATGGCGCCATTCCCCCAGGGAGAGCTGAATGGCTTCCGGGAGTCCTTTCTTGAGATTAACCTCAACACAAACACGAGCACAGGTAAATTGATCCCCTTTCGGCTCCACACTGTCCAGAAAACGCCCAAGCTTATTACCAATGTCCTCCAGAGAACTTTTCCCCCACAGATGCAAGGGGAGATGAGGCAGCCTAACCCAAACAGGGGCTGCGGTGATCTCAGCTCCTGGATTAAAATCAAGAGTCCAGGGGGCTAAAAACAGCCCCCTCGGCCCCATGAAATAGGGACCCGATCTGAAAACTAAATCACGGTCCTCTTTGCTCGAGAAGCTGAAAACAAAAAAGCCCCTGCCTACTGCACACAGAGAAACGTTTCCATGCATCAGCGATTTCCAGCGTTCTTCCATCCAAGCCACCACCATTTTGGGGTTGGGCCATAACCCCGTGAACTTTCCGATGAGGGCTTTTTCTGCTAGAAGGAGGGCAAGACTGCATGGCTTTTCTGGAGATAGCTCCAGAGAAGGGATCTCCTCCATCTTCTTAACAAACTTAGACGAGAGAGAAGGCTTAGCTTTAGGTCCTGCCGAACGGACTAATGCTTTGAAAGCTTCCAAAGTGTCTTTTTCCATCTCAGCAATCGGATCAGGGGCCATCGAAGCAGCGGCGACCACCAGCAATAGCCTAGAAACAGCTGAAAACCACCGACTACTGTTCCAGAACACGAGCAAAAACGCAAGAGAAAAAACGCAGGAGAAAACTTGGTCGATCCGCGGCCCTGCAAGCAAAGGAGCGAGAGACAGTCCCTGAGCGGAGGTCGCGTCCCTGCAAACGAAAATCTAAAGCGGAGGCGGCTAGGGTTTGTGCCCTAGCCGCAGAGAAAGTCCGCCTCGCTGAACAGAAGCCGCCATTTCATATGTAAGGTCTATTGTTAGGAGATCTTTGTTTTAATGTTATGTAAGAGCGTTATGGTATTTAAACTTTGATTATTTGTTAGCTAGCGTAGATCCATCTTAAACCCATATTTATTAAGCTAAATATTTTTGGAAGTACAACAAAATTAAGATAAATCCAATACATTTACATAAGATCCTACCCACTTGTTATTTCATAGATCCATCTTAAATCTAGATCTATCAAGCACCAAGAAATTGGTTCCCTCTAAATGCTTCATAGATTCGGGTTTAAGAGCGATTTTTTATACTTGATAAATATTTTAATTTTTAAACTCTTATAAATTAATTTATTATTATTTTTAAATAAAAAATTTAGTTGTTAAAATTGACTCATAACAAACTATTATATATCAAACTTTGGAAATATATTTTAAATTTTATGTTTAATAAATAATATATGTTTTTTTACTTCGCAAATTAATTGACTAAAATACTTTTTAAAAACAAAGAGTTTAATAGTTGTAAAGGGTCGTTTGATTCATAACACCATTGGGTCCACCCAAGAGATTATGCACTCTGCAAAAACTATGAAGATACTTGCTACTATCCTCAAGATTGACCTTTGTCGGGCATACAATCAAGTCAATTGGACGTTCCTTCGAGTGACTCTCTTTCAGGTTGGTTTTCCACTGATTATGGTAAACTGGATTATGTTTACTGTTCTCTCTGTTTCTTTTGCGGTACTAGTTAACACTTCTGCATCCTCTTTTTCCCGCCTGGAGAGGGGACTCCGCCAGGGCTGCCCACTCGCCCCCCTATTATTTCTATCGATTGTTGAGGGCATCCGTCGTGCTATTCAAGAAGCCAAGGAATCAGGCACTTTCATGGGGATTGGCCTTGCGCTTGGCCTATCTATCACCCATCTTTTATTTGTGGACAACATATTGCTTTTTTCCTGTGGCTCTCAGGATGATATCCTATGCATCAACAATATCCTTAATCTTTTCACAGCAGCCACATGTATGTCTGTCAACAACCAAAAATCCACTATTTCCTTTTTTAATTTGGACAAGGGGCATGTGGAATGGATCACACGCATATTGCATTTTCTCTTGTCAATGCCGAAGGGGGTCTACCATACTTGGGTTTCATCATTAGGCCAAATGCTTATGGTATTAAGGATTGGGTGTGGTTGATTGAGCGTATTGAAAATAAATTGTACCTTTGGTGCAACCATTGGCTTACCAAGGGGGATAAACTAATTATTATTAAAGCGGTCCTGGAAGCGATCCCCGTCTACTGGTTATCCATGGCCGTCATTCCTACAAGCACAATCAACACTCTTTAGAAGATTTGCTGCAATTTCTTATGGAAAGGTTCGAACTCTAAATCTTATCATTGGATTGCATGGGACAAGGTTACTTTACCAAAATGTTGGGGTGGTCTTGGTATAAAACAACTCGGTGCTTTTGGGAAAGCCTTAGCGGCAAAGAACCTATGGAGGTTATTGACCTGTGATAATCTATGGACAAATATCATTAAAATAAAATATATAAAACCATTGTCGGTGGAGGACTGGTTCAGAAGTGGGGGAAACTTCCCTAGAGTTTCCTCCATGATATGGAAGGCTGCTCAGAGTGCCTTCCATCTCATTGTTGACGGGCTACAATGGTTGATAGGAGATGGAAAGAGTGTCAGGATTAGCATCGACCCATGGATAAGATGCAATGGTTTCTATTGTTTGACTGATAATATGATTGTGCAGCTTCAGGATCATGGGATTTACTTCATTTCTCACATTGCTAATCCAACCGTATCGACTGTTCACCAACAGGGTTGGTATGATGCTGATTATCTGCATTTTCATAATGAGGAAAGGATTTTATGGCAACGTTACATTCAAGGCCTCTTGGATAGTTCGATTCGCATCACACAGTCTCCGGATATGCTAAAATGGTATCCAAATCCTGATGGTGGGGTTTATGTTCCAAAGATCGGTTACTTGATCCTGTGCACCAACAAACAACTCCCTGAACATCGTTGGTGGGTTGACTCGTTGTGGAATATCATATGCCCCCTAAAGATTAAGTATTTTTGTTGGGCTGCTATAAATGAACACATCCCTGTATGGGACCGTCTTTAAAGCTTTTTCGTTGAAGGACTGGGGCGATGCCCTCTTTGTAAGAACCATTGGGAGGACAGTAAGCACCTTCTCATCTCTTGCTCCTATGTTCAACGCATATGGCAGGGTATCAATTTGTTTACAGGCATACATCATCTATGGGATGGAGTTTCTGTTTCTGAGGCTTTAGGTGGTTGGTATGTTCTCCCATACACCCATTTATTTCATGCTCTTCCTTTTATTGTGATCTGGCACACATGGAAAGCTTGAATTTAAATATTTTTGTAGATTCCTTCGTCCCACCAGAGGTCTATGATATTCGCAGTCTGGCAGTTGCTTGGTCTTTTTTTTGGGATCCTGTAATACATAACCCACGGGTTGGCACGGTGGAAGCTATCAATCTGAATGAACCATGGGGATTTTTTGATGGTGCATCTCAGGGTTCCCCTGCTCATGGCGGAGCAAGCGACATCATTTTCTTCAACGCAGAGTTTTAGTTTAAGTTTGCTGCATCCACTGGTGAAAGTACCAACAAATGCGCCGAGTTAATGGCTTTAAAATTCCTTCTTCAAGCTACCATTTCTAAGGATATACGACGTTTAAATTTTTTTTGGGATTCTTTCCTCATCATTCAATGGATGAACTCCAGGTGGAGGCCGCATAACCTATTATTGATTCCTATTTACGAGGAGGTCATCCGATTGGTATCCCATTTTCATAGCATTTCATTCCAACACATCTACAGGGAACGAAATCACGAGGTTGATCGCTTATCTAAAATGAATCTACTACTTGATGATGGTATTTGGCAGACATGGGCTCAAGAACACGACCACATTTCCTATGTTGGCACGAGACCTATCTCCTTTTGATTTTTGTTATGTCTTTATATATAGATGTATATGCATCGAATGCGAGCTACTTCATATCAATCAATATGATGATACATACTCTCTGAAATTTTTGTATGATATTTGATGGACAATCAATGTCGGGAGACCTTCTTGGTCATGTAAAATATTTTTACTCAATACAAAGCAGAAACGCTCTTTTTTTTCATAGAAATAAAAAAGAAGTTCAGATTTGCATAAGAAGCTGATTCCACTGATTAATTGTTATTGTTAAACTATATAAATAAAGACCACTTGTTATTAAATAAATAATGGTTAATTTACCCATAATTCCATAACAAACAAACAACAACCACGAAAACAAAATCTCCCTAAAATCAAAATCTCCTTCCGGGACAGTCATAAAAGACTCATGGAAGCTAGGAGGACTGTTTGCACACATACCCGAGCATCGTTTTCGGCTATAACGCAAACATGTCGATACAGAGTGTTTATGTGCTGCTAACTGGGCTTTGTTATGCATCATTTTTCAATATAGTTTCATCATCGGAAGCTCACCCCGGGTATGGTACAGGACAATGCGATGTGGGCATTGCTGCTTCAAGAAACCCAGGCAGAATTTTAGACATATCTCATGCATACAGAGAAGATTTGCCTGTTTGGGACTCTTCACAGGGACTGGGCAATTATCTCTGGCTGGCCTTAAGCATGAAAAACGGGTCAATTGCAAACAATTCTGAGATGAAGATGGGTACACATACAGGTACTCATGTGGACGCCCCTGGACATGTCTTCCAAGAGTATTATGAGGCCGGCTTTGACGTGGATACACTGGACCTCAAGATACTCAATGGTATTGTCTTGTATCTGTTATCTGCCTTTTAATGTGACTGATGCTTTACTTTTGCATTTATGTATGCCAAATGCTAGTTTTTCGTTTGCTTTACTTATTGAATAGCAAGGATAGGCTATTTCAATTGTGTGCTCGCTTTGTGTTTCAGATGTAACACTTGTTCTGTTTATCCAAGGAAATCACATCTTCTATGTATATCCAACTTGGTCCCCATACATTTCTATATGTAACTGATCGCCCTTCCTCTTCTACTTTTGGGGTTTAGGGGAGCGGGGGGGGGGGACGTTGGGTTGATTTGGGGAGTGCTCTGGGTCAAGTGGACTGCTATGAGCGAAATCATAAGCAGATAAAATTGCGATGATAGAGAATCTGTAAGCAATTGATGCGGACTTCCCACGCCACGGTGAGATTAAGTCTAAATCTAGGCCCGTCCTTAGAGATGTAGGTTTTTTTTGGTCACGTAAATCCTCTTTGATTGGAGATGATACAAAACTCTATCAGCGTTAGATTCTTTTTTATTTGTCAGCTAGACCCCTTTTGACGGGAGACGGTATACAAACTCAGTTTTATGATAAGATAGACATTTGGCTACGATGTCACAACTGAGGGGTAGCTATTCAGTGAAAGTCATCCAGGACTTGCACTCAGCCTCATCTGCAAAGACCACATTAGCACACATTAGCACGGGAACCGACATTAACAACACCTTTGCATTAGCATGGAATGAGTGTTTGTTGCCTTAATTCACAACTCCACGCCTTAGAAAGACTAGGTCAACCTCATTATCACAAGCAGCTTGTATGTATGCCAAGTTTGAAATGTGAGTCATCATCGTGGCAAACGCTGCAAACTGCCACTAGAAGATTGCCTGACGAATTGAAGGTGTAGCATCTTGTTTTATGTTGTAAGTAGTGTATTGGAACTGGCCGGTCCGGACTGGTTCACCCTTACCAGCCTATGGACTGGATTGGCAGGTTGGTTTCAATCTGAATTGGTCTCCAACTCCGGACGCACTAGTGTGCGATTTTGGGTAAGAAAACAGAAAATAAAAGGCAAAAAAAGGAAAAATCAGGAGAATGTCAAACTAAGGAAAGATAAAGTAAAATGCGAACTTTTACTTAAATTTTTAACATTACCATTAATAGTTCCATGATGTTGTGGAGTGGTTCCAACCTCATCAGACTTCATATTTAGAAAGTAGAATTTCATATTCCATTCAGAATGAAGATTTAACAGTTTTCAGGATTTCAACATTTGAGGACTACTTGCAGGATTGCAACATTCTAGGACTGGATCCTATCATCTATGAGGGCATGGCATTGGCATTTAATCAAGAGCATGAAGCTCTCTATGTACTCCAATGTGGGTGGTGTTGACTGTTGAAATCATATGTGACGACTTTAGTAAAAATGTGGCTTTCACTCAAGCCAAAACCATTGATTAGGCATGTTATGCTTTCTGCATTATTCTAACATTTGGATTAGCCAATTTCATTAAAATTGGAGTGCGTTGACTTGAGCAACAATAAGGTGGATGGACTTGGATTCACAAGTAGCACGAAGCACTAGTTCTGCTGTCCCAAAAGAGGCATAGGGTGCTACTGATGATGAAAATCCCAATATAGGCGATGATTTTGAAGCTTTGTGCATTATTCTAATTTCTAACACTTGGATTTGCCAATTTCATTAAAATTGGAGTGTGTTGACTGAGGCAACAATAGGGTGGATGGACTTGAATCCACAAGTAGCACTGTTACCGCTTGAACTAGCAGTCCTTTCAAAGCAGACTGAGTATGCCTTTCTGCTAGTGTTGGTAAGCATATGAGAGCTTAGCTCCAATGTCACCACAACCTAATCCCTCAACTTCTTCGGGAAACTCCTAACCCAGGGGAGAGTCCCTAATCAAGGAATGAGTACCTGCAATCACCAATAATCTGCAAATACCCCTCTGCTGGCCTTATAGATGAGATCAGTTCCTTATTTGGAGTCAGCAATGGATAATAAAGACACAGAAGCCATATAACAGGAGTTAATTCAATTCTTCCATTCAATATCAATAAAAAATCAGCACTGCAATACACTTCAGAACTCCCAATGCTGGTTTTCACACTTCCCAAGGCAGTACCTCAAAAAGGTGCTCCCTGAAGGGAAGACAGTCAGGCGTTCTAGGGTGCACTAGATGGCCCAATCGGAACTGTAAACAGAGCCTGCAAAACCTGATTTAAAAAATTCACTTTTCCCAATGCAGCAGGTCAAAATATGATGCCCACAGGAATTTGTGGACAATACAGCCAGGGTGAATTTAGAGGATGGACCAGAATTATCAGATTGCAAGTAGTTTTTGGTTTTTGAAATTATTTCAGATTTTTCGGGCTTTTTCAGTTATATACTGTTTTTTTTTGTATTTTTGCATTAGATAAAAACATGACAGAATATAATAAAACATTTGTTGCAAGAATTTGATTAAGAGAGCTGGTAGACAGGGTATTAGATTCTTATTTTACACCCTAGGGCATTGAGAGATCATAGCCAACGTCCCTCTCTAGAAGCTTTGTGCACTATTCTAATTTCTAACACTTGGATTAGCCAATTTCATTAAAATTGGAGTGTGTTGACTTAAGCAACACTAGGGTGGATAGACTTGAATCCACAAGTAGCACCAAGCACTAGTACTGCTGTCCCAGAAGAGGCATAGTGTCATGACCCCACACTTGCAGTGCACTAGAGAGTGGCTTGCGTGAGCATCTGCAAGCCCCAAGCGTTGCGTGGAGGCATGCATGGGCACAATGCTTGGTTCTCATGGGGGCCAAGTGGCGTTGGTCCCCCTCAAAAGCAAATGAATTGGGCACGTTGAGCTGGGGCGCAGACCCAAGGGGCTCTTATGCGATGCGATGACATGCGGAGTGGCTGCCTTATGTTGAATGCTTCACTTGAGAGCTAAGTATGGGTCCTGGCCAGGCATACTTAGAAGATGGTGTGTCGGCTTTGAAAAACACCCCTAAGTAGGAGATGCACCATATATATAAGGAGTGGATGCTTGGCAAAGGAAGCAGAACCATCAAGCACAACAAAGCAAGATGCACAAGAACAAGTGGACGAGTCTGTGGCATTGTAAGTATTTGGGCAGCCGCAGTCTTGGGTGCACTTGACTGTTCAGCGGGCAGAATTGGGTGACAGTGTTCCTGGAGGTGTGTAGAGGCAGACTCAGGGCTGGGCATAGGTTCTGTGACAGTGTGCAAAGGCAGAAGTCAGAGAAGATGCAGGTGGCATAATTGTTTGGGGTTTCAAGCATTTGTCTTGGTTTTCCATGTATTCTGTGTAATGCTGCAGGTAGTGGCCGGGCAGTCTTTGTACATTGTAAACTATTGAATAGAAAGCTCTTGGGCACTTAGTTGAGTGTCGCATTATACATCTTGTGAACATTGTGTTGTGACTATTGTTTACTTGGTTAGTTGCGAAGTTTACTTGATGCATGCATAAGTATAACTAAGTATACACATACGTAATAAAACTAAGTGGGTTGGGTCCTGTTAGGCATAGTCTGGCAACTTGTCTTAGGCGGCCACACCACTAAGCGTCAAGTTGGCAAGTGTTGAATGCCTTCTAAGAGATGCTCACCACATAATGGAAGGGTGGCACTTGGAGGTCGTGACATTTAGGGTGCTACTGATGATGAGGATTCCAATATAGGTGATGATTTTGTTGATATGCAGTTCTTTGTTGTAGTTAATGTTTTTTGGACTCTAGAGGACATGTAGATCGTCTAAGTATATGTATTTTTTTTAAGATATGTATCACACTCGGTGCCATTTTGCTCTATACATGAACAAACTTTGCATATTTGGTGTCTAATAGTTTGGATTTACATTCATGTACATGAATACATATATTTTTCATTAAGTTTTGCATATTTTATGTATTTTTTAGTAGACCAGTTCCTCAACCTAGTTTTCCATCTGGTCTTAGTTGCAGTCCTGGTCTGACCCTCTGCTAGTTTCAGTTCTAACTCTGGTAACTTGGTTGTAAGATGTTTTTGTGGAGGCAGAGATTCTATACCTTTAAGCAATCTTATTTTGGGCACAAGGGGGTTTGGTCCTTGACTGAGAAGTCGATTATGATTGTAGTCCCTTTTATTACTGTCCGTGATGAAGTATACTAGTTATTTATTTGTCCAAATTTGCATCACATTGCAGATTGCTATAGGCTAATTTTAATTATGGGATCACTTTTTTTGGAAACGCCATGTCACCTTCTGACTCCAACATCCAATTATAACTAGTCTTTGATGCTATCTTGATGCCCTACAATCAGGGTAGGACCTTGGAAAGGTGAGAGAGTAAGGTTTATGCGGGTTTTGAGAAAACATAATTGTTTTTTAACTAAAAATATCCAGTGTAAAAAAAACAATATCATAGAATGAAATTCTGAATGATTAAGAATTGGGAAATGTAAATATGTTTATGTGAATCTAAGAAGTATTTAAAAAAAATATTTGAAAAATTTAACATTACTATAATTTGTTTAAATTAGGATAAAACTTTCAAAATGGTAAACGACCCAAGTAAATCTGGATATTGTAAGATACTTGTTGGTTAGTGCAACACAACTATACATTGACAATCTTAGTTAGTCAACCTAGGGTTAAGTTTCAAACCCTGGTCTTCTACAAATTAAGGTGAAGCAAACTTGACTATAAGTAATAGAAATGATTGACTGTTGGCTACTCGTTGGTGAGGGAGTAAGGTTTATGTGGGTCTTGAGAAAACCTATTTTTTTCTCACTAAAAATCTCCAATGTAAATAAACAATATCATAGAATAACACTCTCAATTATTAAGAGTTGGGAAATATAAATATGTTTATGTGAATATAAGAAGTATTTCCCCCCAAAAAAAGAATTGGAAAATTTAACATTACTATGCTTTGTTTTAATTAGGATAAAACTTTCAGAATGGTAAACAACCCCAAAGACAGGAGCACTTGTGGAGGAGACAAAGATAATGTAATGTCCCCAATCTTAGGGTTACATGTTTTGCAGTTGGGATAGTTTCCGAGGCTATAATCAGTGAAGAAAGGGAGTCACTATTGATGTCACTTAGCCTAGAAAAGCTGTTTATCTCTAGAAAAGTGACTAATAGCATTATGGATGGTATTGGGTGTTCCATGGTATTGTTTATCTATAGAAAAGTGACTAATAGCATGGTGGATGGTATTGAGGGTTCCATGGTATTTCCCATGGTATTGAAGTCCACAGAAAATTTAAAAGAGGGGCAATGCCTCATTGGAGGAGATCTTGATTTGACATTGATTTCTTGTGATCGTCTAGGTGTTATCCTAGAGTTTTTGTTAGGGTTTGGAAAAACCCTTCCATTGTTGGTTTGGTTTCGGTAGTGCGACAGATCCACCCTCGCTAGACAATGGGGAGGATCCATTCAGGGTTTTCATTGGGCCTTCATCATTTGGTTTGGCATCATCTTTCGGGTTGGCATCACTTCCAGGTTCTTGTTGGGTGTGTCTTAGTAGCTGCTATAGCAGCCATAGTTATTTGTATTGTCTACCATCTATTTTTCATAATAAAGGTGTCAACATTATTCCACCATTTTGGTGTGTACTTGAATGTTCACAATGTGTTTGACGAAATGTTGATGAGAATGCAAATTGCTTGTGAAAGTTATAAATCAATGTAAAATTGTTATTTCTTTGTCAAATTCATATAATTTGTGCCCATCCGGGTCGGGGACATTACAATGGTATAAGAGCTGGAGATCTTGCCATCCTGAGGGGAATTCAGTCAGAATTTCCATTTGAGCTATTAACCATTCATCTTGTGGAATTACTGCTTGCTTGGGGCCAATTGTTTGTGATTTCTGAAGAGGAGGATTTCTTTAGGGAGACTGAACCGGTTTATTGGAGGATCGAATCATTTCTTGAAGAAGCCGTGGGCACATAGAAGAAAATTGTGGCACGAAAATATCACTAGAGTTTGGAGGAGGGTCATACCAACTTCTTGTTGAACCCATGGCTTTGGTAGAGAGTTGTGAGAATTTCTTCTCAAGGGGCTGAATCACTTTCAATCGTGGGCACTTGTGGAGGATATTCGTGGTGTTTTTTGAGAGGGCCGACTTCCTCTTTGGTCAAATCCATGGACGTTGGAAGAGGATGACCCATTTCTTGTGGATTCGAGCTGAGAGATGGTTAGAGGGTTTCAGAAGGGGCCGACCCCTTTGGATGCTGATTCGCGGCCTTTGGAGAAGTGCCGAAGTACGTGCAGGGAGGGTCGTGAACTTGGAAGAGTCGTGAGGCTAGTGTGGAGGGTCGGGTGCCCAAAGGAGGAATCCTTGAGTCTGTGTCGCTAGTGTGGAGGGTCGCAAGTCTGGAAGAGGAAGCCGTGAAGCGTTATTGATGAGGAGGTGGACGCGTGGTCTTTAGAAGGGTGTTGAGAGCACCAAAGGGGCAAATCATGAGAATTGAAGGAGGTCGCGAGAAGCCATCATCATCAGTTGAAAACCAAATCCATCACAGTGGGCCAAAATTGTCCTTGCTTGGGTGAAATTAATTGCTCAATATCGATTATTGCTTGGGCAAATTCAGTCGTGGAAGTCGCATTGTTGAAGTGGCTGAATTCAGTAATTTAAAGGGAGGCCGTGGGTATAGCAGCAACCAAATTTAATTACTAAGGGGCGTTCACATTCCATCATTGTCGATTTCATAATTGGTGAAATCGATTTTCTTGAGGCCGAATTAAATTGTTGTGAGCCAATATTTGGTTGAAGAGGGCCAAGATTATTGTGGGGTTGAATTTCATGGAAAATTCAGGGAGGCCGTGTTTGTGAGGGCTGATTTCTCTTGGGAAAGGTTAAGCTCCAATTTTGAAGGCCGATCTCTGTTGGAAGGCGAATTCTTGAGACCGAATTCATTTTGTTCAATTTGCTTGTGAAAATCCGAGTTGAGGGGGCAACATTCATCAGTTGGGAAGACCGAGTTAATTAGAAGAAGCAATCAAACTCAGTGCTGGGCATTCATCTTGCAATTGTGGAGACTGTGAGAGCTAAGTAGGCTGCGTGGAGGTGACTGGGATAGTCAAAATTCATCCCTAGGCTGTGATTCAGCGCTGGGAATTATCTCTGCTTCTGGGCATCCATTCTTGTATTGAGATTCCTTTTTATATGTTGGATAGAGTGCTAGATATTGTTACACATTACTAGTTGTAGAATTAAAATAGTGAACAACATATCAATCATTTATTCCAGATCTCAGGTAAGCACAATTTTTTTGTTTATGTGCATACTTATCAGTTTTGGTTCTTGAATGAAAGTATGGAATACACCATGTGCAATTGAAAGGTTTGGCAAAATACACAAGCCAACAGCTTCTATAATACATTGAATTTTGCATATCATCACATCAATGAGTTAAGGGTGACATTGGATTTGACAACTAAGTGTTTGATATAAATCCACCATTCAAACAAGTGCCTTATCACAGTAGCAATTCACGATTTGTCCAAGCTAATTGACCAAGGACATTACAGTGGGGTCATTATTTTAATGGTCACCTACAGGCACTTTTGGGGCAACATGGAAGTATTTACAGTCATTCAAAAAGAGCTGCAAACAACGATTACTTTCAGACCTCTATTTAAATTATTGTTTGGAGGTCATTTTTCAGTTAGGATATCATTGGTGGAGTAGGCTGTCACCGTATTCACACAGTGGGCATTCTTCATAAATCCCAGGTCTGAAAATTGGTTTGGAAAGTTTCCAGGGGTATACAAGCTTGGCTATGGTGAACAATCAAAACAATGCAAAGAATAATGAAGTAGGAGAGCGAGATGAGGAAATTACAGATTGTGTGAGGGAGTATATGGCGCACAGTGAGGCATTCTGCGCAACCACGCCACTCAAGGAATTTTGCACCATCAAACACCCGGAGTGGTATGAAACCTGTTGCCGCCTAAAACACACTTATCGGTAGAAAATTCTCCCAACTACTAGGTCTGTTTTTGAGGGGAAACTATGAGTTGAGAACCCACTGTCACCTCGATTCCTAACTCCTCCGTTTAGACCCAACTCCCAAAGGTCAAGGGGGGTAGTCCCTATTTACTAAGTTTTAAAGAATTTTAGTTTTAGGAGTTCAAATTTAATTATGATTATTTAAGTTGAATGGCAAGCAATCATGCAATGTGCAAATTATTCAATGACAGGAAAACCTTACTTTGACACTCAACCAAATAAGTATGAAACAACCAAATAACCAGTACCTATTCTAGTTGGGCTATGGAGTCAATAATAAATCAATACTTGTTTAATTGACCATACAAGATACACAACAAATTGCAATGAAATGTTTTCCCAAATTTCGAACATTCAAGATTGCGAGAATTGAAAATAAATGACTTGTTTGCAAAATAATTCAACTAACCATGAAATATTCTTGAACTTGAAATAACTTGCAATTGAAAGCAGTGTTGAAAACCTTGCCAAAAAATCGACGACTTTTTAAAAAGTTGCGAGTTTTTCCCTAAGCCGAAAAATCGGTTGGGAAAAATCGTGATTTTTTAAAAAGTCGTGGAGGTTTTCCAAAAAGTCGCGACTTTTTAGTAAAATGCGCGGGTCGACCCAAAAAGTCACCCAGGCCTCCATAATGGAAAAAATCGCCAAGGAGGCTTTTTCACACTTTTAACATTACCATTAATTGTTTCAGGATGTTTGAGAGTGGTTCCAACCTCATCAGACTTCATATGCAAAAAGTAGAATTTTAGATCCCATCCAGAATTCAACACTTAATGGTTTTCAGGATTTCAGGATCAACGTGTCTAATGGATTCTATCATGCATGTGGGGAAGGGATTGGAATTTAATGAAGCACATCAAGCTCTGTATGTACCTTGATGTTGGTTGTGTCGATGCCTGATTGTTGAAGTTGATCGAATTCCTCTGTCATGACCTTAATAAAAAATGTACCCTTCAGTCAAGCCTAATCACTTATTAGGCATGGGAAGCTCTTTCTACCTTATTTTAACGCTTGGATTAAGAAGTTTCATCAAAATTGTAGTGTGTTAATTGATGTCCTTAGAGGATCAACTTCGAGATTAGAGGTAGAGGCAAGGGCTAGAGCCTAGAGGTGGGGGAACATGGTGCTATTGATGAATAGGATCCCAAACATAGACAATGATTTTGATGATTATGTTTTTTCAATTTTGATTTAGATATGTGTTGCACTTGGTGCAATTTTGATAATATTTTGTCTCTAATGGTTTGGAATCATAGCTTGGTATCTTTAATATATATATTTTTCATTAAAATTGTAAAATTTTATGTATTTTTTAGCAGTCCGAGTCATTGAAATCAAACCGCTCCGAGTTATTTGCATCCACTACATCTATATATCAGCGCTTTCTCCATATTTATGTTCCAAGGTGTTTATCTGATGTTTTTTTGTTTGTAAGTAAGAAGATTTTGTATTATAGTGAGAAAAAAGGTATTACAAAAAGGAACAAGCTGGCCAAAGCCCAATACTTGTTCATCAAACCAGACCACACAACATAAACCTTATAGACGCAAGCCCTTACAGCTATCCTACAGACCACGACCACAAGACAAATTCCTTCAGTTCTTCATTCCAGACCTTGCATCGTAAACCTTAGAGATGCAAACCTTTACAACTAACCAACAGACCTTAACCACAAGACAAGGAAATCTCTTCAAACAGGCTCGCAGGCCAGAATAAAAAACTATCAGCATATCATTTTGATCGCCACCTTGCGCAAGAAACATGATTACTATCTTCAGGACAAAGCCTAACATCAAGACTAAAGTCCATACCATTTTGCAGAACGCAAACAAAGGTGTTTATCTGATGTTATTGTTGCTTTATATGTTTAAAATTCTGAAAAAAATGAATGTATTTTGTATTTTTTAATGTTTGCCGACTTTTGTCGATTTTTCCTGATTTTTTTGCCGATGTTGCTGAGAAGTTGTATTCGGAACCCTTGCCAACTTTTTCAACATTTATTGAAAGTAAAGAACTTGAAATAAACGTGAGAATGAGACAAGAAAATTAAAATGTTTTGTGAGTGGTCCTGTTAATTTTAAATGATTTTAAGGTTTCACTTTAACTTAGGGGATTAATGTGTGTTGAGAAAGTGCAAAATCGAAAATTGAATGTCTTAAGCTAACGTGACTACCTCCAACAATTATCTTTCAATTTGAGAGAAACTGTTGGGTGCTCAACAAGCGAACACAAGGTTCCCTTCTAGCTCCACAAGTTAGTTCTGAAAATTGTCGGGTGTTCAACAGGAGGACACAAAGTGCCACGAGGCTCCAACAACCTCTACCCCTCTAACTCCACGGATCAATCCTTTTTTTCTCAAATTCAAGATAATTTGTCAAAGTGCCTATTATTCTAGCCAATTCAATCTCTTGCCCTTTCTTGTCACCCAGGATCGGAATAACCGGCAAGGAGAGTGAATACGGGGCAGAAGCAAGGCAAGGTTTATTGCTTAACCCAAAAGAATATTGTTATTTTAAACAAATTTAGCTAGCCAACACGATTTTGCATGGATGGGCAGAGCCACTTCACATGCATGGTGTGTGAAACAAATTGAATTAATGCAACAATAAATAAATCAAATCCTAGCCCTTTCTCTTTTGTTGACAAGGGTGGGAGAACCCAACTTCCTTTGTAAGCAATGGATGGCAAAGAAAAGTAAATTAACAATTTACCTAGCCACGCTATCCTCTTCCTAGTGAGGAGGTGGGGCAAAAGAATGAAGAACACGCTGAAAATAATAAATGAACTAAATACAACTCCTAGCTCCTCTTCACTTGCAATGCAAGGGTGGGCAAACCCAACCTCCTTTGCATGCAAGGGATGGCTTAAAATTGAATCCAAATATATCTTTAGAAATGAACAAGAAATCAAGTTCAAGAGACTCTCTTGAACTTGTTACATCAAAATAATTTTTAGCACTTAAGAATGCTGAAAAATATGAGAAAGAAGAGATATTTTCACCATTTTTTTGCAAGGGACTTGGGATGGCTTCTTTTGGATGTCCTTTGCACCTAGTTGTGACCAAATTTGAGCAACATATCCCCTTCTACTATCATAAACCTGCAAAAAACAACAAGCATCAAATGACAGAAAATGCCCAAAAACCAATAACTATTAGTGTTATGGTACAAATAGTACAAAAAAATTCTGAAATTTTCACAAGTAAATTTGCACAATATTAGAGCTTGTAAATGAAATCTAAACAAGATTTTAATATGAGAATGTAAGCAAAAATAAAATGCAAAAATTTGAAAGTAAAGGGAGGAATTTGTGCTCTTTGCTCTTCCAATGTTTGAAGTAGTGAGGTATCCAACCAAGGAGTTCCACTCTTCAACTAAAGCAACTTGCAACTTGTGAGATATTTGCTACACAACTAAAAAGAAGGTGAGATCCAAATAATGAACTAAGAAATCATAAAATTCAACCAAGAAAAATATGAAGTTTTTAACTACAAGAATGAAAAACTCACAAAATTTATGGCAAAAATACCACAAATCTTACCAAAACAAAGAAATTTGTTTGTTTGGTCTCCCCAAACTTGAGTAGCTATGAAGTGTAGAAACAAACCACCATAGAGCATCAAAGGACACAAGATCTCTTCCAAAGAATTTTATTAAACAAGCCAAATGGTTGAAAATTACAATGACCCAAAATGGGAGCAAATGGAAGCAAGAGAATGGCAAGAGAGCAAGTGAGAGATTGTCAATGTTCCCCCAAGTTTCTGGGACAGGGGGACGCTGGAGCGGGGAAACGCACATTCGGGACATGTGGAGACCACCCCCAAATTTTAGGGAAATTCGGAGGGACGGGGGGGACGTCCCTAAAATTATAAAAATAAAATAAAATACCGAAAATAATATTTCATTTGATGTATATTCATGATTGTGCAATGTAAATACTAAATATATTGATTTATTTTCTAATTAGTACTAAGTATGGATTGTAAAAAGTGAAAATAATGGAAAAACATAAAAAAAAATATTCTCAGGGGCATGGGTGGGGGGAAAAGTTTCGTCAAGAGTCCCCGGGACGTCGGAAAGGCGTCCCCAACCCTGCGGACGCGTCCCCGTGGAACACTGGAGATTGTAACCAAAATGAGGAGGAGAGGCCTCCTTTTATATGAAAAGAGAGAGGGGAGAGTTCTTTTGCATGAATGACATTTGTCACTTGGTGAGAAAGGGGCCCCATGAAGGGGGGTGCACTTCCTTGTGTTAAAAATAACAATGGGGGGAAAAAGGCCCCCACCCATGTTTTATATTTCATTGCTAGGCTAATGGAAGGGAATCATGAAGGTGGGACCCCCCCTTTTGGCTTATTTCAATTTTTCTCATTTCCCATGGTGAGAGAGGGTTTCTCCCTTGGGGAGACAACTTCAAACTCTTGAAACTTTACATGGGGGGCCCCATTTTTGCTTTTGATTTCACCTTAGGCACATAATATGACATTTGGAAACTTACTTTCCCCTCCCGAAGTGACTTTAGTCACTTTACAAAATTTTGCCATTCTAATTAATGGCCAATTTTCATGATTTTCTTGACTGACTTAAGAAAATACATCCAAAACCTTGTCAAAACTTAACGGATTGACTTCAAACTTGGTCCATGGGTGTTGGGGGTCTCATGCCATTGATTTTGAGTACCCATACCCCTATTTATGGGCATTAGGTGCCACTTATCCCTCTTTTACAATACATCAATTTATGCCGAGGGACATTTTTTAATTACCAAAACTAAAAAATTACTAAGTAAAACTTAATGAAATTCCGCAAGACTTTGGATAATGTCTAGCATGGTAATATAATACATTTCTAGGCCTAAATCACCCCATGGAGTCGATCATTAGAATGCCTTTCACCACTTTGGAGGAATTTTTGAGTGAAAAACTTAGATTATTAAAATCACTAAAAATGAATTTTAATTATCCAAGGGAAAAAACACTCGACGAAACGACTTCCCTAATGATAAAGTCCTAGGCAACTCAGTTTTACAAAAATTGACCCTCATGTTGACATATCACTACAACATCCCCCGCAGGGGTATGAAAATTTCACGGAGAAGAGTTAAGAAGAGAAAGAGGAAAACTGCCTTGCTTGAAAAACTTTGCTAGGTACATCTTCTTGTCTTCTAGGTACATGGTACATGGTTGCCCACCTAGTTGGCTTGGTGGTCAACAAAACCTACATGTGTTATGACTGTAAAGAACCAAGGGAGTCAAGCCACAGGTGTAGGGGCAAGGGTAAGGTTCACTATATAGAGGTACTTCTCGATGATGAGGATAGTGGTGAGGAGGAGACACTTAGCATATAGGAGGGTGAGCTGTTCAAGGGAGAGCCACCGTATCTTGAGACCAAAAAGGACGTTGATTTCATTTCTCAAGAGGAGGATAGGGGAGAAGTTGAATTGGGAAACTTGGTAGAAGACTGTTTCCCTAAGCGAAATCATTTGACAGGGCAATTGAAGGTAAGCATAGAAAAAATTAGGACAACCATGAAACATTTTGATGATACACATGCATTGGTGACAGATTGTTGTTGGAGAGCTTTAGGAACATATGATAGTTTGAGGGGAGAACCTTCTCTTGCAGATTTGTAGGCACTTAGAGAAGTAGTGGTTGTGATGAAAATTGACTACCTACACCTGCTTTTCGACATAGATCATCTTCTCATGCTTGAGGAGATGTACCATGGTGCACTATAAGGGAAAGAAGAGGAAGTTGACAGGCTTATTCATAAAGTTGAGATTACCCAGGATTCCTTTAAGAGCACGCAAAAGGCCCTTTAAGAATCAGAGATGCAAGTAGAGGAGTATATAATGTTACAGGTGCTTGGGAAGAGTTTGGACATAGAGAATTGTGACCATGCACTTGTTTGGCAGTATGGAGATCTTGAGCCACTTCTGTTGGAGGAGCCAGTAAAAGCTCAAGGTTTAGCTACAAAGGATCTAGCTGAGCACCTTTCATGTGGACTAGTTAGCATGGGCGTCTATGCATCCATGGATTGGGGGGACAGGTACATGACAGATTTGGAGTCACACAGGGATATAGATTCAACTTACATCAGTGGAGTGTTAGATGTAGTAGCACATCCAGGATACTCGATGGCCCAGGAGGTTACAACTGCATATAACAGTATATAGGAGGGTACACAGACACACGGTGATGTATAATGGAGCGTCAGAGTGTTTCCTCCAGGGAGATCTCCTGACAAAGTCATTGAGCATATCATTGAATTGAGGTTACCCAAGATTGAGGAATGGCCTTTTGAGGTGTTTGTGCAGCTTATGATTGCTTGGCTCATTCGGGACAGGCCGATGGAGTCTTGAGTTAGCACTTGGCAGACCAGCGTGATGGGTAGAGGATATTTCACACCTTATAGGGTAGTGTGCGAACCTGGTTACATTACCATTGATAGGCGGATTTGAGATAGCTCTTACAGGCATTGCAGCTTGGAGTTCTAGGAGAGGAGGATGCAGATGGGGCATGACGGTCGGATAGTTATGATCATAGTGGTGCAGCGTCAGCATGGTGGTCTATTTTTGAGATTTGCTTGGGACTCGGGAATTTCGGTATTAGACAGTTCAGTAGCCGAATCAAGGGCGAGAGCCAGTTTTTGCTTTCATGAAATGGATTCGGTAGTCGAACAATTCCTTGAGGGGTGGATCAAGTTGTTGCAGCATTAGGATACCCTACATATCAACAGTGTCTAGGAGGATTCTTATGATAGTACTTTGTTGGACTACTCAACGAGCTTCACCTCTTCCCGGTTGGTTTGGGACCTTGGTATAATTTCCAGTTTTAGTTTGGTTCATGTGATGGAGCGTCAGGTCATGGTGGCATTGCTTGAGGACAGAGTCCAGACAATCTTTGGGAAGGGAGGACTGTAATGTTCCCAATCTCATGGTTACTTGTTTTGCAGTTGGGATAGTTTTCGAGGCTATAGTCAGTGAAGAAGGGAGTCACTATTGATGTCACTTAGCCTAGAAAAGTTGTTTATCTCTAGAAAAGTGACTAACAACATTATGGATGGCATTGGGTGTTCCACGGTATTGTTTATCTATAGAAAAGTGACTAATAGCATGGTGGATGGTATTGATGGTTCCATGGTATTGCCCATCCTATTGGAGTCCACAAAAAGTTTAAAAGAGGGGCAATGCCTCATTGGGGGAGATCTTGATTTGACATTGATTTCTTGTGACCGTCTGGGGGTTATCCTAGAGTTTTCGTTAGGGTTTGGCAAATCCCTTCCATTGTTGGTTTGGTTTCGGTGGTGCGATAGATCCACCCTAGCTAGACAAGGAGGAGGATCCATTTAGGGTCTTTACTGGAGCTTCATCATTTGGTTTGGCATCATCGTTTGGGTTGGTATCACTTCTAGGTTCTTGTTGGGTGTGTCTTAGTAGCTGCTATAGCAGCCATAGTTATTTGTATTGTCTACCATCTATTTTTCATAATAAAGGTGTCAACAGTATTCCACCATTTTGGTGTGTACTTGAATGTTCCCAATGTGTTTGACGAAATGTTGATGAGGATGCAAATTGCCTGTGAAAGTTATAAATCAATGTAAAAATGTTATCTGTTTGTCAAATTCATGTAATTTGTGCCCATCCGGGTCAGGGACATTACAGATAGAGGGTGCATGCGTGTGCCATCCTCAGTTTAGTTGCAGTGTAGATGCTTTTTATATGTAGCAGTACAGTTATATTTCTGAGTTTGCTTGAGTTAGTAGTTGCATGCATAGTTAGTTAGGGCTCTTTGCATGTGGAAAGCTTCCAAGATTAGATGGAGCGCAGATGCCTGAAAGAGAGAGATGCATGTTTACATACTTGCACTCTCTTCTAGTGGATGCACCCTCCTAGGAATAGTTTTTTCATGCAGGTTGAGGGCACTAATCTCAAGGCCAGGAATAAATAGTGTTTAGGTTTATTTCTGTCAAACCACTGTTGTGCATGTGTCCAGATTCATTGTACCTTCTAGTCTATAAAGGAGAAGACAGGGTTGTAGGTTTTATTCATTCAGTTTTTCAGAGTAGGAAGCAGTGGGTGAAGGGTAGAGTTTGTAGCTGTCATGTTTTCAAAAGTAATAGACAGTGATGTGATTTGGGCCCTGGTTTCAGATCTGTGTACTTGCTGCTACTTTCTTCAGTTTGATGTGTTCCATTTCCTAGTAAAAATCAGATTGCAGTTTTAATAGAGATTTGAGTTTTCTGTTTTCCTAAGTAGGTAGGTTAGAAATCTAACTAGGACTGTAACCATGTGCTGAAGAATTTTAACAGCTCTATCCCTTTAACATTCATATTTGATAACAATTTTGAAGGAAAAACATACCAAAAGTCTTGCACAACTAGTTCATATTTATAGCTTACAACTATGCATCCTTGTTGACAGTGTAGCTGTATTCAGAGCTGTAATTTTAGTTAGTCCAGAGTGTAGAGTCAATTGTGGTTATTAGTCTAGTGTCATGGTGGCTATAATATAATAACATGGTCTTTGGATTATCTTGTTGTTTAAACTTTAATAAATGTATTCTGGTATGTCTCTGAAAGTGATAGTCTTGTTAGTAGCTCCTATGATTGCTAATTAATTTGGTGAGGTTCTAACGATCCACCCCTAACAAGGAGACAACAACAGGTTACAGGATTGAAGAAAACATCACAGTAAATCAAGTTTTATTGAAAATCACAATAAAAGAGTACAAGTTATAGACTTGTCGTATGCTGCTCTGATAAGGTGCCTTACACAGAGTAGGATGCATCTCTGTCATTGATTCGTTACTCCCTACTGTTGTGAGACAGTTCTTATTACATGAACATTAGAACAAGAAAACCTCAAAATGCTTACAGTAACTTCCTTGCTTTATACTGGGTTGGTGTACAAATTCACCGAGTGTGTGAATTGCAAATCCTCATGGACAATTGCAAAATCCTACTAACACCTATGGTGTTTAGTTATACATAGTTGCCTTTCCGAATCTAGGAGAAATTGCTGTTAAGTATGAGATTCTTTTTTTTCCAGGTTACAACCCCTGGGGAAAGCCCCTCATTTTGAGGATGGTACTCAGGGTAAACCCTAGATTCTTTAGGGCACAAGGCCAGGTCCTCAAGAGGATTTGAAACCATTACAGCAATATACTCATTATGAGCTCAACATGTCAGTCACAGAAATAAAATGAGGGTGGGGAGGATAGCACTCCATCCCGCAACCAATTGGGCTAGACCCAATTGACCATGAGATTCTATGCTAACTGTAAAATCGTATTTATTTAGTAGTACATACCTTCCTGACGTTAGGATCTGCAGCCAACTAGGGTCGTTGTTGCTAGAGATCCCATCAATACTCTAGATGCAGATCACCTAGCTGCCCCCTTCTGTTTCACTCAGGATGAATTTGCCTTTATTTTTGGGGCATGTGTTTGCTTTTTCAACATTGTATTTTGAAGATAATATTCTATCAAAGGAATACTTAGAACTTCAGAAGATACTTTGTAATACATTCAGAGTTCTTGTTGTTTATGCCATGATAAACATTTTTTTATACTGATCCTTGTTTGTTTGCATTCAGATCTGTAATTTTAGTTCGTCTAGACTCTAGAGTCAGTTGTGGTTATAAGTCTAGTGTTATAGTCTTGTTAGTAGCTCCTACGATTGCTAATTGATTTAGTGAAATTCTAACAATGGACACTTATGACAAGGAGACAACAACAGGAGTGAAGAAAACATCAAGAGAACCCAGTTTTATTGAAAATTACAGTAAAAGAGTAGACAGTGTCACAGTTGTAGAGTTGTAGTATGATACCCTGATAAGGTGCCTTACATAGAGTGGACTGTGACTCTGTATCTCTATCATTACTGTCTACCGTTGTGAGGTAGCTCTCATTAGAAAATCATTAGAACAAGAAGAAAATCAATGCGTACATTTACTACCTTGCTTTATACAGGGTTGGAGTACAAATTCACCCAGTGTGTCAATTACAAATCCTCACGGACAATTGCAGAATCCTACTAACACCTATGTTGTCAGTTATAAATAGTCGCCATTTTGAATCTAGGAGAAATTACTGCCAAGTTTGAGGTTCTGTGCAAACTGTGAAATCATACTTATACAGTAATACAGCCTTTCCTGACATTAGGCTCGGCACTCAGCTGGGGATGTTGCTCCTAGAGATCCCATGAATGCTTTAGATGCAGATCACCATACTGCCCCCTTCTGGTTCACTCAGGATGAATTTGTCATTATTTTCTGGGAATATGTTTGCTTTTTCAGCATTGTTCATTGCTGCCAAGTATGAGATTCTATGCAAACTGTGAAATTCAAATTATACTACAGTAGTACAGCCATTCCTGACATTACGCTTGGCACCCAGATAGGCACGTTGTTCTTAGAGATCCCATAAATACTTCAGATGCAGATTACCTTACTGCCCCCTTCTGGTTCACTCAGGATGAATTTGTCATTATTTTCTGGGCATATGTTTGCTTTTTCAACATTGTTCATTGCAGATATTCTATCAAAGCAATGCTTGGAAGATACTTTGTAATACATACATAATTCCTTCTTGTTTGTGCCATGCTAAACATTTTCTAATTTTCTATACTGCCGCTTGTTTGTTCAAATCTGCAAGGAATTAAAAGAACAGAGACAAATAAGATGAGGTGGATGCTTTATTATTTCTTCAGTGGTTCTGTTTTAAACTATTAGGATTACCGTTTTAATGGTCCCTTTTGCTGATGATAAATAGGGCATGCATTGCTTGTGGATGTACCAAGAGACACAAATATAACAGGTATGATTCATGCCATTTAATGGTTAGCCGTTGTTTGATATTCATTTAAGTAGTAAGTGCATGGAAGTTATTTTTATGGTCCGACATTTGCTATGCTGCCAATAGCAAGAAGCAATGTTTGTTCATTACTTTCCTGCAGTTTTAAAAATGTTCCAAATTGCGCCCATTGTGCCCCCTTTGCTTGTGGTCTTCTTTTTCATTTGGGATCTCCTTGTCAACAATCATGGTAGAAGTTATGGTTAATCTAATTGGTCATAGTCATTGCTATTTCTGTTCCCATAAATGATAATTGATGTAACTTCACAAACAGAACAATATAGGCAACTCTGTTTTGGGCTAGATAGTTCCCTTTGTTTGAAGAGATGGCGAATAAATACAAAGGTAATATGAAGTGTATATGTAATGAACATAATTCGTTTCCCAAACACAAACAGTAATTCAATAACTGAATATCCAATTTAAGTAGGACAACAGGTTATAATTTATAGAGGACAAGTATAATAAATGTAGACAATATGAGATGATGATACAATGACCATGTGACGGTGTACTTATAGTATTGACTGGTCACAATAGTAAGTGTTGTCCTTTCAATAGGTCGTGTCTTTTAGATAGGATGTGTCCTTTCATTAGTTATTATTATTATTTATGTATGTTACACTATATAATATAAACATATCATGAATGAGTGCAGTTAATCCTTTTTCTTTGGGAACTTTGTTTTGTACTCTTCTGAAAAGTTTGATCTAGGAGTAGAAGATACTCATGGTAATTGCCTCCCTTTGACTTATGTTCTTTATTTTCATTTTTTTAACAGGAACAAAGCTTATTAATCAATAGTTTCAACAGCAAAGTCACAGACCACGCTATACTAGGAAGGTCTGCATCTCCAGAGATGAAAAACCTTCCTTTTTCTAAGCACTTCAGGGAAAGGACTTTTCTGTCTAGCTATACTATGACTAGAGTCTAATCTACTGTCTATCTGCCTCAAAGGCTGAACATTAAAACATAGATGTCAAACACTTAGCCTGGTACTTCTCCAGATACTGATTATGCAGTCTTTGTTCCTGTTTGCTTTGTCTTGATAAATGTTGCTCTCCTCTGCATCTTTGCAGTTTGAGTCTACCACGCTGAGCTCCCTCTGACTGCTACCAGAACTGGAAGGTGAGAGAGAGTAGGAGGAGTGGTTTATCATTCCTTGGCACTGGATCAACTTTGTTATGCTGTTCCATGCAGAGAACTCCACTTCAAGATGCTGCAGTACGGCTTGTGCATCACTTATTCTCTGAAGAAGAGATTGAAGAGTTGCTGTGTATCTACTCATCCTGCCCATTTATTCTCTGAATTCAGACGTTACTCTCAGGTGATTTTCCTTAAGGTCCAACTTCAGCTCTGCCACCATTCTCCCCATTGTATCAATTCTACTATCCAATATGACTCTTTTTTATTCCATATAACCATGCATGGGAAACCCTTGGAGACTTCACTGCCGTGAATGGGTGGTAACCAAGGTAGACTGCCAGTGCCTAAGTTCCAAGCACCTAACCCCGAGGGGGTCAAAAAAGTTGAACCTGTGACCTCTCAACCTAGGGGAGAGATCCCACGTCTAGCTCTTGACCACTTGAGCTGACCCCTGGGGTTTATTTAATATGACTTGTCTCCCCAACTTCAGATTTAAAGTTTAAACTCTTTCAGCTCACCCTAATGCACACGAGGGTATATGTTTTGAGCCGAGTTGGTGCAAAATCCCAACAGTTTGATCTTCCTGGACAAGTGGACCCTGAACTGGGAACAAATGACTACAAAAGTGGAGAGGAAGGATTGAAACACATTGTTTATAGTAAAGGGAGAAAGGACAGGGTGAGAACCCCTTCCTACTGCAAATTAACCTTGACATAATTAGTGATGATGGGAGAGATATGCTATCTTTTCAAAGAATTTCCAACATAATTCGAGGCATGGGCAGGGTACTATTTCAAGGACTCAAATCCTATCATGATCAAGATTTGGGAGGAGCAGTTAGGTCTCCCTCCTGTTAGCATTTGATGTGCAATTATGTTTGATCTGTAGGCCACTTGGATCTGTCAGGTTTATGTACGACTAATCCTTGATGTCTTTTCATTCTAAAAATGTGGTTTTCACTGTTGTGAGACCTAAATCCTATCAGAGCAAGATTTGGGAGCAGTTAGGTCTCTCTCCTGCTAGCATCTGATGTGTAATAATGTTTGATCTGTAGGCCACTTGGATCTGTCAGGTCTATGTACTGCTAATCCTTGATGTCTTTTCATTCTAAAAAGGTGGTTTTGCTTGTTGTGAGACACTCTTCATTCCACTTTCTTAGGGCTCCCTCTAGAGATCTTGTTACTTGGTTTTCCAAGCTATTTGCTTTCTTGTTGTGAATTCCCTTGACCTGCCTGATTTTGAGGATTTGGAGATTGATAGCAGAATCCTGGATCTTGGGTTGAGACCATAGTGGAAAAAATCGCCGAAAAATTGCCGATTTCCCGAAAAATCGCGATTTTTTCAACCAAGAAAAAATTGCGATTTTTTGAAAAAATCATGCGAAGTCCCAAAAAATCGCCATGGAGTTTGAAAATTTTGACCAGTTTTCTCCTTATCTTTTATTTTCCATCATTTTACTTCAATTTTTAACATTACCATTAATTGTTTCAGGATGTTTTAGAGTGGTTCCAACCTCATTGGACTTCATATGCAAAAAGTAGACTTTTAGATCCCATTTAGAATTCAACAGATTTAATAGTTTTCAGGATTTTCAGGATTGCAACATTTCCACTGGATTCTATCATGTATGAGGGTAAGGGATTGTAATTTAATCAAACACATCAAACTAGGTATGTACCTTGATGTTGGTGGTGTTGATGCCTGATTGTTGAAGTTGCTTGAACTCATTTGTCATGTTCTTAATAAAAATATACCCTTCAGTCAAGCAAAATCACTTATTAAGCATGAGAAACTTTTTCTACCTTATCCTAACGCTTGGATTAGGAAGTTTCATCAAAATTGTGGGGTGTTGACTAATGTCCTTGAAGGATTAACTTCAAGATTCAAGGTAGAGGAAAGGGCTAGAGCCTAGAGGAGGGGAGAATGACCAATGTTCCAAACAGTGTCGAAACTTCCAAATTTCCAATCTTTGAAACTTTGATGTATCATTTTTTATTTGGCATCCACTACATCATATATATATATCAGTGCTTTCTCCATATTTATGTGCCAATGTGTTTATCTGATGTTGTTGTTGCTTTATATGTTTAAAATTCTGAAAAAAATGAATATATTTGTATTTTTTAATGTTTTCCGTGGTTTGCTGATTTTTGCCGATTTTTTCGTTGATATTGCCGAGAAGTTGTATTCGGGACCCTTGCCGATTTTTTGCCGATGCCGATTTTTTCCACTATGGTTGAGACAGATCATCAAATCGATTGATCAGTTAGGATCTGTTAAGTGTGTCATCTTCGAGAGGTTGAGATTGAAGAGTAGTTCATCTTTCGGTTCCCTATCTATTACGAGATTCATGGGTGGTTCCATTGTCTTTTCAGGGACCTTCTTCTCCCGGAGTTTCAGACTTTGGC
Organism: Larix kaempferi; assembly: GCA_027924585.1. Lineage (NCBI taxonomy): Eukaryota > Viridiplantae > Streptophyta > Pinopsida > Pinales > Pinaceae > Larix > Larix kaempferi. The sequence continues at coordinate 15,911,398 of BSBM01002204.1, read as the reverse complement.
TAGTTTCTTTAGTACCCAGATCATAGATGTCTGGCCTTATGCTTGCAGGAGGCCCTTTGGCTTCAATCCCTCCTCCAATGACATTTGCTGTTGGGACCAGTCTCCACTCAGCGGATGTACTTCTTTCTGGTGCTCCCCTCCTCTAGGGGCACCAAGAGACCGACAAAGGATGGCACAACTTCTGATCGCAGATCAGTTAGGACACGATGAACCACCTCTATGTCCGCTCGACCTTAGTGATGTGGCTAGCCTTGGCCCCATCCTAGCAGTCGGTTGACTGCATCCAAATCTCACATCAGCAAGCTCCCCACTCCAGGCGGTGACACACTGCACATTTTAGCTCTTCTTCTAGTTCTTCCATTTCTTCTTTTCGCACATTACTATTTCGAGATTCCTTCATTTGGCTTCGGATGTTAGGAGAGACACTTCCAGTGTTTCCAGTGTACCATGACATATTCACCATTTTTGTATCATAGATCCTAGATCCACTCTCCTTGTACATTTTTCTTCTGTATCGGCTCTCCTTGAGCTTATCTCTTCGGGATTGGATCTCCATCTTTGGAGTTCGCTCTTTTTGTTTTTTAGGTTAGAGTCTCACATCTTGCTTTATATAGGAGCTGTCTTAGCGTTCCCACTTTGTATTGACATCATGGTTCCACACAGTCTAGAGTCTCACATCTTGCTTTATGTAGGAGTTGTCTTAGCGCTCCCACTTTGTATTGAGATCATGGTTCCACACAGTCCCATTGACCTGCTCTTGAGGTCATTTGTTGGACATTAATAAAATTACATTATCTTATCTTATCTGAAGCTCTTGTACGAAGCCCTTTTGATTGTCATGCTAACAATGAGCACTGAGTTGACAATGTAGATAATGAATCCTGAGATGAGCACCATTGCTAATTGCAGATCCTTGAGATGGTAGTTGTTTCCGCAATATTAGTTGATGTTATTCCCAGGCTCCATGTGAGTTTGGTGAGAAGATGTCCACCTAGCTCTAGAATGAGACCGTCTACTTCAATAGAGCTAGGATATCCTTTAGACACACTATTGAAGAGTAACATTAAGGTAGGGTTGTCTCTGATCTAGTCCCCACTATACCCATTTGAGGTTTAGTCTGTATTTGGAAATGTATCCCTATGGCATCTGAAAATTATCTAGGAGGCTGGTTTTCTTTGAGCCAGTCAAGCAATTCCCTTTTCTCTAACCACTCTTTTTGGTTTTCTTTAAGTTGGATAAGGTTTTTATATCCTAAATAAAATTGCCATTAGGATTACTCTGAGTAGGGAGGTTATTGAGATGAATATTCAAATAATGTTTGATCTTTAACATAGTTACAAATATCGGCCAAAAAATCGGCAACTCGCGATAAATCGCGATTTTTGCAGAGGCCCGATTTTTTTAGGAAAAATCAGCCCAAAAATCGGTCCGATTTTGCGGCGATTTTTCGCGAATCGACCGATTTTTTGACTGGGCAGAAAGTTGTGTTTTAAAATTTTAATTTTTAAAGGCCGCGGAAAGTTCTGCTATGGACGATTTTTTGTTCTTGGCGAGTCGACGTAGAGGCAAATAACCATGCAGCTCGTGGTTAAACCCTAGTCGATGAACAGAACTATGCTCGCGTTAACTCATTGCCCATTGCACGAGTGAGCCGCCATCGTGAATCATTCCGTGAGTGAAGATTCGAGTCTGTAGTTGTCATCGGTTGAGGTCCCAAGGGGCATGGCAACGTTTCCTTTAATAGTTGAGGGTAGGTGCAACGGTGACGTTTATTTTGATTAATAAATATATAAGCTATTCTCTTTGGATTAATTAATATAAATGTTATTTCGTGTCTAAATAATATTTTTTATTTTCATTTTTTCTAAATTGATTTTATATTTATCTATTTATTTAAAAAAATATAAAATTGTTATAAAATTAATGTTTATTTATTTTATTTTATTAATATTATTTATATGATATGATTTTTTTTAGTTTAGTACAACTTAGTTTAATAATTTATGTTAATATTTGCATTTAAAGTTGAAAGGATGTTATGTGATTTGGTAAGAATAAGCTAATAATTCATTATCTAATTAGAAAATCTGTAGACGCAATTTGTGAGTTTGTAGGCTAATGGGATAGTGGAGTTGTTGAACGTTATCTCTTGTTTCATATCAATGCTGATCTCTCATTGTCAAAAATGTAAAAATGGATTTTGTCCATTCTAGTTTTTTTATCTTTCTCTTATTTAAATTTTGTTTCATATCAATGCTGGTCTCTCATTGTCAAAAATGTAAAAATGGATTTTGTCTATTTTAGTTTTTTTATCCTTCTCTCATTTAAATTTTAAATTTTAAAGAATGTGCAATGTTATTAAATGAAACCAACTTATATTTTTGATGATTCAATATTCACTATTCAGGAGTAAGATTGGGACACGATCCATTTTTATGTGTGATGTATCTTTAGACATCTTATATATTTTATATATCAGTTATTTTTCCATATTCATGTGGCAATGTGTTTATTTGATGTTATCGTTGCTTTAGATGTTTAAAAAAATGAATATTTTTGTGTTTTTTTAAGTTTGCCGATTTTTGCCGATGTTCTGCCGAGATATCCCGAAACGATGTTTCCAGGACCTTGCCGATTTCCACGCCGCGCCGATATTTGTAACATTGATCTTTAATGTTAAATTATTAAATATTACATAATTCCTGGCATTCTAAATCTTCTAGAAGACATATATGGGCAGTAGAAGTGAGAGCCTCAAGAGGAGAGGCTTCTTCTTAGGAGTTTGGAAATTTAGTTCCCAAGGAGATGATGGTTGAGTCTGAGGAGGGACCCCTAGAAATAGGAAGGCTTGTATCCTTGAAGAGAGAGGACCAAGTTTCATTGTTTGCTTTCCAAGAAAAAATGCTTGTTTGTTTCCTCACTTTATTTATAGAGGGTATGCCATGGGGGGCCCATGATACCTCCCCTTTTTTTTTTACAAGGAACAACGCATGGGAAACCCTCAGGTACTTCCCCTCATTTTGACGATGGTACCCAAGGTAAACCATCGGCCTTAATTACGGGGCCTAACCTGGTGGGGACATCAAGTGAGGCCCTTATATAGCAATGTATAGCCACTCGAGGATTTGACCCCGAGACCTTCTACTCACAACTTACAACACTCAACCACTTAAGCTAGCCCACCGGGTTGATACCTCCCCTTTTTTATTTTTGAAAAATATGTTTTATATTTACAAACAACAAAGAAAAATATGGAAGGGTATATACAATGAACCTCACAACCTCTTCCTTAATGTGATTAGAACTGAAATATAATCAGAATAAGCTATGGGCTCTAAAGGAGGGGCCTTTCTTTGGTGCCATGAGATGTGGATACCTTTTTTTTAGATTTTCCACCGTTAAAAGTTTTTTGTGGGCAAGCAACCAAAGAAGTATTTATTTTAAAAAGCAATTCTTTAGCCCATATCATGGTCAAGTTGTACCCATTTAATGTTTACATGTCATATGCCTCTCTTAGGGTATTATAATCCTCTTTTATTGAGTAGACACTAGGCAAGATAAGATAGTTAATATAATTTTATTAATGTCCAACAAATGACCACAATGTAGGCCTATGGGACTCAAATGTACGTCTAGTATAAATACATAGTGGGAGTGTAATAGCAGCTCCGATTGATGCTCAAACAAGAACAGTGAAAGAGCCAAGTATCTAGCCAAAATAACTACAAAAATACATAGCAAGTGCTGAAATAAAGTTATGACAAGTACAAAAAGAAGATGTCAAGGTGTGCTAGAACTATAGGTTGAGAGTCGAGACCAAGAGAGAGGAGAGAAAAGAAAGGTCCTCCCTTGAGTCATCAATCATTGAAAAGGGGACGATGTAGGGTTGTAGGGGCCTAACTGTGTAATCCTAGGTGCAACCCTAGAGCAAGCAAGTCCATCACTCCTAACATCCAAGGCCAGGGAGAAGAAACTTCGAATAGAAGACCGACTGTTCAATTGAACCAGTAGAGTCATACTCTTTGTGGGAGGACTGTGTGTTTCCCTAGGGGCTAGATTACCATGTCTTCCAAATTTGATTGAAGGGAAGCGAAACCCCTAAGAGCTAAAGTCAACATATAGGACTTCATGTTTTGCTATAGGGGGGAACCTAGAAAGTTCGATCTACCTTTATATTGTAAGATTATGGAGGGAATTTCAGAGTCCTAAATAGACAAATCTAGTCAGTAAATGATTCTTCTTTCCCTTAGCTCTTTTCTAATGTTGGCGATATTTGTTCTTTTTACTAACGCTTAATTTGTCTATATTTTGTCTTTCCTTAGTTGTTTTTGTTTTTGTTTCTAAGATTCCATGATAGGTGATCTTTCCACCTTGGGCTTGATACCAATGATCTAACCTCTCTCCCTATTCATGGAATTGCAATATTTCTTTAGAATCTCCTTCAACCTAAAGGGATTGCTTTTAATTAAATACCATCATACCATACAATCTTAGCTCCTAAAGCTCCATTCATATCTATTGGGTCCTTGACCATAGGATATCAAACCACCATTTGAAGCAAGACTTTGTCCCATGTCACTAATGCCAAAGGGAGCTTCGAATGATCTTTCCTAGTTTCTACGTCTACTCATTGGTGTTGTTAGGATGGAGCAAAGATAAATCACAAGTGAAGATGGAATTGCTCTCACTAGAACTCTCCTTGCATGAAGATTCAACCAACAAGCATCCCAATTGGACGCCTTTGTTTTAATTATATCCAAAATGGGTTTTCATTTTGGGAGACCAAGTGTGGACATGAAATAGAGATTCCCATATATTGGAAGGGTTTCTAGGTACAATCTATTGAGAAGTCCAAGATCAATGAAATTATGTAAGAGACTAAATGGAGCTATTTGGGCCATAGACCTTACATTTCTGATTGTTTTAACTTATCTCCATAAGCTAAAAGGTATGCATTGATAGTCTTGGATCTTCTGGCTATTATGGTTAAAGTTCCTCTAAATAGGGGGGTATTATCAACAAATTCAGAATGATTCAAGGCTTTGACACTCCCTAAACAATTTACACTATAGGGAGGAGTCCTGCTTACCTTTCCCTTTCAATAAGAATGTAAAGATATGGGGAGAGAGGGAAACCTTTCCTGATGCCTTTGAAGGCCATGAAGAAACTTGACTATCTTGAAGATTGATCAACTAGGGATGAAGCCACACTATTCCTATTTTCTTTGTCAATTTCTTCAACCTGTTATCCATTGGCTTAGGTATGATACTGTAAGAGAAATTGTTGAGAGAGATTGGTAAGAATTTAGAGAAGTTTTTAGGATTTCTCTCTAGAAGACATTATCAAACAACCTCTTAGGGTCAACATTGCCATTCTTGGATTTGATGACGATGGGAATTGCTCCTCCTCTCTTATAATCTATGTTACTTCTACTTGTGTTTTTACCTGTTTATGCATAACCTAGTGGCTTCCTGATTAGCAAGGAAAATCAGCCACTAACACGACACAACTATGGGATTTCCCTCCCAACGTGCCACTATTGAAGGGGAACCCCTCTTTTAGGCTTCCTAGATCTACAGGCAAGTAGATCTAAACTAACCAAGGGAGAGACCCTAACTGGATTTTCCTTGATGTCAACCAACAAATGTTAGTTAACTCAAGTACTAATCTAGTTACTTTTTGAAATGAAGGGTGTGTCCTAGCTAGGTTAAAGGGGTGAGAACAAGACACACTTAGGTTAAAGGTGGTTAAGATATTTGCTAGATTAATGCATATATACAACACCATTAACTAATGATCAATTCAAGGAAACACAATGATATTGTTACCATTGTAGCCCCAAAATATGACCACTTCATATTTTGGTCTGCATCCCAAGTGTTTGAAATTGATAGATTGACTCTTGCTCTTCCCCTTTGTAACTCTTTCACCATGTGTACCTCCATGTTGTCCTTGTGTCTTGGGTTTGTTGTGTTGGATTGAATCCTCAGTACATGACACTTACGGGTAGATCGCTGTGGCCAACTGTTAATAGTCAGGAATGACTACAAGTAGAGAATCCTAATGTAGAAGGTTCTTGGGTATGCTCCTCGAGGTTGATTGTCATATCAGGGAAACTCTAAAATTCCCTAGAGATCCAAAAGATATCCCTAGTAATAAATTGGTTAGTGGTTGGAAGGATAGGTAACCCCTGTCGGGGCTATGGACGCTTGACTTGTAGTAGGGTAAGGCCTATTTGCACTATGTGCTTTACTGAGTCTACTCTGTTGGGGCTATGGATGCTTGTTGGTAGTGGAGCTAAGGCCGTGTCATCACTGGTATCCCAAAAGGTGTAAAACTAGGGCCAATACCTTTCAATCCACTAATCCCATGCAAAAAGAAAAGTAAAGAAAAATAAAAGAAAGAAATAAAGCAAAATGTTACTGTTGGGATCAAAGGGGAAAGGTACCTCAAAACACATTCTTGTGTTAAGACACTTCCCCATTGTTTGTACTACTGATGAAATTTACAGAGGAGCCCTTTATCCTTCATCTTGAGTCAGTCAGTTAGCTAAAGCCAATCTTGGTTGAGTCATCTATATTCACCCCGAAGAAGACAATGGTCCTTGTAAATGATTTGATGTTGACATGGTGATGGTATGTTCATAAATCATTAAATCGATGAATTCATTGAAGATACTTATGGGGTATATTATCATGTTTCACTTGACCATGTTATATGATGAATCATTGTAAATAACTAAATGCATCATGTTTTCTATGTACATTTTTGCACATGTACATCTCTACTACTGGTCCATTTGGGACATTCTCTACTGCTGGTCCACCTGGGACACCTTTTGATGTTAGTACAATATCATTTCATTACTAAAGAGATATCACCAACTTGCCATTATCAGATATTCAGATCGATGCTAGTTAGTCAGTGTTATATAGTGGCCAATCCCATTCACCGAGGGACTAATATCATATCTTTTGTTGTACATGGGATTTGTGCATTATGAGCACATATTGGATACCCATTTGGCCACTTATTCAGGTATATGCCATCAGATTGATCACTACCGCCATAAATCAATCACTTCTAAAAGGTGGTGGCTCCTACCATCTAAGGAATCCGCAGAGGAAATTTTTGGGATCGTCCACCTAAAAGATTTATGATGGAGTTACATAGTGGATATTGTGGTGGATATTATGCTGCTTGGACGACAACTCATAACATCTTAAGAGTAGTGTATTAGGCCAACATTATTTGTTGATGTCCACCGTTTTGTCAGATCATGTTAGTTGTGTCAGTTGTTTGTTGGTAGGCGAAAATTAACATCTTTCCATTGCAACCAATGGTTGTAGAGGTGCCCTTTCAACAATGGAGCCTGGATTTTATTGGAGAATACAAAGAAAACTTGATCAACGGTTTTTGATGGATCATTACAACCACTGATCATTTTACGAGGTGGGTTGAGGCAATACCCATGAAGAAGGCAATGGATAAAGTGGTCATGGATTTTGTGGAAAATAAAATAGTTAATAAATTTGGTGTTCCAACAAAGATCACTATTGATATTGCCAAAGTTTTTAGTTCAACAACATTGTATAGGTTTTGTTTCAACTATGACATTATCCTATCCTATCTCACATCTCCAATTTTACCCACAAGGGAATGGTTTGGCTGCTAGCAAAATATGACAATAAGAATTTTGATGACAATAATCAAGAAGATTGTGGGAGACAATAAGAAATCTTGGGATAGCAAGATTAGACATGCATTGTGGGAAAATTGTCTCACGAAGAAAGAAGCCATTGGGAAAATTTCATTAGTTGCAACATTTCATCTAAAGATTCTAGTGTATCAGTTGCAACATTTCACTTCAAATTGGGAAGCAATTTAGGCAATGCTAAATCAATTGGTGGCACGTGATGAGAACTGACGAAAGTCATTGGATAATCTGGTTAAAAGTCAAGAAAAGCTCAAGGTTACATTCGATAAGGGCTTATGTTAAAGGCTTTTGCAAAAAAGTTATGGTCCTCATGTGGGACAAAAGGAGAGAAAAGCCAGGAAACCATGGCAAGTTTGATAAGTTATGGTTGTGTTCTTATAGGATTGAAGACACTACCAGAGTAAATCCTTTCTATCTTAGCTAACTAGATGGAGAAAAGATGTCGTTGCCTTTAATGAGTGAATTCTGAAATTCTATTGCTTTAATGGCTTGTAATGCCCTAAATCAATTAGTAGAGTAGGATAAATAAGCTCTTATGAGTAGTAGAGTAGCAAAATAGGGTTTGATTGAGTTCTGCTTTTTATCATTTTATAGGAGCTACTTTTTCACTCCCACTTTGTATTGTTCCTTGGTACTACACAGTCCCATTGACTTACTTTTGTGGTCATTTGTTGGATATTAATAAAATTATCTTATCTTATCTTATCCCTTACATTTTAGCTCACGTTTTGTTTTCAGAGCTATTTTTGATGTATTGCATTGTATTAGGTCTCATGGACATTGTTAATTTTACTATTTTTTGTGGGTTCCAGGGCAAAGCCTTAGCTTACCCTAACATTGGTTATGATCATTTCTATGGTGAGTTGTATCAGTGTTGCATATTATGGAGTTCTCATGCACTCTATTGCCAGAGCACATACCCCATATGGAACCAGTTGTTACTTCTCATATTGTATGAGGCCTTACACACGATTTTCATTATGATGATTGTGGTTTTCATCATACTAGTTCTACTTATGACTCATCACACATGTCAGAGGCTTGCAGGATGATATTCATATGACATTTGACGGACATGGGGGCATTATTATGTTTAGATTTGCATCTCGGGATGTCCTTCATGTGATTATGCCTAGCATGAAGGGACATTAACGGGGTAGGCATTGATGTTTTGTGTGAGAAATACTTTACTAGGCTGCATGGCTTCAGTGGTGGAAGCATGCAGAGATTTTCGAGACTTTTACCTTTTGCATGCGAGAAATTTGTTAATGCAGAAGTGTGATTTTGCATGCAAAGAAAATTAGGGTTCTAGAACCCTAATTAGGCACCGAAGCTTATAAAAGAGAGCAGAGGGGTAAAGGTAGACATCCCACACAGATCTTAAGAGATTGAGGAGTCAAAGAGAGGGGGCGCACTTCTGAGAGAGAGAGGCGCACTTATGAGAGAGAGAGGCGCACTTCTTGAGTAGGGGCGCACTTATGAGAGAGAGGGCACACTTCTTGAAGTTGGGAGGGCAAGGAGAAGCAGAGGGTCTTCCTTCAGAGATTGAGGAGGGTGCATTGAGATCTCCTCAGTGATTGATTGAGAGAGAGAGCGAGGGGTGCACTTCGAAGGACAGAGAGGGTGCACTTCTATGGCAGAGGGGTGCATTCTTCATCAGTCAGAGCATGTTGGAAATAATGCAACTTCGGAAGCTATTCTTATCTTTATTGTACCTCCTTCGGGAGCAATTATTAATGCAAAAGATCATGAAAGAATCAACATAAACATTGGGTTGGAATTACCTAAAGAAAGCATTTATTAAATGTAATTTTTGTATTCCCCAAGACAAGTCGGCCCAATGGGTAAATTGTCCCAAAATAGTGGGCAGTCTGCCCTAAACAATGGGCAGAACTGCCCCAGTTAGGTCGGCCCAGTTAGGGAAAGTCAGGTCGGCCTAGTAAGGGAAAAAGTCACCTTTTAATGTGTATAAATAGAGAGGTTAAACCTCTCATTTGGTCATTCACTCAAGCAAGTTCGCTCTAGCCAGGGAAGGTTCGCTACTGCATCTAGAAGACTGATTTTTGGGGTTCTCCACTGTGGAGAAGTTTCTCTCTTTTTTTTCTTGGGTTTGTGCTACTTCTATTTGGATGTACATCATTCTCTATTGGAAGGTGTGAGCTCGGGGGAGACAAATAGCTTTGTCTATGGTTGGGAGATGATTGCTCTTATCATCGTGGTTAAACTAGCTCCACACTCATTTTGTTTCTGTGCTTTGCCATTCTTTTAGTTTTCCTAGTTATGCTACTATAAAATCTTACATGGTATCAGAGCAGTGCTAAAAGAAGCCATTGCCGGAAACTGGTATTAGAGCAGTGCTAAAAGAAGCCATTGTCGGAAACTAGGGTTTCATATCTTGAAGGCTTCTCACCTCAGTTTGGCTTGAAAAGTGCATTAGAATTTCGCCCTAAGGAAGGCACATTTTTGGTGGAAGAAAATTTCAGTTCTGAGAATTTTCAAATTTTGACCTAGTTTTGCAGTTGCGACAGTTTCTGCAGAAATTAGGGTTTCAAATTTTTAACCCTTCTGTTCACAGATTTGGTCCGATTTTACCTTTCCTCAACCCGCCTTGGTAGGGCACAACGATCCGTGGAAGCATATTTCTGATCTAGAAATTTTCATTTCTGACTTATTCGCTACCAGAATCGGGAAATTAGGGTTTCTAGTTTTGAGCTAATTCGTCCACAGTTCTAGGAGAAAAGGAGGTTTTCTCAACTCGCCTCAGGAGGGCGCATTTATGTGTGCAATCAGTTTTCCAAGAATCCTAACTTCAAAATTGGCGTAGCTCCTGCTAGGGTTTCTGATCCAGTTGCAATCAAGATGATTGAGATGATGTGACTATCATGAAGATCCAAATTGTGATGGGATTCCAGCAACGAGATGAAGATTAGAGGACTCTCATGACTCATACAAGGATACAGTGGGAGCCCACCCACAAAACAATAAAAGATAAGTATTTGGATTTATTGCTCTTGTAGATTAGATTTGTTGGCTTTGAATATGTTCCATAACAATTTGTATGCAGGTCTATATTCATGAATTAGGAATGATGTAGAGCAATGCGATCTAGTTCCTTTATTGATGAACAATAGGCTCACATAGTATTTGTTATATGATTGTTTAAATAGCAGTAATGCTGCACAACTTTTATGAACCTATCTTGGATGATATCTCCTTCTAACATGCTTAGTGTAGTACACACTCTTGATAGTATGTTCTATCGGAGTTAGCGGACATCCAGATAGTTCCATATATATGTTGTACCGAAGCATTAGCTAAGATGCCTACATATTTGTGAGCGATTGTTATTACATTGAAATATGAATTGATTAAATTTGATTATACTATGTTGCTAACCATCTGACGGGATTGGACTTGTAGGGAAAAGACCATATGATGTGGCCTACAAGAAAAGTATGGTGAGACTTGTTCCGATGAACAAGTGGTGGACACATGAATCCCGTTGATGTTCAGATTAATCAAAAGCATGAAGCTTCTAGGAGCATGAATCTCAGCCTAGAAGGATGACTCCTAGATAAATTAGTTAGATGGAAATCATGACTATACAACAATGAATAGATGAGGACCTAATACATCCAACTATATTTGATACATGACCCACAGACCCAGAGGATCTCATATAGAGATTGGTGTTTAGGAGTAGAAGGCTCCAATGGATGTCGTTCAATGATTATGGAACGCAATTGGTTTCCAGTTAGATTCATGATAGAAGGATTAAAGTATGACGAGAGTTACTCAGTTGATTTCTGAGGAGGTGCACATTTGTTCAATGAAGAATTGTGCCTCAGGATTCAGAACATATTGTTGGCGATGATCCCTCGTTCATGATTTTGTATACTGATGATGTATTCCTCACCGAGACAGAGGGAGTTAGCCCTTGAGATAAGGATCTTGGCCTATTGGTGGTGTGGTAGAAACTTGATGAGATCTTCCTAGGTTAAGGACGAACATAGTTGAGATCCTGAGCAAATCCAACATGATGATTGTGAGTCCCTGACTACACAGGTAGCATTGTTGGTTGATTGAGATGGTCAATTGAGAGGATCCTTGATGTACTTGGTTGTCACCAGGATGGATACTTACATTTTAGTAAGGAATTGTGCTCGTTTTCTCTATGAAAGCTGCTGCTCAGATTGACACCCGAAGTAATAGGCCGATGGATAGCTCTAGAGAGGGAGCAGGATGCTCAAATGCAGAGGGAGCAGGACGCTCCAACACAGAGGGAGATGTGATGAGCATGATTGCAATATCATACAAGTATTAGCCATGTGTCTTGGTTAACGATGAGTATTCCGATGATAGTACCACATCTTCGCTCGGACACTCTGAGGTGGAGTGTGAAGATCTCCCAGACACCCTGTGATGGAGTGGGGAGACTAGTCTCTTGATTCTCTTCCATACAGGTGCATGAAATATGGCATGTGATTTGTTATTATTTATTTGCATTTCATGACTAGAATAGGGTAGGACAAAAATGTCTTCCTTGATATATTTGATGCCTCTGTTAGCTGATATGTGTGCAGGAATCTTCTCTCGATCACTCCGAGAGGGAGTGAGGAGATTGGTTTCATGATTGACTCCCTCGGTAAGAGGGAAGGATGAATTTACTCCCTGACACTCTGTGATGGAGTGGGGAGAGTGATTGCATGATTATATCCCTTGCTAAGAGGAAAGGACAATGATACAGAGGAAACTGCATTCTCCGGATCACTCTAGGATAGAGTGAGGAGATCTCTCGGACATCCTGATAGGATGGAGAGGCCATTGCATTCATCAGATCACTCTGGGATAGAGTGAGGAGATCTCTCGGACAACCTAATAGGATGGAGAGGCCATTGCATTCTCCAGATCACTTTGGGATAGAGTGAGGAGATAATTTGGGACATCCTGATAGGATGGAGAGGCCAACACACACTCCCGGACACTCTGTAGAGTGGGGAGATCTCTCGGACATCATGGGACTTGATAGAGAGATTTAGTGCATTTTCCAGATCACTCTCATAAGATTGAGGAGATCTCTCAGACATCCTGAGACAGGATGGAGAGGCTTGTGCACACTGGCGTACACTGGTACTCTTGGATTCACCAAAGGACTGGTTGAGTTGGTGCATGTTCCCCGATGGACTGGGTTGAGCTGAGGCACGTTGTCCTTGTGTATGTTCCCCGATGGACTGGGTTGAGCTGAGGCACATTGTATTGTTCCTCGGTGGATTGGGTTGAGTTGTTGCACACTGGTACTCTTGTATGGACTCACCGATGGACTGGTTGAGTTGTTGCATGTTCCTCGATGGACTGGGTTGAGCTGATGCATGATGGACTCTCCAATGGACTGTGTAGAGTTGTTGAGATGATGCATGATTGACTCTTTGATGGATTGTGCAGAGTTGTTGAGATGATGCATGATGGACTCTCCGATGGATTGTGCAGAGTTGTTGAGTTGAGGCATGAGTGACTCCCCTTTGGATAGGGCAGAGTTGTGGAGCTAGTGCATGTTCTCCGATGGACTGGATTGAGCTGATGCACGAAGATTGATTTGTTGACACTTCTCGACGGACTGAGATTGTGTTGGAAGACATTCCTTATGATATAGAGAGGTTAGAGATAATTGTGATGTACAGATGATATCCAGATGTGTTCCAGTATGATAATACTGATGATGTCTCCTTGGCTAAGAGGGAGTGTTGGAGTAGTAGCTACGTGAGGCATCACCTCATAGGTCGACCCAAGAAAGAATAAAATTAGAATACTGTGTCTGAAGAATACCTTCCTTGTTAAGAGGGAGTGTTGGAAATAATGTAACTTCATAAGTTATTCTTATCTTTATTCTACCTCCTTCGGGAGCAGTTATTAATGCAATTGATCATGTAAAATATCATGATAGAATCACTGTAAACATTGGGTTGAAATTACCCAAAGAAGGCATTTATTAAATGTAATTTTTGTATTCCCCAAGACAACTCGACCCAGTGGGTAAACTGCCCCAAAACAATGGGCATTTTGCCCCAGTTAGGTCGACCCAATAAGGGAAAAAGTCACCTTTTAATGTGTATAAATAGAGAGGTCGAACCTCTCATTTGGTCATTCACTCAAGCAAGTTCGCTTTAGACAAGGAAGGTTTGCTACTGCAGCTAGAAGACTGATTTTTGAGATTCTTCACTCTGGAGAAGTTTCTCTCTTGTTTTTTTTGGGTTTGTGCTACTACTATCTGGATGTACATCATTCTCTATTGGAAGGTGTGAGCTCAGGGGAGACAAATAGCTTTGTCTATGGTTGGGAGATGATTGTTCTTATCATCTTGGTTAAACGAGATCCACACTCATTTTGTTTATGTGCTTTGCCATTCTTTTAGTGATCTTGGTTATGTTGTTATAAAATCTAACAGAGCAGAGGGCACACTTCTAATGTTGGGAGGATAGTAGAGGCAGAGGGCGCACATCTTCAGGGAGAGAGAGGGAGTCACTTCTTCCAGAGATTGGTAGAGCAGTCCATCATACATTTTAGAGCAAAGCAAAGCAGAGGTTGCATTCCTCAGAGCATAAGTTGCAGCTGTTGCAAACCTTGGGTTTGTCCCATAGACCTAACACACCTTCCGAGGCATCAAGTTTCTCTACTTGTGAAATTCTTGATTGTAAAACATTATATTTTCTCTCTGGCTCGAGATTGAAGAAAGCCCTAGTTTGCTGGTTTTCCCCATTGGGGTTTCCAGGGTAAAATATTTGTGTACTGTGTGATTGGTTTCTTGTTCCGTTGCGCATGTTTGACAAGTTAATGAGCTTATGTATTGCTGCTTATAAAATCAGATATGGGATTTATTTCTATGTATGCATCTAGGAATTTTATTGAAAGTAGTAATCAGAGTTAAGCTCAAAGAAAAATTAACATATTATAGGTGAACTCACTTTCCTTGGCACTTCCCTTATGACATGGTCGACCATCATTGTTGGCGGGTGTGTAGTGTCTAAAGGAGAGTTGTGGTTTGCACACTCATTCTATCATTGCCCTTCTAGAGCATTTCACTAGGAGATCATTATAATGGATTATAATGGTATACCTTGGTGCTTGGTTATATGCTGATCTATCCTTCACATTAGTTAGATTATGATGAGGTACGTTTTCGTTGTTGATAGATCATTCATCATGATATGTGGTTATTCAAGTTGAGTATTATTTCCACACAAACTAACATCCTTAAAGTGCAAGGTTCTCACAAGGGTTTAGCTGGGAGCAACTATTAGAAGTGTTGCCACTGTCACCTAGACAACTTCTCTTCACTTTAGTGACTTGGATGAAGATCCAATCACAAGGGGGGATTCCCTAAGGAAACTAAGTATTGATAGTTAAAAATATTTCTAAGTTACTTAGATTGCAAAGATCAACTATGAATGATGTGAAAAATGTGCTTGTAGTTGATTGACAAATGCTGGAATTTAAATAAATCTTGTTGTTGGGAACATAATCCTTAGTGTTAGGGTTATTATTATGTTGTCTCCCTATTCACGTGAGGAGAAGACCAAAAGTCATAGGTGAATAGGAAGTTAGTCGAGAGTCCAAGAGACCACTTGGGAAGATGAACTAAGGGGTCATTTCTCATTGTATATATTGTACATTAATTAATGGGAAATGTGTGCTTAATGCCTATTCTTCCTATCTTTGCTGGTTTCGGCATATTTACCCTTATTGAGCAGCTAACAGTGGTATCATAGTTGTTATGAGCCTATGGCCTGTGCTCAGACTTGCCCATTCAACTGCCCTCTACTCCTTATCATAATTCTAACATATTCCTTGTCATCCTCTGAGATTCTCTGTGCTCCTTGGTGAAGACTGTCCATAATGGTTGTACGTTACCTCTGCCTGCCCAACAGTCTGGCCTTTGCGTTTCCTCATTTCTAGCATATTCTTGCTTCTCAGACCTGTAAGCTCAGGAGTGCGTGATTCTTTTTTCCATAATCTAATTTTGCAGTGCCATTCCTCTCAACGTTTGTTTCCGTTGTTTTCTTGCCCTCCTTTTGCATTGAGTAAACTCTCTACATGTAAAGTGTAGATTCTTTGCCTATGTGCGGATTGCATTGATTTCCTGCGTGAGTATTTCTTTCATTACTCCTCACCACCTATACCCCATGCTTCCACGCTAAAAGAATAGTGTGAGTCTCGGTGTTACTGCAAAGAACACATATTGGAGGCTCCACGAATCTAGAGATCTATACGAACTGGATAAAATGACATGCGATATCAACAGATTATGGTGAATCCTAGCACGTGGTGATAGCTGTGGGATGAAGTGTTGGTGAAATCCTTTGGTGAAGATTGTGGTGAAGTTCATTGGTGAATGCCCTTGTGGTGAGCTCTCAAGAGGGTTGTGCATATCCGTGTGCTGCATGGAACCTGAACCCTAATTCGAGCCACGTCTCGAGATTGGAGTAGCATTCTACTGCTACGTTTTTTGTTGAAAACTGGCATTGAAATTCTGTGTTTTCATGAACTGGAGCTGCTATTTAGAGAAGCTGCGGAATCACCTTGATTTCTATTGCGTGGATTGTGACATTGCCGAAAACCCTAATCTCATATGTGAAGACTATTGGAATGTGTTGAAGATTGTTGCAACATATCTATTGATCGAAACCCTTATTTGCACTATGCGAAGACTCTCTTCCATCGTGTAGGCTGTGACTTGGAGTCGTTGGCTTATGTTTTGGTTTGGCATTAACCTCTGAAGACTTGAACTATGTGTTTGTAGATTGCTGCTTGAAGACCGTGGATTGTTGTGCGTTGAACGTTACCCTATTGGTGAAGTCATTGGACCATTGGTGTGATAAGAGAGGCCAGCGTTGGAGAATGGAAATGTGGATAGTTGAGACCTGGGTGAATTAAATACTTCGCCTCCATAATGTACTTCAAAGCCATTTCAAGAATCACAACCGAGATCATAAGAGAAGAGAGTAAATATTTATCGAATTGAGGATGGGCTAGTTCATTGCTGCGTGGGATCTCTGCGACTTGTACTCTCTGCGACTTGGAAGACTCCTTTCTCTCTATGCATGTGGGCTCTCCCACGTCGATGAGTTTTCAAGTTGTGTTGGTAAAGAGCATTGAATAACTCTCCTTTTGTTTGCAACTGGTGTACCTCGTAACCCTATTTCTTGGTGTTAGGTGCCTTTGTGTGATGGTAATGTATATTCATGAATGTATTTTGAGTTTTTAGTTGAATTTTGAACCTATTGGAGTCACGGTGAATGTATTAAGACCTAATGAGGAGATTTTGTGAAGCTGACCTAGTGCTTCCTTTGTTGAGTACTGTTTTCAATGAGAGCTGCTATACTGTGAATGCATAGTGCGACCATTCAAAAGACTGTATAGAAGACTAGAACTACGTAGCTTGGAAGAGCATGGATACAGCCTGTATCCAAGACTGGTATATTTTTTTGTTTTGTTTAGTGGCTTGAGAGTATTGGTCAAAAACCGCACATTGAGGCTATTTGTTTCCTCTCTCGGTTGGTGAGAGCGTACAATGACAGTATATAAATGGCATGACATGATGGCAAAGTTTGTAATGTTGTGAAGTACATCCTTGCAACATATATAATCGTTTCATGTACATATTGTATTGTAAATAGATTATTGCAGAGATTGCTTTTGTAGCTTGAAAAGTAGCTTGAAAATTTGCAAAGTTTGTATTGAAAAAGGTAGTAGAGACATTAAGACCTGCACCTATCTTTGGCTTGCTTCCAAACACTGTTAAAATGCAGGCATTGTGAAGAAAAGTTCAGATTTGAAACTGGTTTGGATTCAAGCACCTTTGCAACTTGTTGCTACAACTGCTCCAAACGAAGAAATTGAAGCAGATAGTCATCATTAAAGAACTCAGGTATATCATATTCATCAATTCAACATTCATAAGTGTAACTTTCAAACTGTTGTTTTTGTAAGTTATAGTGCGTTCTTTGGTACTTGCATGTGTTCTTTTGTACAGTATCAAAGTGAAAGAAAAGTTGAATTGCATTGTATTTGGGTGCATTCTCGGTTGAGATCGACACTTCTCACTTTTTAAGTTCGAGTCTGTTGAAATCTTGTTTGTAAAGAGCGGAGTTGCAAGAAGCCCTTAGTTTGTTGAGTCTACTTGGTCCCTTCCTGCACGAGGAGGCCTCACATAGTCCTCACAATGTCTCAAACTGAAGAAACATTAGAGTTGCTGAACACTCTAATACGTACAGCTGTAGATGACTCAATCACAATCAGAAAAGAAACTCTCCAAACTGTCATCAATCATCTACAGGATTTGAAAGCCAAAGAAGATGATGTACAACACATGAATCAACATTTTGAACTAGTGTTTGTTCAGAACAATCCTTTATTTGAAGTTGAAGATGATTCCTATCAGCTGCTAGCACATAGTGAAATAATGTCAGAAGATGTACAACTTGTTCAGAGTTCTAGATGCCAACATTGTGATCGAGTTGGCCATATGAAAGATCAATGATTTGATCTTTATCCTTGTCAGCATTACAGGAAGCGTAACGATTCTTCAGATAGATGTTTGACACTGAAGAAACCCACTAGAGTGAAACTTGCAGCATAATATTGTACTGCTTCTTATCTTGTACTTGACAGGGGGGACATGATGTTAGGATTCAAGTTTCGAAGCCTTGTCATTTTGACAACAAGCAGTCATGGCCTTCATCGAGTAAGACAGATCAAGCAAGTTTAGAGGCACAGTGAGTTTTGGAGGCCAGATTCAGAGATGTAGCAAGAAGACAAAAGAGAACCTTGCTCTAGAGTACTCATGTGTCATGTGTCTAGTTTTGACACCATGAGACTCTCCACTCCTCATGTTGTTCCTGACAGGGGGGGATGATGAACAGTCAGAAACAAGTGAGTGAGTACAAGCGAGTCGCAACAAGCGAACCAAGTCAATGCCATGTTTGAATGAGCTCTTGCGTTGGTGGTCAGCCTAAAACCACCCATGTAGCAGAAGAACCTCTGAGCCTTCGTGCCAAGTTTGAGTGTTTGTGTTCAGCCTTAAACCACCCACTTAGTAGAAGACATTAGCTTCTGCTAGCCCTTTTGGTTTGTGGTCAGCCAAAAACCACCACTTCAGAGAGCACTTGTACTTAGCAGGAGAAGTCAGCTTCTACTAACTTCCTTGTCAATTCGGATTGTCAAGATGGAAATGTTCAGCAGTGGTAGCTGTCCACTTCCAATTACTCAACTCTCTTTTCTTGGACTCACATACACGGACACCCCTTCGTATTACGGGGGGAATTGTTGGGAACATGATCCTTAGTGTTAGGGTTATTGTTATGTTACCTCCCTATTCACGTAAGGAGGAGACCAAAAGTCATAGGTGAATAGGAAGAGTTACTCAGGAGTCCAAGGGACCACTTGGGAAGATGAACCAAAGGGTCATTTCTCATTGTATATGTTATACATTAATTAATGGGAAATGTGTGCTTAATGCTTGTTCTTGTCTTTGCTGGTTTTTGCCTCTTTGCCCTCATTGGGCACCTAACACTTGTAATTGCTTTTAAGGAAATTCAGGAAAGTAAAGACTTGCTTATGAGACATTCCACTTCCAGTTACTCAACTCTCTTTTCTTGGACTCACATACACCCCTTCGTATTAAGGGGGGAATTGTTGGGAACATGATCCTTAGTGTTAGGGTTATTGTTATGTTACCTCCCTATTCACGTAAGGAGAAGACCAAAAGTCATAGGTGAATAGGAAGAGTTACTCGGGAGTCCAAGGGACCACTTGGGAAGATGAACCCAAGGGTCATTTCTCATTGTATATATTGTACATTAATTAATGGGAAATGTGTGCTTAATGCATGTTCTTCTCGTCTTTGCTGGTTTTTGCCTCTTTGCCCTCATTGGGCACCTAACACTAGTAATTGCTTTTAAGGAAATTCAGGAAAGTAAAGACTTGCTTATGAGACATTGCATATTGATTCCAGATTTGTAAAGAGAGTTGTAATAACCAAATAAAAGTAAATCCTTAAGAGTTATTGAAGCTGAATTGCTTTGACCAAATGCGATTGAAAATGTAAAGCAATAAATTCCAAATGCTAGTCCAGATTTATGATTTATGGTGTTTTGAAAATTGCAAGAGAAAGTAATCAGTAATGTGTATTAAGAGTGTTGGACCTCTGCTGTGGGGGGGGGCGCCCTTTAAAAAATTGTGAAATTAGATTGAAAATGAAACTAAAGCATAAAGAGAAATTGCATGTTAAATCTGAAATAACATCTCATGAAGATTGTGCATTAGTAAACCAATTTGATCTCTTGTTCTAAAGCTAATTTTACCAATAGAACAGAGCCAAATTGCTTGAAACAATTCCAGAATTTAATAAGGAATTTATTTGCTGTTTACAACCACATTGATGTATTTTTTAAGTGAAATAAATTGTTTGTGACAGCAGCAAGCAATAACCCATGAATGAAATAAAAGTAAGCAATGGTATAGACTCTAGGCTAATACCAAAGAAAAATCTGAACTTAAAAAATTTGCCTTTAAACCTGAATATTCAAAATTTCAACCCACAAATTTGTCCTAAAATCAAATGGATTTTCTGTTTTAGGGAAGAAAACTAATCCATAAGTTGGACAGAATTGCATGAAGTGTTTGGTTAATTAAATTACAGCAAATTAAATGTTAATTAAACATGTAAAAGCAAATTAAATCATTCAGATTTAAAAGCAAAAATTAAAGATGTTATTAAATTTTTTATGTGGCTTCAAAAATGTACTAGTGCTCGATCAATTATTTTGGGCAAATGGGGTCTAAAGGAAACTCAAGAGAATTTGGTGATCAAAGAGTAAGGAGGGGTTGAAAAGCTCAAACCCTACTCTAGTCTTTGATAATTAAACCAACTTCAACAATCTTCCAAGGGGAATTCAAGAGTTGTGATATCCAATGATCCTGCATATATAGAGAGATGCCACAAGAAAACTAGAAGTAACATACATCAGGCATAGATTGCATGCCAACTAATGATGACAAATATTTTAAAGAAAGGTAAAGTGTTGACCAAAGTTCCAAACTATCACCCAAGATCAACAATTGGAGATAGCATGTATGATCATAGCACCAAGCATCAAATCCTCAAATGAACTTCTTCAATAAACACCCAAAACCTTTCAAGATAAAAAAGAACGAAGTAAAGTAGTAAAAGAGTTTATTCTCCACAAGTTCTAGCAACTTTTACAATGAGATGAGGGTCTCTTATATAGGAAGATAGACCAACTAACTCAACTCCTCAATAAAGAAATAATAAAATCTCCTCATGACATGGTCAAAATACCAAAACACTAACCAATTTGACCAAGTTAGGGGTGGCGTACCACTCAATAGTGAGGAATAATACATGAGATATACAATAAACTCCAAAAGGAGCACCCTAGAAGATATGGTCAAAACATAAATGCTAGGGCCAAACCCTATGTTTTTGACCCATCAAGCCACTACATAGTGCAACGACCCCATCAATGTGCAAGAAAGAATGTGCCAAAACCTCCTTATAATCTCCCTCTAACAAACCAATCCATAGATGATGAGCACTCCATAAAAATGTGGCATGTGTGGCATAGGTGAAGTCTCCAATGTGCAACGTCCCATAAAGACTAGTTAAATAATGAATGCAATGGTCCTTAAAGGGTGGAGCGTTCCATTCAAAATAAGTGCCAAGTGCCTCTAGGGTCAAACAAGGGCCTAAAGCCCTAGAGAGCTCCAACAAGAATGTAACAAACCCCTCAATATGTGTGCCATGTGTGGGGCGTCCCATCATGAGTGAATAAAGGAAGGATCAAGTGTGCAACAAACTTTCCAATATTCATATTAAAGGTCCAACAAGTGGTCAAATCTCATGCCAACTCATCCTAAGTGTTAGGGATCATTAACAAAACTCCATAAAGAAGGGGGCGACCCCTCTCTAATGCCTCTAGATCAAAGTTACAAATATCGTGTCGGTGAATATATCGCCAAGGGTCCAAAAAGAAATTATTGGATTTATCGGTGAAAATGTCGGCAAACATCGGCAATATATCGGCAAACTTAAAAAAATACAAAAATATTCATTTTTTTTCAATTTTCTAAACATCTAAAGCAACAAGAACATCAAATAAACACATTGCCACATGCATATGGAAAGAAAACTGATATATAAGATGTATAAGATGTATTGCTAGACATCACACATAAAAAATGAATTGTGTCCTTCATTTTTTTTCAATTTTCTAAACATCTAAAGCAACAAGAACATCAAATAAAGTTTAAACACATCGCCACATGCATATGGAAAGAAAACTGATATATAAGATGCATAAATAATAAGACGTATCGCTAGAGTCTAGACATCACACATAAAAAATGAATCGTGTCCTGGATCTTGAGTCCCCAACTCATGAATCACCAAAAAAATACAATCAATGTATCTCATAGAGTCAACTGTCATATGCAATGAAATCAACTAAATAAAGTAAACTATGGATTCCCTCTACCCCTTCTACGGGTAAAGGTAATCGCTCTAGTAATGGCTCTGCCTCTAGAGCTAGAAAGCCCAGGTGCTCGTGGGGGTCGTCGTGGACTATGGCGTCCTCTGCCTCTAGAAGTGCCTGGTCTCTGATGTAATATAGAAGAACTAGAAGACTGATAAGGTACTACTATGTCACGCTCATCAAGTCCTCTACCACTGCCCCTATATCTGGGTCCCTCTGGCTGAGACGGTGATCGTGACACCTGTGGCCGTGAAATCGGTGGCTGTGCAATTGGACAGTCTACTGGTGGCTCTGCTACTGGTGGCTCCGGTGGTGGCACACTCTCAAAGCCAAACCCCTCATCCTCCCATATCTCACTCTAGGGATCCTGTGTATCATGATCATCCTCTAACCAATCAGGGGCTTCCTCCATAACAGGTTCTTCAATCTCCACTCTCCACGCAGTAGTGGTGTCAATGTCATCCAATGAAATGGCCTCCACATCAGGTTTTTTCTAAAGCTGCTTCACCCACAACCTGAGATTGTAGGAGACGTACACTAGATCATTCAGGCGTTGGGTATCCAACCTGTATGAGGACAGTGAATTTATTAAATTAGAATCTAGAATACATAAATTATAATTACCCATGGGACATAAATTACAATAGATAATGAATTTCGAATTTAATTTCAAATTCTCTAACCTGTTGCGCTTCTTGGTGTGTATTTTTTCAAATACACTCCAATTGCGCTCACAACCAGAAGAGCTGCATGTCTGGCTAAGGATCCGAACAGCAAGACTTTGGAGATGGGGTACTTGTGCGCCATAGGTTTCCCACCAATTATCTACAATGAATTGGAGAAAGTTAGAAACATAAGAGAAGACATTGAAAATTTAAAATTTAAAACAAAGAAATAAATAAATTGAATTTTCATTCTTGAAAGTTGAACTTGAAACAAGGTGAAGCTTACTTGGCATTTTGTTCTTCTTGTCCCTGATAGCCATAGCAAACCCAAATGTTCCTATGGCCCTCTTATAGATTTCCAACTCTTTGGAAATCTCTGAACGATCATCTTCACTTGGCACCATCCTCTCGACACATTCCAAGAACCCATCCATTACCTCTCCATCAAACCGGAAGCCACAGGAGTAAGAGAATGCGGGGTTGAGGAATAGCCCTGCAGCATGAATGGGGCGATGAAGTGTGTTGTTCCATCGCTGATCAATCACCGCCCATATCAATTGTTGCTTCGCTTGCCCATCCTCTCCCCTGTTCTCACAATAGGCACGAATGGCCTCTTTGGCCCTATCCATGGCCTCATATAGGTAGCCCATTGCTGGCTTGTCTCCATCAACCAAGCAAAGAACCCTTACCAAAGGTTCACAGATGGCACACACCTCCTTCACCCCATCCCAGAAGCTCTCTTGGTATGACACTAGTCTGGATATGGCAAGTCCCTCCGGTTTAGTGCTAATCGATAAAGCAAGCCACTCAGCTGAAAGGAGCATAGTCTGCAAGTCCCACTTAGAAGTATGGAGATACTGAAGAGAGATGAAACAAGTGGCAAAGCGAGTGATGGCGGGACGAACCAACTCCCTGTCATGAGTAAACTGCCTCATCAAGCTAAGCACAGAAGCATGATTGTATATAAATTTGGTGATGCTTCTTGTTGGATCAATGACATCCCTGATAAACTCAATCTTTGCCATATCCTCTAAGATCAAGTCGATACAGTGTGCAGCACAAGGGGTCCAAAACAAAGAAGGATATATGTCCATAAGCATCCTGCCAGCTGCCACATAATTCGCAACATTGTCCATTATAATTTGGACAACATGCTGCGGTCCTATCTCTTGGATGAACCCATCCAACAACTCACATAGTAATGTTGCATCTTTGATATGTGCAGATGCATTCACAGATTTTATAAACATTATGCCCCTGGGACAATGAACCAAGAAATTGAGAAGGGTCCTACCCTTCGTATCGGTCCAACCATCTGACATCACTGTGCATCCCGTGACCTCCCATGAACCTCGAAGCTCCTCCAACCTAGTAGTGCAATCAACCTTTTCATTATCAAGGAGGGGCCCTCTCAGCTCCTCATAAGTGGGGGGCTTATACCCCGGCCCAACAGTAGCAACAACATCAAACATAGGAACGTAGAATGGGTTCCTCGCAAAGTGGAATGGTATATCACTCCATAAAAGGCACCGACTCACAAGTTTGTCTGCTTCCTTTTTCTCATTTATCTTGAACATTGACTTTATACCTG
The DNA here is from genome assembly GCA_027924585.1 of Larix kaempferi. NCBI lineage: Eukaryota > Viridiplantae > Streptophyta > Pinopsida > Pinales > Pinaceae > Larix > Larix kaempferi. The sequence goes on along the minus strand of BSBM01002204.1, from coordinate 15,886,879 downwards.
GTTGTCCACTAGGCCCGGATCTCGGAACATAGTAATTAGATGTTGTTGAAGGCATGGCGGAAGATGAGGAAAAGGTCTCACTCCCCACTCCTCCTAAAGTGTGTCCGGCTGTCCCGGATCCTAATGACACTCTCATTCCAAGTTCCTATCTGAGAGCTTCCCTTTCATCTTTCTTCTTGCCAATACTTTCAATTGCGAGTTTGGCCCTATGAATAATTTCAGGTGTGGAGTTTTTGCAAATATCCACCTCATGCCCTGAAAGTTGTGCGAGGTGGTATTTGAGCCTACTTATCCCCCCCGTCATCTCCTTCCCACACAAATTGCATTTTAGCTTTTGGTGATTTTGTGGATCAAGAGGCTCTGCGTAGTCCCAGAATGGATCCAAAGTCTTCGGCATGTTTGTTGAAAGTTGAAAGTTGAAACTTTGAACCTGCAGGTTGCAGCCTGCAACATAAAAAAAAAAAAAAAAAACGTTTTTTTTAGCTTACTTTTATAATTTTATTGCAAAAAAATTAAAAATAACAAATCATACAAACAAAAAATTAATTTACATTTTAATTGGAAACTGTGTAAAGTTGTAAACTGTTAACAAATTAAAATGTTAATTAAAATAGATTGTGTTAAATTGTTAATTAATTTCAGTTTCAGTTTGGTAGCCCAGAAACACCAGCTAGTAGTAGACCATAATCAGGGACACTCAAATCACAAATGACCTTCTTTAAGTAAAAACTGAGCATTTTCAGATCAAGAAGTTAAGTTCTTGAAGTTATTGCTTGCAATTATCAATCAAGTAAAGCATGCATGTTGCATGGTTCTTATAAGGAGGATTCTGTGAAAAGTGGGTCGATTATAACCTTGAAATCCATTCTGTTATCTCTAACATTGACTTGAAAATGACAAATATTCTGTTATCGAATATTAATTTGTTAATTTTAATTTTAATTTCAAATTTTGTTACATCAGTTTCAGTTGATTTCAGATTGTGTTTGAAATTTTAATTAATTTAATCTACAGACCAGCGGGTTCAATAACCGATTTGGTTGCCTCGCTGACATGGTTAACTACTAAATCGACTACTTACATTTCCACTTTGCAATGACAGGATGATTGCATAATCAAAACGAAAATATATCTAGAATGGAAATTTGTTGCTTTACAAGATAGCCTCCTGTGAGAATCATTTACATGGACTGTTTATTAAAAAAGAGAAGACATTAAAAAAATCTTGTATAAAATTACCTGTTAGTTTTTTTATACTGACAATTTGTAACATACATAAAATAAATGAATAAAAATGACATCAAGCAGTTACAAGAAATTTTCATTAAGAATCAGGATGTAATATATCTTACATGTGATTACACAGATTATTTACATCACAGTTTTGAACTTCTGAGACTGTTAATTAAAATTTCAATTTGTAAACTGTGTTAATTTAAGTTTTAAGTTTTTAATTTTTTTTTCAATTAAAAAAAATGGCTGAGGCCCCGAGTCGGGCACATTAAACCTTAAGGCATAGGGGCAATGGGTATAGCCTCCCTGGTACTACATTCATAGAGAAAAATTAAAAAAAAATAAAATTAAAAAAAAACAGTGAGCAGTCACGCTGCACGCACATACCTGGAACTTGGAAGCTTGGGGTTGGATTCTGGAATGCCCTGCTTGTCAGCACAGCAGCCACACTCCCGGCACTCACTCCCGAGTCCCGACAGTCACCGCAGCCACGACACAAACACTCACAGCAGCCACGGCACTAAGTTACTAACGCTCACTCCCACGCGGACTCACTCCCGGCCCTAACACTCACAGCATCCACGCGGTGTCCCCTATGCAGTTTGGCCCTAGCTGGCTAGCTCTGCCTCTCCGCCTCCGGTTTTCCTTCCCACTTCAACGGTCAACCTTCACCCGTGACTCAGCTCCGTCCCCGGTCCCGTGCCCTAGCTCTCCCACAATCCGACTCCTCGAAGATGAATGCATGCAGACACAGCCCGAAACAAAGTTACAAACAAAAAAAAAACCGGTTTTAACTTTTATTTTTTTATTGACCCGCGGGAATGATCGACTCGCGATATATTCTCAAACATCGCGATAATATCGCGCTATTTTTCTGAAAAAATCGTTGAAAAAATCGGGGCGATTTTTGGCAATAATATCGTTGGCCAGTTTGTATCGCGATATATCGCGATGTCGGCAATATATCGCCGATATTTGTAACTTTGCTCTAGATCTCCCATGTGTGCATCAAACCATGTGTAGAAGGAGGGCGCACATCCAATGGGGGCTACAAATCATCATATAATCACCAAGCAAGTGTTAGACCATGCAAGTATGCTAGGGTGCTATCTTTAGGAAGCCCCAACAATGTAATGACTAGGAAAAATACCATCTAATAATGTAGAAAAATACACATGAAAAGGTTAACAAGTGCACTTTTCTAATAAATCAATGAATTTTTAATTAATCATCCCAAATTCCAATAACGTTAGACTTACCATGGTGTAGCCATAATTAAACCCTTATTACATGTTAGACCCCTAAGACAAAGTGCATTTCCAAAGTGTTTTTTAAGTGAGGTGAGGGTGATGAAGTGGATGTGGTATTAGGGAGAAGATATTCATGAATTGACTATCATAGAAATGTGAGTGAGTGTTAGGTCTACCCCAGCTTTTAAGAGCTAGGGGTTAATGATTTTTCTTTTATATGTGTGCCTTTGAAGGGAGTGTTTTTTTTTCTCGAGTTACTCTTTCCTTGCGCCTTTTTTTTGCAATCCCTTTATTATTATTGCTATTTTGTATTAGCCTTTTTGGCTTAGTCCTTTAGATTTGGCTTTGATACCTTGGGACATAAGGAACTTGACTTTTTTTTGCAAGGGGGCATTGCTCACATATATAACATTTATAACTTAGTTGCATCGACCCTACAATACTTTGACTCTTAAGTTTTAACTTGGCTTAGGCATTCATAGATGGGAATAGTATAGAGACCTTGGAACATAACATATGATAAGTCAATTATGAAGGGGGGACATGATGAAAATGGGTGAAAGCGATAGTGAAATGACATGGCATGGAAAATGGCCAAGTAATAAGTGTGAAATGACATGTTACGCCTACCTAAATCCCTAGGGATACACTTGATTCACAAGGTGACACACTTATCTAAAGGAAATTATGACCACACCACAATGCACCTTTAGCTATGAGACAACAATTTAAGGTATATGAGTCACTATAGAGCAACACTAGTGACTCCACATGGTCATATCCCATATAGAAGAAGGAAATCCCCATGCGTCATCAAGTATAGCATATGTCATAACAATGACATCAACTGAAAAATCCCCATAAATCTCTGGCACATAACATGGTGATCTGAGCAAGTTGGAAGCGTCTCTAGCAAGTATCCATGGGTATATCTTAGATCTCATTTGTGGAATTGGTAGATGTGATCAAAATCACAAAGGCATCGATCATCGTCTCATCCCTACGTGTTAGGGGTACCAAGCACTATATGTTGTGGTTGTCTAACTCCTTGGTTTCTATGGTGATACATTATGCCTTGACACATTGTTCTTTGGTAGGGGAACACCCTAGGTGATCTAACAGTTGGGCATGGTTGTGATATCTATTGAGGGGTTACTCACATGATGGAGTAGAATGCTCCCCTCCTTTTGGTCATCTTTCACATATTTTTATCCATGAATATTCTACATTAAACTTGGTTCTTGGTGGGCACAAGTTTCTATAAGGATCTAGCCAGCGCCCTTGGATATATTGATTCAATTAACACTTGGATGGCATGTGTGGCATGCTTACTCATCACTTTTGTAGAACACTCCTTCATTTGGAACGTATTTCTATGTTATCTAGCCTCCCAACAGCTACTTGATGCATATTGTATTCATTATTTCTAGTGGTTGTGGTGCGCCCTAGGTTATATGCCCATGTTGAGCCTTGGGATAGCATATTTGACTATGTTGACCTCTTATTCCATGGAGCGCTCCCCTTGTTCCTAGGTAGTGGCACATATATGGAGGTTTTATGGTATACATGAAAGATTTTGATGGGGTCGTACCATTCTCTTTGAACTTGTAGTTAGTTGCAACTACCTTGGATGTGGATTTATGTTAGCACATATTCCCTATTCCTTGGAACTATTCGTTGGCACACTTGAGGGTTGTTATGCCTTGAGAGACAAGTTAGTTGGGCCTTGGGAGGAAATAGCCTAACTTTTATTGTATTTTGAGCACATGTTAGTTATGGTATTTTGACTTGTCTTCTAACCTAGAGGAGCACTCCATTACTATACTGATTTGGCACACATATTGAGGGAAGGGTTGTTGCATGCACCTTAAAGCTTAGTTGTTTTGCTATTCTTAGCATATTTTGTTATGGATCTAGGAGGGCACACTTGAGGAGGATTCCTAGGTGGACCTTTGAGTATATTGACATAGCCATACTGCTATTTTTGAAGGAGGCATCCTCTCTTGAGGCTACATATTGTTTGGAGATGGAGACATGTGGCATCTACTATTTTCACTTGCATCTAGCATCATTTTACTATTTGTTTGACTTGTCCAATAGAGAGTAGTTAAAGGATATTATTTCTTTATGCTTTCCTAGGATAGATCTAGTGCTTTACATTGGATACTATTATTTAAATTGAGGAGGTTTTGAGCTTGGATCTCTATATAAAAGAGGCTCGTCCTATTGTATTGGTTGTTGAAAACTTGTGGAGACACTCTAGACTATTGCTTCAGACACTGTTGTGGCATGTTTGGAGCTTGAAGCTTATGCTATTAGATGCTATTGGCTGAATACAAATGCTGGAAGTTTGATCTCATCAAATCTGTAATTAGGCTTGATTTGGGTAACCTTGTTCCTTGTTCCTTGTTTAAGATAATTTATTTGTGGCTGATTTCCCTCATGAATTCTATATGTTCCTAGTTATAAATGTTAATGAAAGTAGTACTTCATGATTAGAGCTTGCTGGAATTTACACTCTTTTGTCGTGAACATCTTCTCATGAATATTTGATAAATTATCCCTCATTAGGGCTTTGAAATCTGATTTCTGTATTTGTGGACAGCAAAAATAGATAGAAGTAGCTTGCTTATTCCAGCTGTAGTTTTCCTTATTCATTTGAGAAAAGGCTTATAAAATTGTCTCATAGAACCATATGCCCATAATAATCTTAGGCACTAATCTTGCTTTCCAACCAGCTAAAGATCATAAAATTAATCTTATCTCTTTGCTGTTACAAATATGAAATTAATCTCACAGTTAAATCAGAATTCAGATTTGTATACCTAAGCCTGCTCTTTCTGTCTTTGTGATCATCTTTAGTTGGCTCAGAGTTTCTTAGGGATCCCTCTGTTGTGCTGGAGAAGAGCCTGTAGCCTGCCAAAGTGTGTGGGGTAGGCCTTCTTAGTGCCTCTAGGGTCTTGCTTGAGCTTAGGACTTTCATCTCAAGAAGCAACGGTTAGGGTGATAACAAATGATACATGTTATCATAAATGTATTGCTTATCTCTACAATGCGCTTTCATTTTCTTGTAGTTGAAGACAATTTACAAGGGATTCCACTAGTTTTTGCGGAGCACATATGCCCCTTTCTATCTGTTTGTTTATCATTGCTAAAGATTGATATTGTATGATTGTGTTTTTAATTGCAGCAAAGGTAATGGAGGGCTTAAACATTCCGAGAGGTGTGCATCGTGTGCTTTTCAGAACACTAAACACTGATAGGTAACCTTTAACTTTTCATACTCATCTGCTGTGTACTCTTCTTGCACAAGTAGATATTTTTTCAAAGTCTGCATCATACATTAATCTCTCAAGCTTTATAGATATATTGATGCAAATTTCTGTTTTTATGGTTATTAAAAATCTGTTAATTTCCATTAACATTTCAAATATTGATACAAAATTGGGGCAACTTTTAGCATCCCCTTCTGGAGATCTGATTTGACCTTACAGATGAAGCTTTGCTATTCTGTCCTTTCACAGGTGACATCAAAATCTCTACTATCAAAACCTAGTATAAAGGTAACTATGATATCCATGGTATTTACAACAAGATTATCTTTCGATACATAAACAGTTGGGAGTAGAATGACTTTTGTCTATCATTAATCCCATTTGAGATGTACTATTAGTATTAACAGCATACCAAGAAGAGGTCTTAGTAGTAGCAGAGTAAGAGGTTGAACTTAGCTGCCAAGTCTATCCTTTATTATTTCTCATAATAGAGCTTGTTGTAGCAAACTGGTATACAGCTTCTTGTAAATGCATCCATTGAAGTATTAGTTAAAAATAGCCAGTATTGAAACTTAACCAATAAATTTACCAACTTGCGGTGGATAGCTTTCATTAATTATCTTAGATGTGTTGATGCCCAAAATGGTTCTTGGCATGCAACACTTGAACACTCTTGCAAGGCTGATTCAAGAGGAAGGTGGGAATACAACTTGGGTGTATTCATAGCTCAACAATTGATATGGAATAAAAGAATGTGCTTTAACGCCTTGCAAGCAAAGGGAAACACAGCATTAAGAAAGCACAATGTGATTGCAAGCTTAAAAACTTATCTACTATTTGAATGATCTGTGCATTAAGCCACCAAATCATGAGCATTTAAAATTATAAGGAGATGGTTGTCTTTTATGTGCTCTAACATTTATCTTTTTCACTTATTCATACTTGCAATTTGCAGTTGAATGAAAGAAAATAAGCCAGATTGTGAAGAAAATGTACATTGAGAGTGCATAATGATGTACAACTTGGCCCAAGAAAGTTCCATTGCATAGTAGGTGTTTTGATTAAAAGTACAGTGCATATACAATCAACCTTGATGATGTTTTGATCATATGCTTCAGGTCAGTTGAATATGAAATACTCTATGATTTACTTGAAATAGACGGATTACCCCTTTTGCATGTTGACAATTGATTAAAGCTTATCATGAAAATGTGGTCACAGGAATTTTTTGTTTTCATTTTGATCACATTAGTCAACACCCTACAATTTTGATGAAACTTCCTAATCCAAGCGTTAAAATAAGGTAGGGAAAGCTTCCCATACTTAATTAGTGATTTTGCTTGACTAAAGGGTACATTTTTATTAAGGTCATGACAGAGGAGTTCAATCAACTTCAACAATCAGGCATCAACACCACCAACATCAAGGTACACAAAGAGTTTGATGTGCTTGATTAAATTCCAATCCCTTACACATACATAATAGTATTTAGTGGAGATGTTGCAATCCTGAAATCCTGAAAACTATTAAGTCTGTTGAATTCTAATTGGGATCTAAAATTCTACTTTTTGCATATGAAGTCTGATGAGGTTGGAACTACTCTCAGACATCCTGAAACAATTTGAATTAATGGTAATGTTTAAAATTTAAGTAAAATGATAGAAGTTGAAAGATAAAGAGAATGTCACTTTTACTTTTTAAGAATTTAACATTACCATTTAATATTATTGACTTCAATGTCAGTTGTACAAAACTGGTCAATTTAAAAAAAATCCGTGTCTAGCCTCCACCTAAGTCACCTGACACTACATGGGACATGGAGGACACGGGAATATGAGTATCCGACATGGACACGACGATCCCCGGAATCAAGACACGAAGGACACGTTATATATATATAGATATATATTCAGACTTGGACTTGGCAAATATTCGGCTGGCTTGGGACTCGACAGACTCTGTGACTCGAATAAGACTCAGCAAAGACTTGCCAAATTCCAACGATAATTTTTAAATAATTTTTAATCATTATTTAAAAAAACATTTCAGTATAATTAAATTATTATATTATATTATATTATGTTATCACCTAAATAATTAATTTTTAAATTTCTTTGGATGTGAACCCAATAAGATTCTCATGCTTTATGGGTCTATATCACCAATGATACAAAAAAGATAGAGAAAGAGTGTGACTGATTAGTAATAACTTGAAAAATAGCAATAAAACTATAAATTCTCAATAATTTTTCCAATATTTCTTTCAAATTTCCAATCAACATCCCATGTACACGCATCTAAAATATACAAATATGAATACTCTTATAAATAATTAAAATTTCCCCATAAATTTTAAACCTTTTACATGTAATTTTAAATGTAAATTAAGGTTTTGTACATCAGTTTAATTTATAAAAACAACATAGATTAATTTATAAGAACAATATAGCTTGTTTGATATGGCTAAAATATTATATCATATAACACAATTGATTTAGCGTGATGGGGAGAGTCGCGATTGGTAGCATTATAATTGTTTTATCTGCAATTTCTCTGCCAAAAATGTAGTACACTATTTTCGTCAATGAGATTTATCACTAGACAATGGGCTGATATGCCTCCTAACAAAAATCCATGGCTTGTGGCAATGGCTAAGATTCAAGAACAATTTCGTTTATGTGGTATACTCCTCGTTCACGCGCAATTGGAAGATGTCCCGCTTATTTGTTTCCGTAATAGAAATAAAAGAATGCCAAACAACTTTTCTTTACCCCATGCCGATTATGTCTTATATGTAAATTTCCTCAAAACCCAATCTTGAGTTAAAGTATGCAAGTTAATTTATTTTTATTAAACCCCAAATATTACTTTTAACCACAAATGGATTTCTTCACAATGCAACGGAAAATAAATACTGAGAGAAATATAACATCAATCACATCAATAGAGACACCAATATATTTGGGTATGGAAACCCTCGGAAAAACCCAATTTGGGAAAACCGGTGCAGTAGTCTAAGAAGATATTTTATTATGAAAGATACAGAACAGCACAATCCAAAAAATCGATTTTGACCCAACCTGGCAAAATCGTACAACCGAACCTCATTGAGAAAACCCCCAAATCGTATGACCCTCCTGCATCACTGTACGACCCTCTGCGTCACTGTACGAACTGATCCGTACGACCCTGCGTCAACGTACAGACAGCTCCGTACGACCCTGCGTCACTCGTACGGCGCTCTGCGTGTGCTGTACGACCGGTTTCTTGTGTCACACGGTATGGCCTCTGCGTGCTTGTACGACCTCCCTGCAAGTCTGTACGACCTCCTTCGATTTTCCCAAGTCACCCTGTCAATCCTCTGAATAGAAGTTCCTTTGTCTTCCTCTCTGTAAAATTCTCCTGTAAATTGTATTTCTTACTCTCTGAGCAAGAAAACTCTGTGTGTGCATGTGTGTCCTCTCCACCAAATCAATCCTCCTTTTAACTCAATGGCCAAGTGAAAACCCTAACTTCTCATTATGGATCAATGGATGAGATCCTCTGGTGAGATCAATGGCCAAGATTAGATTAGCCATCACTTAAATTATTTTCACTTGAACTTTATAAAAGTGACTGCATTAAGTCAATTAATAATTAGATCACTTAATGCACTTTTCCTAAGTCTAAACTTTGGAAAAGACATTAATACATTTGGCTTCCTGTTTTATGTCTTCTAGCATGCAAGGACACATGCAAGGACACGAGCGGATAGTATGCATACAGCGAGTTCTAGCGAGTCTGAGGCGAGTTTTGACGAGCGGCGAGTTTAGGGCGAGTTCCAGCGAGTCTGAGGCGAGTTTTGACGAGCGGCGAGTTTAGGGCGAGTTCCAGCGAGTCACAAGTAAGGAGACCGAGTTTGTGGCGATTACTCGTTTCGGAGCTCAAGTAAGGAGACCGAGTTTGTGGCGATTACTCGTTTCGGAGCTCACTCGTCCAGACTTGAATGACTCGACGAGTATCCAACGAGTGAGATAACACCGATTATGACTTTTCCTAGTCGTAAAATGTCATAGGGTACTTGATTCAGGACGTTTCCAAGGCATTTCATACCTATTTTGGTGAGTTTCCAAGGCTGGTACATGGGTTGGGTTAGGTGCTTCCTGCAACTTTGTTTTCCCTAAATTTTTTCTTGGAATTTAATGCAATATTTTGATGCCCTAACATTGGAAAAGGAAAAAAGAAGGAAATAACATTTTGCTAAGTAGGAACATAGGGATCTTGTTTCTCAAATGATTCTTCCATGTTTTTGTACCGTTTCCATATTGGAAATGTTTCCTCTGCAGTAGTGTGGGGAAATCAAGATGTTTCAGTGACTTTGCCTAGAAATGAGGTTGCGATAGATTGTGTGAACCATTCTTAATAGTTAGCCACAAGAGGAATTGTTGATGAGAATTACTTTCTAAATAGTAAATATCATGTGATGCGAAGGGAACATATATGCTGAGTAAATATTCCATAATTAAAGATGAAAGAAAAAATCCATTATATTAGAGACTTTGGAGATAAATTTGAAATGAATAGTGATATTGCAATCCAGGAAACATAATATTAAAGCATGTAATGATCTAATGAGTTTGGTGACTAGTTACATTCACTACAAGGGGGAAATGGAAGAGGATATTATGATTGGACACACTCATTAGAATTTGCTTTAGTACGAACTGGTTTCATTCGCATTTTACTTGTAAACTTGTGGAGCTGTTTTTGACCAAGTGCATGGATTGGATTGATCTTTTCAAGAGCGATAATATATGGAATGCAAAGAGTATTGGAGGACCTCACCCTTTTTCCTCCTCAAGTATTATGTATTCTCATTGTAGATTTTATTTTAGAGAGTCTAGTAAGTTATTCACACAGAAGGCTGTAGTCAAGCTGATTAAAGAAAATATTTGTTTCCTTCTTATTTTAAGTCCCCGATACTGAATATATAGCATTAATGAGGGAACTTTCCAGTGATCACTTTCAAATAAATGGCTGAACAAATTTTGTATGTTGAGAGGTAGTTATTGGAACCCGATATCCAACATGCACTCCTCTTAATTGTGAACTTAACAAGTAGCTTCTCCTGCATCTCAATGATGGAGGCATACCTATGGACATCTCTCATTCATAGACATGCTTAGCATTTCATCATTCCAAAGAATGCTTATAGATTGTGAAAGACAATACAAGTGGGAATAGAAGATAAATTTTGAGTACCCTTGTTGAAAAGAAAAACTAGACCCTAGATATGTATGAGCCAAGGATTCTAATAATATCCTATAAAAATGAACTAGATAAAGAAGGATCTTAATATTTATTGAGAAAAGATGGGATTGCTTCTAGACATGTTTAGCATTTCATCATTCCAAAGAATGCTTATAGATTGTGAAAGACAATGCAAGTAGAAATATAAGATAATTTTTGAGTACCCTGGTTGAAAAGGAAAACTAGTTCCGAGATATTTTGTGAGCCAAGGATTCTAATAAAATCCTATAAAAATGAACTAGCTAAAGAAGGACTTTCATAAAGTCTTAATATTTATTGGCTATAGTTTAAAATTTTAAATTGTTAGGAACAACACTTATGAGTTGTAACCCCTAACATAGAGCCAAAAGAAAAAGTAGACCCTAGATGTGTATGAGCCAAGGATTCTTATATAATCCTATAAAATGGAACTAGATAAAGAAGGACGTTCTTAAAGTCTTAATATTTATTTAGAGAAGATGAGAGCCATTCAGGACCTTTTCTTTCTTTATTGGGTTTGGAGGCTTTAGGAAGAAGAATATCTAGGTAAGTAATGGGGCATTCGCCTTGAGCAAAGTTTTAGTATAATAGCTATTAGCTATAGTTTAAATTGATAGGAACAACACTTAGGAGTTATAATTTATAAGTATAACCCCTAACATAGAGTCAAAAGTTGAATGAAGGTGCTAAACAATTTCATATTTGAAGTCATTTTTTTGGTTTAAGCTATGGTGGATTGTTATAACTTATAAGTATCTTTGGTTGACAATATGATGGTAGTAATATTATTCAATTGATGACCAATAAATAATGTAACTAATCAACAAAAGAAGCAGTGCAGCTAGTCAACAACAAGAATACAATTGGCTCTCAAAGAAGTGGTGTAATAAGTGACAATTGATTATGTAGGTGGTTTGTTATGTTAAAATTACAACTAAAGATCATTACACTAGATACAGTGAATCTCGTTACATTAAGATAACTCACTTTGATTACAATGACAAGTCAGTCCTGCTTGTCTATTGGCAAAGTTCTAATTTGTGTGAAAGCACCATCCTAACAAATTTTTGTAACTGTATAGAATGTTGGTTTGAGAGTAAACCAGGTATGCTGTGTAAGATCTGTTTTGGTAAATGTGTTTCCTAATATTCCAATAAATAAACCACCTATAGTACAAAGGGCTCTTTATAAAAAAGAGGACAACAGTTAGGCTGTCATCACAACACATATCAACGGCCACTAATAGCATGCCCTGAATAAAAAACTAAAAGCCTGAAAAAGCATGCCAGAACTTTCCAACAAGTAAACACGTTATGGTACAGAGGGCATCTTCTGTTTAATGAAATGAGATTTTTTTTTTATGTTTCTCTCAATTCGGCATCCGAATTTTTGTTTGTGCATAGGTTTTAGTTAATTAGTTATAGCTAGAACTTCCTTGGCTGCAATGGGGTTTAATTCCATGTTTGAATTTGTGTCTAGTATCATCTTCCATATTATCTCCACTAACTTCAAATTTAGTTCCAGAGATATTTTTTTTTATGTTTCTCTCAATTCGGCATCTGAATTTTTGTTTGTGCATAGGTTTTAGTTAATTAGTTATAGCTAGAACTTCCTTGGCTGCAATGGGCTTTAATTCCATGTTTGAATTTGTGTCTGGTATCATCTTCCATATTATCTCCACTAACTTCAAATTTAGTTCCAGAATCCATTCAATGTCCATTTGTTTCATTTTGCTGATAGACAATCACTCTTTAGTATGTACGAGCCTCAGAAGGTTTGAAATAGTTGATGTCATTGTCATGAATTGTGTTAAATTGAAGAATATAGTTGTAACTCTGCACCAGTCAAACTTTTACTTTGTGCTTAAGGTAAGTTTTGTTTTAGAATTGGATGTTACTTTGAAGGTAGGAATATTATAATCATGTAAATATATTGAAATTGTGACCCTTGATAGGCATCTTATGTGGAAACGAGAGTTTGATAGAAGTTATGTTGGCTTTATGAAAGATGGAGCACAGTGGCTTGTGGATAATACAGACATTAAATTTGTTGGTAAGTAGAAGCAAGAAGCATGATATTTTGTGATTTGTGTTCTTTCTCTTTCATTTAACTTCAAGCTTCTAATTTTGTTGAAGCTGAATTGCGTAAAATCATGCTGGATAAATATGATGGGAAAATTTAATTTTTGGACTTTGTGTTGAACATGGATTTCACACCTAAGAGTGCAGGTTTAGTGTAATGAAAATGAAACAAAGGAGAGAATGCGCCCATGACTTAACTAAAAAGGAGAGAAAGACCAATCACAACATTCATGAGAATACAGAGACTGCCATTCAGCTCTATTCAATTCACAGTCTATTTACATTATATACACATACTTGATCAATGAAGATGGTGGTATTGTTGCCGCCGGAAAACACACCTGGGGTAAGCGTGGCAGAAATCTTCAAGCCACTAAGTGTGTCCTTGGGGGCAAGCCTCGAGTCAAGTACTGTCACTTGAGTCTTGACTCCTCTGTTTAGGCAAACTCCTAACGAAACCAAGGGGGGTGGACCCTAAAGTTGCTAAGGCTGGTTAAGCTAAGCTAGTTAAGTGGATGAATTAGTTTTTAGGAGTTTTTTAATAATGATAAAACTAACATAAGAGATTTGCAATATAACTTGAAGTATAGCAGCACAAAGATCTAAACAACATATAAATTGAACATGATTAACAAATCATTCAACACATGATAACAATTGAAAATAATTTGCAATGATAAATAAAGAGACTAGTGCTGAAGAATAGAGTCAAAATTGTAACGCTGCTTGTAATGCTGAAAAGAAATATTGTGTAAATGTTCTTGGCCAATTTTAAAATTAATGTGGTAATGATCTTTTGATTAAAGATTGGTGGATTCCCGATATACACAAAGGTACAGGGAATATGTTCGGAATTCAGCTGTGTGGTTTCTCACTCAGACTTGGGCTGGATCAGAGTCTCAAGGAGGTGTTCAGATGCTATACCAACAAGGGCAAGCCTAACGGTTTCCAAGAGGTCACTACCCAGTGTTATCCCAAGCCCTTTGAAAAATTTGCCCACAACAGAAGAATGTTCGCTTTGTGCTGGATTTTCACAAGTAGGTTTGTTTATTTGGGCGTGTTAAAACCTATTACTAGTCATCTTCCCCTTTCTGATGTGTACCAACATGTTCGGACTAAGTTGCAAGTTGGCCATAGAGCATACGGGAGAAGACCTTGTTTATTTTAAAAGATTTTTGAACACAAAATTTTACTTTTTAATGCCCCAAGAGTCTCTTTTCGGGCCAGTACTTGGGCAAGCCCTTATCCTGAAACCTTACTTCGGGAAAGCAAGGGGGTGTTTTGAATTGTAAATGACTGAAAAGTAAATGTTTTCTAATTACCTACACTACCAAGGTAGTGGGTTAGTAACCAATTTACTTCTTTGCAAAATATAAACAATATTGTAGCAAAAAAAAGTATACGGTCTGCAAAAATAAAACAAACTATTCCTACATCATGAGTGTGTCAATGGCCCAATATTTGGATTGCACCAAGACGTTAGATTTTAATCTACTTGGTTAATTTTAAGTTAAACTAATCTAATGTTAAAATTTGCTTAAGTTTGCAAAAAAAAAGACAACAAACACAAAAATTCCGAACCGACACCAATCCCCTCTAGGGGATGAAAGCAAGCTCTGTGAGCCTACTTCAAAAATACTTTTATTACTGATTACAATGCTTGATGATGAAGATGAAGAAATCCTCTTTCTCCTTACAGATCTCGATAAAAGAGGTTACAAAATGTTGAAGCAAAGTAAGGGAGGAAAGGTGAGGTTCAAAGGAAGGTTCTGGATCATCCAAGTTGGTTGGAAAGTGTGCATAAAAACCTTCTTTCTGCTGTCACAGTACAAAAACCAACATACTTTATTAGTCCAAAAAGTGCCCAAAATCACTTTAAAAACGTTTTGGGCGACAACAAAAAATACTAAAAAAATCTAAGTTAAAAAGACTAGTTGACTGTAAAAATGAACTAAGATGGAATGGCCAGAAAGGCACCCTCTTAGGGTCTTGGACAGCCTTAAAAAGGCAGCCAATGAAACACTAAGATGCTTGATGTAAACTTTAAAAAAAATTTAAGAAAATAAATCATTAAACAATCCTGAAAATTTGACTTGAAAAAATTATTTAATGACTTTTCAAGCAAGACCCAAGCTATGAAATGAAACTTAAAAATATACTGGATCTATGCATATAATTTTCAGATTTGATTTTTGATAAGAAAGTCAAGTAGATCAGATTTGAAAGTTATCCAAAAACAGTAACCAAGAAGAAATAATTTTTATGAGAGAAAGAGTAAGAAGAAGAGAGCTTGTTGCTAGAAAATATCAAACTGAGAATGCTTCTTTGTGGAGTGCTGAGGGACAATGTTCTTGAAAGTATGTTGAAGATGGAGTGGAGTCAAACTTAATCCAATCCTCCTCCAAGCTTGGCAACCTGAAAGCTAAATCACAAAAACTTGCATACCCATGAGATCTTGTAAACACATATAAACAGATATTAAAATAGCATGAAAATAAACTTATTTAACATGCAAATTTTTTGTTCCGAATCATACATGAAAAATAGGAAATGAAAGTAAGCTTACTAACAATTTCCTATTCCTATTAATTCAACTGAGTTATCAAGGCAAGATCTACAATAAGCATAAGAAAGAAATTTGCAAGTAAGAAACAGTTACCATATGAAGAGCATCAACAATGTTGATCCACACACCAATGCACTACACCATTAGCCTCCAAAGCTTTCTTTATTATCAATGCAAGATAGAACATATTACAATTGCAAGCCTACTCTCATTCCAACTCTAACTAGTTTGGAATGAGAGAGGTGCCTCAAATATATAGAATGGGCAAGGAGGGAGTGGAGTGAGTGATGGAGAAATGGGTGGAGCAAAAGGGGCTGCCAACTCCACCTATTTGGCTACCCAAAATAGTCATAAATCAACTATAAATCAGCCACATGACAGCCCTAGAATCAAGCTGCCATTTCCTTAACACGTGGGACATTCTTCCTTGGGAAATGTGCCCAACACATGGAGGAATGCACCCACCTTTATAGGAGACAATCCCACTTTATTAGCTGCCCAAAAATGTTTCTAAATGCTTCTTACACATCCCAAAAATATAGCTGGTCCAAAATCCCATCAATTTTGGAAATTTTTAATTTTCTCATTTTTGGCTTTTTGTATTTTTTTGTACTTTTTGACCTTTTTTTGGATTTTTGCAAAAAGATGAAAAATAAAGTGTCTAATGGCTATGGAAAGTGGGTTTAGGGGTAATGTGGGTGCTCCGGGTTAGAAAACGAGCACCCCCATGGCCAAAACAACCCCTAAACCATAATTTTATCACTTTTAAATTTTTTTTGACCAAACCATTAAAAAATGACTTGTTTTTATGGAAAAATAAAAACTTCTCGAAACTTAAAAAAAACCTAGGGGGACCTAATACACGTTAATACGACTCAAAAACTATGCCTAGCATGTTTTAATACATTGACACTTAGACTTTATAACTTCCTAAGGCTTAAAAATTACGCCGACCACCCCAACTTTGGAGGATTTGAGTGAAAAACTCAAAAATTATTAGTCGTTTCTTCAACAGCCAATAATTTCCAAGGAAAAAAAACACTCTGGGCTAGTCGAATTAACGTTTAAGTCCTAGAAGCCGAGTTTTTTACGAAAAGATACCATGCTAGCACATTATTACAATTTTCCCCGAGGAGTATGAATATGTGGTACAAAAATAAAATAGGGCCTAGAAGGCCTGATGGACCTCAGAACTTTGATAATGAATAATTAAATTGTTCAAGTCTTCGACAGTTCACTCGGAATCCACTAAGTGCAATTTAGTGGATAACAGGTATAAGTTATAACACATGATCTACAACGATGTTGGCTCCACTCATTATTATAAGCTATAACTTCACAATGGGGGTCTGCTATATAGACATAGGTCTATGTACATGACAGTTTGGGACATTTCACCCAAGAAAGACTTCCAAATAAGGATTTCATAATGATGGACTCCTGACTTAACTCATGACTCTCTCATAAAGTAATAAAGTATTACACCACTATCACATAATAACTTTTCCATTGATTGCATGTATGAGCTGCTAAAAGACAAAATACACTATAGGATAGTACATAATAGCTAATTTGGAGCTAAGATCTACCCACTCTTCTATTCTTAAGCATCTCGCTTAAGTTGTAGGTGGGTTATTAACCTTTTCGGTGATATCATCAATTGAACTTGTAAGTGCTTCTACTCATACAATGACTCCTGTTGAACTTGTTCTCAATTTCGTTGGATCTTTTGATCGTCTTCAAATATAAGTTGACTTGCATGTGTAATTTGGTACACCTCTTCTGACCCTTGTTCATCTTCCTCTTGACTAAATTTGGTCTTCTTATGTAGTCTCATACACTTGTAAAACATCAATTGATTCTTAAAATTTTGAAATGTTCCTTGTTGAGCTTGCCCCCCACTGGAATAGCCACATTCTTTCTTGTTAATTCATTTAGGGAGCTAATCTTGGCAAAGTTCTTAATATTTTTGTAATAGCCTACATGTCTTAAAAAGGCTCTTAAAATATTCACATTATAGAAGCCATCCATTTTCTTCACTTCATCTTGACAGAAATCTGCTTTTAATGGTAGGTTGTGTGTTACCCCTCATATTGTATGAGGGTAATCCATAATATGATTGTAATGACTTCATTCAGATTCCGGATCCCAACACAACAAAATCAGTTGCACATGGCCTAGAGTCCCTTGGAGCAAATTTAGCATGATGTAGTTTTTCATAATATATATTGACAGATGTATTTACTATTTGGAATGCCCCCCTCAAAAAATGGTGGGTGCACTCCATTTAAACCCATAAAACCCCTCAATCTATGTTAGGCACACTCCCCTGGGAACATAATCCCTTGATTTATGGGTCTTTGTTGTTAGTTTTCATACATTCATAGCATAATAATTCAATTGCATAAACAAGATCACTAGAAGAAAGACAAAGCACAAAACATAACAATAGAGTTTATCCCCGGAAACCCAAACGGGAGAAAACCCAACAACCTTCGTATAGAGATGATAATCCCGAGATCAGAGTACAATCATAAAAGAGAAAAGATGGAAAATGTCTTCCAAAAATAGAAACCCCAAAACTGTCTTCTTCTCCTCCAGCAGATGCGAACTTCTCTCTCAAGTAATGCAGACTTGAGTTGAGTGGATGAGTGAATAATGATGTGAGCTCACCTCTTATTTATACAAGTGTCAAATTAACCTTTTACCTTAACTGGGCCGACTTCTCTAGGAGACTGGGTCGACTTCACTTGGGGAGCATTTAATAATTAATTTTAATCTTTTCTTTTGCTTGCTTTTCATCCCAAGGTTTACATTGATTCTTTCAGGGTTTACATAGATAAATTACATCAAGTTCATCTCCCTTAGGAGGTACAATCAAATACAATAAAATACAATAAATAATATCTTCTGAAGTTGCACAAAATCCAACACTCCCTCTCAATGAGGAAGGTATCCTTCGGTCTTCATCAGCATCGTGATCATTTGGGTTTCATCTTTGTACATCTATGCTGTCTTCATCATCTCTATACATACTAAAGGTTGTCAGCACAGTCTCAGTCCTTCGAGAAGTGTCTTCATGCATCATCTACACCAGTCCTTCAGTGTGTTCAGGAGAATCACTCAATCCTGGATATTTGAGATATCAGCTATACGCTTTGCTACTTGTTTGTCTCATCTGTCGATGAGATTTCTCTCATACCTGGCTGAGATCCTAGACGAGCAAATGGGCACAACCATTGACTAACTGTCCGACTCATCTGCCAATGGGATTTCTCCCATACCTGGCTGAGTACCTAGACTGTAGAGGCACCTGTGCAATCACACGGCCAACTACTGACTGTCCGACTCATCTGCCGATGGGCTTTCTCCCATACCTGGCTGAGTACCTGGACTGTAGAGGCACTTGTGTGAACCCGACCATCTACTAACTGCCCGACTCATCTGCCTATGAGATTTCTCCCATATCTGGCTGAGTACTAGGACTGTAGAGGTACCTGGGCAAAATCAGGGTAAGCATCTCGATGTCATCTTTCCCTCTCACGGAGGGACTTGTTCTTTTCTACTCCAAGTCTTCTGCGAAAGTATTCGAACTTCACCCTAGGAAGAGCCTTGGTGAGAACATATGCAGTTTGGTCGTCCATCGTCATGTACTATAACTCGACCGCACCTTTCTGCACCATATCACGTATGAAGTGATACCGAATCTCTATATGCTTCGACCTGTGGTGAAATACAGGATTCACTGACATCTGCACACAGCTTTGGTTATCACAGTGAATCACGGTCGGCTCTGGAATCTGGCTAAACAATCCTGCTAGGATTTTACGAAGCCACACTGCTTCTCGAACTGCTGTACTAGCAACCATGTTCTCAACCTCTGCAGTACTGAGTGCTACCGAGTTCTGCTTCCTGCTGCACCAGGAAATAACTGCAGAACCCAAATTGGAGCAACATCCGGAAGTACTCTTCCTATCTGCAACGCATCCGGCCCAATCTGAGTCTGTAAACCCCTGCAATCTTAGGTCACAATCTGAAGCATATTTCAATCCATATCCCACAGTGCCACATAAGTATTTGAGCACATGTTTTGCAGCAATCCAGTGAATCTGCCTCGACACACACATGAACTGGCTGAGAGCATTCACAACAAAACATATATTTGGTATAGTGTTTGTCAAATACATCAAGGACCCAATCAACTAGCGATACATGGTGGGATCAATCAAATCTGAGTCAGAAGAAGAATCTCTCAACTTCTTCCAATTTGCATCCCATCGGAGTGGCCATGGACTTGCAGTCCAACATTTTGAATCTCTTCAGTATATCTGTTATCTCTCCAGGAAACTCTTCTAGGTTGCAGCTCGAAGATGCCTGGTAACTTAATTCATTCTCTCAATGATGGATAATATTGGATCAAGATGAACATCTAACTCTCTGAGTCATTTACTCAAAACAGTCTTAAATATACTCAACAATGCAAGGCCTTCAAGGACTGTTATCAGATAGGTAAAAGGATAAAGTAACTAATCAATTAACCAGAACATACATAAAGCAATTACATATGATGGGCCAATTAACTATCAATGGGTGCTAATGATCCCAGTTTAATAATCACAGGTAAGATGACAATTACCATAGGATTTTAAACATAGACAAAGAATACCATTCAACTGAATAACACAGAACAAAGATAAGAAAAGAAGGTCTAACAACAATGAATGAAAGAAGCTTGTAGGCTGATTACATTAAAGAAAGTGTTTATTCATAAAAACAGTAAAGTAGAATACGCAAAATCGAACCTTTACTCCTTCTGAAGTTTTAGGCTTTATAGCCTTTACATGACAGTTCCAGATCCTCAGAAAAAGGAACTGATTTGCTAAAAATAGACCATTTAAAACAGTTTTACAATAAATTAGGAAAAGGTCCTATTTGCATGGTCGAAATTGCATCTTCAACAGATCTTCAGGGTCTTCGACTGCTTGCCACGATCTCGAGATGTTTGCTGGAGGAAACCGAAAATGCTACTTGGCAGATAGTCCAACTGTTTACTAAAAATAGGCAAGAATCCTTATCTTTTTTCCTTGTTGGCATCTTTCAAAATTGAAACAAGATCTTAATATCAATGCCCTTAATTGCTATCTAGCACCTGGAATCATCTTCGAATTGTTTAGATCAGCAAAAAGTCAGCTCTTTGCAAAAGGGTGGCTTTCTGCATTATTTTGTAGTTTCGGTAGCTAGAAAGGCTGGATTTAAATTTTGTTAGCTACCGAAAGCTCTGCTTTCGGTGGTTAATGAACAATTCAGCATGTTCGCCTAAGCCATCGAGACCTTCTCTGAGATGTTTGAAACTTGTCTTTCCTTTCGGTAACTAGAAGAGTCTTGTCTCTATGCTGTAAGTTGCCGAAAACTGGGTTTTTGGTAGCTAATGAACAATCACCATGTTCGCCTAAGCCACCGAAAACTCTGTTTGATCTAACCTGCAAAATTTTGACAAAAATGTATTTTCTGACTTCTGCCACTCATTCGTTTTGCTGTTTGGAATTTTCTTCATCCTGGGCTAAATCCGGAGTGTCAGCAAAACTGATGGCTGCTGTTGCTAGGGTTTCAAGATCTGAGTGTGTCTTAGGTTGAGGCTTTGGAGGCATCATCTTGTTTCTCAGCAGCCTGGCCTTCCTATACCATTTGGTGTTGTCTTTCATCAACATCAAGTTCCTTTCTTTTAACTTAGTATACTTTATAGTAAGCTCTTGGAAGGAATTACGTAATCCAACATTATTTTCAGTTAATTTTTTATTCTTTTCCTTAATTACTCTTTCAAGAATTCTAAGTTCATATACCTGCATGAGAAGCTGATTGATTTTCTGAGATGAAGATTTCTTAGTCTTGCTGGTTGATGCTTCAGCAACATGCTGATCTGGCTCTTCCTTAGGTGTAGGTGACAGCAAATTTTCATATCCTGCTTCAGCTTCTTGCTGTTCATCATCTTCAGAATCTGTGTATGGCAGGTTGAGGACATTCTTGCTTTGTGAAGAAGCTTCTTCTTTCTCTATCTTTTTACTGAAATCTAGCTTCTTTTTAGCCTTCTGAGTTTTAAGAGATGGGGAAAAGTGATCAACTGCAATTGGAGAGATGGCTCTCCTCTTCCTTTTTCCACTTCTAGGAGTGGAAGACTTTTTTTCATCCTCTGGCTGTAACTTTGTTTCGAATTCATTCCAGAAAAGGAAGTATGCCCAGTTCATGTTCCTCCTTTGCAGCAGCTCATAAACTATGAGCTTGATCAAGCCATGATGAGATAATCTACTTGCGATTTTGGTTGGCTTGGCTCTGACTTGATGAGCCATCTTAGTCAAGCTTTTGTAAAGATAAAAAGGGAGATTCAAGGGGTTCCTGCCAGTGAAATGATTCATCAATTTAAAATGATAGATCAACACCCTATTGTATCTACCCTCACAGGTTATGTAGACAAGAATTAACTTCAACAGATGCTGCCATTTCTCCTCAAGAGAGGACATAGGAATATCCTTCTTCCATACAAGACTTTTGTGCTCTGGTTTCAGATAGGATCTGGATTCAAAATCCTTTGTAACAGTAGTCTTGAACCAATTTTCTCCAGTCCTTGGAAGTTCTGTCACTTCAGCTATGAGAGCTTCATCTACCTGGAATTCTTCCTTGCCAATCACTGCCTTTGTGCCATCAAATGTGAGAGCAAACGCTTCTGCTATTTGCTGATGAGATCCCCATAGTTTTTCACAAAACTTATAGCAGCCTGCGTCCTTGAAAAATTGACATACCTTGGGGTGTGATTCTAGGTAACAGATGTCATCGAGCTCTTTTCTTAGGACCACTCCTCCTCCTTCTTCATCTGTAAGCTATTTCTTGACACCTGCTGTTAAAAATTCAAGCTTGAGAGAAAAAATCGACGCGAATTTAGGGAAAAGGTAAGCTCGATGATAGGTAAGAGTGGAGGAAGGATGTCTTGGTTAAAGAACTTGACTTCGAGGGATGTGAATTGAAAAGCTAATCATGAGGGTTTAATGACCTGTCAATTTTGCATGATTACACTGGATGTACAACTTTTCAAATTTCGGTAGATGTGAGAGATATAGGGTTCAATCGGCTAGGGTGAGATCATGATTGCAACAGGTTTTACCTTGAGGAGATTGTGCCTTTGCTAGCAGTGACCCTTTTCGGCGGTAAGGGAAAAAGAATCTGCTTCAAACTAGAGATTTGACCTTTGATTTGATTTATAACCGTTTTGGAACCGCCTTACTTTCAGTAGCTGGGATGATTTTGCCTTTACACTATAAGCTGCCGAAAGCTGGGTTTTAGGTGGCTAATGAACCATTTGCCATGTCTGCCTAAGCCACCGAAAACTGATTTTTATTCTTGAAGAGAAAGTAATATCCAATGTTGTTTCAAACTTTATTACATACTTCAAATTTATTGAAAAAGAACCTCAAATGTTTATAAAAATAAAAAATTTAAAGACTTCCTATCACTAAATAAAATACATTTGACCAATTTTATTTGGGGAGATAACAATATCTATGGTGTGCTTTCCTTGTCCTAGGAAAATCTCTTTCTGCCTTTGCCATACTTCTAATCCCAAGAAGTAGTGCATTAATCCAAGATCCTTCATTTCAAACTCAGAGGCGAGATTCTTCTTACACCGTACAATTAGTTTCTCATTTCCTGTGAGAAACAGGTTATCAACATATAATACCAAAAGCAATGGCTCATCATCTACAATCTTGTAGTAAAGGTTGGGTCTGCATCACTCTTGGTAAATCCCAAGCTCACCAAGAATCCGTCTATCCGTCCATACCAAGCACGGGGTGCTTGCTTGAGTTATACAATGCCTTTTTCAATCTGCATACATGAGACTCCTTTCCGTGGACAATAAACCCATCTGGATGCTCGATGTAAACTTCTTCCTCAATAACACCATTGAGAAAGGGTGTCTTCACATCCATCTGATGCAACTTCCATCCCATAACTGAAGCAATAGCAATGTTCGATCTGATGGAAGTATATCGAGCAGCAAAAGTCTCATCATAATCGACTCCCTCTTTCTGAGAGAATCCTCTGGCAGCAAATCTGGCCTTGTATTTTTCAACACTTCCATCTGCTCCATGCTTGATTTTGTATAGCCATTTAGAAGTCACTACTGACTTCTCCTCAGGTCTCGGCACAACCTCCCACACATCATTCTTCATGATGGATTGATATTCTTCCATCATGGCATCCTTCCAAACTTGATGTTTGGATGCTTCTTCGTAAGTGGTTGGTTCTGAATCAATAATGTTGCTCATCAGTGCCACATAACTAGAGAACCTTTGAGGTCTTTTGCTTTCTCTGGAAGCACCATGTGGAGCTTCATGCCCCTCTGCATCCTGTAGTGTCTGTTGTGCCCATCTAGGTCTTTTCCGACTTGCAACATCTCTGGGGATATCAACTGGATCAATGGGATTGATAGGTTCATCCTTTTCTGCTAACTCCCTCTGAACTGGAGGGGGAGATGATCTCATCTCCTTTGGTTCTAACATTTCTTCATCATCGATCTCCATGTCCAATCCTCTGCCTTTCCTGACAACCATCTCTTCTTCAAAGGTCACATCCCTACTGACTTCAATCTATTTGGATCCTGGGATGTAGATTCTATAAGCCTTTGAAGACACACTGTATCCCACAAAGGTTCCCTTCTTGCTTGAAGGTTCTAGCTTGGATCTTTTCTCCTTGGGCACATGTATATATACTGGACAACCAAATATCCGAAGATGGCCCACTTTTGGTTTCATTCATGTGAACGCTTCTTCCGGAGTCATATTCTTCAATATCTTATGTGGACATCTATTCTGTACATATATACTGGTTCTGGATGCTTCTACCCACAAGAACATTTGAAGACTCTGGTCATGTATCATAGCTTTGGATGCCTCCACAATTGTTCTATTCTTTCTTTCCGCAACCCCATTTTGTTGAGGGTTGTAGGGAACTATGAGCTTCCTCTTAATTCCTGCTTCCTTGCAGAACTCATTAAATTTTGTAGAGGTGTATTCTCCACCATTATCGGATCTCAAAATCTTGATCCTCTTTCCTAATAGATTCTTGACTTGTGCTTTAAATTCTTTGAACTTGCTGAGTACTTCCTCGGATTCCTTAGACTTGAGGATGCATATCCAAGTCTTTCGTGAGTATTCATCAATGAATGTTATATAGTAATGATATCCACCCAATGACGCAACTGTCATGTGTCCTCACAAGTCAGAGTGTACTAGATCCAAAATCCCTTTGGATCTACTCTCACTATCTGGAAAAGATCTCTTGGCATTCTTGCCAAGTGCACATCCTCTACATGTCCCATCATGGTCTACCTGGAGCCCTGGTAAACCTGTCACTATATTCTTCAGTGCTGGGAGAGCTCGATAGTTCAGATGAGCTCGATAGTCTTCTGTGCCATAATTCGCCCATACTTGCAGCATCGTGTACTGGGGCTTGGGCTGGTGGAGTGTTCAGTCGATACAAGCTCTCCTCTCTTATACCAATAACTTTGGCTATGTTCATGCTTGAGTTCTTGTGCCAAGCAAGGACTTTCCCTTCTGAGAAAGCTACTTTATATCGCTTGTCCTCCAAGGATGAGATGGAGACAAGGTTTCTTTTCATTCCAGGTACATAGAGCACATCACTCAGGCGCAATGTATCATTTGATTCTAGTTGAAGGGAGGTGGCTCCAGATCCCTTCACAGTGTAGTTTGCATCATCTCCAAGTACAACACGAAGATGTAAATCTTTCTCAACTAATTCTGAAAGATTCTCTCTATATCCTGTCATGTGTCTAGATGCACCACTATCTATGAGCCAAGTGTCACTAGTGGTGGGAATAGTACCTGATAAAGCTGATATGAATAGAAATTCTGTGTGATCTTCATTCTTTTGCTTCTTGTGATGATGATCTTCTTCTACATCAGCGGTGGATGCTTCATGCTTCCTTTTGCTTGAACTTTGGTAGCTACTGGCGTAATGTCCATATTTTCTGCACCTATAGCATTGAACTTGAGATATGTCCCTCTTCTTCTTTTGATCTTGGCGAGGACTTGATCTTCTATCTTGGTGCTTGTGTTTGTGGAACTTCTTTCCTTTCCCCTTAAATTTCTTGGCATGGGATACAAATGCTTGATTCTCCTCAGGTTGAGTACCGTGGAGTCTTTGTCATGCTGCAATCCTTGTCTCCTCCTGAGTGCAATCTGCCCATAGCTTATCAAACTTGGGTAGTTTAGATCTACCACTTATGCTTTGAATAAAGGACTCCCAAGATGGTGGAAGGCCATTCAAAGTGGTGATAACAAGCTCCTTATCATCAATGGGATGTCCACTGGTGCTAAGCTTGTCCCTTAGTTCTGTAATCCTCATAAAGTATGAGGCAATGGATTTTGACTTGGATATCTTCATATTCGAAAGCTGGTGCCTCAATGTAATGGATACATTGATGCTAGTGTTGGTTGTGGAGCCTGATCTCCAGACTCAGAGATATTATTATTCAGTCGTGTCTGTACCCCAGGTTTGGTTATGATCCCGGCTGGGGGGGCGTGGGGGCCAGCGGGCCCCTGTCGGGGGTAGCGCCCCCGAGAAAGGGGGTTTGGGGGCAACGCCCCCAAGTTACGGGGGTTCGGGGACAACGCCCCCGAAGAAAATTTTTGGGGCTGTTTTCGCCACCAGTTTTTGGGCCCATGGTTTTGGGTAACCCGTGGTATTTTTCCCATTGTATTTCCCTTATAAAAAAAAACATTGTAACATGGTTAGGGTTGATGTATTTAGGTTTTATGCATTGTAAAGATCTCTGAGATCAAGAAGAGAGACTGTGAGACAGTGAAGAGGAAGTGCAGCGGTTGTGCTGCAGGTTGTATCCCTTCACTTTGCTGGACGGAATAATAATAAGGACTGGCAACTTCAGTGTGGACATAGCCCATCTTGGGGTGAACCACGATATATCTGTGTCTCTCTTGTAATGTGTGTGATTATATTTGCATTTCTATTTATTGTTATTGCTCTGCGATCCTGTTTTTCTAACAGCTAGTGTGTTTAAACAACTTCTTTATGGTCTTGAACATTTTCCTAGTGGACTTCTTCCCTGAGATTTTTGGCACCAAATGATCTCTTACCGAGTCTACTAGAATCCTTCTTGCTCTGGCATCATTCTTCAATCCTTCTTGCTCTGGCATCATTCTTCCTCCATCGGGTTTTGTCGTCTTCAACTTCTGGCTCAGGGACCTTCTCATTTACATATTGTAGTAGGTCATTTTCTTCTAGAAGTAGAAGAACCCTAGACTTCCAAGAGATAAAGTTGGAAGCTCCTTCCAAACGATCTTCAACCTTCATACCAATCATCTTGACTGCATATCTGGTTCAGAAACCCTAGCAGGAGCTAGGTCAAAAATGAAAGTTGGAATTTGGAAAAAACTAATTCCACAGGTAGATGTGCATTGCCAAGGCGAGTTGAATTGAGGTAGGGTTGATCCAAATTTGTGGAGAGAAGTAGGTCAAAACTGAAACCCTAATTTCTGCTATCGCTGTAGAGTTAGGTCAAAAATTGAAAATTCTCGGAATTGAATTCCGTCTTCACCAAAAGATGCGTCTCCCTAAAATCGAAATTCCCAAGGCTCTTTTTCTCCAAAATGTTGGGTGAAGACTTCAGAAGATGAAACCCTAGTTTCGACAATGGCTTCTTCTAGAACTGCTCTGATACCATGTTAGTTTTCATACATTCATAGCATAATAATTCAATTGCATAAACATGATCACTAGAAGAAAAACAAAGCACAAAACATAACAACAAAGTTTATCCTGGGGAACCAAACGGGAGAAAACCCAGCAACCTTTGTATAGAGATGATAATCCCGAGATCAGAGTACAATCATAAAAGAGAAAAGATGGAAAATGTCTTCCAAAAATAGAAACCCCAAAACTGTCTTCTTCTCCTCCAACAGATGCGAACTTCTCTCTCTCAAGTAATGCGAGCTTGAGTTGAGTGGATGAGTGAATAATGAGGTGAGCTCACCTCTTATTTATACAAGTGTCAAATTGACCTTTTACCCTTACTGGGCCAACTTCTCTAGGAGACTGGGCTGACTTCACTTGGGGAGCATTTAATGATTAATTTTAATCTTTTCTTTTGCTTGCTTTTCATCCCAAGGTTTACATTGATTCTTTCAGGGTTTACATATATAAATTACATCAAGTTCATCTCCCTTAGGGGGTACAATCAAGTACAATAAAATACAATAAATAATATCTTCCGAAGTTGCACAAAATCCAACATTTGTTGGGGGATTCCTCAATATGTTGGGGTGCATCGTGTTGAAGACACAATCCCTTGATTCAAGGATGATTTTCCCCTACACGTGGCCTCTTTTACGCAAGGCACACCTCTAGTTCTCTTTAGTTCTAACAAGTGATGCACAACACTCACATATGAGCTTGCACACTTGGCTATCCTCTCTTAGATGTAACACATTCTCTCTTGCATGACTCCAACTCTTGGATAGCACACCTCTTGCTTCGTTGAGGCTATATAAGGAGAAGGCCTCTTCATTGTAAAACATGGTTGGAATTTTGGAGTTTCCTCTTCTTGTAGCCTAATTGATATATCATCCTTGGAGCTTTTGTGGCATGTATTTGAGGTACTCTCCGTCTATCGCCTCCAACCCAAAACATAGAAATTTTAATGTGAAAGCTAGCAATACTTACAACCTTTGAAAGCTCCACAATCTCAAAGGTATTAATACCACATTAGAAGGGGAAGGGTTTATGTTCATCTCTATCCTCTTTTCCTTTGTGTTTGTGCACACACGGGTATTGATTTTTGCATTCAATCTTAATTCAAAGGTTGTAATATTGATATTTTATGTGTATGGTGCACCCCCAAAGCTAGAAAGCAAGTGGATACTTTATTCGATCCCTCCCTTGTAAAACCTAGTATATTCTTGCACTTCACTACATAGGGTTTGATCAATCATGCAACCCTTACCCCTTAGTGAGATATGAAACAAGGCCCTCTTAGATTGTAGTTCTTTGAATCCATTTTCCCCTAGTGGATTGACACTAGTGTCTGTTGCTGTTGGAACACGCACCTGGGGGTTATCGCAACAAAAATATTCAAGTTGCTTAGGTGTGTTTCTTGGGGGCAAGTTTCGAGTTGAGATACTGTCACTCAACACTCAACTCCCCCGTTTAGGCATAACTCCTAACGAAGCCAAGGGGGGGTAGTCCCTATGAGTTAGTAAGGTTGTTTAAGCTTTAGGTTTATGATTGGGTAAGTTTTTAGGAGTTTTGAATAAGATTTAATTGAAAGCGAGAAAGTCACTTGCAAATATGAATTAAGATCAACGACATAATATAATCAAATAACATATGAGATCTGATCCAAAGATTGAAATAATGTAAACAAGATCAGTGCCAATAGTGGAGTCGAAATAACGTGTTGTTGTATTGTAGATGTTTTGCGAGTGCTTCTTGGTCAGTTTTGGTTTATTATGAGATGAGATTGATTTAGGGGAAAAGGGGAGCTCCAGATATACCGTGAGGTACAAGGAGTAATGTCCGGAAATCAAGCAAGGGTGGCTCCTCACGAAGACGTGTGGGCTGAATGGAGTATCGGGGGGATGTTCACACCTGTTGTCACCCAAAACTGACATGTGTGTGCTGAAGCCCAAAAATAAGCATACCAGCTTGATGACAACTCTCAAAAGAGAATCCAATGTCACCACACTTCAAAAGAGAATCCAATGTCACCACACTTCTCTCTTCCTCGCTTCAGGTTGGCTCTTCTCCAACTCAAGGGGGGTTTCCCTAAGGTAGGATCACTAAGGCAGGTACAGTAAAAGGGAAAGGTGAATCGAAGAGGTTGCCTTAGAGAAACGGTTGTGGTATAAAAGGTGTTTTGATCAAGTGATGGGAAGGAAGGGAGGATCAGTCCTCGGGAAAGGACCAGTGTCAGTATACCAGAAGGGAGAATGGAGTCAAAAGAGAACTCAAGGGGGCCTTGCGTTTCATACAAGTGAGATTAATCTAGTACGTTCCATAATAAAAGACAAGAAGAATATAAGTATAACCGACTACAGTCTATTACTCATAAGATCTTTTGAAAACATAACATCAACAAACAACTTCACAACCAAAAATGCTTGCCCAATGGACTAGAATATAGCCTTCTATGCTAGATTTACTCCACAACTTATAATGAAACATGCAACCATGAAAGAGACGCCCAATATGTCCGAAAAACCCAACATGATATTTTTCTATTAAGCTCAAGGGAAAGAAAAACTCCCAACTTTTTCCCATCTTTACAAAGAAGAAGGCTGGTCTCTTTTATAGACCAAAAAAACCTCTCCTACCTTTTTGTTTCAAAAAGGAAAAATAAAAAATAAGAAACAAAAAATAATAATAATCAAAAAGAGGGATGCTAGATCCACTTTTGTCTCATCTCATGTTTTAAGAAAACTAAAGTGAACGACTCTGTTGACTACATGTTTAAAAACTATGTGGCCAACCCCGCCCAAATCTGGAGTCGGTAGATAACGAAGACAAGCACACGTGGTCGACCAAATGATAGGCCTATTGCTCCAAAACTCCACGTAGCAGTGGAAATACACCAAGTTATTTCACCACAGCTGATCATAAACGCGTGGAACTCCACTTGTAACTGGCTGTCGCGGGGATCCAGGATCAACTTGAAAAACTGCTGCCACATGACGACCCACCGATGAGTTGATTCTCCCAAAGATTGCGTATTTGATGTAACTGGCTGCCAGTGTAACCTGTAATCAGCTGGCAACAGATGCGTGGAAAACTCTGTCCGGTCACGGAGATAACCCATACGACAGTCAAATGCTGAAGATGAAAACCGATCAAGAGTGCGCTCAACTGCCAGGGACAAGTGAGCCAAGCTCCACGCTCTTTTAATTGGCCGAGTTTGAGATGCCCCACAGTATATGATTCGAAAAACTGATTCACGTACTGCAGGTCGTCACAGTCCAGGTATTTCTTTCGCGTGGATATCTCATGTGCTAATCGATCGATCGATCACGGTTTTCTCCCACATTTTTGTATTGTCAAGCCTGTTATCTGATAGGAACAATGGGGAAATCCTAGGGAAGACCTCCTACTCTCAAAAGCGCACTATTTAATCCGGCCATCAGTTTTTTGGAAGACAACAAAGGATACCTTGCAGAGAGAGCCCTCTCTTCTTCTTGGTCTGCATTTGATATTCTGGCCACCAAATCCTTCTTAGATTTCTTGCAAGTTCATTTTCTCCTCCATCTTCTGCTATACAGGAGGGCGTCTTCTTTACAAAGAGACGGACATCAAAATTTGGATCACATAGAAGAGTCAACAGCATTGGGATGACCAAAATTAAAGACTCTAAAATTGTGTTGATATTCTCTTTAGAAGCCAATGTCCTTATTTCACGATGAATTTTTACCCCTCTAGATGATGCTCTGGTT
This sequence comes from Larix kaempferi, assembly GCA_027924585.1. NCBI lineage: Eukaryota > Viridiplantae > Streptophyta > Pinopsida > Pinales > Pinaceae > Larix > Larix kaempferi. The sequence goes on along the minus strand of BSBM01002204.1, from coordinate 15,855,700 downwards.
AAATTAGCCAGGATCTCAGTTGCATGCTCTCTTAAGTCAAATTTCAATGATGTAAAAAACGTGAGACAAAACAAAAGAGAAGATGCATTTGCATCAAGAGTGCAAACACAATTTTCTTCCACTTTGAAAAATGTTGAAGAGCAGAAAGAGGAATAGACATTGATTCTAGATTATTCTCTGATATCATTTGGACAAGAGGAGGTATGATGCCTCGATCAGTTTCGGCAGCTTTACCACAATCCATGTGCTCTATTTTGGAGAGAAATAATTGTGTTTGCATAGATCCTTCTTTTCTTACTTGGATTGGATAAGGCACCTGCTGCCAAACCTTTAGATTGAGAATCAAGACTATCCGTATCACTCATGAATGACTTGCTGATGACTTTATTCCTTCTAGCAGCAGAACTGAGCTAGCTGAGCCAAAACTTTGCAGCCAAAAAATAAAATTCTTCTCCATCTACTTCTGGAATTTGGAAACTCTCTGTGGACCGATCCTGTTCACCTACACTGGTCTCTGATATCATTGATGGAAAGACCCCCTGCAACTTCATCTGAATCAACTGACGATCGCATGTGTCCAGAATCTTTAAACAAATGTAGATGCATTTTTGAGAGGTAACATCTGGCTCCATATGGGGACGTGTGCTCTCCTTGAGAGAATACGAGAACCTCAGACTCTGAGTATTCGCAAACCATTTTGGAAAATAGAAACACCACGTGGTGGTGATGGCTCAATTCACATCCCATGACCACACATTTATTACATAAAAATTGCAAAAATGACAAAAACAATGATGCCAATAACAGCAGAAAATGCTCATGCAAGAGCTTTATTCTTCCTACCTACACTAACCTAACACGAGACAAGAGAATGTTAAGTATAATGGTACAACCAATGGAGCCATTTCAGCTCCTCATCTATGCTAGCTGCTTCCTCCCGTGCTTGGTTAGAAACGAAGATACAGATACATACACCATAAAACCAATCTGTCCTGCAATCTGCTCATAAATAAGATTGAACTGTAACATCAGACTGCTAGGATATAATAAATCGTCAAAGTTTTGGTATGAAAACTTAGACTGTGCACAAAAAGCCTCTATCCACTAACTGATAAGGCTTAAATATAAGCCTCCATCACAAGGCTGCTCAATCTGATCTGCAAAACAAGTATCACCTTAAATGAAATGAACTTGGGGCAGATCATAACCTTCATCATAAAACTGTTTGTGAACATCTTTAGTAACATAAGCTTGAGGCGAGTCTGAATCTTCATGAACATCTTCGATGGCGTAAATCTGAGGCAGCTCCATCTTTTCAATATTTTTTGTTATGGCAACAGGAATCTCTTTAGTGATACCTTCAACCAAGGGCCTTTGTAGTGTTTCCTCGATTGGATCTTCAATGGTCTGTTCTTTAAGCTCAGGATGGACCCTAGGGATGAGAGCATCATATTCTTTAGCAAGCTGCTCAATCTCATCAACTATTCCATCATGCCAGCGAAGGAGAAACATCTCGAAAAGCTTTGCCACTGAATCTATGGATTCATCCAATAGGCCATAGAACCAACTTAGTGCATCCCCTTCCAAAGTTTTAGCAAAAACGATCATAAGATCATCCTCATGATGAACATTAAAATCAAACATCAATTTGCAGAGAGAGGCAATATGATGGGTGGCTGAAACATCATCATTTCCATCGAATTCTGGAAGAATGTCATGCACCTTCTCACGGTCGTAGCACTCATTAGGAAATCCACGGACTTTTGAGAAATCCAGCGGGCTGAAAGCTTCATGCAGAAGATCACGTGGTTTTTCCTTATCATCATCCATAAATTAAATAATGAGGTACTAAAACTGAAATATGTATGTAGTCATACCTCATACCAAGCTGTGGAGTCACCAAGGTGAGCTTGAAAGCCTTCCAATGAGTGTGCTCACCTCTACACCCAATAAGATCTTCAAATATGCAAAAGGACAAGGGCTCTATCCCTTCGTGGAGTCGCCATGTGAGAAGAAGAATTTGCAATGTAATCTCCCACAAATGTCAATGAAGCATAGTCTTCAAATTTCGGGAACTGGACTTTGTCCTCGGCAGCGGCGCCAAAATGTTGTCACCCAAAATTGACATGTGTGTGCTGAAGCCCAAAAATAAGCACACTAGCTCGATGACAACTCTAAAAAGAGAATCCAATGCCACCACACTTCTCTCTTCCTCGCTTCAGGTTGGCTCTTCTCCAACTCAAGGGGGGTTTCCCTAAGGTAGGATCACTAAGGTAGGTACAGTAAAAGGGCAAGGTGAATCGAAGAGGCTGCCTTAGAGAAACGGTTGAGGTATAAAAGGTGTTTTGATCAAGGGATGGGAAGGAAGGGAGGATCAGTCCTCGGGAAAGGACCAGTGTCAGTATACCAGAAGGGAGAATGGAGTCAAAAGAGAACTCAAGGGGGCCTTGCGTTTCACACAAGTGAGATTAATCTAGTACCTTCCATAATCAAAGACAAGAAGAATATAAGTATAATCGACTACAGTCTATTACTCCTAAGATCTTTTGAAAACATAACATCAACAAACAACTTCACAATCGGAAATGCTTGCCCAATGGACTAGAATATAGCCTTCTATGCTAGATTTACTCCACAGCTTATAATGAAACATGCAACCATGAAAGAGACGCCAAATATGTCTGAAAAACCCACCATGATATTTTTCTATTAAGCTTAAGGGAAAGAAAAACTCCCATCTTTTTTCCATCTTTACAAAGAAGAAGGCTGGTCTCTTTTATAGACCAAAAAAGCCTCTCCTACCTTTTTGTTTCAAAAAGGAAAAATAAAAAATAAGAAATAAGAAATAATAATAATAAAAAAGAGGAATGCTAGATCCACTTTTGTCTCATCTCATGTTTTAAGAAAACTAAAGTGAACGACTCTGTTGACTACATGTTTAAAAACTACGTGGCCAACCCCGCCCAAATCTGGAGTCGGTAGATAACGAAGACAAGCACATGTGGTCGATCGAATGATAGGCCTATTGCTCCAAAACGCCACGTAGCAGTGGAAATGCACCAAGTTATTTCACCACAGCTGATCTGAAACGCGTGGAACTCCACTTGTAACTGGCTGTCGCGGGGATCCAGGATCGACGTGAAGAACTACTGCCACATGACGACCCATCGATGAGTTGATTCTCCCAAAGATTGCGTATTTGATGTAACTGTCTGCTAGTGTAACCTGTAATCGGCTGGAAACAGATGTGTGGAAAACTCTGTCCGGTCATGGAGATAACCCATACGGCTGTCAAACGCTGAAGATGAAAACCGATCAAATGAAATCGATCAAGAGTGCGCTCAACTGCCAGGGACAAGTGAGCCATGCTCCACGCTCTTTTAATTGGTCGAGTTTGAGATGCCCCACGGTATATGATTCGAAAAACTGATTCACGCATTGCAGGCCGTCATTGTCCAGATATTGCTTTCGCGTGGATATCTCATGTGCTAATCGACCAATCGATCATGGTTTTCTCCCACATTTTTGTATTGTCAAGCCTGTTATCTGATAGGAACAATGGGGAAATCCCAGGGAAGACCTCCTGCTCTCAAAAGTGCACTGTTTAATCCGGCCATCAGTTTTTTGGAAGACAACAAAGGATACCCTGCAGAGAACCCTCTCTTCTTCTTGGTCTGCATTTGATATTTCAGCCACCAAATCCTTCTTAGATTTCTTGCAAGCTCATTTTCTCCTCCATCTTCTGCTAGACAGGAGAGCGTCTTCTTTACAAAGGGACGGACATTAAAATTTGGATCACATAGAAAAGTCAACAGCACTGGGATGACCAAAATTAAAGACTCTAAAATTGTGTTGATATTCTCTTTAGAAGCCAATGTCCTCAGTTCACGATGAATTTTTACCCCTCTAGATGATGCTCTGGCTAAATTAGCCAGGATCTCAGCTACATGCTCTCTTAAGTCAAATTTCAATGATGTCAAAAACGTGAGACGGAACAAAAGAGAAGACGCATTTGCATCAAGAGTGCAAACACAATTTTCTTCCACTTTGAAAAATGTTGAAGAGCAGAAAGAGGAACAGACATTGATTCTGGATTATTCTCTGATATCATTTGGACAAGAGGAGGTATGATGCCTCCCAGTTTCAACAGCTTTACCACAATCCATGTGCTCTATTTTGGAGAGAAATAATTGTGTTTGCACAGATTCTTCTTTTCTTACTTGGATTGGATAAGGCACCCGCTGCCAAACCTTTAGATTAAGAATCAAGACTATCCGTATCACTCTTGAATGACTTGCTGATGACTTTATTCCTTCTAGCAGCAGAACCGAGCCAACTGAGCCAAAAATTTGCTGCCAGAAAATAAAATCCCTCTCCATCTACTTCTGGAATTTGGAAACTCTCTGTGGATCGATCCTGTTCACCTGCACTAGTCTCTAATATCATTGATGGAAAGACCCCCTGCAACTTCATCTGAATAAACTTACGATCGCATGTGTCCAAAATCTTTAAATAAATGCAGATGCATTTTTGAGAGGTAACAACACCAACAAGGATGTAGCCTAACGGGTCCTTGAGGTCGCTTTCCAGTGGTTCCCGCTTCTTCTGATAAATTTTCCCACACAATGTTCAATTGTCGAGTGTCGAATTTTCACTATGTTGCGGGTTGTTAATTTTATTAATATGAGTTTTTATCTAGATGTGAAAATTAAGAAGTTGTTGCAACTCTTTTATGATTTCTAAGCACCAGGCCAATGCCCACAAAGGGAAAGAGCATACTTTGAGTTAGCAACAAAATATTTGTTCCGATTTGATCAAAAGTAAACAACTGAAATAAAAGTGTTGTGCTAATTACTAAAGGCAATGAATCTCTTTTCTGATCATCCGATCACGTACTCAGGCAAGGCCCTTTATGTGACGGCGAGAGCATACTTCGGGAGAGCAATGCCGGGTTCGTCACTTCAAAGAAAATGCAAAGATTGAAAGTAAAGCGAACTATTACCACACCACGAATATCTTTTCCCTTTCGGTACTTTGGTAGAGTGTGGTGGGTTAGCGTTTATTACTTTTGCAAGAAAATACTTGAAAGAATTGAAACTTGATAAAAATTGCAAAGTATACAACTTGCAAAAAGATTAGATGTTCCTATGTCCTGAGTATGTTTTGAAGGACGATATTTGGATCAGACACTTCAAAATTTAGTTTTAACTTACTTTGATTTATTAAACTGAAGGGAAAACTAACTAACCAAAAATTAAAAAAATCACACAAAGACGCAAAACCCCCTTGGGGGGTTGGGGTGTGGGCGCTGCTGGGTAGCCCACTTGCTCTTCTTTTTATTAATGATTTACAATAAACTTTTAACGAAAATGCCTTGTATTTTTACAAATCTAGATCCAAAGGCTTAAAAAAAATGCAAAGGAAAATTGCCAGATGAAGCTAGAATGCTCCGTGAAGCTCTGGAATGGCCCAAACTTGAATTTTTTAACCAAAAAGTGCCAAAACTTGCTAAAAAGTAAAACAGGACAAAGAGCTAATTAGTACTAAAAAATGCCCAAAATCACTTTGAAAGTGATTTGGGCGACTTAAAAAATTTATGGAAAAATTTCTAAGCTAAACTACTTGTAAAAATTGATTAAAATGACTCAAAAGGACAAGTCCTTTTGACGATCTTGGCTTGCTTTTGAGGGAAGCCAATGAAGCACTTTTAACTTGCCAAATAAAACTTTTAAAAGCATAAACTAACTTCTACTTCAAGCCTTGAATTTTTTTATGAAGTGACTTGCATAAAATGAAGCTAGCTAAGTTAGATCTAGAAAAATGACACTTTTAATTTGAAAGATCTAAACATACATCCAGATCTAGAATGATGAATAAATTTTAACTTGAAAGAGTAGCTAGATCTGAGGGTAAGAGGACTGGTAACCAAGAAAAACTTGTTTAAAGAGGAGAAAGAGAAGGAGAAGCGATATTGATGCCGGACGGAGTTCTTGTAGAAACTTTTTGGTGGAATGCAATTGGACTAAGCCACATGAAATCTTGGAGAGAGGGAGAACAAGCTTGTTCAAGCTCCAATCCACGGTTTCGAAAGATACTTGCAACAAAGTTTGTGAGATCTAGTTACACATGAATGAGAAAAACTAGAAGCATAATAATAAAGTTATTAAGATGATGGTTCTATATTTTTCAACATATATGAGCAAAATGGAACCAAGAAATAAACTTATTAAATGATTTCTTCCTATCAATTGAGAACAATCCTACCAAAGTTAGATTCACCATACAAAGTTGCAAGAAGAATTTAATTAAATACAAGCTACCTCAAACATGCATGGCCATGATTATCCAACACAAAGACACTACACCAATGAGCCTCCAAAGCTTCAACTCTTTATTCCAACAATGCAAAGCATAAGACAATTACAAATAGCAAGACTACTCTTCTCCACAACTCCAACTAGTTTAAATGAGAGAATGGAGCCTCATTATATAGCAAAACCAAGAGAGATCCTCTTTGACAGTTGGAGAAATGAGTTGATACACTTGGAAAAGGCTTGTTGACACATGCGGAAGGTTTGGGGAGGTTAATGACACATTTCTCCAACCATTTGACACTTTTCAACCTCCACTTGACACCTCTCCAACCACAAATTCGCCCCCCATTTGGTGGATCTCCAATCTTCAATCAAATCATCATTTATTTGCTCAATATTCTCCCTGATTTGATTGCCAATCAAAGGAGATTTGATTCCAACACATTTCCTTGATCCGTGGGATTGGGGTTTTGCCTTTATTATATCTTTTTTGCCAATTAAATTTGTCTTTTTGGGTTTTTTGAGTAAATATTATTTTATGAGATAAATACTTACTCAAAACTTAGGATAAGTGGGTTTATGGGTTTAGTGGATGCCCTGGCTTAGAAAACGAGCATCCACTTGACAAATTATGCCCACAAACCATACTTTTATTACATTTTTAATTTTTCCAATTAAACTATTAAAAATAGTCTAATTTTACGGGAAAAATGATTTTTCTCAGAATTAAAAAAAAACTTAGGGGGACCTAGCACATGTCCATACGAATCAATTCTAATGTCTAGCATGGTAATACACATTGACACTTGGGCTCTAATAACCTCCTAAGGCCGAGAAATCATGCCGACCACCCTAACTTTGGAGGTATGAGTGAAAAACTCGAAAATTATAAGTCGTTTATTCAACAACATATAATTGACAAGGGAAAAAACACTCTGGGATAGTCGGATTGATATCTAAGTCCTAGGAATTTCGAGTCCGTTACAAAACCATCATGCTATGACATTTTTTACAATTTCCCTGCAGGGCATGGACATGTGATTTTATTAAAAAAAGGGCCAAGGTGGCCTGCTAGGACTTCTGATCTTCTGAATATGAACAAGTAAACTTGTTCCATCTTCAGAGGCTCACTTGAAACCATGTAAGTGCAACTTAGCCGATAACAGTTTCTTGATTGGTTTCTCTCTATCCTCCCATCACCTTATCCTTTACTTTCTATGCTACAACTATTTTGCTAGGGAAACCTCTTCATCTCATCTTGCTCCTCATTGTCTTTTCCCTAGTAATCCTATCTTAGGGGAGCCTCCCTTGAGTTGGAGAAGAGCCAAGTGGAAGTGCGAAGGGGAATGGTGTGGTGACATTGGCCTTTCCCTTCGAGTTCCCTTAGCTAGCTTGCTTATTTGGGACTTTAATCACACATGCTAGTTTGGGAGGTAACAACTGTGAAACTTTTGTACAAATAATATTGGGGGGATCACCACAACTTAGTATTTGAGAAAAGTGTCTCAAGGATTACCAATTTACCACAACTATGTTTCCTTGTAAACATCCTTAATTCCACATTCCTTTTATATTTGGGTTCGAGCAAACTTAATTGAAGTTGATTTTGGAACATGCTCCTCTTGATTGTGCAGTATTGTCTTTCATTAAACTTGATGGTCATCTTCATGTTCATATGCATAGCTTGAATCCTCCTTTAGGTTTGCTTCATCATGTCTTTCTATATCATGACTTCCTTCATGATTACTACCTTGGAGATCCTTTCCTTGTTTTTTTTACCATCATTGTTTTCAATTTTGCCTACGTGCTTATACATAGGCATCTAAGTCACATGATAGGAGGACAATGGACACACAAATATGAGTATTCAACACAAGACACAACATGTAGTGATACTTAACCCGTAAATTGAATCAAAACAAAGATATAGAACCCTTATATTTTTGAAATAACCAAAATACATTCACCATAAGAATACCACCAAGATATAGAGAAATACTCTTAAGGCAAGGTAACACCATCAAATACTCCTTAAGGAGAGAATCATTCCACAAGCCATGCTTGCTACAATACAATTCATCCAACATATTTGAATGGTGGAATTTTTGAATTTGTAATAAAAGTGATAAACTTAAAAATTCCAACAAAGTCAATATTGGACCTATTTGTGACAAGGGAAAGTTGGGCCTGCAGTGAGGCCATGCACTTCTTCTATGGAACAAATAAATGAAATCTTCTAGTCATATCTTTAAGGCGGACAATCATAATTAAAGATTTAGATTGGTGAGCTTATGTTATGGACTTTTTTCCACCATGTACTATTTCCTATTTTGTGCATTTTGGCATTTTGGACTATGTGCCTACTCACAATGATTAGATAAGTTAATAACTTATGGTCTTATCATTTTATCTTTTAAGAGATGCTTCTCGTATCACAATGTGACAAGTGTGCACCTCTCCATTATGGAAATATATACATTGAAGCTAAGTAGGCTAGCAACATTCAACTGCATATTCTCCTCAGTTAAGAAGCCGCAGGTGCTGGTTGCTTATTCCACCAAAGTCATTGAGGACTTGCATCTTACCCCAATCGCGATAAATGACTTGCTTGCACGAGGGTGTTGGCTCATGAGGGGAAACATGTCGTTGAGAAGAATATCACCACCCCTACTTTACCAACCAACCAAGCCTCATTGACAACTTCAATTTTTGGTATTACTTTTTGATATTTATGGAATCATGAATGGTCATTGGTATGTATCGTGTATGATGAATCATATTTTTTTTTATAATTCCTAATAGTTTTCTTTGGAAATTTTCAATATCTTTAGATATTTTTTGAGAATTTCAAAATATTCTAATAATATTTGTACCATTCCCTTTTTGTTGTTCCTTGGAAGTATGGTGGTGTTGATCTCGGAAATGGATGTAACGAGACCAACATCTCAACCTCCTGTGAGGATAAGTGGGAAGAGATGGGAATGGTACCCTAGGTTTATAGCCCTAGCAAGAATGCACATTAGACCCTAAAATATGAGAGTCCAAGCATATAATTCTTATTTTGGTTTTGTAAATATTTTTTTTTGTATTTTGCAATTTTATAAAAAAATGTTTATTTTTTGAGTAAATTTGCAAACAAAGGCAAAATGACCATGGAAAAAGTAAATTGTAAAACTGGTAAAATAAAATGTAAATGTAAGAGTAAAGTTGTAAAACTGGTAAAATAAAATGTAAATGTAAGAGTAAAGTTGTAAAACTGTGAAGTAAATTAAACAAAGAACATAGAGTAACTATTGGCATGTAAATGATTTAAAGAAATTAATATAATAGATTACGTTTTATGTTTTCTATGTAATATGCAACGAAAACTAAAACAAATGGATCATTAACTAAATTAATACTGGTAAACAAGAATGCAAAGAGTGAAACTAATCGGAGATAGGAAATAAGATAAAACAAAATAACAAAAGTAAACATATTTTGTGTTTTTTTGTTTGTTTTGTTTTTGTTATAATATGAATGTAAAAAAAGAAAACCACACTTTAATTACAATAAACGCTTGTGCTAAAAAAGTATTACAAATGCCTAAACAAGTCATATGAAAATAAGCGAAAGAAATAGAAGAACCTTTTTGTATTTTAAATAATGAAAACAAAATAAGATGTATTTAAATGACGTGGGGGATGTGAGAGCCTTAAAGATCCTTTGTATTAGAAGAATGTTCCATACATCATCAGCCAAGACGATAACAGCTTCTTCAAATCTCTGCGAAGGTTTGGATTGGGAATAACTCAAACCTTGACATCTTCGAAACCGTACAAAAAATGAAATCAGAGATAATGAAAAGGGACAATGGCCTGGACTTGAAGTGATCAATTTAGTGAGTGTAGCACAGTAATTGCTATCTGCATATAAAACCACCAATTAGCACCAACAATGTTTGACTTTCTAATGCAATGAAGGCAACTACATAAATAATATACCTTGAGAAGGAAACCAAAACACATGCCCACTTCTTTGTTTCTCTGTAAACTTGAAGAGTTCCCTACTATCAATGAAATTGTTAAATCACATAGACAAAATAACGTATGGAAAATGAGTGAGAGATTAAAGTATTAAAATAAAAATTGCTCTTCGCATACATCCCGCTGGCATCAATTTGTCTCTTCTTGACTGCCTAGGCCTGCATTTTAAAGAGATGTGGCCAGTTGAAAATGGTTATAGAATGATAAAAAAATTTTCAAGACGGTTTTGGAAAACCATAGCCTAGACTCTCAATCAACTGTCAACCAGCCGGGGTGATCCACCAACTTAAGAAAATCTAAGAAATGAAAATGAAATGTTTAATCAATTTGTGATGAAATGAATCTTTTAATGACATGGTGCCATTTTCTCCTATATGCAACTTCTACATGTAAACGAATGTTGGTTGTATATGATTTCTCCAGAGCGCAACTATAAGAATGCGATGTGTGATCTCTGTTCACTTAGCATTGTTGGAAATTGGAATACTTTGGAAGATATTATTTATTGTATTTTATTGTACCTCCTAAGGGAGTTGAACTTAATGTAATTAACCATGTAAACCCTAGAAAGATCAATGTAAACCTTGGGGTTTGTTGCCATCTCTTACGCACCTGGCGTTAACGCAGCATAAATTTTCAAGCTGCTAGGTGCGTCCTTGGGGGCAAGTCTGAGTCAAGTACTGTCACTTGATCTTGACTCCTCTGTTTAGGCTTAACTTCTAACGAAGCCAAGGGGGGTAGACCCTATTAATGTTACTAAGGCTTTAGATACTTAGTTCTTCTGGATGAGAGATGTTATTAAGGATTTTTTTGGAGTTAAAACATTTGATCAAGACTATTGCAAAATAAAGATAATTACACAACACATATGAATATAAGTATCACAACAAGATATTATTTAAAAGTAAACAACCAAAATCAGAGACCAGTGCCGTGGAGTCAAATTGAATGCTGCTATAAAAAGTAAATGTTTTGCAATTGTGTTCTTGGTCAATTTTAGGAATTATTAGGATGAGTTGATTAGAGGGGAAAATGGGAGCTCTCGATATACCGTGAGGTACAGGGAGTAATGTCCGGAAATTGGGCAAAGGTGGCTCCTTACAAAGACATGTGGGTTGGAGCAGAGTCTCGAGGGCGTGTTCAACACTACACCAACAAGGATGTAGTCTAACGGTGCCCTAAGGTCACTGTCCAGTGGTTCCCGCTTCTCTTGAGAAATTTCCCCACGCATTACTCAATGTTCGAGTGCCGGATTTTCACTATCTTGAGGGTTCTTAATTTTATTAATGTGAGTAATTATTAAGTGTTTGAGAATTAATGAGTTGTTGCACTCTTTTTTGGTTTCCCCGGGACTAGTGTCCTCAGGGGAAAGAGCATACTTCGAGAAACAACAGAATATTCGTTCAAATTTTTAGTGGTTGCAGTATATGAAATTAAATCAATAACTTACATAAAACAAATAAACTTGCCAAATCTATGTGTCACTTTCTGATCAACCTCTACTAATCGGCGATGCCTTTGGGTGGAGGTGAGAGCATACTTCGTGGCAACGAGATTGACTCTATTTAATGAAAAGAATACAGAAATTAACTATCTAATCAAAGTATACACCCTGCACAAAATGTTAGAAAATTCATGCCACAAAAAAGGAACACGCGAATTCCCCCAAGGGGGATGAGATGTGGGCGCTGTGTAGCCCACTTGCTCTCGTTTATTAATTTTTACAATGCTTGCTGGAAGAAGTGCCTCTTAGTCCTTTTAAATTAGGATCCAAGGGCTTACAAATTTATAGAGTGAAGAGTTGGTGAAATAGGGTCCTCGGGAAGTGTTTTTAGCACTTTTTGGCAAAAATTGGCCAGAGTTTCCTTCTCTTTTTTGTTGGAACTGCTAAAAACCAGCAAGCTAAAAACATAAAAATCAGTGGGTTAATCAAATAAGATATAAAAGAAATTTCAGATTTTATACTTGAAAAATTTTCAGGAAAAATGCCTACTTCAAGTATAAAGAATTGCATACTTAGATATAGTTTAAAAGTGAACTTTGAAAGCAATCTAGATCTGATATTTGTAAATGTAGATCTAACTTTCATTAAGCAAAAGTAACTAAGTGATGAAGAAAATTTTAGATTTATAGTGTAGAAGGAGCACAAAACCAGCTTTGATATTTGAAAGATTAAAAAGCCCAATATGCTTGCAGCTCAACGATAATTAGTCCAAGGTAATCAATCATCTAAGGTGGATGAGGATGCAACTGAACTCCTTCTCCTTTCTTAGATTTTGTCCCGTACTGTCACAAACACTTACAAAAAAGAGGGATTAAATCTAGAATACACAATTAATAGAGATTTGAAGGGCATTAGTACAACTGAATACACTTGCTGCTTCACTATCTCTAACTAATCAAGCATTTATAAGCAAATCAAAACGATTAATGCTTACACTATCAGCACAAAGGCCATCTAAGCTAGATAATGATAGAATATCTTTGCAAAATGACCAGTGACTAGTAAGATATCACCTCAGAACTTCAACAAAACATACATCCAATGAGACAGCTGCACAACATATAGCCTCCAAAGCCTTTCAACTTTATTTCGAATAAAAAGGTTACAAGAATAGAGGTTCAATGCTCAGATCCTTTACAATGGAGCTAAGCTCCTCAATTTATAGCACACAATGAGCAATCTAGGGCGCAAAACCCTACGGAGGGCAGCCTCCTAGATTGTAGAGCAAGTTAGCTCAAAGCCAATGGAGCTGTGCCTCCTCACTTGGAAAAATCGACCAAAAAAAGGAAGCAACCGTATTGTGGAGCCGACTCATGAGTGAAGAAGAGGTCGAACCATGTGATGTTTCCACGAATTGATGGCTTTATGCTAGAGAATTCGATTGAGTGTTGTAAATAGAAACTAATCCAAGTGGATTGTGCCACCTCACGAGAGGTAGGCTCCCCCACCAATGAGCTGTCATCTGATTCCGTACACAGCTGAGTGGAGATGACGCCCACGTGAGGAGAAGCGCATCTCTTAATCTTGGCTTACGTTGGAAGGTGGGGTTGGTTGGAGCTTCACTTAGAAGCTTACCATATGGGCCATGCCACCTCCCAATACGATGATGTAGCCGCTCACAACTTGCACTATCCATCAATACATCCGTACGGCCGACCCACGTGAATATGGGGGGCGCAAATGAAAAATGCTAACTTTTAAATCTTTACATTTTGACTTTTAAAATCATATGCTTTGATACTTCAACATGGTCTCCCACCTTATGATGACTAATGCCAACTCATTTGGCATGTGCATAATTCCATTTTTACATTTTTTATTTTTTGGCCATGGTGCAATTTAATGCATTTTTAGCATTTAAAGTGCCAATTTGTAGATCTGATAGGCAAAACTGCTCCACGGGGCATTTTGATTGCCCGAAACATAGGAAGATTAGGTATCGGGGTAAAGAGGATGCTCTGAGCTTGAAAACGAGCATCCCTGCGCCAAATTCCGACTCCGGATCACACTTTTATCATCATTTGAATTTTTTCATTTAAACCATTAAAAAATGGCTTAAAAAAGCGAAAAACTTATTTTTATCGGAATTGACTGAAACTTCTAGGGGACCTAGTACATGACCAAACGACAAAATTTTAGCGCCTAGCATGTTTATAAATGTTACAAAATGGACTCTAATAACCCCCTAGGGCCTAACCACCACTTTCGGCATTCCAACTTTGGAGGTGTAGGAGAAAAACTCATCGATTATACTCGGTTAAAGGCAAAGCATAATCGACAAGGGAAAAAACTCCTTGGAATACCTTCTTTGGTTGTCAAGTCCTAGGGAACTGAGTTGCTCAAAGACCACCATGCTAGTACACTTTATTACAAACCCCGTGGGGCATGGTCATGCAAAATACAAAAGGGCCAAAAATGGCTTGGTGAACTTCGGAACATATGTGATGAACAACTGAATTGTTCAAGTCTTTGACTTGCTTACTGGAAATCTACCTAAGCGCAACTTAGTGGATAATAGGGTTAAAAGCAAGCAAAAGAAAAAGTTAAAAATAAATTATTTATTGCTCCCCAAGAGAAGTCGGCCCAGTTAGGTAAACAGACCAATTGGCACTTGTATAAATAGAGGTAAAGTTCACCTCATTATTCTCTCATCCACTTCACACAAGTTCGCATCACTTCGAGAGAGAGGTTCACATCTGCAGAAGGAGAAGACTATATTTGGGGTTTCTATCTTTGGAAACAATTTCCATCTTTTCTCTCTAATCATTGTACTCTGTTCTTGGAATTATTATCTCTATACGAAGGTTGCTGGGTTTTCTCCCGTTTTGGTTTCCCAGGATAAACTCTTGTGTTATTGTTTTGTGCTTTGTCTTTCTTCTAGTGATCCTATTTATGCATTTGAATTATTATGCTATGAATGTATGAAAATCTAACATGGTATCAGAGCGGTACTAGAAGAAGCCATTGTCGGAACCCTGCTGGAACTAGGGTTTCATCTTTCAAAGTCTTCACTCAACTTTTTGGAAGAAAAAGAGCATTGGAATTCGCTCTAAGGAGGGCACATCTTTTGGTGAAGACAGAATTCAATTATGAGAATTTTCAATTTTTGACCTAATTCTTCAGCGGTAGCAGAAATTAGGGTTTCAATTTTTAACCTAATTTATCCACAATTTTGGCTTGGCCCTACCTCATCTCAACCCGCCTTGCTAGGGTGCATCTACCTGTGGAGTCAGTTTCCAAAATTCCAACTTTCATTTTTGACCTAGCTCCTGCTATAGTTTCTAGTCCAGATCCGCAGTCAAGATGATTGGTATGAAGGTTGAAGATTGTCTGGAAGGGGATTTCAACTTCATCTCTTGGCAGTCTAGGGTTCTTCTTCTACTAGAAGAAAATGATCTTTTGCAGTTTGTCAATGAGAAGGTTCAGGAACTAGAAGCCGAAGAAGAGAAATCTCGCTGGAGGAAGAATGATGCCAGAGCAAGAAGGATTTTGGTGGACTCAGTTAGGGACCATTTGGTTCCTCAAATCTCAAGCAAGAAGACTGCTAGAAAGATGTTCAAAGCCATAAAGAAGCTGTTTGAACATAGCAGTATGAATGTATCCATTACATTGAGGAATCAACTATCAAATATGAAGATGTCTAAGTCAGAATCCATTTCCTCATATTTCATGAGGATCACAGAACAAAGGGACATGCTTAGTACTAGTAGAGATCCCATTGATGATAAGGAGCTTGTCATCACTACTCTAAATGGTCTTCCACCATCTTGGGAGTCTTTCATCCAAAGTATAAGCGGTAGATCCAAGCTACCCAAATTTGACAAGCTATGGGAAGATTGCACTCAGGAAGAGACAAGAATAGTAACAAGACAAAGACTTCATGACACTCAACCTGAGGAGAATCAAGCATTCTTGTCCCATGCCAAGAAAGGCAAGGGAAGGGGAAGAAAGTTCTACAAACACAAGCACCAAGATAGGAGATCAAGTCCTCCCCCGGATCAAAAGAAGAAGAAGAATAATTTATCTCAGGTACAATGCTACAAGTGCAAGGCATATGGTCATTATGCCAATAATTGTCGAAGCTCAATCAAAAGGAAGCAGGAAGCCTCAAATGCTGATGTTGATGAAGACACTCCTCACAAGAAGTCAAGGAATGATGATCG
This sequence comes from Larix kaempferi, assembly GCA_027924585.1. Lineage (NCBI taxonomy): Eukaryota > Viridiplantae > Streptophyta > Pinopsida > Pinales > Pinaceae > Larix > Larix kaempferi. The sequence goes on along the minus strand of BSBM01002204.1, from coordinate 15,839,694 downwards.
TTCAGAGTTCTTCTTTTAACACTCCATATGTTGAGGAGATATGAAGATCCAGACTGCAAGAACAAAGGTATCTCATGGTTCCCACAAGAAGGCAGTGGGAGCCCACACACAAAACAATAAGAGATAAGTATTTGGTTTTCTTGCTTACATAGATTTGCTTTGTCTTATATGTCTTCATAACCATTATATGTAGATCTATTAGGAAGTGTGTTGAGTAGTTGATATAGTTTACTTTTGATTTACTGTAGGCTATTGTTGTATTTGAGCTACACAACTTTTCATAAACACATGATAGAGCTAGTCTAGATGATATCTCCTTCTTGCATGCTTAGAGTAGTGCACACTCTAGATAGTATGTTCTAGTGGAGATAGCAGACATCTAGATAGTTCCTAGATGTGTTTGGAAGACATGTTTATGATTGTTGTGCTAAAGTATTAGCCGAGATGCCTGTATAAACTATTGTCATTACATTGATTATGCAATGTCACTGATCATCAGTCGGGGTTTGACTTGTAGGGAAAAGATCATGTGATATGGCCTACAAGAGAAGGATGATATGGCTTGTTCCGAATGAACAAGTGGTGGTCACATGAATCCCGTTGATGTTCAGCAGGAAGCTTCCAGGAGTATGACCCTCAAACTAGCAGAATGACCTCAGAAGAAGCCTTCACAGAAGTGAAACCAGAAGCAGACCACCTCCAGATCTTTGGTTGTCCAGTCTACATACATGTGCCCAAGGAGAAGAGGACGAAGTTAAGAACCTTCAGGCTAGAAGGAACTTTCGTGGGATACAAGTGAGTCTTCAAAGGCGTACAAAATCTACATCCCAGGATCCAGACATATTGAAGTCAGCAGGGATGTGTCCTTTTAAGTAAAGATGGCTATCAGGAAAGGCAGAGGATCGGACATGGAGATCGATGATGAAGAAATGCTACAACCAAAGGAGATGAGATCATCTCCCCCCTCCAATTCAAGAGGGAGTTAGCAGAAGAGGATGAACCCATCGATTCCATTGATCCATTTTCAGCTAGTTGATATTCCCAGAGATATTGCAGTAGGCCGGAAGAGGCCTAGATGGGCACAACAGACTTTGCATGGAGTAGATGAGAGTATTGAAAAACATAAGGCCAGATTTGTTGCTAGAGGGTTCTCTCAGAAAGAGGGAGTCGATTATGATGAGACATTTGCTCCTGTGGCTCGACATACTTCCATCAGATCGATCATTGCTATTGCTTCAACTATGGGATGGAAGTTGCATCAGATGGATGTCAAGACAACCTTTCTCAATGGTGTTATTGAGGAAGAAGTATATATTAAACAACCAGAAGGATTTTTTGTCCATGGAAAGGAGTCTCACGTATGCAAATTGAAAAAGGCCCTGTATGGACTCAAGCAAGCACCCCGTGCTTGGTATGGACGTGTTATCAACTGATTTGTACAATAGTTGAAACCTTATTGAGCCGCCAGTGTTGGAACACATCAGTGTTCACTTCCAGAGTATCTGGGTTTCATTGTATTTGGGTCTAGCCAGTTTTGTTTTTGAGTCGACATGACCATGGCCCCATGGGGGTTTGTATCAGTGTGCTAGTAGGGTGTGAGTGGCTCGGTCTCCCATGACTGGATTAAACAACTAAGGTATTCCAGGGAGTTTTTTCACCGTCAGATTATACTTTGCTTCAGGCGAAATATAATCTCTTGGTTTTTCTCCCGCTTCCTCCAAAGCTGGAATGCCCGATTTTGGAAATTTGGCCATGGGGGGTTATTAGGGTCCAACTATAATGTATAAACCTACTAGACACTATTAGAATAGGTTTTGGTCATGACCTAGGTCTCTAGGACCCCCAGAAAAAATTTCGAAAAATTTTTACCGGACGCGTCGGAATTGGGGTTTTTAATTATTTAATTATTTTTTAATTAAATTTCTCTATAGTTTAAATAGAGAAATTTGAGTCTGTAATATGTCAGTCGTCCGGGGTCCGTTTTCAGTGTTTGATGGCTCGTTTCATAAGCCAAAAATCACACATGACCCATGGAATAGCCAAACCCAACTTTAGGATGTCAATTCCGCCCCATAATTAATATTTTCTCTGAAAAGTCATTTACAGAGAAATTATTAATTAAAATAATAAAATTTATTATTTTGGAGATAATCCAAATCTCTCCAAAATTAATCAATTTGATTAAAATAAAGGGCTAAATGACATGGCAATGAGCATTAAGGAAGATTCCAATCAACTCCAAGCCCATCCAGTCACTCAACCAGTCACCAGCAAAGAACCTTCTTGAGAAAATTCGCCCTCCTTCATAGGAAAATCGAGTTTGTGATGTGGCAATGATTGAATGGTTTGTTGGATGGCATTAAAGCCAATGGTGGGCGCCTCCTTTAAACTAGCAATCTAATCCAAGCTTGGTGCTCTTCATGATTCGAGCCACACCCACTATCTACCACGTGTTCCCTCACAAGCTAGCTCGCAATCCTCACTTTAGCTCACGTCAACCTCATTTAGGCTCGAGTTTAGCCTTGTTGGACATTGCCTATTGGTTGTGATACATCCCATGCTCTTGCCATTGGAGTTACACCTACCACGTTACACTTGGCTCCTTCTCCCATGCGAGTTACACCTACCACGTTGCACTTGGCTCTACTTCCTCTAACTCGCACCTTCCATTACCCTCACGCCCTTCCTTGTTGTAGTCTTGTGATTGGTTGGTGATACCACCTATGTGCCCATCCAAGTCGAGTTTGCCACCTAGTCCTTCATACCAAACACTAACTCGACTTTGATTGCTAATCACCTCTCCAAGCCACCTCTTGATTGGAATTCGACCTTCTCCATTGCCAAATTCGACCTAGGGTTTTGGCACTTAGTTTTAGTATAAAGAGAGGCCCATTTGGGTTGTTATCTCATGGAGAATTTGAGGCAAACTTACTCTGCCAAAATTGTATATGTGTTATAGCATTTGCTAATTGAAATAAAGTGGCTTTGGAGGTCCATATGGTGTGTTGATCTTGTTCATGGAAAGTTCGTCAATCTAATTGAGGTGATATTGTGTTATGTTTTTTACTTACATGTTCCAAGTTTTGATCAAATTATTTAAGCTTAGAAGACTTTTCCAAGTCCATAGGGTGGGCACTTGGGTTCAATTTGTCCATTGATGTTGGGTTGTTTTGTGATTGGGAAGTAGTGAATTGTAGTCGGAAATACTAACACTCTTCTTATCCCTTTCAACTTGGCATACTATATTTGATCAATCTTGTTTGTAAGTGATACATTTTGCAGATCTATAAAGTTATGAAGAGAAGTTGGAACTAGGTTGTCTCCTCCATCTCTTCAAAGAACAAATCTTTCCATTAACATTCATACATTGCAGGATCTCCCAAAGTCGATCTCACAACACCAAGATGGTGGCATAAAGGGGTTTGATTTCAAAGATCCATCTCTCATTTTCAAATATTGTTCATTGGTTACATTAGGCTTCCCTTCTTCAAGCCTTCTCATTTGCTCTTTGAAGCTTTTATTTTTGCATGCTAAGCCACTTCTAGCCCCTCTAGCCTTGATCCAAGATTGCCTTGTCTTCAAGCCATAGTTTAGAAATCCATAAGGTTGAAGTTCCTTCAACCTTGGGGAATAACTTGGGATTTGCTCCCTTGTGCTCTCTTCAACACTCGCTGTCGGCGTATCACCGGTTAACCGGAGGATTTCCAAGGCGGTGTTCTATTACCTCAAGTGTTCCACTTGTAGCCCTTTGCCCTTGTCTTGCTTTTTCATCCTCCTTTGCCCTAGTCTCCCCTACCATTCGTTTTTGCCCTTCAAGGTCTCTTGTCCAACCCCTTTTTCCCTCTTTTTCTCCCTTAGATCCATTCCCTTCCATCTTCCTTTCTCCCTCTTGTTCACTTCAAGAAAAAAGTGCCCTAAAAACACACAAGAAAACCAAAAACGAATTGTTAAAGTTGATCAATAGTTTCATTCTTAGTTTGCAAGGTTATTGGTTAGAGTTGGTTTGTTTTTGAAAATGAGTTGTTTAGTTAGATCTCATGCATTGAAAAGATAGCTTCAAAATCATACTAGATCTCATTATTTGCACTTGTTAAGTTTTGCATTTAGTTTCCCTTTTAAGATAGAATATTTTGCATAAAAATATTTCAAAAAATTTAAGTCTTAGATTTAATTTCTAGCATATTTAGAGTATCTTTTGTTCGCTGGTCCGTTTCACCATAGTTAACATTTTATGATAAATTTTTATGCATTTCACATTTTAGAGTTAAAATTTCAAATCTAGACTTAATTAGTTGTAATTTTTTGTCTTTTGCTAACAGTTGACGGGTGCCTTGCTTAGATTCTTTGTGACTTGTGTAGATCATTTGAGGAAGAAATACATTTGATAAATATCTTGAAACGAAGAAGTAAATGCAAAACAAAGTGAAGGATCCATGAGGATGACTTAACCATTGAGATACTTATCCTTTTGTAATAGCAAGTGAAGCTTGCTTCTTCTTCAGTATCTTTCAAGTATTTCCATTCTCAAAAGACCTTGCAAGGTTTTAAACCCAAGGCATTTGTAACTGCTTAATAAAAGGTTTCAAGTGGAGGGGGTTCCACTTTTTGTCTTCTTCCCCATTTGGGGAAGAGTGTTGGGTCTTGGATTAACTTAGTTTATGTTTCCATGTTCTTAGATTAGTTTCTATTTTGCTTAATAGCTTAGTTTAATTTTTATCATTATATTGTTTCTCTTCCAATCCTTGACCAGAGAATAGCTAACTTTGGGATCGTATCCCAAAGGCCACATAGTTTTGTGGTAGCTTCTCGCTCCCCCATCAACTTCTTGTGGACATCCAGCTAGCTGGAAGGTTTCCAGGATTGGTGGTTTCTAGTGGTTGATCTTGTTCGGAGATCAATCCCACCTGGTAGATTAGAACTTGTATGGTAGAACACTAGATTTGCTTATCCCGCAAGTTTTGTTTGCTAGTAGTCATTTATATCTTGTGATCAATAATACTGCTTGAAGTCTGTTTAAATCTGAGATATACTGCTACTACTTTTTTCTTAAAATAAACCAAAGTCTCTTGAACTTGGCCAAATCCAAGTCAAGAGCACCCTCTGTCGGAGGGCATTTTAGTTTCTTGCATTTCCCTGCATTAGGCATTGTTAATCTAGGAAGTCTCTTGAACTGTGGTCATAAGACCAAGTCAAGAGCGCTCTCTGTCGGAGAGTTGAACAAGGTTTTCTTAATAATAAAATTTTCCACTCACACACCCCTAATTAATTTATCTTGGTTTGTCCTACACCCGTATGCTCTGCCAACCGGAAACGGTTGGGCTAGTACTCAGAAAGGTGGAAGACTTGATAATAACGATCGATAAATTTAACTAAAATTTTTACCCACCACCTCAACCAAGCCAAAATACTGTTCTTCCCGCGAGGGGTGGCGCCGGATTCCCACTGTCAGACTCAGGGGCGGTTCAAACATTGGACACCAATCCTTATCGAATCTGGGTGCTTCCGACATGTCATTCAGGGTTGCCAGTATCTTTCTTGGGTAGGGTTCTACCATCTCTTTGAACATCCTTGGTTTTAGCCCTAATAATCAAGACAATTAAAATTTTGAATTTACCAAGATAAGCTGCATAACGTTCTCACGAATTTTCCATTTCAAGCACTTGTATCAAGTTTTCACTTTCACTTTTATTTTTGACTCCATAAGGCACTGGTCCTTCATTATATATTTTGCTTGCTTAAGTAAAAACATTGGAGTATTTGCTTATATTTATGTGAAGTGATTTGTTTACTGCCCAAGTGTATCTTTCATCTTGTGTTTGCAACGTGGATTGCGTTATCTTGTCTTATATTTAACTTTTATAATTGTCTCTCATTCACAAACTCCTAAAAAACACCCATCCGCATCACAACACCTAAAAACACATAAAAACAAGAGCCTTAGTGAAACTCTCTTTTAGGGACTACCCCCCTTGGCTTCGTTAGGAGTTTTCCTAAACGGAGGAGCTGGGATTCAGGTGACAATACCTGGCTCATTGCTTGCCCCCAAGGCCACACCTCTCTCACTTGTAGTGAAGAGACAGCTTTCGAAAGATTTCCGCTGCTGGTGTGCATATTGGCGGACAACAGGACGCATAGATGGATTCCTGGTGAGTCTGGGATTCACCAAGAGTGATTCAGACCCCAACCTTTACTACAAGGTTGTGGATGATGAGCCACTGATTTTGGTACTATATGTTGATGACCTATTTCTCACTGGAAATGAGAAACTTATCGCATGGTGTAAGAAGAAACTCGCCTCTGAGTTCGAAATGAAGGATCTTGGATTGATGCATTCCTTCTTGGGATTAGAAGTATGACAGAGGCAGAAGGAGATTTTCCTAGGTCAAGGAAAATACACCATAGATATTCTGAAGAGATTCAGAATGTTGGACTGCAATTCCATGGCTACTCCGATGGATGCAAATTTGAAGAAGCTGAGGGATTCTGCTTCAGATTCAAATTTGATTGATCCCACTATATATCGCCAGCTGATTGGGTCCTTGATGTATCTGATGAACACCAGACTAGATATATGTTTTGCTGTGAATGCTCTCAACTAGTTTATGTGTGAACCGGGGCAGATTCACTAGATTGCTGCAAAACATGTGCTCAGATACTTGCGTGGCACTGTGGGATATGGTCTGAAATATGCTTCGTAATGTGACTTGAGATTGCAGGGGTTTACAGACTCAGATTGGGCCAGATGTGTTGCAGATAGGAAGACTACTTCCAGATGTTGCTTCAGTTTGGGTTCTGCAGTGATTTCATGGTGCAGCCGAAAGCAGAACTTAGTAGCACTTAGCACTGCAGAGGCCAAGTATATGGCTTCTAGTACAGCAGCCCGAGAAGCAGTATGGCTTCGTAAACTCCTTATAGGATTGTTTGTCCAGATTCCAGAGCCAACCATGATTCACTGTGATAACCAGAGCTTTGTGCAGATGTCAGTGAATCCTGTATTTCACAACAGGTCGAAGCATATAGAGATTCGATATCACTTCATTCATGATATGGTGCAGAAAGGTGCGGTCGAGTGACAATATGTTCCGATAGATGACTAGACTGCAGATGTTCTCACCAAGCCTCTTTCCAAGATGAAGTTTGAATACTTTCGCGGAAGACTTGGAGTAGAAGAGAACGTGTCCCTCTTTGAGAGGGAGAGATGACAAAGAGATGTTTACAATGCTTACACCCAGGTGCCTCTACTAGTCCAGGTTCTTAGCCAGGTATGGGAGAAATCCCATCGACAGATGAGACAGATAGATAGTAGATGGTTGGTTTCACCCAGGTGCCTCTACTAGTCCAGGTTCTCAGCCAGGTATGGGAGAAATCCCATCGGCAGATGAGACAGGTAGATAGTAGATGGTGGGGTTCACACAGGTGCCTCTCCTCGTCTAGGTTCTCAGCCAGGTATGGGAGAAATCCCATCGGCAGATGAGACAGACATGTAGTATATGGTCATGTGAAGATTGCACAGGTATCTCTACTCGTTCAGGTTCTCAGCTAGGTATGGGAGTACCCCATCGGCAGATGAGACAAACAAGTAGTAGATGGTCGTGCCCCTCTGCTCATCCAGGTTCTCAGCCAGGTATGGGAGGATCCCATCGGCAAATGAGACAGACAGGTAGCAGATGGTAAAGCCTATCTCTCGGACATCTAGGTAGGATGGAGAGACTCTCTTGGACTCACTGAAGGACTGGTGGAGTTGATGCATGATGACACTTCTCGAAGGATTGAGACTATGTTGACAACCTTCAGTATGTATAGAGATGATGGAGACAGTATAGATGTACAAATGAAACCCAGATGATCGTGATGCTGATGAAGACCAAATAATACCTTCCTTGTTGAGAGGGAGTGTTGGAATTTGTGCAACTTTGGAAGATATTATTTATTGTATCTCCTAAGGGAGTTGAACTTAATGTAATTGACCATGTAAACCCTAGAAAGATCAATGTAAACCTTAGGGTTAAAAGCAAGCAAAAGAAAAAGATAAAAATAAATTATTTATTGCTCCCCAAGAGAAGTCAACTCAGTTAGGTAAACAGACCAATTGGCATTTGTATAAATAGAGGTAAAGTTCACCTCATTATTCACTCATCCACTTCACACAAGTTCACATCACTTGGAGAGAGAGGTTTGCACCTACAGAAGGAGAAGACTATATTTGGGGTTTCTATCTTTGGAAAGCATTTCCATCTTTTCTCTCTCATCATTGTATTCTGTTCTCGGAATTATTATCTCTATACGAAGGTTGCTGGGTTTTTTCCCATTTGGGTTTCCCGGGATAAACTCTTGTGTTATTGTTTTGTGCTTTGTCTTTCTTCTAGTGATCCTATTTATGCATTTGAGTTATTATGCTATGAATGTATGAAAATCTAACAAGCATTACGACAAGCCATGGTAGAATACATTCCAGCAATTTAATGACATCGTACGTAGACTTTGATAAAAAGATTATGTTGATCTCCAACATTGTAATGCTCACGTGCAAGAGGAAGCACCTAAATCTCCTCACGAAGAAAATTATGTTGAATTGTCTCTATTATTAGGTCGGCATGCATATAAAACTTACAATAAACTTCAGATGTATTTTAGTCGCCTCCAGCAATGTGTATTCTTTCTACGAGGCTTCAGAAATTCTCGGTCTGTGCTTTTTTCTATTCCATCTTTATTGACACATTTTCCAATTTTCTGATTAATGGCTAGGAATAAAACTTTATCATTTCAAGCACCACGGAAGACACCAACTTCTGCAAGGAATCACGATCGATCAATGAATGGGGACACATTTGAAATAACTCCACAATGATGCATTTTACGTGCCTCTATTGTTGATACTGGAGGCAATGACCAAAATAGCATCATTAACGCAGATGACAAGCAATATATGTCGCAATTGCGCTGCAAATAAGATTCACCATAAACCCTAGAAAATTTGTACACAATCCACGTGAAATTTCACTCTGTATGTACAATAATCAACTCCAATTTCGTTCAATCGTGTCTGAATCATAAGACACTTGAGCAGATATGCATAAAATTTAAATTTTCCACACTTGCAGTTTGATTTTAAGATTGTTGATTATTTATAGCCTTGGTCTCTCTCCCAGATGTTGCAAAACATGTTCATTTTGTGAAATATACAAGACAAACAATACACAGCCAATAGGTGTGTACGTGTAAACATGTTGCAAAATTATGTCTAGCAGTCAGAAAGTAGGGAATTCTAATGGATAGATGGCAGAATCTTATGTTCTGTGCATAAGATAACAACTGCCATCACCTTATTGACTATTAATGGTTTAGTTCTCATTCTAATAGACCAGCATAGATCCATTTTATACCCGGATCTATTAAGCACCGAGATACCCGAATCTATTAAGCACCGAGAGAGATCCAATTTCTTGAGGTATAAATTTTTTCTTGTGTAAAAAATTTAATATAAAAAAAATTTACACCTCATGAAATTAGACCCCTCTCGGTGCATAATACATCTGGCTTTAAGATGGATCTATGCTGGTTTTAATTTTTTTATTATGAGCGGACATGAATTTTTTTAGCTGACATGGGAATGTTACGTTACATAACGGACAAACATGACAACATCTCCCCCATACTGGGTTGTAAGCACCTCACTCTCGGTGTAAAAACCATCCAAGATAAGGTAAAATGTGGATTTCACATGGCAGGTGCGGAGTTCTTGTTGCAATGCTTTGTAAGAGTTTGGCAAGCCAGATCATAAGATCATATTGCGAGATGTCCCATGCACATAATCCACAACATTGGTGAATACCCAAAAGAGATAACGTATTACGCCAACCCTAGAGCCAAATCCCTTGTAAAGATATAATGAAAACTACCATTATATTGCAACCATTCAATGCACTGGGTTGACTCTTTATTGGCATCAACTGAAGGCGCAATGTTAGCAAACAAAGCCTCAACAACCCATAAAGTCTTTTCACTGGGTAAACCCTCACTTCGGATAGGATAGATTTCATCCTTTGGTCTGTTTTTATCTTGGAAAGGATCATCCCATATGCAATGGGGATAATTTATTACTTCTTTATCCATATGTTACTTCTAGATGACTTTCAATGAATTGTGCACAATGTGGGCTCCTTCACGGTCTTGAGTTTGGTGGGTATATCTTGGCTTGGTTTGGGCCAGTGATGGTAGTTGAGGCTCGGTCATTTGGTTAACCTTGAATACGTCAGGCAGGGCAGTGCCCAACTTTTGACATGAGCAATAAGACTCCCTTTTCATATACAATTATAGTCATTTTTTTTTGTATTTATGGCAGATTCATATGGGAAATGAGATTGAGAGATAAAGCACGGGACTAGGAGTTATTTGGAATTTCATAATGATGTGATGATGAGGAAGGAGAGGACTTTTAGACTACCAATCCTTAGCAAAACCTGATGTGAAGCATGGAATCAACGATATGGGGTGTCATAGGACAAACTCATCGTGGCAATAGTTGATTAGAAGCACAAGGAAAGGGAATGTGATGACACGTGGGAGTGTAATGAATATGCTAAGTGAGGATGAGGTGAACAAGTCTTGGGAAGAAGGGCCTATGAGCCAAGCCAAGTCACCATATTGTGTGGGGGTTGCATCAACCTTACCAAGTGTCAATCACATATGTATTTCTGCATTGAATCAACTAGTCGTCTACAACCTACAGCATCATGAGCAATGAACAATCCAATCATCAACTGCTAATCATTAGTGAGTATCTCATAGAATCCAAAGACTCCCTAAGTGGTGGAAAACCCCAAGATGACGTCAAGTCAACTATAGACCTATGCTAGGATTCCCAACCTCAAAAACTCAAAGAGATGGTTGGTGACGGGCATTGAATTATTGTGAAAAAATTTCAACTCATGGGGGAGCTTGGAAACTCTTTGCCGGTTAGTAATTGTTGACCAAAAATGTGGTCAATAGGGGGTAACTTCTAGTTCTTGGAAAGTTGGAACCCATACCCCATCCCCTCATTCCAACAACTCGTGCAACATAACTCCAAGCCATTTAAAGTCTCACCTTGGGCATTTCATTCCAGCTTGGTAAAATTTGGATCTCCCATTTAGTGAAACCCCATTGAGGTTACAAATGATATAACTCCTTTAGAATATTCTTAGAGACAGATCTTCCCATATTGGCAGTGTTAGACTCATCACTTCTTACTTTCAACCTCTAGATAGTCCATGCTGCAAGAGGCCTCATGCCCAAGTTCCTACTACAGGATATGTAGACAATGTAGATTCTAGAGTCCCCAACCAATTACCGACACGAATCTCATTACCCACTTTTTCTTGGCTTGAGATGTTAGTAAAGTTGTTGGAGGGCTCATGCCCAAGTTCCCTCTACAAGATCATCAGACAATGTAGATTCTAAAGTCCCCAACCAATTACCAACACGAATCTCATCACCTACTTTTTCTTGGCTTAAGATGTTAGGATCACTGTTGGGTAGCATTGTTGGCTTGTTAGGGCTTCTTTTTTGACAGCCTTCTTCAGGCCCTTGCCCATTTTCCCATGTTCTTCATTGTATTTCTTTAAAGATTGACTTTCTTTAATCTTTTATTCCCTTCTCCTTCCTTTTTTGGAGATGCTTTTGATACTCCCATTGTATGCTTTTATCATTGTATTTTTTGCAATCCCATTGGCCATTTTTGGTCACTTATGGACATTGTTATTTAAATAAAAAATATATTAAGTTAAACACATGTTTAAGAATAAAATATTGAATTTACCCACCCTGACTTCACTATGGAAAATGATATTTTGGATGTCTTTTTCAATTTAAACTTTGACAGCTCACCAAATGCTTGCAACTATGATTGAAATAGCAGTTACCTAAATCTAGCTTTTTTAGTTGAAGATAAAATAATAACTTTGAAAAGATAACAACCCCTCTACTTGACCTAGAAAAAGAATTTAAAGATATTTGGAGATCTCAGAGAAGGGATACCCCTCTCTCCCTCTCTCTCTTACACAGACACATATTATTACCCATTGTTAAAATATTAACCAGGAAAATGATTGGAGAAAAATGCATGCAAGGGTTTGCATGCATGCATGCAAAAGTGAGTTTTGCATGCAGCCATTTTAGTGTTTTGGTAAACCTAACTTGGTGATGAGATGTTATAAGGAAGACAGGAGGTGACTGCCTTTATCAGTGTGATCATTGATTTGCGATAGATCAAGAGAGAGGAGGACGACCTCACATGTGAAGGAGGGCGCATTCTTCAAGGAGGGAGAAGCTCGTACCGCATCCGTTAGAGCATTTGAGTGTCTGTAACTTGCAGAGTATCTTCGTCTCAGAGATTGAGGAAGATCAGTGACGATCAAAGCTCAGATCTATTGAGATCTGATCCAGTACAAGTCTTTCATTGTTGGAGGGAGGGCGCACTTATGCATGCAAGAAGAGGACATTTTTCAGTCACCGGGCAGTCTTCTGAGCGAGCAGAGCAGATCTGAGGATAGAGACAGATAGATCAGGCAGAGGCAGATACAGGGACATTCAGATCCAGTTTTCCATTTAGGGCTCATCTCTTCCGTGCATGCATCAATCAGCTGGATGCATGCAAATCTTGAGTTGGCCAGAAAAGATTACTGAGGTAACCCTGTATTGTACTTGTCTCTTTTTCCTATATGCTATGGGCTTGAGATTGAAGATAGCCCCATAGTTTGCTGGTTTCTCCCGAAAGGGTTCCAGGGTACATTTGGTGTTTATGTATGATTGCTTTTATATTGTTCAGTTGGTAAATGCAGATCTAGTTGTTTGAGTTCATGTTAATGTTGTATTGATATCGAGACTCATCCCACTTGAGATCTCAGGGCGATCCAGAGGGAGTAGTGATCTTTGGATCAAATATTTACACCCATCATACTACATAATGCTCCCTTGCACATGCGCATGCAACAGGTAAACTTAATCTTAGGTAATAATAAATTACTGATATGCTATTGTTGAAATTGTAATAGATATATTATAATTATTGGAATAGAGCTGATTTAATAACATTTTTTTATAATGATTTATATACTACTTTAGGTAACAAATATGTACATCAAGATTCAAGATGGTTACAACATGCAAACAATAGGGCTGCTAGGAAAATTCCAGTCTACAAAAGCTAAAAAGGCTAACATATGAACCCATGCTCACATGGGTAGGGACTCAACATCATGACGAAATGCACTAAGGTTAACAACTTAACGTGGGGGAGCAAAGCCAACTTTTTCTTAAAGCTCCACGCATCCCCTTGAGTAAAGGGGTGAGGAGCCTCATTGAAAGTAAATTTACAACAAAATTTCTCGAAAATTCCAATTGCAACTAATGGCATTGAATGCCAAAGAAATTTAGAATTATTCTTGACCATCCAAGTGTTCTCGAGGAAGCCCCACTTCCATGAGAGAAGAGCAACAAAAAGGGAATGAAATTCAACATAAAAGTTTAAAACCATGCCAAAAAAACTTAGGCAGTGTGACATTTCCAAAAACCATGCTGAACTGTCTCTTTCTTACCACTAAATGCACATGCTCAATTAGTAATGCTAACTTTGTTCAACCTACTTTTGACAACCAATCCTTGATGAAGCTGTAGCCATCCCCGATTCTTTATTTTTATGTGGGGCACGGGCCTTCCAAATGGCCTGACACATCCTTAGCTAGTGCTGCACTGGATTTCTAAGGCCCCATCTTTAATTTAAGAGGGTACCTAGATCAAAGTAATGCCTAACTAGCTCAGAAAGATCCTTCATCTCATAGATATAAATAAGATTCCCTCTTCTCGATCTCTGGTCTTGCCAGTTGAGGCCTTCCCCATGTATTTGCATTTTATATAAACAACTTTTTGGAATCATACGACAAAGACCCTCTAAAACAGCCTTGTCAATACCACATAACCTTTGAGTGCAGTTAAGACTCCTCCATGTATCCGGCTGTTGCATCTCTGGATTCCACAAGTCCTTCCAAAAGAACAATCCGTTGCTAGCCAACCTTTTGCCTGCATAGTTTGGCAAGAGTCCAATCTGCCCCCTGAAGATTGGAATGTCCAGATTGGTTGGGATGCTAAGTCCCAAGTGTCACGGGGTCCTCAAACTGCCAATATAGAAATACAGACATTGTTTGCCAAGCCACCCACACACTCTTGAGTGGCACCAAACATGAGATCGCAAAGGCCTTCGCTTTACCAATAATGCCAGATCTAAAAGGGATCTTCAATCCCTCGAGAATTCAGTGACACACTAAGACTTGCCTAGGGGCATCCCTGACTACCGTGTGTATCATTCATTTGATGGCAAGGGTCCAGTCCTTGGACTTTTCATTGGGAAAGCCCAAACCACCCTTATCTGGGGGTAACGTAAATATGCCCCAAGCCACCAAAGGGAGCCACTTTGTCCCTCCTTATTTGCTCCAGAGAGCTCTAGAGCACACATTCCAGGGCTTTTTATGTAGATTCTGAAGGAAAGAGACATGAGGAGTAATACAAATATCACGATGCTAAAATGCTGTCCACAATTGTAATTTGCCCAGCAAGTGGCGAGTTGAGAATGGACTAGCAAGAAGCTTCTTTTCAAATTTACCCATGATCCACCTATGTTGATCCGCAAGAGACCTGTACGCCAAAGGGGATACCTAAACACTGAAAGATCACCCTGGGTTTGACTTCCATTTCTGATTCAGCCAGAGTGGGGGTGTTCTCCTGCCCAATATAATTTTCATATATCAATATAAGTCTATATTGAAATAAATTTGGATACTAGCAATGGAAAATCTTATTTGGAAGTTACATGCTATAGGTGTTCTTGGGCACGGCACTGCATGCTGTTCCAAATTCCAATGATTATAATCATGGATATCATTTAGGTGGTTGTGGATATGTATGGAGGCAACAGCTAGAAAGCGTTTATGAACTCTGTTGAAGTTTCACAATATATTGCTATACGTGACTGGGGTTATATATTTTGATTGTTATATGCTCTAGGTTCCCTTGGCCATGGACCTGCATGCTGTTGCGATGATTATAATCATGAAGATCATTTGTGGTGGTTGTGGAGGTGTATAGAAACAACAATTAGAAAACGTTTATGAATTCCATGGAGGTTTTACAATATATTGCTATACTTGATGGAGGTTGCATATTTTGATTGTTACATGTTCTAGCCTCTAGGTGCCCTAGGCCATGGACCTGGACACTGTTGCGATGATATAATCATGGAGATCATTTGTAGTGGTTGTGAATGTGTATGTAAACAACTAGAGAACGTTTATGAACTCCTTGGAAGTTTCACAATATTTTGCTATACGTGATTGGGGTTGTATATTTTGACTGTTACATGCTCTGCTTGCCCTTGGCCACGGATCTGCATGCTGTTGCAATGATTATAATCATGGAGATCATTTGTGGTGGTTGTGGATGTGTATGTAAACAACTAGAAAACGTTTATGAACTCCATGGAAGCTTCACAATATATTGTATACCTGAATCTTGGGGTTATAGAATATTAATAAACCAAATTTTGTATCTCTTTATCTCGAAATGTTATTTGTCTTTCTATGGAAATCTCGACTTAGTTTGGCTGATTATTTTTTAAATGAACATTGAAGTTTCACAATATATTGCTATACTTGACTGGGGATGTATATTTTGACATTTTGCAGAAATATTTCTTGGGGTTATAGAATATTATCAAACCAAATTTTATATCTCTATGTATCTCTTTATATCTAAATGGTATTTGTCTATCTATGGTAATCTGCACTTAGTTTGGTTGATTACTTTTAATCTTCTTACATGTCTGTCTTCTTGATTTGTAGGAATTGACTATCTATCAGTTGCGGCATACGATGATTTGATTCCTTCACATAGGGTATTCCTAAAAAGCAAGGTACAATGTAGCTTTCCAACAAACCAAATAGTATTTCACTTGTAAATATGTGCTTGTTGTATAATGTAATTGATTATTGCTGTTGTTGTTATAGCTGTGTGAGGCATCCTCACTAGCCCAGCCGACCTACAGATGTAAAATAAACATTAAATGTATTTTTATATTGTAAAAGGACAAGTCGGCCCAGTAAGGGAATTTTACAAAAAGTAATGTATAAATATAAGTGATAGCTCCTTCATTTCATCCATTCACTCAAGCAAGTTTGCTCAAGAGGAGTAGTTCGCATTTTCTGGGTGCTAGAAGACAAGTGAAGCTGATTTCTTGGGCATTGACTCATTTTGTACTTTTTATCGTCTTTGTACTAAATCTTAAAGTAAGAAAGGGTTGCTGGGTTTTTTTCCCGAGTTTGGGTTTTCCCAGGGAAAAGTGTTGTGTCTATCTTTTCTGTGCATAGTTGTTCTTTGAGTGATCCTTTTATTGCTTATATATTGAAATTATGCTGCTATAAGTAAAAACATTAACATGGTTTCAGAGCTATGCTGAAAGTGATTATTGCCAGGAACTAGGGTTTGAAGTTTCTTCAACTTCCAACCATCAAATTGGTTCGATCTTACCTTGATTGAGCTCGCCTTAGCAAGGAAATTTTTTTTTCTGTGCAATCAGATTTTCATTCTGACAATTTTCATTTTTGACCTAATTTTCGAGAATTAGAGTTTGCTGGTTCTCAGTGTTCTGACCACAGATCAGGAATAAAAGAAGGTCCATTCAACTCGCCTTAAGAGGGCAAATTCATTTGTGGAAGTGGTTTTCTCAAAATCCAAAAATCATTTTTGACCTAGCTCCTGCTAGGGTTTCTGCAGATCTAGTACCCAATCAAAATGTGAAGCATCAAGGTTGAAGATAGGCTTGGCGGAGCTTCAAATTACTACTCATGGAACTCTAGAGTGCTTATTGTTCTAGAAGAAAATGTTTTGCTAAACTTTGCTACAGAAGGAGTGTCAGAAGACTCAGAACTAGTAGAAGATTCATAGAAGACTCAATGGAAGAAGAATGATGCCAAGGCAAGGAGGATACTAATAGATTCAGTTAAGGATCATTTGATTTCTCATATTTCTCAAAAGAAGACAACAAAGGAAATGTTTGACTCATTGAAGAAATTGTTTGAGAATACAATCATTAATAGGGCTCTTGCCCTAAGGCAACAACTCAAGCATCAAGATGTCTAGATCAGACACCATAGCTTCATACCTCATGAAGATCACAGAGAAAAAAGATAAATTGGCAACAATTGGTGAAATTATAGCAGATAGAGAGTTGGTCATGATAACCTTGAATGGTCTCCGTCAATTGTGGAAACCCTTCATCCAAAGCATATTGGGAAGATCAGAACTACCAAATTTTGAAAGGCTATGGGCAGATTGTACACAAGAAGAATCCAGACTTGTGATTAGAGGAAAAATACAAGACCCTCATGAAGAAGATCAATCCCTCATTACACATACCAAGAAGAAAGGAAAGAGGAACTTTGGACGAAAAGACAAAGTCAGAAGATCAAGTCCTAATCCTGATCAAAGGAAGAAGAAGGACATGTCGAAGGTTCAATGCAGTAAATGTAGAAATTTTTGTCACTACAAGAACCAATGCAATTCACAGAAGAGGAAAGAACATGCCTCTGTAGCTGATGTAGATGAAGAAACTCAACCAAAGAAATCAAAGAAGACAAAAGAATTCTTCTTCATCTCAGCCTTATCAGGTACTATTCCTACCCATAATAATGCTTGGTTATTAGATAGTGGTGCTTCTAAACATATGACAAGTTATAAGGAGTTTCTCTCAAACCTAGATGAGAGAGAATCACATCTAAGAGTGGTCCTTGGAGATGCTGCTAGATACACAATGAAAGGAACTGGGACAACCTCCTTTCAGTTAGATTCTGGTGATTCTCTGCATTTGGGAGAAGTATTGTATGTGCCAGGAATGAAAATAAATCTTGTCTCTATCTCAACACTAGAAGACAAGGGTTATAAAGTTGTTTTCTCAGATGGAAGGTTCTTGCATGGCACAAGAATTCCACTATCGATTCCGCAAGAATAATCGGTGTTCGTGAAGAAAGTTTATACAGATTGACGATACAGCTAGTTTAGGCTCTAGTACACGACTCTATCAGTTTGAGTGAGCTATGGCATAGGAGACTTGCTCACCTGCACTATAGATCTCTTCCTCCTCTTAGGAAGATGGTTACAGGACTTCCTGAACTCCAAGTAGAAAACAATGGCATCTGCAAAGGATGTGCACTTGGCAAGAATGCCAAGGGATCTTTTCCTAATAGTGACACCAGGTCCAAAGGAATATTAGAGTTGGTAGACTCAAACTTGTGTGGACCTATGTCAGTTACATCATTGGGAGGACTTTTGTACTATGTGACCTTCATAGATGATTACTCCCGGAAGACATGGCTCTATTTCTTGAAGTCTAAAGAATCCGAAGAAGTTCTGAACAAGTTCAAGGAATTCAAGGCCCAGGTTGAGAACCTATCTGGAAAGAGGATAAAGATTCTAAGGTCTGATAATGGAGGAGAGTACACCTCCTCATAATTCAGTAATTTCTGCAAGGAAGTAGGAATCAAGAAGGAATATATAGTTCCTTACAACCCTCAACAAAATGGGGTTGCAGAAAGGAAGAACATATCTATAGTTGAGGCAGTCAAAGCCATGATCCATGATCAAAATCTACCAATGTTTTTATGGGCAAAGGCCTCTAGCATTGCAGTATATGTTCATAACAGAAGCCCACACATAATACTGAAGAATATGAATCCAAAAGAGGCCTTCACAGGTGTGAAGCCAGAAGTTGGTCATCTACGCATATTTGGATGTCCAGTACACAAGAATCAGAGAAAACAGTTTCTCATTTGCAAGTTTAGGCCGAAGCACCAATTCTGCAAGATGTTACAATTCAATGTGACCAAGAACCGCAATAGAGGAAGCAAGATGTCAAGAAATGTTTTGACAAAATCTTGTCAGACAAGGACAAGGAAATTGCTCATTTAAGGAATCATAGTCAAATCTTACTTACGGATGTAAACAAGGTTCAAACATAAGGATCCATCCATCCCAAAAATTGATGAGACATCCACTGATCTATTTGAATCAAGGAAGTTTTCTGAGGTTAAAGTCCAAACCTAGATAAGAAAACCTTCACAAAATTGAGATCAAGAACTTTTCAACTACAAAGTGGCATGTATATATTCAATTACCGTGGAAGATCTCTGTCACCATTGATGAAATCGCACCTGAGTGCAAATGTATTGGCACACTAGTGAACACTGAACAAAGATCAACATGGTGCCATAAACACACAAGTTTATGATGAAGACCTGATACCTAAAGTAAATCCAGAGAATACTAAATCTGAGGCTAAGAAGAATTAAGTTACAAAGGTACTGCATACTCAACATTTTGTGCTGATCTTTTTCAATTTAATATAAAAGAAGTATGAAAGGAAGAAGTTTTTTTTCTCTTAATTGTATGTGGAGAACAACACAATGCCGAAGGTTGTCAGTACCATATTGGAGGAGTCACACAGTAAGAATATGCTTTTTAAGCAAATAAGTGCCTGCTTCCGCTGCCTGAGTTTGAGGGTCGCCAAATTGACATCACATGAGAGTATATACAACCAAAGAAGATAAGTCATTGGTGAGATGCTTTACTTTATGAAGTTACAGAACACAGTATTGTGAGTGGTGGCCTGGACACCATGTAATCCCGGGCACGATAAAGGGTATGGCCCAAGCGAGATATTGGCCTTGGACACCTGCCTAATGAGGCAGCTTATCATTCAAGTTACTAGCACATGCAAATTCATCTAATTTCTTCGGTGACTTTAATTTTAAGGAATTACTTGATTGATGTTGTTTATGTTAATGTTCAAGAAGAATATATCATTTTTCATGAAATGAGTAGACTTTGGACAAGAGATCTATTTTGTTGTAAAAGAAATAATACATATTGCAAATTATTTGATACATACTTTTGTCTTTTAGTGAAGCAAAAATCAGTTTCCATTGCCTTCCAAGTATCTTGAGAGCAAATTAAAAGAGATGCACTTGCATCATATTTATATCACACTTGATTTTAGATTTCAATATTTGTGATTTCAGACTATTAGTAAATGACTATGACATTGATATTCCAAAGGGATTAACATTCATTTAAAATCCAAGCATTTTATATATTCATTGTAGGATTAGTTAGTTCACTCTTTCTTATGATGTATTGGGGGCATGCCCATGCACTCCTACGAAGGATTTATAATCACTTAAATGCATGCCAATATTATCAACTTTAACAGCAAGAAATATTGTCATAGTTAATTACCCACTGATTTGATTTTTGGAATGCCATTTCAGGAAATCATTTTGGTAGAAGGCTTGAAGTTAGATGACATCGATCCAGGGGCTTATTCATTACATTGCTTGCCCCTAAGATTGCTGGGTGCAGAGGGAGCACCAATAAGATGTATTTTGATGGACTAGATTCTTATGTGATTTTGTATGTGCCAGCAAAGAATAAATAGAACCTAAATGTTTGGGGAATACTTTGGATATGTTTTATTTGTAAATGGGTAAAATGGAATACAATGTTTATATGCCAATTGTAGATATTATTTTAGTTTGTGTATTTTGATTATGAACATGCTTGAAAAAGATAGATAGGATTTTGTTATGAGTTCTCTTGTATGAACATGGAGCATTTTGACCTGAGAATATGTCATCTATTTCCATTGGCAAAAATTGTTCCATTTTCATAAGAAATGTTGCAACTATTATATAGAGAGCCATGAACTTTTATTGATGGTGATTTGGTGACAAATCAAAATTCAATGAAATTGATTTGTTTTTTTTAAAATCATAATGGATACTCTTTATATTTCTATTAAAAGAAGGGGCCACGGCCTAACCGTCCAGCCAATATTACAAACAGTATTTAAAAAAAAACTGCCATAATGCCATCAAAATTTCAAAAAACATTGTGCCATCTGATCTTGCAGTTAATGTTGCTATGACTTGTATTGCTACTACTTACTGTTTGACTAGTATAAAGCCTTATAAAACTGTCCTCAATACTTGACTTTACATTGAATAATATTTACAAAAATACTTGGAAATTCTGAGCCTCTTGGCCTTCATGGTTACTGATTCCTATGGTTGAAGATTTGTTGCTGCCTTCCACTGGAGTTGCTTGGGGCTGTTTTTCTTCCACCGTTTGCTCCTCTTTGTTTGCCAACAGAATTGAACGGAGGGATCCAATTGAAGATTTAAGAGCACGCCTAAATTTGCACAGGTGAGGGAGGGGCCCAGTCCTTTTCAATTTACTTGATATCCTTTTGTAATCTTCTAATTTGGTCATATTACTCTTTAACCTTGCCTCCAAGACATATGATTTCACACTCCAGTAGTGTCGTCTTCAATTTGTGCCTGTCCAACTGGGCTTGAGTGTTTCGCTGCTGCAAGGTCAGTTCATGCAACTCGCCTTCAGTCTTATACTCGAGGTTTTCCTTCCACGCCTCCACATTCGAGTTTAAATTCCCAACAGTCTAGTGTCTAACTAATGGTGCCTATTCATCAAAGAATATGCATAATGGTGCCTATTCTTTATCCTTTCATTTAAATCAGCTTCAGGGATTCTCAAAATAAAATCTGAAGGAGTAGAGACCCTGCATTTTTGAAGAAGAAGCAGGGGGGCGATTGATTAGATATTATAACCAAGTCCTTTCTTCGACCTCCAAATCAATTTCTACCTGGTGTGAGCTTCCTTTCTGGGCGATAGCTTCAACCATCAATCCCCATGCTTGGGCCACCACTCTCCTTTCAGAAGTCTCTTCATTTTAAAAAACTACTTTGTTTCTTGCTAACCATATTTTCCAACTGATGAAGAAAGAGAGCCCTCTGTACTCTTTTCAAAAGGGCCTTTTTGCAAACCCCCTCGAGATATTTTTTATGCCATGAGATCTACATTTCATTCCAATTCAATGGCATCAATGTCTCCTCAAGAAGGTTGGAAAGAGAAAGACACCATATTGATTTAGTGTATTCACACCCTATAAATAGATGAGTATGTGTTTCTTCAGTTGCTTTGCATAAATGACATCGGACAGTCCATATAGGCTCCTCTTATGCAGGTTGTCATCAGTTAAAATCCTCCCATGACTTAGAGTTCAACTGTACACATACTTTTCCAAATTGCCTTCCAAATAGTTGCTTTTCGGGGGGCAAGTCTAGTGTCTAACTAAGTTTGGTATCCTTCCTTTGCTATATATATTCCTCCTTTTAATTCCCATCCCCGAGTCTCTTTATCTATTTGGTTTATGGGGGCTTTTCCTCTGAGTGAATTCACTAGTGAAATCCATGATCCATCCAATTATGAAGGTAGATTGTCTAAATTCCAATTAATCCAATCCCCTGAGAAAACCCACCTTGAGATTTTGTATAGACTTTTGATTCCTTTTAGCTCCATCCATCTTTGAGAGGCCTTAGCTCGTATGATAAATGTGGAGGAGGTTGTCCTAGGATATGGTCTTCCCATATCTTTATTTTTTTCCATTCCTAGGATTCCATGACACATGATCTTGTATGAACGAAAGAGCCACCTTGCATAGGCTCCAAATTGGTGAGTAGACAACCTACTTTGGTCCTCTTCCAAGATTCCTTAAACGATTTGAAGAGAGATTTTTTTAAAAGAGTGGATTTCCACCATGCCTTTTTCCCAAAGATCAGACGCCACTAGATTTTTGCTCTTAAGGATTTATTCATCAAGTGAGGGTCTTTGATAGCCAACCCTCCATTAGCTAAAGATGAGGTTACAATACCCCACTTAATTAGATGGAATTTTCTTGTGTTAGATTTGCCTCCTTGCCATAGAAATTTTCTTAAAAGCATATTTATTAAATGGATTGTCCTAGAAGGGGCTATAAGAGTTGGACTTTGGTAAACAGGAAGAGAGGAGAGAACAAATTTTAAAAGGACTCTTCTCCTTGTTGGATTTATCCACTTTGTTCTGCATGGTCCCATTTTTTTAGTCTATTATCTCCTACCAATCTGCATTCTTCGGTTTGTGTTGAAATATTGGGATTCCTAGGTATCTGAAGGAACTCCAATTTATCAAACATTTGAAACCTAGCTTTGCAGCTATTATTTTTAGAATCCTTAGAGGAGTGTTCTAGCCATATATGAAACATTTTCTGCTATTGATTGCTCCTCCAAAGGCGGCTAGATAATGCATAAGGGTTTCATTGAAACAATCTACTAGATGCCCTTCCTAGTAGAAGAGTATCATCAACAAATTGGGAGTGATTTATTTCTTTAATTCCTTTGGCTATTGTTATCCCAGAGAGATAACTTGACCTCATCTCGACTTCCAATTTTATGCTCAGAGAGTCAGGGACTATGACATATATGAGGAGGGAGAGCGAACAACTTTGCCGAAGCCCTCTACAACTCTGAAATAAATATGTTGGTGCACCATTGACTAGAGGGGCAATCCAAGGATCTCTTATACATGCCTTGATCCGATTTATAAAAAGGTTAGAAAAACCAAGTTTTGATAAAAACATAAAAAAAAGGAATGAGTGATGTACCCTGTCAAACGCATTGGCCATCTCTAGTTTTATTACCATGCCTTTCTCTTTTTTAATTTTGCTCGAGTGGATAGCCTCTAGAACTAAGAGAATATTATCCAGAATATGTCTTTTTTGAATAAAACCACCTTGATTTTTAGATATCATACTAGGAAGCATAATCTTAAGATGATTGGATATAATTTTTGACAGTATTTTATAAGAAGAGTTGCATAAGGAAATAGGCTGAAATCTTGAGAATGAGGCTGGATTTTCCTCTTTAGGAATTAGGGTTAGGAAAGATGAATTGGTGGCTCCACCAACCTTGAATTTCTTATTTGTCCATTTGAGCTTCTTGCACAAATCATGTTTAATTATTTCCCAACAATGTCTATAAAAGGCTATGGAAAAGCCATCTTGGCCAGGGGATTTATCAGGTTCCACACCCCATATAGTAGCTCTCACCTTAGATTCCTCTATTTCTTGCATTGATTCAACATCATCCTCGACATAAATTATTTCATGCATTTTTTCCGTAGATGAATGTAGATCTTCCACTGTCTACTCCGTGAAAAGAGATTTGAAGTGAGAGAAGGCCTCTTTTTTTTCTCTTCAAATTCATATACTTTTCCCCATTTTCCTTTTGAATTTTCTTGATGCTATTTCTTTGTTGCCTTGCCTTTGTTTGCTTTTTTCACGAATAAAAAACAGTACATTTGTTATTCATAAGAATAAAAAAGTACATATCATAGAATTGTCAAAATCAGGAGATATAAGCTTGCAAAAAAACCACTTGCCCCTAGCCAAAATTTACAAGAAATTAGCTAGCAAAGAGATTATCAAGCTTTCCTTCAAAAATTGCATAATGCCAAGTCTTCCAAATATCCCAACAATAGAAAGCTAGCAATAGCTTATGGGCATCACTATTTTTTATCCACATAAATATTTTTTCTTCAATAGTATCATTCCCCCAAAGTTCAGAAATATTTAAGGCATCACAGACAAAAAGGAAAAGTTTTCTACTGTACTCACAATTCACAAAAATGTGGTTAATAGATTCACACCCAACCTTGCATAGAAAACACAGATTTGGACCTTCCCATCCTCTGCGAAGCAGATTATCCTAAGTAAGAATACAATTTTCAAAATTCAACCACATAAAACACTTGACTTTCAAAGGTAAATTCCATTTCCACATTTTTTTAAACCACCATTTCAGATCAACATGAGAGATATAATTTACAATAGAAACATATGCAGACTTGGCACAAACTTGTCCAATAGATTGATTCATGGACTAGATCAGCTCGTCCTCATTAGAGTTGAGTCTGATACCCGCCTTAGTAAGAGTAGTGATATATTCAGTTCATTCTTCAACCCAAATATCACCCAAATCCAAGTCTTGAGCAGTTAACCAATATGAATATGAAGGTTTTAACCAAGAGAGCCTTTTAATATGTGCAAGTGAAGCAAACCCTAGTTCAACTAAGTAATCCATAAGAAATGGAGACATGATATAATTTTCATCATTCCCAATAAGAAGATCCTTTGCTTGCTTGTGAAAGAAGGTTGTGTTTTTGTCTCCCGCTTTCGGCCAAGACTCCTTGACTTGAACCTCCATTATTCCTCTTCCTTTGTGAAGGATTGATATAACTGGGTTTATAATTCCGTTTCCTCATTTCGGAGGATATTGGTTATTTCCTCATGTTCCATTCTCCGTTGAAGCACGATTAATGTGTTTTGAAGTTTCTTTATTTTTGAAGCAGGTTCCTCATAGTTGATCTTGACCCAATGTTTTAACGCCGCTTTGGTAACCTTTAGCTTGGATTCCAAAATATAACGCAATGACCCTTCTATCTTTTGGTGCCATGCCCACTTGATTACATTCAATACTTATGGAGGATTTAACCAAAGTGGATTAAATCTAAAAGGAAAAGGATCATATTTCTTTTTTCATCCATTCTCAGTCTTATGGGCTTGTGATCAGATGATACCGATGGGAGAATATAGGAGGCGATTTCAAGATCGTCTTCCAAAATGAGTTGTTGATTAGAAATCCGTCTAGATGGGCTGCAATGTGGCTTGGACCCAGGCACTTATTAGTCCAAGTAAACTTTCCTTGTTTTGGTTTTATATCGATCAGATCCCAGTTTGAAGTATATCGTCAACTTTCTTTCGATTTGGATCCCTGATTATGCTACCCCCCTGTTTACAACTTGGGAAAGGGCTAAATTAAAATCCCCAGCTATTATACTTCTCACTAGATCTATCTCATTTTTCTTTTCACCTATCGAGTTCCAACAGTCTTGTTTCTCTCTATATCATATAGGTGAATACACATTGAAGAGTTTATAACTTTTTCCATTTTGTTTACACACTAAATTTGTATAAATCCAATGTTGTGTGGTATTCGTGCTTACCATTTCCATTTCTTGGGAATTCTAGAGAGTAGAGAGACCTTCCGAACTCCCTTTGAACTTACAACTATTCCTCGACTTATTGGCCACATTTGCTTTCCTACATTCAACATATCTTCTTCCTGAAGTTTTATCTCATGGAGTAGAAGTACCTTAGATCTTTTAGATTTTATAAGATCTTTAGTCGCTTCCATTTTGATTTTACGACCTATGCCTCTATAGTTCCAAGAGACAATGATCATTATTTACCTGGAGTCTATTTTGAACTTTCACCACATTGGTTCCCTTGGCCCCTTTTACCCTTTAGATCCTTTGCAGTGTGCCATATCAGATATAATAGCAGTGGAGGGGTCCTTTTCCATTGTAAAGGCCAAGTTGAGGCTTGTTTTATGTAAAATTGTTGGTCTAGTGGGGTTTAAGACCCTTGGTCTCATCATGGCAGGTCCTCTTGGTTTTAATTTCAAGGAGTATTGGCTTAGTCGCTTTGCTCATTGCCTTTTGATGTGGTGGAATTCCCCCATCATGTTGGGAATTTATGCCTCGGATTGGTGCTCTGGTGCCTCTTGTGATGACTCCATTAGGAAACATGGCTTATGGGATCCCAACCACACTTATGTGTATGCTATGTAGAAGGTGATGGCATGTCCAAGGGTTGTCATAGTCACATTAACACACTTCATGGATACCCCCTTGGACCTATTCTTCTTTGTGTCACCCCTTCGTCTTGGTCATCCTAGTCATCAAGGACAAATCATCCACCTTCTTTGCAAGATTGAAGAGGCAGTACCACCTAAAGGAGGGCGTTGAGGGAAAAAGCACAATGTTGGGGTTAGATGGGGCATGACATCCTCCTTCCAGCATCAAGGTTCCATCATGTTGAAAAATTCCATCATTCTTATCATTATTTTATGTTTTATGAGGTTTAGTCCCCAGATTGTGGGTGACAAGACCTAAGAAATTTATTTTAAATTATTTCAAGACATTTTAGGTAGGTCGGCCTAGAGAAGTGAAAATGTGTCTTTTTTGAAAAGGCGTGTCTTGTCACAGATAAATATGACACTCCTCATTCATTTGTAACACAAGATCATGGGATCAAATAAAATCTTATCTTTATTTCTCCTTGTGTACTTTGGTTAAGTGGTGTGCATCTCTTTCTTTGGGAATTTTTTTTGGTTTCAAAGGTGGAATGTGAAGTGGAAGCTTGTTTACTATATTTTCAAGGTTTGTTAAAGTGAAAGGATTCTGGGAAGGATCAATCTCTTCTCTTTTTCTTCTATTGTGGTAAGTTCTTTGTGTTTCTTATCTTGCACTGTCGGAGGCATTCAAGGTAAGTCTAACCTAGGGTTTTATGCACAATAACATAGTCTTGTAAGTGAGACGTCTCTCCTTGGAGAGCCTTTCTTGTATTAATCCCTGGCTTCTTTATTTTGCCTTAGTTAGGTCAAGATCAACACAACCTAGAGTTTCTTGATTGTGGCCTAACTCATACAAAATTGATTTTCCAAATTCTTGGAGGTACATTGATCACGATTAATCGGTGCTTGAAGAAATAAGACCTAGGTCTTATTTCTTTTTTTTCACCTATCTCTCTTTATTCAAATTTTGGTACTATAATGGAAAAAAATAGAAAAAAATCAAATATTGTGAAAAGCCCTCAAAATTACATATATGTGCAAAAATCCAAAAATATTTATTTGTATGCCCTAATTAATTTAAATTGTTATTTCCGAAGTTATTAATTGCTGTAATAAACTTACGTAGTTGGCAAAATATTGAAAAAACTAAAAAAATGTAGAAAAATCTCATAAAAAGTGTTTTTTAGGTAAAAAAAGCCTTAAAAAAGAGGTGATGTCAGCCCTCTAGGGTTTATTCTAGATCTGGTATATTGTTATTGTAGGTCCATTTTGACAGAGATATCAAACCCTAGGGGTTTGGATAGGTTTCCCCTAAATTTTTAGGTCACTCGGGGTGACCCTAGGGGGAATAGAGGCAAAGTTTGTTTCTGGTTCACCTTCAATGCGGCAAATTACAAATCTGAAGTATAAATCAGCTCCAATTCCATATTTTCATCAACCAAAAGAAGGGCTCCCTAGGGAGGATTGATGCACCCTTTGTAGCTAGTTCCTAGGAGGTAAAATTCAGGTGATTTCAACAGTTGGTTTTGGATATTTTCCGTGTTTCATCGTGTTGTTTTTACTGGAGAAAAGTACTTGATCCTGTCACATACTTATTATTGCTCCTAGCCTTCCAAGTCAAGAAGCATTTTTTGTATATCTTACATTGACTCCGATAGGCATTGGTCTACTAACAGTGGGAATGTTTTGTAGGGATAGGCTTGTTTTCATTAACTATCTTTGAGGCCTATTCTTACCTTGTTCAAGGAGCCTTCCACATCCCAAGGAGCAAGGTTAAAAGAGAAAGAGGGTTACAATGATGTGACATTAGGTGTACCTCCTTGAGAAGTTGTCGATCATAGTACCAGGTCCACTGGGTTTGTTGGGTATGAATATCTCAGTTGGGTCCACATACCCTTAGTTGTGGAAAGGTGCTAGTTTTTGAGGTAACATTTTTTGGGGCCATTGTAAGGGACAACTTAAAGGCACACGGCTAGGTTAAGGTCCTCTCTCTCTGGCACAAACGACAAATTTGATAAGAAAGTGGAGGTAAGTTTTTTCTTTATACTTTGATGAGATTATTGTTAAGGACTAACCTTGCAAGTCTTATCTGTTGACTCCACTGAAGAAAGACACAATCAAAGAAGTGCACTTCAAGACAAAAGCCTCAACTATTGATCACATTGTCGGGTGTGGGAGTGAGTGCATTCGTCATTTAAGAGGAAATAGTTCCTTCTATCCACTCCACGCATTTTTGGCTAATTGAAAGATGATATGACATTTTATGATGAAGAATGGATACATTATTGGTTTGATCCATTGGATTTTTTGGGGGTCCCGGGATATCCTAATCAACTCCATGGCTATGATCCAATTAAGGATGATTGGAAGAAATGCATCCCAAAGTTTCATGGGCATGAGTATTCAATTGAGTGGCACGTGATGCCATTCATGTGGGGTATTTCAGATTTAAAAGTGATTCATGAAGATGTCAATATGAAGATGTTCATGTTGTCTTTCAACCTGATGGGAATACAAATGGTATGATGAGCTTCCTAAGAAAAGAATTCACTCGCTTGAAGAATTTATCAGTGGTTTTTGTGAGAGATGGGATCCTTATTTCAGAGGGGATATTGGGTATCTCATTGATCAAGATACTTCTAGATCATCCCTCGAAGATGAAGTTAGTGACAAAGATCAACCCCTAGAAAGCTTTCATGAAGAAGCCACTGTTGAAGAATATTTCGTTCAAGACTATGTTGAAGAAGTTAAGAAAAATGAAATATCAAGCCTTATGCTTGAAAAGAATGGCATCTTTGAAAATAAAGACAAAGATGCTCAAGAAAGTAAAGTCGAGGAAGCACATGAAGAACAAGAAGCCCTAATTGAAGAATGCGAGGAAATGGGAGGTGTTCCCGATTGTTGTTTTGAGGAGTCACATGATATCTTGGGCCCTTAGGAAAATAATAGTATGATTCCTTCACAAGATGATGATTATTGGAGGACTATTGGCCCTCCCATCTATGATTCTTCAAGGCTCAACAATATTGTAGTTGAACCTTTGGGTCACACAAATTTTGAAGAAGATGTCTCCGATCTTTTCTTGTTGTATGCAAGTAAAAAGGTTGTCAGTTTGGGTCATCCAGACCAGGTTCTTATTACAGATTTGGATCAAAATGAAGAAGCTCTTGAAGAGCCATTTCCAATTTAGGAGGACATTGAAAACATGGTTGATGAAGGTGTAGTTGATGCTTCTTCTTGTTCTACTAATGATGAATATTTGATGAGTTCACCTTTCTTCATTACTTTTGATGATGAAGCTCTAAAATATGTGAATCCTTCTGCTAGTGAAGATGGTCGTCATGAATATGATGATATGCATTTCTCCCATTTTGATCAAGATATGGATAAGGATGGTTGGAAATTTATTAAAGAACCCATATATGAATTTATTAAAGAGGGGAGTGAAAATTTTGAATACCTTCGAAGATCGATATCCGATGAGATCTCTCAGGTTTTGGCTCAACCTTATTTGACCACCATTGGGGATGATATAGGGTTACATATGGAGAATTCTATAGCAGGTGTTGAACAACTAGGTTTACCCTCTCCTAGGGTGGATCTTGACTATCATTCTCAACCATGTCCCTTGAGGAGTAATGCAAGTATTGGACAATAAGAAGATGGTTTTATTGCATGATCAAAGCAACACAGTGTGCCCTCTCCTAGGGCAGAGTTGAGATCTCGTGTCCAGTCGTATCCTTCAAGATTTCTTGTTGGTTGTGAAATACATTTGGGGCAACAAACATATTTTGGAGAACTTGTATATGATTAAGGTAGTTAGCACTTGAGCCCAGTCCAAGCATGGATAGAAAATGCCTGAGAAAAACATTTATCTGTGGAAAGAGTTTAAATGCTTCCAAGTCCATGATCTCTTCTACCATTGTAGATACATTTCGATGAAAGTAATGTCGTTTACTCAATTCATCATTGAGGTGGTTTTTTCTTAGATTGTTTCCAAAGACAAGGGAAGAAACCATAGCATGAATGATATGATAAGGTGGATTCATTTGTGGTATGATTTCACTTGACTTATTTCTCTCATCATGCTTAGAGTAGGTAGGTAGGTTGCGTAATCTATTACACAAGCATTTTTGACGTGTCATTTGTTATTACCCATGCATTGCACTTGTTGTTTATTGCAAATTTTTTTATTTGATCCAGGTAGGACGAAATTGTTTGTCTCCAATGCATTTCAAGAAATTGTCGTTCGAAGTGTGTGTAGGTCTACAGGTCCAAAATGATTCAAAGGTTCTCATCTACTTCTCAGAGAAGCGCATTGTAATATCACGATTTTGACCCCATCACATTAAAATGTAAATGATATAATATCGTTATAAAATCGTGGTGAGGAGCTCAAGGCCAAGGCCCCACCATCGATTTAGTGTTAAAGTTGATGCATATGGTTTGCGTGCTAACTAGGCACAATAGAAACCGTAAATATCATGTAAATATGCATTTTAATAAAAATACCCACAACTAGTTACGCAATGCAACAAGATTATGGGGGCATGATTTTTACAATGAATTGGGAGGGAAATATTCAAACCCTTGAACCAATCAAGTCAAGCCAAGTGTCAATGAGAGAACCCATGAACCTTCAACTACCCATGCTGACTTTTGTACCCAATCATTTATTTCTCCCAAGAGTTGGTTGAAATATTTATTATTTGGGAAATGGTGAGGTATGGAAGTCTCATTTTTCATGTATGGGAAAGCCCCCATTTTAGGAAATTAGTTTTTGGATTCTTGGGCAAGAAAAGAGCCATGAATTTGCTCCCCAAGCCATTCTTCACCTAAGATTTTTTCTCTCTCATGAGTTATGAGCTTGTTGGGCGTTTTTCTCCACGTTTTTCCCTGTGATTCCTTCATTCTTAGCTGGGAGAAGGGAGTTTTTGTGATATAGAACAATGGGGAAGAAGAGGAATCCGATTTGGGGGTCCTGGGAGGTATCTTTTGCCATTTAAATGCATATATACCTGTGGGAGAAATCGGGTTTGCTCCTTGTGGTCGATTTCCCTTCCCACAACTCGATTTGGGCGCTACAATTTGGAGAAAATCTATGGGCATTTTGTTTTGTACAACCCACAATTGAAAACATTTTTCTATGCCAACAATTGTGCTTGCTAGGTGTAGAAAGCGTATGTTGGGGCATGAGTTATGGGTATCCATTGCTTTGGCTTGATCTTGAGTGCAAGCATCCAAAAATAGAAGAGGGTTCATTTGGATTGATAAACCCAACTATGGATTGGATTGGCTTAGATGTGATGTTCATTTTGCTGTGCATGAGCTTGAGTGTTCCCATTCCTTATGGAAATCATGCCCAACTTGGGGGTGGAAATTGTGTTGAGAGATTGATGAACACAATTGGCCTATGGATGGGTGGAACGTTGTAGCTGCATAGCTAGTTGCTCGGGACAACTTCACCATCAAGATAAGTATTCTCTATGTGTATTAAACTCTACAATGTTTTAAATTATTGTTTGTTCTGATTAGGTTGATGAATGCATGTGAAATGTGTGTGGATATAGATTTTACTTCCACTGTGTTTATTTGATTATGCATCTGCACACATATGCATTTTACTTGTTTTATGAATTGTGAGTGATGAATGGGGCTGAGTTTTTGTAAAAGCCCAGAATTGTAGTCATGTTTCCTTCCTTGCATTGGATCGATGGGAGGGGATGTGATAGTGTGGTATCAGAGCATAGGTTACAACAATGGGCCTGCATGGGCCAAATCTGACCACTTGCAAAGGTAAGACCCCTTCATGATCACCACTGATCATCAGGAAAAAATTCAAAAAAAATTCTATTTTTTTGAGTTTTTTGCCTAAGTATGAAGTCGGCGCAAAATTGGAAAAAACATCGAAACTATCGGCAAGGAAATGGAAAAGTTGCTGATACATTTTGGTGAAAAATCGAAAAATTGCCAAAAAGGGCATTTCGACGCGAAAATGAAATTTGTGTCAATTGATGACAAATTCAAAAACTTGTTGAAACGGTCGACGAAAAAGTAAAAATTTTGCTGATCGATGAGAAATTGGAAAAGTCGTCGAAAAGGTCGGCGGAAAAGTAAAAAGTGCGCCGATCGGAGACAAAGCGGAAAGTGCGCTGAGACAGGTCGGAAACAAAATGAAAACTGGGCTAAAATGGGTTGGTGACAAATTAAAAAGTGTGCCATTGGGAGGAAAATTGAAAAGCCTGCCGAAACAGAGAATTTCAGCAGTTTCCCAGGGATATTTTTAGGTTCCAGAAGTTGGAAAAATGGCATTGAACTTATGCGCCAGATTGCGCGAAATCAAAAGAGTTACAAAAAAAAAACGAGGGTCCTTCCCTCAACCCGCCCTGTAGTGGCGACCACAAGGGGGAAATCCCTCTTGACCCTCGTCGTCCCCCTTGAGACATTGCTAATTGTGAGAAAATTCTGTGGTAATGACAGGACTCATGGAAATGGAAATATTGCACCTTGATGGGATAGTTCAGATGGTTCTGTAATTTGGCAGAAATTGTCAATTTGGGTAAAGTCCCCATAATACATGAAAAACAAATATTTTTTTTGTATTTTTGAGAATGTAATGAGGCTAAAATGCAGAATAATCAACAAAAGGATTCTTATTTTGAAACAGGTTTCTAGTTGTTTCAAATAGTAGGTAGAGGAAATCCTCTAGGCTTGATTGAGAAAAAACAAATTCTCATTATGGGTGACCTCCAAAGAAGCCAAATTTTTTGGAAAGGCCTTACATGATCGTGCAAGAATACTACATATGGAAGTAACTCAAAGTGAGTAAATTTTATGGTATCAACATCATGGTAATGGTGCTATCAAATTAAAAGTGGAGGCATATTTGGGATCATGATCATGGTAAAATTATTGGTTAGCTAGCGATGCGAAGAATTGAAGCAATCCTGGTTGGATGCGTAGTGACAAGGTAGTTCCACTAATGAGGAAGGATACTAAATTGAGAGTATTATGGAAATTCACGGTAACATGTGGAAAAACATGTTGAATGGATAAGAATACACTCTTACAAATTGAATTTTATAAGCACATGATGGAATAAGGGAACTAAAAGGAAGTGATGTTCCTTAGCCAGAATGTATGAAATACATTCTCTATGCTTGGAATGTGCAATATGAATTGCTTAGAGGGGTTGTGGAAGCCTTAGTAAGAGTAATTGGTTGCAATATGCCTTATGGAGGAGTGATAGCCATGTCTAATTATTGGAGGATGAAAAGGACCAATAATGGACATTGGTTCCTTGGATAAGAATGCATCCAATGTACTATTGTTAGTAATATATGCAATTTGAATTGCAAACAAGAGACATGGGAGATATTGATTATCAAATATGGATATTGTATTCCATGCAAGAATGCTCAAAAAATTAATGGAATAGGTTATTAGGTAAGGGACACGTAACTTGTAAAGATGACGAGTGAATCATCCTTGTGGGAAAATGCATGCATGATAAGAGAAGTTGCAAGATATGCGTAAGTAATGAGAATGGGTAAGAAATTTTTTATTCATCTAGAAGTTGTCACTCATAGGAATAAGACATCCCGGTATGTGGAATTGACATGTGGCTCATGATAGTGACATGGTGGCCATGCAAAGGCTGCTAATTGGGGAATGAAGCATTCCCATGTGTGAATCAATTGTGTGGTTCAAAATTGTGGCAAATATTTCCATGAGAAAGGAAAGAAAGTATCATAGTTGAATAAGGTGCAAGGGCATATAATGGACCTTGAAAAGACTCCTTATGGAGTTGGAATTGAATTAATTGTAGCACTAATAAGTGCTAGAAAGTCCAAGAAAGGTCAAGTTGAACTTGGCCATAGTTTCTGAAAGCAATTGGAGCAGTAAGGCAATGTTGATAAAGAGGAAAATTTCTCACCTTAAACTATTTATGTTTATAACATAAGAATTGCATGCTTGAAAAGTAGCAAGTATGAATGTTATACACATGTATATATATTGAATTACTACTTGGTGAGCAAATCATAGCTAGAAAATTGATTGTGTGCTTGGTAGAGATGCCATGAAATTGGATCAGCTATGATGTGGAAGAGGAAATTCCATGCTATGATGAGGGATTGGAAAGGGAGAATTCCTTAACTTTTCTCTTACTATTGTATTTATATTTTATGATCTTTATATACAAAAAATTATGGCATATGGATGTTGAAAATGCAAGAGATTAGATAGATGAAGTGAATATGCACTAGTTGGCATATTAATAGACATTGCACAATGCATGTGAAGATGTTTGCGCATGTATATGATGTTGCATGTTGGTAAAATATTGAGGTTTTACACATGCAATGAGCCACTTAAGATAATTATGTTGATGTATTTGTAACTTCGGAAGATATTCACTTGTATATTGTATGTGTTACATTTGTACTTTATTGTATCCCCAATGGAGATGTATTATTCCTTCGATTGGAAGTGTCGTCATTTGTATTTGCAAGTGTCACAAGTTATATTGTAAGTGTCGTAACTTATATTTGATGGGTTATTAGACCACCTTAGAGGGGTCGGCCCAGTATGAGTTAAAGGGTTATTAGACCACACTAGTGGGGTTTTCCCAGTGACAAGTGGTAATGGGTTATTAGACTCTCCTAAGGGAGGTCGGCCCAGTTAGAGTAAAAGGCAAGTAAAGGTAAAGTATAAATAGAGAGGAGCACCTCTCTATTTATCCATTCATTCACTCACTCACTTCGCATTAGTGAGAGAGAGGAGTGCGCACAAGTGGAGGAGGAGTAGCTGCTGAAGACATCTATCTTTTGGGGTTTGATCTTTGTGATCTTTGTATTGGTGCTCATTCTATCTCCAAGGAAGTTGTGGGGTTTTTCACCTTCTTGGTTTTCCCCGGTGAAATGCTTTGTGTCTCTTGTCTCTTATGTTTGATATGCTGTACATGTTGTTCTCTCAGTTAATATCCTAGATCATATTGAATTAAATGATGAAAAATTAACATGGTATCAGAGCTAGCCTGAAGGAAGGCATTGTATGGCATTTACGACAATTGTTGCACTTGCGACAAATTGGAAGCTAGGGCTTGGTATAGTAAAAACTGGTCATCGTGGCACTTTCACTATAAATTAGTTTTGGCGAAGGTTCAGGATATGAAACTTTTACAGGATGAAGATGAAATGTTCAGGTACCTTGTGTCCGAATATTAGCCTCATATTCGTTGTACTTTGTGAGATATGATTCGTACAGTTAGGGTTTCTGCCTCTTCCAGAATGCATCCCTGAACAGGTGACCTAGGAACATAGGTCATATCTCAGGATAGGAAGATCCAAATGGAATTCCATAAAAAGTGGAAGTCAGGGCACAGACTGTAGTTTCACAGGTCTAGGTTTCACAGGCCGAAGTTGAAACAATGACACGTGGCACTCCATACAAGTTCGCTATGCATTTCCATCCCATAAACATGTCATGTTGCGACACTTATCATATCTCTCTCATGGAGAATCCATTGAAGCTCAGATCTGTGGGGTTGGAAAGATGACAGGTCATTCTACCACAGGTTGAAGTTTTAGACCCCGAGGATCTGAAATTTCAGAGATACATCAGAAACAATATGGCATATATTTCTGTCAAAATAGAATTGGTTTATGAGCACTTTCATTTTTTGGCTCGTCACTGCTGCGGGAAATTAGGGCTTTTGACAGAAGTGGAATTTTGTATTTCTCTCAGCACAGGATTTCTCTCAGAAAAATCGAAATTTAGAGACCAAGATCGAAGTTTTTGGTTGGGTAGAACCCTGGGATCTATCAAACCCTAGTTCGGGTTTTGGACTAGAAAACCATAAAACCAGATTTTGACAGAAGTTGAAGATCCGAAATTCACAGGTCATTTTTGGAGGGTCAATTTTTGAAGTTTTCAAAATATGAGCACACCAGTTTTCTCGCCTCAGTCAATTGCATCTCCCTTTCTAGACAGAAGTTTGAAATTCCAAGTTTGGATCTTTAGGGTTTCTCTGCCAAACCCTAGCCAGCTCCAGATCCAGTTTCAACAAATCAAAGTGGATTGGGTTAATCCTAGAAGAGAATGATTTGGACACCTACATAATTGAAGAAGTTCCAGTTCCAGAGGGAGATGAGGCTAAGGCCTTACAAAAGAAGACTACAAGCAATCTCGACAGGTATGACTTGAGGAGATACAAGTATGTTTTGAAATCTGTTCATGATTAAGTTTGTCTTCATATTATTGAGGTTAGTATAATCTTGATTAATTTTAGATTTGTCTCATCACCTTAGTAAAAGTATGAATGCATGTGAATGATAGAAGACATTCATTTATTAGGGTTATGACACTTATGATTGTACTAATGCATTGTGGTGTTGTATGAGGATGATGTTGTCCGCTAACATGAAAGGTACATCAAGAAAGACAAATCAAGTTCTAGATCAAGAGCA
Organism: Larix kaempferi; assembly: GCA_027924585.1. Classification (NCBI taxonomy): domain Eukaryota; kingdom Viridiplantae; phylum Streptophyta; class Pinopsida; order Pinales; family Pinaceae; genus Larix; species Larix kaempferi. Next base: position 15,802,619 of record BSBM01002204.1, on the reverse strand, counting down.
TATCACCATGGTGACATGAAGACAAAGACTCATCCATAGCCATTGATCACATAAAATCTCTACTTATGAGGTATGTATAATTTGGTTCTACAATGCTTAACTTATGAGATATGCAGGTTACTAGCACAAGGTCTCTAAATCATTGAAGAGAACAAACAAGACATTGTTTGGGTCTGTTAGACATCACTCGCAAACATGATAATCCAGGTATGTTTTTCCTATATCAAGTTAGAATCCTACCTTGTGTTAGGATCTCATATAAGTATACTTTTTGTATGATTGATAATGATTATTCATGAAGTTATAGGTTTGAATAATCATGGGTTTATGCATATTATGCTTCTTACTTTGATTAATGATATAACAAACCAGAAGAGTCCTATTGTCAAATAAGAATATGCATGAGTAAAAGAAGTCCTCCTTGAAACCTTGAATACTAACGCTTGTGATAAATTACCTGTGTATGAAATGATCATGACCATACATGTTTAAGATTATTTAGAATCATAATGTTTGATATTATTGAGATTATACTAATGAATGTATGATTATGTATGAGATCTTGAGGATAACACAATGATGACATTAGTGCACACTTAAGCATGCATAGTGGTCCAGGATGGATATAAGTTCAAAGACAGATAATCCAGGAAGCAAAGGTCAAGAGGGAGCACACTCCAGTAGTTCCTGCAAAGAAGCAAAGATCAAGAGGGAGCACACTCCAGTAGTTCCTGAAAGGAAGCAAAGATTGAGAGGGAGTCCACCCAACAAGCAAACAAAGATAAGTATTTGAATTGTCATTTCTTGTATATGTGATTACTTAAATAATGTTGTCCAGTCATGTACATACTTATGTTCCTATATTTAGGATGTATATTATGCATTTTAGAAAAGTTGCATTAATGAACAAGATACTACTAATATGAAAGTAATGGGTAAATGGCCTACGATAATGTACAACATTCCATTGCTACTTATCTAGAATGAAACCTCTTTGCTGACATGTTGGGAGTAGTGCACACTCGTAACAATGTTTTGGTAGAGATGGAAGGCATCTATAAAGTTACCGTATGAATACGGGATATGGATAAATGTTGTATTGAAGCATTGGCTAAGATAATTGCATGACTGTATGACATATGTCTTTATGTGCAAGATTTTGTTCTGAAAACTATGAGATGTTTCTAATCATGCAATTGAATTTGACTTGTAGGAAATATTGTGTACAATCACCTACAAAAGAAGGACAACGACATTTGTTCCAACAACGAAGTTCAAGAAAACTACCTATTGAAGATATTGAAGAATCTGAATTTTCCAGGATCCGGGATGCAGTAATGGAAGGATGCCATGGTCGAAGAATACTAGTCAATCATGAAGAATGATGTTTGGGATGTGGTCCCAAGACCAGAAGGGAAGTCTGTTGTGACTTCCAAGTGGATCTACAAGATCAAGCATGTTGCAGATGGTAGCATAGAGAAATACAATGCAAGGTTTGTGGCTCGTGGCTTCTCCCAGAAAGAAGGGATAGATTATGAAGAAAATTTTGCACCTGTAGCCAGATACACTTCCATCAGAACAATACTTGCTCCGATGAAGTGGAAGATACACCAAATGGATGTCAAGACATCTTTCTTGAATGGTGTATTCAAAGAGGAAGTGTATGTGGAGAAGCCACTCGGTTTTGAGACACATGACAGGGAGTCATATGTGTGTAAATTAAAGAAAGCTTTGTATGGCTTGAAACAAGCACCCAAGAGATCGTACGACAGGATAGACATATTCCTATCCAGTTTGGGCTTTACCAAGAGTAAAGCGGATTCCAACCTTTACTACAAGGTTGAGGAAGGCAATCCAATGATACTCCTACTGCATGTGGATGACCTGTTTGTGACAGGTGAAGATAGGTTGATTGTCGACATGAAGAGGAAGCTTGCTGTTGAGTTTGAAATGAAGGACTTGGGTATGATACATTACTTTCTAGGTATGGAGGTGTGGCAGAGAGAAAATAGAATATTCCTTGGACAAGGGAAGTATGCAGTAGAGATCCTGAAGCGGTTCGGGATGATGGACTGCAAGGCCATGGCCACACCTATGGCATCGAACCTGAAGCTATTGAGTGATGCTTCATCAGAGTCATTTTATGCCATGATGTATCGTTAGATGATTGGGTCCTTGATGTACTTGACGAACACGAGACCAAATATTTGCTTTGCGGTGAACACATTGAGCTAGTTCCTGACAGATCCTAGACATGTTCACCTAATTGCTGTAAAGCATATTCTGAGGTACTTGAAGGGTACGGTTGATTATGGGCTCAAGTATGATGCAAATCAAAAGTTTAAATTGGAGGGTTATGATTGGGTAGGCAGTGCTGCAGATAGGAAGAGCACTTTGGGGTGCTGCTTCAGTATGGGATCAGGTGTGATCTCTTGGTTTAGCAGGAAGAAATCCTGCGTAGCATTGAGTACAATCGAAGCAGAGTATGTCGCAACTTGTTCGGCCAGTTGCAAGGCAGTATGTCTAAGGAAGCTACTGTCAGATTTATTTGATCTCTAGTTGGATGCTACTTGTATCTTCTGTGACAACCAGAGTTGTGTGAAGTTGTCAGAGAACCCAGTGTTCCATGACAAGTCGAAGCATATTGAGATCAAACATCACTATATCAGGGATATGGTGCAGAGAGGAGTAGTGAAGCTCCTGTATGTTGCGACAGATGAGCAGATTGCAGATGTGTTGACCAAACAACTAGCCAGAGTGAAGTTCGAGTACTTCAGAGAGAGGCTTGGTGTTCTTCATATAGAAGATACTTCGAGGAGGAAGTGATGGGACACATTTGCAAGAGCCATTCCAAGCATGGTGGTAGGAGGATCCTTCCCATGGCTGCGGATGTAAGTGTTGTGTGATGAGCATTAGGACGATGCTCCAGATGATGTTATGTATGATGATGATCAGAATGATCATGTGATGTTGTATGCATCAGGATGATGCTATGATGATGATCAGGATTATCATGTGATGATGATATGCATTAGGATGATGCTATGATGATGATCGGGATGATCATGTGATGATGATATGCATCAGGATGATGCTATGCTATGATGATGATCAGGATGATCATGTGATGATGATGTGCATCAGGATGATACATTGTATGATGATGATCAGTATGATCAGGAGCATTAGGATTATGCTCCATGCGAAGATGATCATGAGTATCAAGATGATACTCTGTGGCCATGGACAAGTTGTGCAGAAGCATGTAATCATCCCTAGAGATCCGGACAGGTTGTGCTAGTCACGTAAAAGTCCTGGGATGCTCTTTAGAGATCTTGCAGGTCACAAGATGCTCTTTTAAGGTTTTGCGAGATCACATGTAACCAGTCCTAGAGATACATACATGTTGTGCTAGGCATGTAAAAGTCCTGGGATGCTCTATAGAGATCTTGCAGGTCGCAAGACACTCTTTTAAGGTGACCACATGTAATTAGTCCTGGAGATCCGGACAGGTTGTGCTAGTCATGTAAAAGTCCTGGGATGCTCTTTAAAGATCTTGCAGGTCACAAGATGCTCTTTTAAGGTTTTGTGGAGGTCACATGTAAAAGTCCTGGGAGATCCGATAGGTTGAGCAGTAAGCTCGTAATCAGTCCTGGGATGATCTTTTGAGGTTTTGTTGATGCACATAATCAGCCTTGAGAATTCGACAGGATGGCCCGCTCGCAGAGATGATGAAGACCTACAAGAGGCTAGGCCTACATCCAACATGAAAAAGGGCTGGCTCTGTAGAACTTCCTATGATGAGAAGAATTGAGAGATAGCACTAGTGATTGAGATGACGAGTACAGCAAGAGTGACGATGATGCTCCATGATCCAGTGACGATGATCCAGCTGCAGTATTGAAGACTTGTGCCTATATGTATTGATGACCTGTGTCAAGAGAATACCTTCCTAGTTAAGAGGGAGTGTTGATGTATTTGTAAATTTAGAAGATATTCACTTGTATATTGTATGTGTTACATTTGTACTTTATTGTATCCCCAACAAAGATGTATTATTCCTCTGATTGGAAGTGTTGTCATTTGTATTTGCAAGTGTCGCAAGTTATATTGTAAGTGTCGTAACTTATATTTGATGGGTTATTAGACCACCCTAGTGGGGTTTGCCCAGTGACAAGTGGTAATGGGTTATTAGAATCTCCTAAGGGAGGTTAGCCCAGTTAGAGTAAAAGGAAAGTAAAGGTAAAGTATAAATAGAGAGGAGCACCTCTCTATTTATCCATTCATTCACTCACTCACTTCGCATTAGTGAGAGAGAGGAGTGCACACAAGTGGAGGAGGATTAGCTGCTGAAGACATCTATATTTTGGGGTTTGATCTTTGTGATCTTTGTATTGGTGCTCATTCTATCTCTGAGGAAGTTGCGGGTTTTTTAACCTTCTTGGTTTTCCTCGATGAAATGCTTTGTGTCTCTTGTCTCTTATGTTTGATATGCTGTACATGTTGTTCTCTCAATTAAGATCCTAGATCATATTGAATTAAATGATGAAAAATTAACAAATTATTGTGGTGGATAATCATTATTGGTGTTGGTATTGGTTATAGGACCAAAGACAACATAAGTATGGCTAAAGATAGTGATGATGTTGTTGCATGTGACCAACAACCTTATGAAGAGAGGTTGGGGGCAACAAATCTATGATCAAGAGGTTGGTGGAAGAGTGGTGTAATCATTTGTAGGAGACCAACTGATCAGGAAAATGATTGCATGAAGAAGGGAGCCATGTTTGATGGGATACCAAGAGTGCTTTGTTGGGAGGACAGAGTTGCTCGAATGGATACGATTGTGTAATCACGAGAATTGGAAGTTTTATTTAAATGGCATAGATAACGTGATGGTATCTTGCAATTTTATTGTGATAATGATGCACATAAAGTAAAAGTATTTCATTGTCTTTGAGTAATAACAGCTGATAGTGTTTGAATGATTGAGTATTATAATTCTGATATCACTTCAGTGACTGTTGTAACAATGAAAATATTATATGCAGGGATACTCACAAAGTGTTTGAGTTATTGAAAATTTTAGATTACAGGTAGAATTGTCTTGGATATGGCAATGTGGGTAAGTCCATAATAAAGACTAGAATCTACCATGTGCAAAAGCCAAATATTATGAGAAGGGTCTCATGGTTGTGAAATTTAATTTAAGTACGGAACATATTGTAAATTTCAGATTTGAGATTTTGCTAATAATTACTAATGAATGTTTGGCTTATCTAGAATTGTGTCAAGAGGAAATGTTGTAGGTGGATGTCTATGTTATGTGAGCAAGTGTAAAACCATAATGGACAAGGTTCTACCACTTACAGGAGCCAAACAGTATGACGGTGGCCTCATGGTTAAATAAATCTAATTTCTGTAGGAGATAGAAATGTAAATTCAGATTTGAATTTGATTAAATGTCATTGATTGGTTGATTGTTTGTGAATTGAGTTAGGAGGACACATTGCAGAAAGACCATGTATTATGGCCTGCAAGAGCTAAACATCATGAGAAGGAACTCATGTTTTGGAAATCTAGTCTCAGTATGAAACAAATTTGAAAATTTATGATTGAAATTATTATGATGGCATCTCATGTGATCTGCATGTTTGCATGTAATGTAGGTGAGATGGAAAAAATATGCTAGTTGAGCAGATGTCAGCTGCTAAAGCTGAAAATGTAAAAGAATTCCAAGAGTGGCTTGGGTTTGAGAAACCCTGTAAAAATTCCTTACATGTGCTTGCCTCTCCGCAGTGATATTAAACCCAGTAAGAGCATGGGTACTCAGGAGGCTAGCATGTGCATTGGTATCCTTTCTACGCTCACACTGAAGAGCACTAGAGGGATGGGTACGCTTGAGGGACTGTGTAGCAGAGAAGGGGTATCATCCTTGTTTCGCGTGAGTGGGTATTGTGGGGCCATGCTAGCCTGCAAGAAAGTGAATTACCTATGGAGGTCCTAGAGGAAACCACTGGTTTTCATAGGAGAAGGAGCCACGTAATCGTATTCTATTTTTTTATTGCCTGATAAACCCAATAGAGACGCTGGCTTGGAAATGGTTGTTGTATGCTTGATAAACCCAGTCGGAGAAATGGCTTAGCAACCTGGTTAATGGAATTCTTGATAAACCCATTCGATGTACTAGCTTGGCATTGGTTATTTGAATGATGTGGTGCAGCTGGTGTGCTGGCATAACATTTGTTTTATACATATGCAGAGGTGATCCGAGGCTTGCATAAACTTGGTTACATTTCGATGCACACCCTAAAGAGCACTGGAAGGGGTGGGTACGCTCGAGGGACTGTGTAGTAGAGAAGATGTACCATCCTTGTGTTGGGTGGGGCAAGTCTTGTGGGTGCCATATTTATCTGAAGTCAATGTGGGATACCTGTGGAGCTAAAGGAAGATGCTCATACAGATAAGTATTTGGTTTATCTTGCATTTTCTTGCTTATTTAATGTGAATGTATGTGTGTATATGATTCGTCTATGGTTTTGAATCTCTTGTTAAGAGATGAATCCTATGAGAATGAATTTGACATGTGAATTGACTCATTGTTTGAGTATAGGTATTGCTAGATGCAACGACCTTGAAGGCATTTTAAGGATGCAATGGACATGAGAAGGCTTAGTATGAGCAGCTAAGGATTGGAAATAGATCTAATGGATGTTGATGAAGAGAGAAAAAGACATTACAGTTGCAGTTGAAAAGGAAGGACATGGAACCTTGCTATAAAAAATAAAGAGAACACTGAAGATGGTGTTATTCCAAGGGGGAGGGGATTGTAATATCCCGATTTTGACCCCATCATATTAAAATGTAAATGATTTAATATCATTATAAAATCATGGTGAGGAGCCCAAGGCCAAGGCCCCACCATCGATTTAGTATTAAAATTGATGCATATGGTTTGTGTGCTAACAAGGCACAATAGAAACCGTAAATATCATGTAAGTATACATTTTAATAAAAATACCCACAACTAGCTATGCAATGCAAAAAGAGTATGGGGGAATGATTTTTACAAGGAATTGGGAGGGAAATATTCAAACTCTTGAACCAATCAAGTCAATCCAAGTGTCAATGAGAGAACCCATGAACCTTCAACTACCCATGTTGAATTTTGTACCCAATCATTTATTTCTTCCAAGAGTTGGTTGAAATAGTTATTATTTGGGAAATGGTAAGGTATGGAAGTGCCATTTTTCATGTATGGGCAAGCCACCATTTTAGGAAATTATTTTTTGGCTTCTTGGGAAAGAAAAGAGCCATGAATTTTCTCCCCAAACCATTCTTCACCCAGGGTTTTTTATCTCTCACGAGTTGATCTTGCCAAGCATTTTTCTCCACGTTTTTCCCTGTGATTCCTTCCATTCTCAGCTGGGAGAAGGGCGTTTTTGTGATATAGAACAATGGGGAAGAAGAGGAATCCGATTTGGGGGTCCTGGGAGGTCGTTTTTGCCATTTAAATGCATATATACCTGTGGGAGAAATCGATTTTTCTCCCTATGGACGATTTCCCTTCCCACAACTCGATTTGGGTGCTACAATTTGGATAAAATCCATGGATATTTTGTTTTGTACAACCCATAGTTGAATTTTTTTTGCTATGCCAACAATTGTGCTTGCTGTGTGTAGAAAGCGTATGCTGGGGGTATGAGTTATGGGTATCCATTGCTTTGGCTTGAGATTGAGTGCAAGCATCCAAAAATAGAAGAGGGTTCACATTTGTATTAATAAACCCAGCTATGGATTGGATTGGCTTAGATGTGATGTTCATTTTGCTGTGCATGAGCTTGAGTGTTCCCATTCCTTGTGGAAATCATGCCCATATCGGGGGTGGCAATTTTGTTGAGAGATTGATGAACACAATTGGCATATGGTTGGGTGGAACGTTGCAGCTGTATAGCTAGTTTCTCTGAACAACTTCACCATCAAGATAAGTATTCTCTATGTGTATTAAACTCTATAATGTTTTTAATTATTGATTGTTCTGATTATGTTGATGAATGCATGTGAAAGGTATGTGGATATAGATTTTACTTCCGCTGTGTTTATTTTATTATGCATCTACACACATATGCATTTTACTTGTTTTATGAATTGTAAGTGATGAATGGGGCTGAGTTTTTGTAAAAGCCCAGAATTGTAGTCATGTTCCCTTCCTTGCGTTGGATCAATGGGAGGGGACATGACACACATGTCCCGCAGTTGGAGTCAACTATTACCCTCCATATCCTCTGGAGTGTTCCACATTGGATGTACTAGAGAGGAGGGGTCCTTTTTCATTATAAATGCCAAGTTGGGGCTTGCTTAAGTAAAATTGTTGGTTTAGTGGGGCTAAAGACCCTTGGTCTGGTCATGGTAAGACCTCTTGGTTTTCATTTCAAGGAGTATTGGATTAGTGGATCTGATGAATTCCCCTTGATGTGGTGGAAGTCCCTCATCATATTGGGAATTTATGCCCTCGGTTGGTGCTCCGGTGCTTTTTGGGATGACTCCAATAGTACACATGGCTTAGGGTCTCCCAACCACACTTATGTTTATGCTATGTAGAAGGTGATTGTGCATGTAAGGGTTGTCATACCCACCTTAGCACCTCTCATGGATACCCCCTTCCTCTTACTCATCCTAGTCATCAAGGACAAATTTTCTACCTTCTTTGCAAGATTGAAGAGGATTTACCACCTAAAGGAGGGTATTGAGGGAAAAAGCACAATCTTGGGGTTAGATGGGGCATGACGTCCTCCTTTCAGGCTCAATGTTTCATCATGTTGCAAAATTTCATCATTTTTATGATTATTTATGTTTTATGAGGTTTAGTCCCCAGATTGTGGGTGACAAACCCTAAGTAGGCCGACCTAGAGGAGTGAAAATGTGTGTCTTTTTTTGAAAGGCATGTCTTGTCACATATAAATAAGGCACTCCTCATTCATTTGTAACACAAGATCATGTGATATAATAAAATCTCATCTTTACTTCTCTGTGTGTACTTTGGTTAAGTGGTGCACACCTCTTTCTTTGGGAAACTTTTCGAGTTTCAAAGGTGGAATGTGAAGTGGAGGCTTGTTTACTATCTTTTCAAGGCTTGTTAAATTGAAAGGATTCTAAGGAGGATCACTCCTCTTTTTCTTCTATTGTAGTAATTTCTCTATGTTTCTTGTCTTGCACTACCGAAGGCATCCAAGGTAAGTCTAATCTAGGGTTTATGCACAATAACATATTCTTGTAAGTGAGACGTCTCTCCTTGGAAATCATCTCTTGTATTGTCGGCCTTGGATTCTTTATTTTTCCACAGTTAGGTCAAGATCAACAGAACCTAGGGTTTCTTGATTTCTCCCTAACCCATACAAAATTGATTTTCCAAATTCTTGGATGTATGTTGATCATGATTCCCCTGTTCCTGAAGAAATAAGACCTAGGTCTTATTTTCTTTTTCTTCACTTATCTCTCATTTATTCATATTCTTGTTCTATATATTGCAAAAATAAAAATCAAATTTGTTAAAACCCTAAAATTTACTTATTTTTGCAAAAATTCAAAAATATTTATTTTTGTGCCTTGGTTATTTTTAAATTGTCTAATGTTTTAATAAATGTTTGTAGTTGGAAAAATATTGAGAAAAACTCAAAAAGTTTGAAAATCTCACAAAAGGTGATTTTTAGATTAACAAAGCCCTAAAAACGAGGTGACGTCAATATTCTAGGGTTTATTCCTTATCTGGTATATTGTTATTACTGGTCCATTTTGACAGAGATATCAAACCATAGGGGTTTGGAGAGGTTTCCCCTAAATTCCTACGTCACTCGTGGTGATCCTGGGGGGTATTGAGGAAAAGTTTGTTCCCAGTTCACCTTGAGTGGTAAATTACATATCTGAAGTATAAATAAACTCCAATACCAGCTTTTGATCCAACAAAAGAAGGGCACCCTAGGGAGGATTGATGCGCCCTTTGTAGCTGGTTTCAGGGAGGTCAAAGTTTGGGTGATTTCAAGGATTGGTTTTAGATTTTCTCGTGTTTTATCTTGTTGTTTTTTACTAGGGAAAAGTAATTGATATTGTTACATACTTATTATTGCCCTTATCCTTCCAAGTCAAGAATAATTTATTGCATATCTTTCATTGACTCTGATGGGAATTGGTCTACTAACATTGGGAAGGTTTTATTCAGATAGGCTTGTTTTCATTAACTATCTTTCAAGTCTATTGTTACCTTGTTTTGGGAGCCTTTCGTAGCACAAGGAACATGGATAAAATAGGAAGGGGATTACATTGAGGTGACATTGGGTGTACCTCCTTCAAAAGTTGTTGATCATAGTATCAGTTCCATTGGGTTTGTTGGATCTGCATATCTCAGGTTGGGTCCACATATGTTTGGCTATGGAAAGGTGCTAGTTTTTGAGGTAACAACCCCTAATGATTCTTGTGTTTGTGTTTTGTCCTGATGTAATAATGGATATATCTAGGTTTGTTTATAGTCCTAACATTTTTCTTTGTTTTCTATTTCCTCTCACATTTCCTTTGTTAATCTTCTTCCAACCTCCCACGTATGAGGTTCTTCATCCTCTTCATCTTGCTCACTAGAATTTTGATTCAACTGGTTCCGAGTACAGACACGAAAGGATGGAACCTGCTTATGGTCAACTTATTCCTAAATATCCGAAGAATCCATCACTGTATCTATTTGAGATTCTATTCACTTTGGTGGGGGAGAGAGAAAATATTGTGAAGGAAAGGAGATCTCGAGGGGAAAACCAAGACCGAGGGTTTAACTGAAGGGGCGACAATATCGAAAATGATGGAGGTACAGATGCTTCGACAATAATCAGAGTCATATCAATCTAGGAAAGGATTGTGAATCGATTTGAAGCATGAGATTTGGGATGGAAAATAGGGCTAGGGGATAGAGCAATGGGTTGGGGGGAAATGATTACAACAGGAGACTGAGGCTTCAGGGGAGGGCCAGGAGGATCAAATACAGGTTGAAGCTTGGATTTGTTTTTCTTAACCTGATTCCATTCCTCTTCTGCTTTTGGATCATAAATGGATATAATTGGGATCTGCAAATACTTTCAACAATATTTGACAAAGTGTCCATACTCATGGAAGGATTTCCACTTGAAGGGTAGTTGTTCATAGTCCAACTTCTGATAATGTTTCCAATTGTCTAGGTTTAGTTATATTTGTTCTGGAAGATCCTTCTCCAGGTACACCTCTATACAGATTCTTGCACATGCAAACATACCAGACTTCGGTTCAACCATGCCCAAATATTTTCCCAATTTGTTTCCTATATTCATTAAGAATTTGGGTTCCCAACAATGCAGGGGTAAATGTGGGAGACATGCCCAAATAGAAACATCTACCTATGGATTGAAGTCCAGTGTTTATTTGTTTAGATACATGCCTCGATTGCTGAAGAAATAGGGGTCTCCATGGAAGATTAGATATTTGTCTTCCTTATTTTAAAAAAGAAATGCATAGAATCCTCTATCGCGGAAATAATGGGTCATTTTTTCTTGTATCAAAACATGTCATTTTCTTTGTATCTAGAATTCCATTGAGCAAGGGGAGTTCCAGATCCCAATGTACTGACCAATTAGTCCATGATCATAAAAGAATAGAGCCATTGACTGTGAGGCTAAAGAAGGAAGTTCCACCTCTGGAATACTTTCTAATTTTTCAATGAATTTTGACAACGAGGAGCACAGAGAGGTCACCATCGTCCTGAAGGTAGCTTCATTTGGAGTTGGGGGGGTCAGCGAGAGGGAGAGGCACCTACCATGGTTGTTGAAAAAGCTCAGGGTTTAGGGACTGCAGGCTCGCATTCCTTCCAATTTTTTTTTACTGGTGTTATGGTAGACATAAGATCTTTGCTAATGAAATTGATATGTTATGAAATCCACAATTCATTATTAAATTTTAGAAGCAAAATTATGTGTGTGTGGTTGAATATTTACGTACATGTTGTTTTTCCCTTGTATATGCTTATAACATAAGCCAAGCTTTAAAGATGGGTCCCAGCTCCATACCTCATTAATTGGTCTCATTGTTATAAGATGATATATTGAAATATGTAACTTTACATTATAACTTTGCTTAATAACACATTTTATTGAATGCATGATACTTGCAAGAAATGTTAATGTTATAAATCAATGTAAAATGTAAATTGAAATAGGTTATGTTTGAATGTATTACTTCTAAATTGTAAGAAAATTTTTCCAATGTATAACATATATGATCGATCACATATTCAACTATCTTCTAGTCAGTTAAATATGATATACAAATCTCATCTTGCATGCATCCTCTCTCCATGTGCATGGTGTTTTTAACTGCTTCTTATACTGTTTACTTTCCTTTCAATAATTATGGGGTTTTGAAGTCGACACACAACAACCTATCTTGCATGCATTCTCTTTGTCTGCAAGTGTTTTCCAATTTTTTTTCAGTGTTTCATTTCCTTTCAATAATTATGGGGTTTTGAAGACATACAACAATCTAAGCGAATTTCACTTGTACAAATTTCTTCCAATTGTTTCTCATAGTGTTTTATTTCCTTTCAATACTCATGGGGTTTTGAAGTCCAAAACAACCACCTAAGGGTTTTTCATAAGTTCAAATTCAAAGCTTCAAGCAGAAAAAATATGCAGCAGTGAGAGATCATTGTACTTTGTGCTAAAGTTACAACATCGTGAGTCATTATCCAGGTCAATGTTGTGTGTGAAGATTGAGCCTCGTGTGTCGAGTTAGTGCCTTATAGGAGCCTGAGTTGGACTCAAGAAACTTGGAGAAGAATATTGAGTTGGACTCAAGAATGGATAAGCTTCATGTGTTGAGGAAAGTGCTTTGCATGTCAAAGTGACGATGTTGTACAATCTTGCTAGTCAAGGCTAAGGTATTGTGTGTCAAGACAGATCCTCATGTGTTGAGGTGATGCTTTACATGTCGAAACATGTATGGTGTGTGATGTACTACTAACCATGGTTGAGCTATTAAGTCTCCCCTAGGGACTGGCCACCCCTAGAGTGAATTAATTTAGCATATAACCACTTGGAACAATAGTAGGACAATATGATCACATCATTGGGAAAATATCCTTAGTATATTTCATATGATAACTAAGAGGGCACATGTGGACCATGCAAATAAGACAAGAGATAAATATAAGATGTGATAAGATATGAGAGAATTCAAATTGCAAATAAAATAATTAATTAAGAGAGAGTTCGAATTTTTAAACTTCAGTGAAGACTTCAATAAATCGAAGGAGAACTTGAATTGATCACTACAGTGATGTTAACAAGAAAGAATCAGTTAAAGAGAGTTAACTAAGTGACAACAAAGAAGATCTAGTTAACTAAGTGTTATTACATGATGAAATTCATGTTAAACTAAAAGACGATACTTGGGTTACGACACTTGCATGATGACACTTAAGTTAGCCACCTAACTAAGTGGGAAAGATTTCAATTAAGGGGCAAGTTCATCCTAAGACTCAATTCAATGAGTTAATGCACTGCATGAGAAGTGGGGCACACTTCTTCATGCAATATTGATGCATCCACATGGAGGGCGAGTTCATCCTGAAGTGAGAAGATAAAAATAGAAGCTGATGCATGTGAAGAGTGTATAATATGTTATATAGGATTGATGAATTCAATGTGAAGAGAATTCTCTTCTCCCTTGAAGGAAAGGCGCTTATCTTTGTGCAGGATATTATTCCGAGTCTCTCTTCTTTATTTTTCTCCCGCTCTGTAATTGCACCGGGGGTGCTTGATGTAAAAAACATTATCTGCTATCTATCAATATACTAAGGAAGGTTTTGCTGGGGTTTTCTCCCTCAAGTCATAGATGGTTTCCCCAGAATAAATTCATGTGTCGAATGTGATTGCTTATGTGTATCATTGTTATTTGATTTCAAGTACTATTGTATTTCCGAATTAAAGATAAAAAATTAACATGGTATCAGAGCTCAAGGCGTGAAAGAGCTAAGTTAAACAATCAAGCTTGAGCCTACGTAGATCCTGAGTGTGCACAAAACTTGAAGAATAATGAATTCAATCTCAGTAAGACCAAAAGACCAACTTGAATAAACTTAGAACTTCAATACTTGGAAGGTCAAGATCCTGAATATCCTGGAAGAGCATGAACCGGATGGCTACGTATCCAATGTTGTTGAAGAGCCTACTACTATTGCAGGGTGCATTACCTTCAAGAAGAATCAAGCCAAAGCAAAGAGGACCATATATGATTATGTGAAAGACAATTTGATGCCCGTGATCACTCCATTGAAGACCGAAAAGGAATGCTTCAACACTTTGACAAATATTTATGACAAGAAGGCGCTCCGTCAGAAAAGAGCATTGAAGAATAAGATTTATAATCTGAAGATGGATAAGTACAAAGCTGATGCTTCCTTCTTCACAAATATATCTCAATTAAGATATCAACTCATGATCATTGGTGTGATGGTTGATGATGATGATCTCATATAGACTACTGTCGATGGCCTTTGTTATGCAACCAAGTCCTATAAATAGCAGAAATAGACTAGAAGAAAGTAATCCACGCCTTAATAGTGAAGAACATAAATGAATATCAAGCCTCTTTGAGGGGGAAACCTCCTTACACAATGTACTAAGTACATAAGACAATACAAGACAAGATACAATGATTAATAAAATGAAAATATATCCTTCCTATATACAAGAGACAGAGGTGTACAATAACAACTAATAAACCCACTAATAGACCCAAGACGACATCAATAATATGTAATACACCGAAATATAGGGGGTAATGTGCCACTCTATAGGGGGTAATGTGCCAAAATTAAGGGGTTAACATGCCTCCCCCTTTAAAAAGTGTTTTCCACAATGCCGAATTAGTTCTGGATGCTGCTATATAAATGAATCGTCTTCCCATGTTGAATATTCCGCGGGTAGGTTCTTCTATTTAATGAGATACTATGGAATTGATCGATTCTGAAGCTATCTGATTCTTGTTTTAGTTATTTCTTCAGGCTCCAAGATGATTTTTACTTCCTCGTCAAGTTTTGTTAATATCGTTTGAACCGGTAGCTTGTCACCGATTACCTTCTTTAAACATGAAACATGGAAAACTAGATGGACTCATGAAGATTTAGGCTGTTCCAATTTGTAGGCCATAGTACCAATATTTTGTAGCACCTTATATTGACCGTAGTATTTAGGTGATAATTTATTATCCTTATTGGTGTTCTTAAAGGACATTTGTTTGTATGGTTGTAGTCTTAAAAACACCCAATCCCACACATCAAAGCTTCGTTCACTGCGGTGTTGATATGCTTGTTGTTTCATTCGATTATGTGCAAAAGTCAAGTTGTCCTTTAAGAGTTGAAGGACTTGTTGTTGATGCTCCATGTGGTCTTCCATTGCTTGAACCTTAGATGAGTCTCTTAGTGAAGATGTGATCGATGGTGGATGATATTCATAAAGTGCCATAAATGGGGTCATTTTTGCTGATGTATGGAAGGAAGTGTTATACCACCATTTTGCTAATGGGTAACCACTTGACCCATTGTGTTTGTTTATGAGCTACAAAACATCGAAGCTATACTTCCAAACATTTGTTCACTATATTTGTTTGTCCATCAGATTGAGGATGATAAGATGAGCTATGAGCCAGCTGAGTACCCAAACAAGAAAATAATTCAATCCAAAAATTTCCAGTGAAAATCAGATCCCTACACTTACTATAATATTGGAGTACCATGTATTTTTCGGACTATATCCATAAAAGTAGTGGTGATTGTGCTATCTTTGAAAGGGTGAGATAGTGCACAAAAGTGTACATATTTAGTAAGTCTATCAACAACCACCATGATGACACTCTTTCCTTCAGAATTTGGTAAACTTGTGATAAAATCCATTGAGACCTCTGTCCACTGTTGGCTTGGAATGGAAAGTGGTTGTAGAAGACATGGGGTCTTAATTTTTTCCACTTTATTTTGTTGGAAAACCAAACATTTTGTCACAAATTTTTGAACATCAGTTTTAAGAACATCCAAAAAAATCTTTCTTGACCCTATGGTAGGTTCACGGTAGGCTTTTAAGAAACCCGAGTGCCCTCCTACCGGTGAGGAGTTGAATTCCAAAAGTACCTTTTTCTTGAGTTGGGAACTCTAACAAAGATATAAGTGATCCTTGTACCATATCAAGTCATGTTTCCACATAAATGTATTAGAGGCACTAGGATCCTACTGCAACTTTTGAATGAATGTCCATATTTCTTCCTCATTCTTCCTTTCATCCCTTGCTTCGATTATCCAATCTGGTTTGATGATGGAGATAGCATAGAGAAATGCTTCAACATACTCATCTTTCCTGGAGAGTGCATCTTCCACAACATTTTGCTTCCCCTTTTTGTAGATGATTTCAAAGTCATATCCCAACATCTTTGTTACCCATTTTTGCTGCTCTTCTAAAGATAGCCTTTGTTCCAAGAAATATTTAAGGCTACCATGATCAGTTTTCACCTTGAAATGTCTTCCTATGAGGTAGGGGTGTCATCGATTTAGGGAAGGTAGAATTTCTAGCATTTCCTTTTCATAAGTTGGTTTGTGTAGATTCTTCCCCTTAATTTGCTATCTTTCAAAGGCAAGGGGCCTTCCATCTTGCATTAGAACAACACTAATGCCATTCCCTGATGTATCACATCCCATGATGAAGGTTTTTGGGAAATTAGGTGTATCCAAGACTGGAGCATTGGACATGGCCTCTTTGATTTCTTCAAAGGCCTTAGTTGCATCTAGAGTCCATGAAAATGAATCCTTTTTTAGTAATGATGTTAAGGGTGCTGCTATTCGCCCATAATTCTGAACAAACTTGCAATAATATCCTATCAACACGAGAAATCTCCTAAGGTGTTTTAGGGTTGTAGGGATCTTCCATTCCTGGATTGCTTTAATTTTGTTAGGGTCAACCTTAACACCTTCATGAGAGATGATATGACCCAATTATTCCACCTCCTGTACTCCAAATAAACATTTGGAGGGTTTTTCATATAATTGTTATTCCTCCAATAGTGTGAGCACCTTATCAACATGTTGAACATGGGATTCCCAATATTTACTGTAGATCAGTATATCATCAAAGAATACTAACACAAATTTTATAA
Organism: Larix kaempferi; assembly: GCA_027924585.1. NCBI lineage: Eukaryota > Viridiplantae > Streptophyta > Pinopsida > Pinales > Pinaceae > Larix > Larix kaempferi. The sequence goes on along the minus strand of BSBM01002204.1, from coordinate 15,785,411 downwards.
GAAAGGGCTTGAAGTTGGAATTCATCAAACCTTGAAATGTGGAGTGCGCGTTTGTAAGGACAAAAGGCATGACCAAAAAATCATAATGGCCTTCATGAGTTCGAAAATATGTTTTTGGAATGTCTTCTTTCTTCATTCTGATCTGATGATAGCCTGAGTGAATATCTAGCTTGGTGAAGTAAATTTCCCCGTGTAATTTATATAACAATTCATCAATAACCGGAATGGGGAATTTATATTTAATAGTGAGCTTGTTGAGCTCTCTATAATCTACACACATACACCATGAGCCATCCTTTTTGTGCACCAATCATTATTGGAGAAGAGTAAGAACTTTGGCTAGGTTGAATTATTCCAGCCTCTAATATTTTTGCGACCATATGCTCAATTTCACTTTTCTGGGCATAGGAGTATCTGTAAGGTCTGATATTGGGTAGAACACTTCCTAGAACCAAGTGAATATCATGATAATGTTCTTAGGTAGGTGGGAGACCTGTGGGAATATTATCAAATACCTTGGAATGATTATCGAGGAACTAATGTAGATATGGAGAGATGGACAATTTAGGTGTTTGAACATCTAGTGAGCAAACTTGTGCAATTCCACTCCATTGTTCCTTCCGAAAAATATTGGTCATTCCATTAGAGTTGATTATCTTACCAGGTCTCCTTGTGATACCTCTTAACACAAATTCTTTTCCTCCCTGAAAAAATTTCAAGAAAATCTCTTGAAAATCAAAAGCTAATGTTCCCAGGGGTTGTAGCCATTAGACCCCTAGGACCAAATCAGCCCCACCCATTGGAATGGCGATCATTGGACTATTTAGGAAATACTCTCCCATATAGAGATCTATCTTATGAAATTTTCCTGAGCAATTTATAGTTCCTCCATATGAAACCATCACCTGAAACTCCAGTGTTGGATACCTAAAGCAATTTAAAGTTCGTACTATCTTACAATGAATACAATTGTGAGTGCTGCCAGAATCAATTAGTACTATTACCTTTTTCTTCTTGATATAGCCTTCTATCTTGAGAGTTTGAGGAGTGGTAATTCCAGCGAAATCACTGCAAGATATGGTGGGGTGAATTTCTTCTGCTTCAATCCCTAGTGTTGGTTCCTGGTGTGAATCCTCTTCTTTTGATGCTTCTTGTTCATTTTATTCCTCTTCTTCACAATCTATGTAAAATGGTTTCTTCTCAGTGCATTTGTGGCCCTTACTATATTTTCTATCACAACTGTAACAAATCCATTTTGCTCTTATTTCCTCTAGTTATTGTTCTGTCAACCTTGTAGGTTGTGGATGACTCGAGACCACACTTCCTTCCTTATAGTTGTAAGTGGTATACTTCCTTGTTGCCATAATTTTGTTTTCAACTTTTCTTGCCACCCTAAATGCATGCTCTAAGGACTTAGGTTCCCAAAGGAGAACCTCATGTTGGATGTTATCCTTCAAAGTTCCAATAAAGAGATCCAACAAATTATCTTCTGAAATATTCTTCACTCTCAGACTTAGCTTTCGAAACTGCTTGATGTGCTCTGTAACTAGGCCTTTTTGCTTGAGGTTTACCAAGTGGCTAAAGAAGGTGTTGCTGTTTATATCCCCATAATGTGCAATCAATTCTTCTGTGAATATAGACCAAGAGATAATAGAGTCCTTTTTACGGTCACAAAGCCATTGGTACCATACAAATTGATGAGGCTCTAAATATAAGGATGCAATAGTTACATTTTGCAAAGTTAGCACCTGGTGTAGATCAAATAATTTCTCCATCTGGAATATCCAAGTTATTGGATCATTGCCATCAAAATTTATCATGTCAATTTTGGGAATAGAGTAGTTCCTTAGACCTGAGTTGAACCCATGATGATGTAGTGAATCATCAAATTTATGGGTCTCAAATTTCTTGTTCTCCAATTATTTTTCAATTTCCACAATACGTGACTGGAACAAGTCCCCCTTTTCCTCCTTATCCTCTTCTTGAGTATATGAATGAGGAATAAAGCTATGTTTTATATCATTCATCAGTTCCTTCAATTCTTGATGATCTTCTTTACTAGCCATCCCCTTGAGATCCTCTTTACTGTCCATCCCATTGAGATCCTCTTTACTAGCCATATTTTTCAATTCCTTCTCTATATCACTTTTTTGGTTTAACATTGAGTAGATGTCATTTCCATTTTACTCCATTCCTCAATTATTTCACTTAACTGGGTCAAGTCGCGTCTTAATTCTTCATTTTCTTCATATGTCGGGGATGATTCCTCGAGTGGTTTGATTGGAGTGTGATTTTTTACACTTCATTTTGGTGAAATTTTGAACAATATAAATATATATCACACCCTAGGGTTCCCACAAATAGATCCTTCTACTGAAAGACACTCAAATTTAAAATTGCATACCTTTTTTAACATTAATTGGAAGATTGTTTATGGCCGACTTGAAATTGAGGTAAATTTGAAATTTTGGCTCCTCTTGGTCTGAACTTGATATTGTTTTATCATGATGTGTCGTCTTTCTAATTTTGCAGGTCTTACCTAATCTGGATTCTCCAGTAAGAATTTATTGCAAATATCTCAACACTTCTTATTTTTGGTCTATCCATAAGAGCGAACTTGTACGATATTCCACGTGTCCAATAATTTGTATCTAAGGATGAAACATCTACCACCATTACCTTGGTCCATATCCTTTCTGATGCAACATGTATCACTCAATTTGGATCTCGCATGCCCCAGATATGACCATTTTCCCCAGAACACCTAGTTTAGACTAGTTTTTGGACTAGTAAAAAACCCTATATTCCAAGGAAAATATATCCGAACATGTAATGTCTCAGTATATGAAAATTGGACCACAAATATTTAGGCCTTTTATAGAGATGGGTTTTTAATATCTCCTTCTGAATACTTGTAGAAAAAAAATTATAGCAACAATTCCAAGATGACTTGCTTTGAAGAATTCAGTGCCGAGGAAAGAGATCTGACACCAAATGTTTTGCAACCAAGTCCCATAAATAGCATAAAAAGAGCAGAAATAGACCAAAAGAAAGTAATCCATGCCTTAATAGTGAAGAACATAGATGAATATCAAGCATCTTCGAGGGGGAAACCTCCTTATATAATGTACTGATTACATAATACAAGACAAGATACAATGATGACTAAAATGAAAATATCTCCTTCCTATATATAGGAGACAAAGGTGTATAATAACAACTAATAGACCCAATCCGACATCAATAATATGTAATACACCATAATATAGAGTGTAATGTTCCACTCTATAGGGGGTAATTTGCCATCATTTAGGGCTTAACAACCTTTCATCTTCATGGGAGACATTCTTGGCTGCAGTAAATGGTCAAGAAGTGCAAACAAACTTTGAAATATTGTGGCATCATTTCGTACAAGAAGAAGGGAGAATCCAGAGAAAATATACTTCCTCCAAATAAGAGAACCTTTCTCTTGCGACATAGATGAAGGTAGGTATTAAATATTTTTCTCACAAGAAGTATTCTCATCAAAAGGAAAATGATTACAAGAACTTTGATAAGTCTAAAGTCAAATGCTTCAATTGCAATAAGAAGGGTCATTTTGAAAGAGAATGTCATGCAAAGCAAAGAGGAAAGTTCAAGGGTAGATTTCATGCTTCTACTGCTACAAAAGATGAACCTACAAGAAAGAATTCTTCCAATGATCAGGAGGCAAGGAAGGAGTACTATCTTTTCTCAACCCTATCTGGATCCATTACCACTAGTGCTGAGACATGACTGGTGGATAGTGGCGCATATAAACACATGACTGGATATAGGAGCGCTACCAGATATTTGATGGAAAATAAGTTCTCCTGTTAGGTGGAGCTTGGAGATAATACCACTTATTTGATCCAAGGAGTTGGATCCACTTCTTTTCAGTTGGATTCAAGAGATGTGGTGCATGTTGATGAAATCATGTTTGATCCTGGATTGAAGAAGAACCTCATGTCTGTTTTAGTTCTAGAAGATAAAGGATTCAAAGTAATCTTTATGGACAATAAAGCACTCATGTAGCCTAAGCATGCAGACTTGAACTCTTCATATTTAATTGGAGTTAGAGAGGGAGGTATCTACAAAGTTCTTGGAAATATCATTAAAGCCATGATCCATGACGCAGTCATTCCTTGTGAACTGTGGCATAGGAGGATTGGTCATCTCCATTTCAAATCACTACTTGGATTGCAAAAGATGTTAAAATATGACTTCTCTCACAAGTCTTTGATCTATTTTCTGAAGGCAAAGGGTGAAACTTTCAACAAGTTTCAAGAGTTTAAAGCATTGGTTGAGAATGAGACTAGAGAGCACATTCGTGCTTTGAGATATGATAACGGAGGAGAGTTCGAGTCTCATTACTTTAACGAATACTGTTGAGATGCACGAATAAGAAGACATTTGATTGTACCTTACAACCCCCAGCAAAATGGGGTTACTGAAAGAAAGAGCATAACAATTTTGAGGCTGCAAAAGCTATGATGTGTGATCAAGATATAGCACCTCCTTATGGGAAGAAGCCTCCAACACTATTGTTTATATATAGAATAGAAGTCCTCATATATCATGGGAGAAAATAATCTTGAATAGGTTTTCACTGGTGAAAAACCATATGTTGGACACTTGAATATTTTTAGTTGTCTTGTCTACATTCATCTATCGAAAGAGAAGAGGGAAAAGATGGATCCATCTAGAAAGAAAGGAACATTTGTTGGATATATTGAAAACTCCAATGCTTTTAGAATCTTTGTTCTAGGACAAAGGAACATTGAAGTCAGCAGAGATGTAACTTTTCATGAAGAGTTCGCCTTCAAGCACGCCAAAGAACTTCAGTGTGACTTAGATATGGAAGAGCATGATACTCCCATGATGGAGGATCCATTTCCTGATTCTCCCCTTTAAGATGTTGAGAGGGAGAAGTTAGAAGAGCCTACAGATCCGCTTGATCCTGATGAGCCAGTAGAACTGATAGAAATATATCTTGATGAACCTCATGCTAAGAGGAGATCTGCATGGTGTCGATACATTCTGCAAGAGGTAGAAAATCACAGAGCACCATTTGGCACATATAAAGAGAAAAAAAGACCTAAAATATATTCATGATATGTAGCTCATATGAGTAACATCAATGATTCAAAACCCAACTCATATGAAGAAGATACTAAGCAACAAGTATGGAATGATGCCATAGTGGAAGAATACAAATCCATCATGAAGAATGATGTGTGGGAAGTGGTTCCTAAACTTGAAGGGAAGTCAATAGTAACTTCCAAGTGGCTTTATAAAATCAAACATGCAGCTGATGGCAGTATTGAAAAGTATAAATAAATATTTGTGGATCGTGGATTCTCATAGAAAGAAGGAATAGAATACAATAAGACATTCGCTCTTCTGGCCATGTACACTATTATTCAATCCATGATTTCATTTGCTTCAGTTTTAGGGTAGAAACTTCACCAGATGGATGTGAAAACTGCCTTTCTCAATTGTGAAGTTGAGGAATAAGTATACATACAAAAACTTGGGGGGTTTGCAGTTCATGGGAAGGAGTCCCATGTATGCAAACTTAAGAAATCCTTGTATGGGATTAAGTAGGACCCAAGGGCTTGGTATTTGAGGATTGAAACCTATCTTCAGAGCTTAGGATTCTCTAAAAGCAAAGCTGAACCCAACCTGTACTTCAAGGTTTTGAAGAACCAACCACTTATCTTGGTTCTCTATGTTGATGACTTGTTCCTTACTGGAGAGGAACAACATATAGCTTAGTGCAAGAGGGAGCTCAATTATGAGTTCAAAATGAAATACTTGGGTTGTATGTACTACTTTCTTGGTCTGGAAGTTTGGAAAAGGAAATATGAGATCTTTCTTTCTCAAGGAAAGTACACAGTTGATGTGTTGTTCAAGTTTGGTATAATGGATTGTAAATACTTGTCTGCACCAATGATTTATAATCTAAAGTAACTACATGATTCAAATTCCGTATCGGATCTAGTGGATCCTACCATGTATAGACATCTCATTGGTTCCTTGATGTATTTGATACATAATAGACAAAACATATGTTATGCATAGAGTATCTTGAGTCAAGTCATGTATGAGCCAAGACATAGAATCTTGGGGTGCTGCCAAGCATATGCTTAGATACCTTTGAGGTATTATTGCTTATGGACTCAGATATGATTCCAGTGGAGGAGTGATGCTACTTGTTTATGTTTCCTCTGACTGGGGTGGTAGTATTGTGGTCCGAAAGAGTACATTCAAATTTTGTTTTAGCTTGGGATCAACTATGATCTCTTAGTCTAACAGGAAGCAAGGCTATGTATCCTAGAGTACTACAAAAGCAAAGTATATTGAAACTAGTACTGCCTGCCGAGAAGCTATGTGGATAGGAAGCTACTTGTTGGGTTGTTCGGTGAGAATTTTGAGACTAATATCATTTGCTCTGACAATCAGAGCTGCATTAAGCTCTCATATAACCTTGTTTTTCATGGCAGATCGAAAAAAATTGAGATGAAGTACCACTACATCAGAGACATGGTCCAGAGAGGTGCCATAAGACTTCGATACATTTATACCGATGAGGATATAGAATATATGTTGACTAAGCCTCTGTCCATGAAAAAGTATAGGTACTTCCGAGACAAGATTGGCATGGAATATAATGCCTCCCTCGTCGAGAGGGAGTGCTAGAGTTACAACATCATGAGTCATTATCCAAGTCAATATTGTGTGTCAAGATTGAGCCTTGTGTGTCGAGGTAGTGCCTTATAGGAACCTGAGTTGGAATCAAGAAATTTGGAGAAGATTCTTGAGTTGGACTCAAGAAAGGATAAGCCTCATTTTTTGAGGTAATATATTTGTATGTCAAAGCGATGATGTTGTACAGTCTTGCTAGTAAAGGCTAATGTATTGTGTGTCAAGACAGATCCCCATGTGTTGAGGTGGTGCCTCATGTGTTGAGGTGATGTTTTGCATGTCAAAGCATGAATGGTGTGTGATGTACTACTAACCATGGTTGAGCTATTAAGTCTCGTCTAGAGACTGACCACCTCTAGAGTGATTTAATTTAGCATATAACCACTTGGAACAATAGTAGAACAAGATGATCACATCATTGGGAAAATATCGATGGTATATTTGATATGATAATTAATTAAGTTGGCACATGTGGACCATGCAGATAAGACAAGAGATAAATATAAGATGTGATAAGATACGAGAGAATTCGAATTGTTAAACTTCAGTGATGTTAACAAAGAAGACTTCAGTCAATTAAAGGAGAACTTGAATTGATCACTTCAGTGATGCTAACAAGAAAGACTTTAGTTAAAAGAGTTAACTAAGTGATAACGAAGAAGATCTAGTTAACTAAGTGTTTGTTTGATGACACTTGAGTTGTGACACTTGCATGACGACACTTACATGATGACACTTAAGTTAGCCACCTAAATAAGTGGTCTAACATCCAGATGGAGGGCGAGTTCATCCTGAAGTCAGAAGATAAAAATAGAATTTGAAGCATGAGAAGAATATATAAATATGTTATACAAGATTGATGAATTCAATGTGAAGTGAATTCTCTTCTCTCTTGAAGGAAATGCAATTTTCTTTGTGCAATATATTATTATGAGTTCTATTCTTCCATCTTCTCTCTTGCTCTGATATATGCACCAGGGGGTCTTGATGTAATTTTCTTATTATGAAGCAAGTCATTCTTTGCTATCAATCCATATACTACGGAGGATTTTGCTGGGGTTTTCTCCCTCAAGTTACAAAGGGTTTCCCCAGTGTAAATTTATGTGTCATATGTGAATGCTTATGTTTATGATTGTTCATTGATTTCAAGTACTAATGCAATTTCGAATTAAAGTTAAAAAATTAACAGAAGTCGCAGGCTTATGAAAACTATAGTATAATTGACTGTTCTAGTTGACCAAAAACCCTCATCCAAGAAAATATTTTGGCAAAAAGTTGACTTACATTTCTCAGTCGAGAATTCTTCCACAAATACAGTGATTTGGTTGGGTGGAAACTTGGTAAACTCTTAGCTGAGAGTTTATAAAAATATTTTGCTTAGATTTTTTGTGGAATTTTTGCTCAACTTCATTACACCACCCATTTTTCGCATTTTGACCCCCCCAACTCAATATTACATCTATGTATAATGAAGAAGTTGAAAAATTTCTAGACTCATCCTGGATAGAAACGTTGAGGACCTTCATATTAAACATGAAGAATATTTTTTACATTCTAGTGTAAGAAGAATAAGGTAACATTATAGGACTTTTTAATGAATCCATGCTAAGTAGCACCCCCTTAAAAGACCTAGAAGATGTATTAGACATAATTCTTTAGTATAATCAAAAGCCATTTTAAAAGATGTGGGATTTAAAAAAAGAACTTGACATGTTTATAGTTAACAAAGACGAATAAATTGATTGTCTTAAGAATCATAATCAAACCTTGATCACACAATTTAAGAATTTAAAAAATGAAAAGAAATCGCAACAAGAAAAAGGTGGAGAAACTTACCAGCAAAGAACATTTGATCAAGAAGGAAATAATGATTGATCACATTGAAGTGGGGATATTTTCAAATGTCAAAGTACAAAACATGAAAAATCCAAGTGTCTCTACTATTAAAAATTCAAAGATCAACAAAGTAACACAAATGTAGGAAGAATACATAATACCAAAAAAGAATCAAGAAAACACTACAAGTATGATAATAAAATATATATCATATTACAAGGGCATCTTATGAACATCTTAATCACAAGAATCGATACTTTAGTCGACTAGTGTATCAACATTGCTTGAAATAAAGATAATATTTGAACTACATACCAAAGAATATTAATTCTAGTACAACTAGGTCTCAAAATAGAAGTCATCTTGGAAATTAGAGCTGTTTTTCGTGAAAGGCTATAAGGATGAAGCATCTTAAAAGGAGAAACAATATAATAAATACCAAGAGAAATATCACTTCACCTTTGTAACTAGTCCGTGCATATAAATATATCCGTAACAAAGCTTATTGTAATCAATCATCTCATATTCATTCAATTATTAATTATATATACTAGCATACCCCCAAAGCGGGGGAAATGAAACACCGAGAAGAACTTCAATATGTTGTAAAATGAGAAAAAATTGTGTGTACATAGAAAATATAATTTTACATGTGTTTGAAAGAAAGTCTAGCCAATTTATGGTAGGGATAATAGTTGATAAAATTGAAAGGAAAACTATATTGCAATACTAATAAGCAATAAATAGAAATCCATGTAATCGATGGCAAGTAAAATGATTTGTACATTAATTTGTCATACAAATGGTATACATATGCAAGTAAAACAATAAAGGGCTAGGTAGTGATCGAGTTTGACTTTAAATATATTGAAAATCAACATCGGTAGTTTCATTTGGTAGAGGGAGTGCAAGGATTGGGGATTGCAATTTTAAGTGTGAAAGGGAGTTTGGCTCTAACGAATGTATTTGTGGAAGTAGGCAAGGGAGTGTTAAAAGTGTAAAATCAATTTAAATCTTACTCCATGACCAAACCACCATGAAAAATAGCAGATCTTGAAACTTTTAATTTTCACAAATCATTTTATTTTTATATAGAATATTGCAATAAATAAGCTATATATACATTTAAAATTGATATCGTTGCCATGAGAGTTTGCAGGCCTTGCACTAAGGATTCCTTTCATGTAATCATTGAATCTCATAATCGTGTTTGGGTGTTTTCTTTAGGATGAGACTTATGGATCCCATTAAAGTTCACTCAGCTTTTCATAATAATTTATTTATTAAGCATTTATACACAGATTTTTGTCATACTTTTCTACTACTAATAATTATTTACTGGAAAAGGGCTATAGTTGAAGGATGAGAAAGAGTGTATTAAATTTGTAAACTAATACTAATCATGGCTATTTGTTTCTCTTTTAGGTATATCTATTGCAGTGCACTACTATATTTACCACGCTTCAATTGCTTGAAATGTACATAGCTCCAATAAAGTGCTTCAGTTCTCAAACATATGAAACACATATACATGCTATAATAGAGTATGTCAAGAACATAAAATTTGTGTTTAAGGAGAATGGATGAGACCATCCAAAAGAATTTGACAGTTTACTGACTATACTTCAAATAAATGTTGCATCTTTCATGCATAGCCAATAAATGGTACCTAACGTATTGAAGGAGGTCAGGCAAATAAATGTTGATTGTCAACGTTTTTAGTTTCACTCATTTGCAAAACATGATGTAAACATATGCAATAGGAATTATTTGTGTATGTAATTTCCAAAACTATTTTGGTTGTAATACCATAATTATATTTAGATGGTAACTAACTAAAGAAGGTCAATTAAAATGATTTTTCGTTAATTGTGACAACAATAACTCATGGCAAATTTTTTATGGTAAAAACCAAATTTTTATGGATGGTTAATGTAGAATTCGAATATAATTTGTTTATGGTAAAAGCCAATTTTTTCTGGATGGTTAATGTAGAATTCGAATATCTTGCCTTGAGGTAGAGATCATTAGGCAAATGATTTAGAAAAATAAGATCTACTTCAGGTTATGCCGATTTGTTGGATGCCAAAGCTTCAAGAAATTGTGGCTTTATCCACTACTCATGTAGAATATATAGTTGTCTCACATGCATGCAGGGAGGCAATTTGGTTAAAGGATTAGAGAAGTTATGATGGTGTTTGGCTTCTCTAGTTGGCTTGCAAAAAAGGTGATGAATGGGAAAATTTATGGTAAAAATCAAATTTAAGAATATTGACTTTTTGTCAAGGATTTATCATGTAATGTCAATGTTTTACCACGTAAAATATATGTCTTGTTGATTGCATTGTGTTATCTTGCTTTCTCATTCTATTATTCCTTCACTGATTTTTTTTTTGTGAGCTCATGTTTACTCAACAAATGTTGTGTGCCAGCTTTTAGTTTTCATGCATATCCAATAAATGGTAGTGTGAGTGCTTTACATGTCCAATAAATGATAGTGTTAGTGATGCCATAGTGAAGCAGGTCAAACAGATAAATATTGCGTGTCAACTTTCAGTTTTCATGCATATCCAATAGCTGGTATTTCCAGTTTTCATGCATATCCAAGTTTTCATGCAAAGAGATGCAATAAGAGGAATGCTTATTTGTTTCACAAATGAAGGAAAAAACACAAAGATCCTTGAAGCAATGGGAAATGATAATGATATATCTTAGTTATGTTACAACCACTCTATTTGAAAATGCATGGCCATTGGATTGTAGAATTATATGCAATGGCCATTGGATTGTAGAATTATATGCACAAGATCAACAAAATCCATGAATGCTGTCATCTTGACATAAAGTTATACTACATTCAAGTAAAGAAAGGAAACATCTTGCTTCACAATATTGATTGTACGGTGTCAAAATCTGGAGGTACACAGAGCCTGATGAATCACAATTTTTATTAATATTTTTCTATAGGGAAACTTTGGAATTGAAGTGACAAATGCTACTTGACTTACCTTCTTGTTATATGTTGAAGCATGGACTCAAGTATAACAGAGAATCATTTTCATAAGTTAGCAAATGGTTGACAAGAGAAACCAAATCTTTAGGTTGAAAGTAGGCAAGGAACAAGCAAAATTTGGCAGTGCTCTCTATTTACTTGTTTCGCAACAAATTTATTACATCCTCTTCGCATAGGTTGTTGTTAGACATTCTCACAACAAATTACATTGGCATTTGACTTGCTTTGTGATCAAGATACCTAAGACATAGAACTGCATGCTAAATGAATTAGCAAGTATGGAAAAAATTCTAATGTCCAAACAAGGAGGAGATTAAGTATTTTTATATAGAGTATGTGCTATCTTAGAAAATATTTAATATCTCAATACATGGTAATTCAAGCTATGTGTAAAAATTTGAAAGTAGATTAGCCTAGTGTGGTCAATGTGACTCACGAAATAATAGCGACATCCATAATCTCTGGGTTTGAGAGTACCAACTCCACTAACTCCTATGGATCAACCTGCTAAAATATAAAATTTTCTAAGATAAATATAAGGTCCCTTAAATGCTAATTCATTGGGTGCCAAATTCTGGAAATTTTATGAGAAGATAAATATTTTGGATTTGCATCAAACAAAAAGTCCCCGAAATGTTTTGTGCTTGAAATTTTTTATACTTGATTAACTCCTTTATTATGTCCACAACAAAATGGAAGCCTTCCTCATCAATGTAACATATATCCCCTATTTCAGCCATCCTTTGAAATCCAAAGTTGATGCAGTTGCTTCGTCATTACCAAAATAACCTACATGGATTATTAAAGAACCCTTAATATTGGATCTTTTTCTAAAGTGATTTCACCCCAACATAGCATCTCCATAGGATCCTCTGATAACCCCTTCTAATATTGGTAATTTTTCCTTCGACAAGGTAAATAGATTAACAAGTTGTTAATGGTTAATAAAACAGTCATTTTAGTAAGTTGATTATGTTGTTGTGTTGATTTTACACAAGGCATACCCATAATCCTATGATGAGATGTAATGATTAATGACTAAGTCATTTTGTTAAGTATGTTTGTTTGGTTGTTATATTGATCTTAGTTATTCACAAGGTATATGCATTGTTCTATATTGTCATGAGATGTAACGCTCAAAGTTAAAGATCAATATTTAGTCAATATTGTAACTAAAGACCAGTCAAGATTTTAGAGATTAACTTTGGTTGGAGTTTGTTATAGTACTTTTCTGTTGACATTCAATCATCGTTTTTGAGCTTAACACCTAGCATAGTTGGTCAAGTTTAGCTGCAATCGCCGGAAGCTAAACTTGACGTGACAGTGACAAGAGTCTGCGGGGTTGAGCTGGAGTCGTCGGTTGTAGTGGATATTTGCTGGTAGTAGGAGGATTCGCGGGGTTGAGTGGAGCAGCCGCTAGGGAAATCCTTGGACAATCGAATCGTACGGACGGTGCAGGAGATGCAGATCGCAGTAGGACGTAGTGTATCCGTGTAGGCGAAGAGTTCGAAGCCCCAAGGCAGTTGAGTTGAGATCAGGAACAACGCTTTCTCTCCCACATCCAATGCCTTTCTTGTTCCCATATCTGCAAACAAAAATAATTTGTCGTGTATTCCATATATAAAGAGCATAAATAAATAACGATGATAAGGCTAAGGTGACTGACTTATAAACATAATCAATCGCTGATTTGATCTCATTTTTGAAATTTCTATCAATCCCCAAACGGGCAACACTATCCACCATCGAAAGGCGTTGAATGAAATCATTGAGGGGATGACTGAATTCTGCATCTTCCAATGATATGGAATTGAACATCTTCTTTACTTCATCAATCAGTTTCTCAGCACATTCCCGGTAAGAAGGGTCCTGGCCCATATACTTTAAATATGGTAAATTGGAGGAGAATATTATCGTATATATTCTAAAGTACGAACCAGGAAATTACAGAAGAATAAATTTGAAGCGAATTACCCTGTAAGGCGTTGATAGACGCTGTATGATATCAGCTTCGTTCCAGATGTTGGGGTGAAAACAGCCTGTGCGTCTTTGTACATGGTCATCATCAGATACACCGGTAGTGAAACTCTGCATGCTCATGAAAGGAATCACATGAGATTTCCCTCGGCTAGACATTCCAAGTGTTGGGATTGTTCTACGGAAAGGTTTAAGCTCATGAATAGGACTGATCAACTATTTGTGCAAAAAATAGTTTGAAGCCAACAGATGGTTTGTAGGAGCATGACAGATGGCTGCTTCCAATAGGTCGTCAACAGACGATGATGACTTGAGAGAAGCCGACCCCTTAATATACGCCTTCGGCATAATTATTATTTATCCTATAAATATTTCTAACTCTTTTGAATATTCTATAAATAAACTATTATTCATTACAACAACCTAATATTCTATAAATGAACTATTATTCCTTACAACCTAAGGGATTATTCTCCTCACATGAAGAAAACATATTTCCTTTTTTATAACTTCCTTACTATATTCCAAGTTTGATATTTTATTTTTTATTCGAAATATTTATGAAAGTATCCAGCTTTCCTACCAATAAGTCATGAAGTTTCACAAATGACTCTTTTGGATCCTACCTACCTAGCGTTATCCTTGGTTGTCCCATCAAAGTTTAGTTTCATGTCATCATTCAAAGGTTATCACAATTGGTAGAGATTCTCCTTACCCCTATTCCTTTTCCTTTAATTAAACACTTATCGTATTTTATCTTTCGTTGCTGCAAATCATGCTCACCATACCCTTCATAGACTCATATTTATAAGTCCCTACCGAAGGCCAATAGAGACTATTGTATTTAATTTGCTTTGACTTGATGTTAGGCTTTGACTATAATTTTTTTTTTCTAAGATAATTTTTATTTTTATTTTTATGAAACATTGAAATTGATTTCTATATCATTTTATTGGTGGAGAGGTTTGAGGTATTACTGCCCATGGTGGCTATGTGGATGTGTCCTTGAAAATATAAATTCACATTTAATATGTTGTTGGGTTTAAAATTTAACTTTCTTCGCGTGCGAGCTTGGCCTTGCACATTAATATCAGACTTACCCATTTAAATTTTCTTGCATGGAAATCTAGCCTCACTATTTAAGTAACTAGATTTCCATGCATCAACATCTAGCATCTAATTATGGTGCAATGCATTTCTATTTATGGTGCATATAAACTTATATTTCATTAACATAGTATAAGAACATATGCCATATGGTATATGATGTAATTGTTTGAACTTGATATGTTTTCTTAACATATATCTTTGGTGTTTGATATATCCTCCGTCTTCATCATGTCAATGGCCACATTTTTAGTAGTATAGAATACTATTAATGGCCATTTATGATTGCAGGCGGTGGTGGTGAAAGGCAGTGATCATGACTATGTGGTAACAATTAGGCAGTGGTATACACCGCTTCACCGCCACTGCCTTGCTTCTCCATTCATTCTTTTTTTGCCTCTCTATTCCAAATCAAATTGATGGTGGTGGTACTGACGTTGAGCCAATTTAATAACTCATTGAATCGATTGAAGCTGTTTAGGATGTTTCTAGTTCAATAAGTGAACCGAATTCAACTACTTGTGCTGATACTGATTTCAACTACTTGTGCTGGTGAAGCACAAATTCATAGACAAATATATGCATTAGATGTTAATATGGTTCTGTGATTGAGTACAAACATGTATGTCTAGTTTGTATAAATATCTACCATGCAAGCATAGACTTTAGACTAATAAGTACATGTTTCTACATATAAGTTTTGACAAACATAGAGTTCAATTCTAATGAGGAAATGTTTCTTGATAGAAGTGTTAGGAAACACAAAAAATGAGTCATGGTTTCTTTGAACAATCTTAGATAGAAAGAATGAATGCAAATTTCTCCTTATCTTTTTTCCTTAGCTCAGGTATGCATGCTATTGAGTTAGCCATGTAAAAGTATTAAAATAGGAGGAGATCCAAGTGACTTGACGAGCTTGACAATGACAATAGTCACAATACACCTATGCCCTTGTCCATCTCTTTTATTTTGTGACTTTGCCTTTGGTGCCAACCTTAAGCTTCTTGATTTCTAGTATGCCCAAATTTTGAAAATGTTGGACAATGTCATTAAAATATCATCGAACCTACTGTAGGAACATGTGAAATTATAGAACACATCAGATCATAGAGCTGAGAATACCTCATAGTGAAAGAATGAGTAGAAAAGATGAAGTACAGTGAAAATTGCAGTGAAAAGAGCAGTAAAATTAATCGTGCATTGGAACTCAGATAGAAACATAAATGTGTGTTAAATGATCCATTAATTACTATAGTCAAATTATATAATATGTAATGAAAAGAATTCGATTATCCAAGGAGAATTCGAATCCCATTCAGTATACCTAGTCTAGCATAGGAAATATGACCATTGGAGTGCTCTGGAAGTCCCAAACTCAATTCAACTCAACCAAAACTTAGTTAACTGAAGCTACTGTTAGTTAACTGACCAAGGAGGGCACAATTGTGAGTTTTTCATGCAAATCAATCAGAAAAGGGTGCATTAGATCACAATCAGTGGTGATCGGAGCTCAAACCCCCAATTAGAGTCAGTAACTTAGGTGTAACTCAGTTGGACTAAACTAAATCAATGAGTTAGATCCTATAATGTAGGGAATTGACTCCAGTAGTCCTAAAATCATGCATGCATGGCGCATTAGGTGGCTAATGGGTCCTAGATGACATATGCACACCACTAGGGGGGAAATAACATAATCAACTACTAGGAAAAGGTAAATAATGCTAAGCAGGACAATGATGGAGTATTAATTATCCTAACACCCCCCTAATACAAACTTGGACATCATGGGCCCTGGTTACTGAAACCAATCAAAATAATAAAAACTAATTGTTCAAGAAAACTACGGAAATGGGGAAAACCTCTTGGGAACAAAACCCCCCTAAAAAATGAATAGCAGGAAACTCAAACAGCCTTACCACCAAGCAGAGAAGGAAAATATCTTCTGAGTGAAAGAATTTGTAAAAATGTCGGCATTCTGCTCCTATGTAGGATAGTAATGCAGGTGCTGAATCTGGATCTGGATTTGGATATGCTCCTTTGATGAACCTTCCATTGTTTCGAAGCTGCATTTTCCAAAACAAGTCTTTCAAAATATTTTCTTGCTGCTAGGGCGAATGACTCATTGTAGTTCAAACCATGAACCTTTGAGTACCCTTTGTTAACCAATCGAGATTTGTACTTGGTTGGAGATCCATCATGGTAAGTCTCTTTGAAGGATTGTGGATCAAACCCCACCATCATGTAGCACCTCTCTGAGAGAAGTGGATCTGTATGACATAGTGCAAGGTTTGCATCTTGATACTGATATTTAGTTCTTTTATGGTCAGATGGATCCTCGACTATGTTCCCAGTAGCTTCAAGGACTTTGTGATCCCATATTAGCCTTGGCCATGGATTGGGAGCATGCGTTGGATCTGGATGAACTTCATACTCAATATCAAGATCTTGGTCCTCATCTTCAAAATCTGAAACTGGATCATTAGAAGAGACATCATTTGATCTTCATCAGATGCAAATGGAGTAGGCAGAGAGTATGGAAAAAAGTGAGAGAATTCATATGCCTTGGAGGCATGGTTTGCAACACCTTTCGTTATTAGCTTCCTAGATGAGATCTCTTGAATCTCAACTGTGTCAAGTCCAAAAATAACTTTCTTCGGTGAACCTGTGTGAGTCATATGATAAACATATAACAAGTTTGCTTCCAAGGAAGGCACATACAAAACATTTTTGAACTTGCCATGATCTAGTTGTATTGTTCCCTTCCCTTCAACAGAGATTTTGAATCATCTCCCATGTGAATACTAGGACCATCAATGAGATCTAAAAATGAAAAATACTTTCTGGAGGAAACCATGTGGTTTGGAGGATCCATAATCTATGGTGAAGGCTTGTGATTGTGAGAATCCATCCTTCAGGGCATGGCATCTCTCATGATCCTCACTCTCATTTCTAGAATCAGAATCCGTTGCACCTTTTGGGAGGCAATGTTGTGTTGTTCAAGAAGTTTGGTCAGCTGATCTATCTTCTTCTTCATGCATGAACTCTTTGGATGGTTTCCTTTCTTGCAATACCTACACTTGGTCTTCTCAAACCTCTATTGCTTATCCTTCTTGGAGATGGAGGCTCCTTCTGATGGATTAAGCTTCTACTTTGGTTTGGATTCAAATTTATTCTTGTCCTTCCCTTTCTACTTCCCTTTATCATTCGCACTTTTTGACTCCCTTGCCATAAGAGCTTGATTTTTGGATGCCTTGAGGGTGCCCATTTGAATCAGTTTGTCTGGTTCTTGGATGAGGGATTTAATGAATGCATCTAAGTAGGGAATTTTCCAATTGGGGATTGGCAATCTCCCTGAATGGAAGGTAGAAACAAAGATAGAGAATTCCGGACCAATCTTGCTTAGGATGGATAGCACCAACTAGGCTCATCCTTATTCTCAATGCCACATTTTTTTCATTGCATGACCAAAGACTTGAATTTAGAAAAGAATTGTTGTATGGTTTCGAAACTGCTGGGTTGAAGAGCAATTAATTCATTCTCCAGAATGTGGCCTCTCAGTTCATCTTGCTTGCCAAAGAGAGCTTCAAGCTTCAACCAAACCTCTCTTGGTGTCTTCAATCCATCAATATGGAAGAGAAAATATATGGAGATGTGAATACACATAAAACCAAAAGCTTCATCTAATTTGTTTAGGTACTTGGCTTTTTCAACAGTTGCTTGAGGTTCAAATTCCTTGCCCATTGTGACCCTATACAGACTCTTGTTGCACAATACCATCTTCATATCATCCCTCCAATCAAGATAATTGAAGGGTGTCAGGATCCTTGGATACAAAGGAACATTTGAATTCTCCATGTGAAACTGTTGGAGCGAATACAAATTGAAACTGTTGCTACTGCTGCATTGAAAAACCTTCAAAATCCTACAAAAACATCTCAATTTTGGAGATAAAATTATACTAAGCACTACTTTAAGATAAAAGGCACTTTTATTCGGATCCTTCACACCTGGCTAGACCTCAAATTATTTATCCAATGAATTCAATGCAATGGGACTAGGATTTGTTGTGGAAATCCAGGGACTTCTAGTGCACTACTGAAAGCAGTTGCTCAACCTACGTTCTCTGAGCTCTTATACCATGTGAAATTATAGAACACAACAGATCATAGAGGTGAGAATACCTCACAGTGAAAGAATGAGCAGAAACGATGAATTACAGTGAAAATTGCAGTAAAATTAATCATGCATTGGAACTCAAATAGAAACAAAAATGTGTGTTATGATCCACTAATCGGTATAGTCAAAAGATATAATATAATGGAGAGAATTCGATTATCCAAGGAGAATTCGAATCCCAATTAGTCTACCTAGTCTAGCATATGAAATATCACCACTTGAGTGCTCCGGAAGTCCCAAACTCAACTCAACTCAACCAAAACCCAGTTAACTGAAGCTACTGTCATTTAACTGACCAAGGAGGGCACAATTGTGAGCTTGTCATGCAAAACAATCAGAAAATGGTGCATTAGATCACAATTAGTGGTAATTGGAGCTCAAACCCCCAATTAGAGTCAGGATCTCAGGTGTAACTCAGTTGGAATGAACTAAATCACGGAGTTAGCTCCTAGAATGTAGGGAAATGACTCTGGTGGTCCTAAAATCATGCATGCAGGGCACATTAGGTGGCTAATGGGTCCTAGATGAAATATGCACACCACTAGGGGGGAAATAACATCATCAACTACTAGGAAAAAGGTAAATAATGATAAGCAGGACAATGATGGAGTATTAATTATCCTAATAGAACAAACTCTGCAGCATGAACAAACTCATCAAAACTAGATGTAAAAGGGTCTTTAACGAATTACTCGTTCTTTCCTTTTACCTTTTATGATCTCTACCTGGTGCTAGCTGTCATAAACTCGAGCCAATCTACCAGAAGATCACCATCCAATTGACAAAACAAATTACATTTTCAATAAGATAAGATCATCACCCAATTGACAAAACAAATTACTAGATTTGAATTTACTATCTTAGAGATACTATTTTTGTGAGAAATCCCTCCATCCATAACTAATAACATGAAGAAACAAAATCCAAATCCAAAGATGGTTATTTCTTGGCATGAAATCAAAATGCTATGATAATAAGAATGGTTATAGAATGATAAATGTCATTGTGATCAACTACCCAAGACATGTAGCCCACTGAGTTTGCTTTCATCTTTAGTCATAAAATAGTAAAGTAGGTAACGGTTCTAAATACTAAGCTCTAACGACAAAATAGTTAAAACTTGGTAAAAATACAAGGTGAATTACCATTAAAAGCTTTCAGATAATTTTCTTTGTAATGCTATATAATATGCTCACATGGATGATGGCATTATTAACTAGGAATTACAACTTTTTTTTTTATCATGGGATTTAATAATAATCCCTTTATACATATTTAAGTGACAAATGGTCTCTTTTTGTAGAATTACATACAAGTGGCAACTTGTGCTTCAAAGCTTAACCCATCATTAACAATGCCATCCCTTAGTAATACAATTGGAAGTGTCTCTCAGCTACTTTCTAAAGTTCAACAACAAATCTAATATAGGTCCTTGTGAATGGGCACACATAGGTGCCTCCAATGGGATACATAAAAATTAAACCCTGATTTTTCATGCACGTACAATATTTCTTTCCTTTTCCATGCATATACAGAAACAATGAGCCTATATTTGAATTATATTACATGACGAAAGGATACCTAAATGTGAGACGTCTGTCTTCCTTGTAAGTTTCCAAAAGAATAAGAAGGAAAATCCTGAGGAATATAGCATTCACTTTTCAGTTTGCTAAACATAAAATGAATGCTTACCAGATCCTTTTCGGCCTCAAATGGCTTGTTTGAAACGTAGAATGAATGGCTTACTAAACAACGAAATGTAACACTTCATCGTGTCCTCATGGCCGTAAATCGACCTGCTTGGCCAACTGGCTCTGGAATAGGTTATACACCACCAAGATCTAGTTATGAATATGCCGGAGAATTTGCTACGCGGTCACCTGGGTACGGCCAATACCTTGTCCTTTGTGAAAATGGAGTAAAAGTTTAACTTAATGAATAAGCTCTAAATGCAGAGCCACAACTAGAAGAGACAACCTAGATACATCTCGCTTCCAATAAACCTGTCGCCTTTGGATACACAGAACTCGCCGCTTCTGGTCCCAAAGGGCTGAGAATGCGAATGAAGGTCGATTTTTCTAGCAAAATCCTTTGCATGAAAAGCAATAGGATCTGAATCCAAGGAATTTGTTGTTTGATGGATCGCAGTAATGTAACAACATGTCTGCCCTATAGACTTGCCAAGCTTAAGGAGATAAACCCAAAACTAAGTGCAACAAATAAGTTATCTCTTACTTGTTCTCCATGTGTAGTTGTAAGTGTTATCTGCTATGAGCTGCCCATCATCCATGCATTAGCTAAGAGTTATCCATACATCATCTACAAGTTATCCATTGATTAGCTACCAATTATATTTTGATATTATTTTTTCTTTGATAATTGTTTATTTCAAATTTTGAAACGAATGCCATAAAATCAATCTTGAGAGTACATTTGTGTCATCCTCATGCAATCTAGAAAAAACATAGATGCTAGTCCACCCCAAATTCTAAGATATAAAAACCTATCGGTGTAATTAACAACTCCCTTACAACCCCCACAGTGGGTGATAAGTGTGGGCCAACCAAGCGAACCGGTGGGGTGGATAGACATGAGGCTAGACACATGCCCGCCCGTGCCAAATGATTCTCCACAATCAACAACAAATTTCCCACTGTCTCGGCATCGAACTCGCCAAGGAGCCAGGTTCTCAAGAAGGCCCGACCGGTCTGAACCTTTAGCTCGGTTTTTTGTTTAGCCTATGTCTTTATTTTTGGTTTCGATATGTCACTATAGTCACTGCTGCTGTTTTTAGTTTCATGGCAATCTACCTTTGTAGACTGGATAGCAATTCTCAAACTTTCTATTATAGTCCTGTTTCCTTTTGAAGAAAACTACTTAAATTTTGATTTCGGGTCTGTTTTCCCAGTCTTAGGAGGATCTTGCAAAACTCTATATCTTTTTCCAATAGCAATATAAGGAACTACCCTAACTTACAAAAAAAAAACAACTCCCTTACAAACTAATAGATGAAGAAGTGAGAGATGAACACTTTCTTAGTACTTCAACCTATAAATGTCCCATCGCTCTGTATATGTCAATCTTGTTATGGCTGTAAGTGTGCTATTGGCACCTCTTTGGTTGACGTGATTAACTGTAATATTGATGGCCGATGTTAAGTCTGAACTATTCACATATACTTATTAGTCCTTTCAGTTGGAAAGTGTCATGTCCCAAATTTGGTATTGGGTCACAATGGCCTAATCACATTGGCCCTATTCATTAGAGTTTGTCAAATTGATGCTAAAGGTCAAATAATTGCCAAGGAGGAAAATTACTAGTTTCCTAGGTTTGGGGTGGAAGCTTTGGGATTTGGAATAATGGGGATAATAAATGATGTTTGAACATTAGAATGGCATAAATATTTAATAAAGGAGATAAATAAATATATACAAGTGAAAATCAAAGTGGCATTTCATCATGAAGACACATGGAGGAAGTGGGACCCACATATGGCTAGATTTCCCCACTACACTTGGCATCATTCTCTCACCAATTCGAATTCAAGGTGAATGGTAACATACTTGGGGGAGTCCAAAAGGTATTATTCATTGCATGACTCATCCAAGGTCGAAATATAGAGGAAGAGTAACTCCCATGGAAGAGGAAGAGGCAATTTGGAGCTAGTGAGACACTTGGGCTAGATTCCCTAGCTCTATGACAACAATGATGAAGATGCTATGACACCTATGACACAAATCAGACCTGAAGGCTGACATATGACATATATGACATGTCAGGGCTAAAAATAGACTCCAAGAGGGCGCTCAAGGGTGTTAGGGCAGCTAAGATGCTTCCACATGTGATTTGGTGGAAGTGGGAGACTAGGAATTGTTGTACAAGTGGCGTTCTTTGGAATCTCTTCCCAACTTGAGTTGGCATGAGTCTCTTGGAAGGAATTCGACCCATGGAGGCCATTAGAACTTTATAAATGTCAATAACAAAGAATGAAACCAGCTTTTGATCATTTGTAGAATTTGCAATTGCATTTGTGAAGAGGGAGAGCTAGTGGATGACTAGTTTCTTGCCTTAGCCAATTTCGAGGGTGAAAGATTCCCATCCAAGTTGGTAATTGGAAAGGCCATTCAGACCTTTCATTTGGAGCTTTAATGGAGTCTTTATTTGCAGGTGTAAGCTACAGGGCAGCTCATGGTTTCTTCTATTGCAGCTCACTCATTCAACCATTTCCAGTTTTGATGGCATATTCTTGATCCTTGAGGGAGGGCGTTTTTGGTGAGCTATTGTACTCTTTGGGGAAGCTTTTAATGCCCCATTGATTTTGTAATATGAAGTAAATACTCTGTTCTTCATCTCCAAAAAGTTTCAGGTCGAAATTCCAAGTAGAAATGTATAAATCTCATTTTTAATGGAAGAACAATGCCATTTCCCCACTACCTTGTTGTGAGCCAATGTATTGATGATGATTTCGAATGAATGGATGATTCTATGATATATTTGTGATCAATATACTGCCATGGATTTCTTCTACAAGTTTCATGTACTGTACTTGAGCATTTGAAGCATTTTTACTCAGTTTAGTTGTATTGGGAGGTGAAATAGTGCCATTTCCCCAAGGGTCGAATTGGGGATTTTTGCAGTTGAATGGAAGAGGGTGAGAACAGTTGTAATAATCCATTAATGGTGCATATGAGACTTTAATAACATACTTAACACATTACATACCTCTGTTCATAAATTTGAGTGGGTTTGGAGGCATTTGGGAAGCCATTTTCATTGTTTACCCCAGGGGGATTTGAACCCCAAATTACTAGTAAAATTGCATAATTGGTCCAGAATATTAAGAGAGTTTGCAGAGGTATTTTGGTGGCCATATGTCATCCATAACATCATATTCAAGTTCTAATATCATTCATACACATTCCTTGAAGATTTGAAGGCATTTGGAGTCAATTTGAGACCTAGAGACCAATACTGGTCAAAGGAAAATCACTAGTAAAGTTACCTACATTGATCAGAATTGAAAGAGGATTTGCAGAAGTATTTTAAAGGTCCAAAGGCATCCCTAAAACACATATTTATGTTCTAATATCATTCATACACCTTCTCAGAAGATTTGGGATCATTTGGGGCAAATTTGGGACCTAGAGATCGAAACTAGTCAAAGGTCGAACCAAGGAAAAAAGTGGAAAATTGCAATTTTAATAAAATTCCTAACAAGGGACATTACAGAAAGCACTTAGCATATTTGGAAGCTCTCGGATTATGGCTAACGTCAACAATTTGTAGATTTACCTTAAACTGTTACTTCAGTATTCTGGGTGCTTATTATTGCGAGCCATAAGCAACTACTTTCAAGATGAGCAATGCCAAATGATAGGCTGGTATAAATATTCTATAATGGCTTGTTTGATATTCTAAATAGTATTTACATTTCGAAATTAACAATATATTTATTAACAAATAATTTCCATCGACAGCATGAACATCGTCGCACTTGTTCTTCTTGATAAAATATCACTCAACTCATTAAACAACATACAACATGAGTATGATCACTTTAACAAGTTGATATATATATATAAAACTCTTAAAAGTTTATTTTTGTGTATATAAAAAACTCTTAAGAGCTTATGTTTGGGAGAAAATATTTCGTTCGTTTTTAAGAAATCATTTACTTGTGTGTGTTTATGATATTGAGATGTTATGGTTGGTGAAGGCCATTGGATTAACAATTTGGCTAGAACATGAGTTATGAGATTATTAAACATAGAAGGTGGATGTGTTTTATTTCTTACATAATAGGCATCTCTCTCTTCGTTACAAGAACTTAAATCATGTATAAACATATTTTGTTTTTTAATAATTTAAAGTGTTTTTATTTTTTTATTTTTTTAATGAATTAAAATCTTTTTAAAATATTGTTGGAAACATGGTACTTGAACTTGTTAATATTTTTTTTATAAATAATTGTTTTATTGTTTGTGAAATGAAATTAATTTATTATTAGATTTGAGTTGGAAACATGGTACTTGAACTTGTTAATATTTTTTTATAAATAATTGTTTTATTGTTTGTGAAATGAAATTAATTTATTATTAGATTTGAGTTGGGTAAAAATAATACTGATACAATATTGTTTGGATGTTTACATGTTAAAATTAGATTTTTTTTTGAGAAAATCGTTATTTTTTAATTTTTTAATTGATGTTATTTTAGAAATTTTGATATATCAATGTCCTCAACAAAATGTCCTTAATAAATATTATTGTATATCTACATTATTGTATGTTGATATGTTGATGGGTTTGTAATATTAATCACTTTGAGAAATGTTGTTTTACTGAGATCTCTAGTGTCCTTAAATTGGCACCTTGGAAGTTGTTGAAGAGCAGGTTCTCGAATTAGATGTTGAATAATACGTTGATATATTTCCATTAGCCAGTATTAGGATATTGATGTCTAAGAAACTAGAACGATGCATTTAGAGGATGCATTTTACTGTGTAATCAACTTCCAACAATTTTTCAAATTTATTATTTTTTTTTGTTTTTTGTTGAGCCCAGGCCAACGTTGACA